>OZ002741.1:222318947-222984706 GCA_963924295.1 Dioctria rufipes
CGGCGAATCGAGGTATCCGAGAACTCATAACCATAAGTGATTGGTGTCTGATTCCTATGGAAAGTCATAACTTCACATTTGTCGATATTGAGTACCAAATTATTGCTCTCGCACCAATTGTAAAATTTTTGAAGGTCACCCTGTACCTGGTCGCAATCGTGAACAGATTTAATTTGAGCGAAAAGCTTAACATCGTCAGCATAACTCAAGACCTTACAGTACTTCACCACAGAGACAATGTCGTCAGTAGACAGAATAAAGAACAATGGGCCCAAGTGACTCCCTTGAGGTACGCCAGACGAAGCCTTCAAGACTCTAGAGATGGAATGGCGGAATAAGATTTGATGTGTTCTGTTATCTAAATAAGACTGTCCATTTTAGAAATTTTGGGGGAAACCCATACTTTTCCATTTTAAAGAGTATCGCGGAGTGAGATAACTTGTCGAAGGCTTTACTAAAGTCTGTATAAATACAATCCGTTTGGTAGCCTTTTGCAAACGCGCGAATGGTCTCCGAGACAAATTCCAACAAGTTAGTGGTTGTAGATCTGCCCGAAATAAACCCATGTTGGTTTGAAGAGAGCAAATTCTTACATGAAACCGATAGCTGAGAGTAAATGATAGATTCGAATAATTTGGGCACACAAGATAATTTTGTAATAGGCCTATAGTTAGAAATTTCACTTTTACTACCTTTTTTGTGAATAGGTATGATGAAAGAGTTTTTCCATAGCTGAGGGAAACAACCACTATCGAGCGATTTTTGAAATATTATTTTAAGCGGCGTTGCCAGGGCAAGGCAGCACGACTTAAAGAAGGCTGGAGGGATCCCATCAGGACCCGTTGCAAAGTCATTTGAAAGCCCATTAATATGATTGAGTATATCCTCTTGTGTAATTGTAGGAATAGTGAATGAAACGATATGAGAATCGTTCATATGACTAAAATTGTTATGTCCAGGTTGGAAATTTGACGAAGAAAAAGCATTGTCGAAAAAAGAAGCAAACATTGCAAATTTCAGATGAATCATCACTAGCACAATCCTTATACCTCATGCTATTGGGATAGTTGTCAGTTTTTTTCTTCATATTAATAAACTTGAAAAAGATACGCGGGTCACTAAATAATTTCGCACGCATGCTTTGGATATACTCATCATAAAGTGAAGATGAAAGTTCTTTGAACTCATTATAGGATATAGGATATAGGATATAGGAAGTTGTTATGACTTATAATGTCTTTGTCCCTGATATAACTTTTAAGACGTTTCAGTTCTTTTTGAACCAAGGCGGAGATGTTTTAGAGAACCGCTGTCGCTCGCGGGGAACATGAGATGAAAATAAATTGAAAAGAATTATGTAAAATTTAGAAGACATTCGTCAACATTATTGCTAGACAGTAATGTGTTGAAATCAATAGAGGTAAGGCTACTGGAGAGTTCCGAAAAGTTTGCCTTTCTAAAATTGAAGAAGTATTGAGTTTCGTCACAATTTGTAATGTTTTCGGTATCAAAGTAATATGTAATTAGTAGAGGGGGGGATGATATTTGTCAATATTAGACATTAAAACTGGGCTAGGTTCCACTAACAAGTTAGCCGTGTCAGTAGAGAAAACCAAATCCAACTGCCTACCCACGTCATTCTTTACATTACTGATTTGGCTGAGACCAAGAGATGAGATAGTGTCTAGGAATAGTGATTCCCTTGTTGATAAGTTATTAAGAGGAAGATAGTCATCGTAATCTTCATTTAGTACCCAATGTATATTGGGTAAGTTTAAATCACCAATAAGTAGAAATTCGTCAAGAGGTTGCATCATGTCATGAATAAAATTAGATGTTGAAGTTAGTAAGTCGTAAATATTTTGACCTTTGTCATCAACAATGTTTATGGAGTCTGGAGGAATATAGCAACATAGTATGTATAAGTCGTGTTTTAAAAGAGACAGCTTAAGAACTATAAGTGTCAAAAGTGTTGGAAAAACTGGGAACCACAATTTGGCTGCAATTAAAATGGTTCTTACATGCGAGAAGTACGCCACCGCCACGAGCTTCAGAATCAGTATGTCTGTCTTTTCTAAAAACCTGGTAAGAATTGTCTAAAATTTCGGCATCACGAAAGCCATTTTGCAGCCAAGTTTCAGTGAAAGCAACAATATCAAATCAAGTTGCAACAGAGGATTTGAAGATATGTGCAGTTTTTGTCCGAATCCCACTTACATTTTGATAGTAAAGGGAAAGCGACTTTAGTTTTTTGGAATAATATTGCTTATTTTAGCTGTATTTCTGGGTTGGCGCCCAGAAGGTACAAATAATTTAGTAAAAGCGCCAGAGGGTCAAAATAAGGGATCTAATAACTTATCCTGCACATCTGCTGAAACAGTTAAGACAAAGGATGCAACCGGTTTGGAGGATTTACTAATTTTGCGACAAGAAACACCCTCTATTGCAATGCTTTTGGATTCGAGATACCTCAATATGTCGTCACACGCCGTTTCAGGAGAGAACCTAGTGACGAAAACACTTGAAGGTCTTGGTACTGTCCTCAAAGAGTTACCAACACCATTCCTTAATGTGGATACAGAGTGGTATTATCCACGCATTGGCTCAAAGCGCTGCATACGGCCCCACCAGCCAAAGGAGAACCCTGTGTACCAGGAGTTGGCGAATTCGACGAGTTAAATCCCACAGTCGGCAGAACCTCCTGTTTTTTGGAAGTTTTTTTCTTCTTTATAATTGGATTGCTCTTGTGGTTTCTATTAGAGCGGTTGTTTATGAAACCGTGGTCCAATTTTGGTTGTTGAGGGCAGTCAACGACAGTTGAACTGGAGCAGCCAACCATTTTTTGCTCAATAGACTGAGCATTAAGGTTAACTTTGTCCGATAGGCCAACCACCATGCTCTTAAGGTTGTCCATGTCACCTCTGAACAAAGCGAGCGTATCGAAATAAGTATGGGCCGGGGCTGTTCCACAAGAATCGCAGACCCACAGTAAATTGCGAGTCTTTTTTAACAATTTTAAGGCCGCATTCTCGAGTTTTACGCATGTGGCGTGGAACGCCTTACCACAAACACCATCGCACGCTAAAAACTCGGAAGAGCCATCAAATTCGGCGCGGCAAAAACCACAGCAATCCATAATAAAAAGAACAAAATTAAATTACAACGCGATTGGAAAAAAAAACGTAGTAAGATAGTAGAAACAAATCACGTCACAGAAGAGTTGCAAAACGCCTTTTTAAATCCACAAAAAAACTTATTTTTTTATTACATCGAATCAACTTTAACATTAATTACTAAGAAATATAAATAATTTAAACGACCGCGGTTTCGGACAATGCGTCCATCTTCGGGTTTTATTAGCAACTAAACTAAAAATACTTGAGTCTGGAAGTAAATGTTACACGTTAAAAAATATATATAATGCTACACATACAGATATAATATGGACAATTATACTAACAGATATGAACGATACAAAGTAAATGAGAAACATTACAAATTACATTCAGCTACAAATTTAATGAGGGTATAGCAAAGAGCGACTAAATAGACTTGATTTTATTACGGCTTCCTCTGTATTCATTAATGGTTTGTCAGCAGTGGCTATAAACAAAGATTCATAAGCGTCCAAACTTCAAACTTCACGTACTTTTCACAAAAGAGCGACAGAGCACAGGAAAGCGATCATAAACAATAATATCAGTGATTCAAGTGTAGCTCTGCATATGGATATCACCGGTCACAAACTCTCGCCAGATCCCGAGATCGTTAAAATAGTACGTCAAAAATTCAAACTTATAGCCACTGCTGACAAACCACTAATGCATACAGAGGAAGCCGTAATAAAATCAAGTCTATTTAGTCGCTCTTTGCTATACCCTCATTAAATTTGTAGCTGAATGTAATTTGTAATGTTTCTCATTTACTTTGTATCGTTCATATCTGTTAGTACAAGTTGTCCATATTATATCTGTTTGTAGCATTATGTATATTTTTTAACGTGTAACATTTACCTCCAGACTCAACTATTTTTAATTTAGTTGCTAATAAAACCCGAAGATGGACGCATTGTCCGAAACCGCGGTCGTTTAAATTATTTATATTTCTTAGTAATTAATGTTAAAGTTGATTCGTTGAAATAAAAAAATAAATTTTTTGTGGATTTAAAAAGGCGTTTTGCAACTCTTCTGTGATAATATTCGCGAAATAAGGGTGATTTTTTAGATTAGAGGCCGTTGCGGTTAGTTTTAAATTGTTAACTCTCTAGTGCGTCATTCATCAAAACTAGATTCATTAATTCATATAAGACCATAAAATCAATCTGAGTGTGAAATACCAATTTCCAATTTCTCACACTCTAAGAATTATGCACATGAAAATGTTGCAATAGTATGATGTGTAAACTGATTACTATGTAACAAAGATAACTAGTCAATAAAAGGTAAAGATGAAAAATAGAGAAATGCTCTTCACTAATACCAGCCCTTGGCTGTCTGTGAAGATGCCCAAAAAAAAAAAAAATAAAAAATAGTGAATAGCCTGACTAGAGAGATGGAGAGAGTGGTGGAAAGGAGGATAGCTCTGTATTATTTTATATAAGGTAATACTCACCAAGGTGTCCTTAGTTTCATTTATATCTGAAACCTTATATTATTCAAAATGTTAATATACTTACTTATTACAGAATATCCCCAACAATCAGAACCGCTTGGCGGAAATTATTCGAGAAGTATCACAACGTCGCCTTGCAATGCCCTGCTTAGTAGGCACCGAACCAATGGAGTTGCTTTTAGAAATTGGTATAGAAAAAATCCTCAAAGACTATGAGAGTATTTTCATAGAAAGCCAGATATGTGGAAAAAATGATTTAAAGGCGTATATGGGGTAGACAACAATTTTTAATAATACTCAAAGAAAATCATGTATTATATTTTCAGAGCTAACAATATCCAGATTAATAATGAATTAGAAAAGTCGTCTTTGAACATCAGGAAGTCGCTATATAATGCAGTACCAAATGAAGGCACACAAAGAAAGACAATTTTACTAAAAACTAACAGCGAGGAAGCACCGTCCGATAAAGAATTAGTAGGATTTCAAAATAGCAAATTTAATCAAAAGGAAATTGAAAATGTTTTAGCTAGACTCGCTCAAACACACCTTGCGTTGGAGCATCTTCTTTTAATTCAAATTCATTTGAATCTAGAAAATGGTAATGGATCTTGTAGTTTTGTTAAATATTATTTAACTATTGAGAATTATTAAAAAAACATCTTTTAGTTTACAATCAAATCTTAAAGGATTTGATGCAAAGTCCTCCGAAGCCTTTTGATAAAGTTGTCAGCGGAGTTTATGACAATATTGAGATTCCAATTATGACGGATAAAATATTACATCATCTGGAAAGGTATAAGTAGTCAAGCATGAAGCGCTTACAGAATATAAAACTATACTCTTTATAGCAAAGATCCTCACGCACGGCGAATTGTAATGTCTTCAAAAAATAAGTTTAATGAAGTTCGAAGCACTTTTTATTATAGCATGGATAATATTTTCCCTCCGAACACTTTTGAAGGAATCCCTTCAAGTGATGGTACGCATACAGTAATTTTGTTAGATTTGTTCACAAAAATGTAATTTAATTTAATTATAGATAAAGAGATGGCCAAGGAAAGTATGTATCACCATTGGTATTATGTAAAAATTACGACTAAGCGATGCTAAAATATGGTATAAACATAATATGCTGCTAAAATAGTTTTTACAACTGCCATGTATAGCATTACTTGATTTAAAAAACAAAAGATTTACCCAAAATTAAAATAGAAATTCTTCATGCAGAATGCGACCCCAATATCCATCAAAAGTTTCCCTCTGTTCTACCCTTAAGCGGAAATTAAATTTCATATTTAGCCACAATGCTAAAAACCTTTTAAGCGACGCGTCTCTTATACAGGTAACAATTTTCTATTCATGTGCTGAAAAAAAAAAAAACGGCCAAACCAAATAGAACAGACAAGTTTTTTGCCTACAGTCTAGATCTAGAGGTAATACAAAAATGAATATTAAGAAACTGTATTCGAAGTTCAAATAACTCTTCCATAAAAATAAATCTCAGAGCCTGGACGACAAAGCCAAGCTAAATGGTCACGAACTATTTCCAATTTCCAGACTGCCTTATAGATGTCGCTTGCCGAAGGTTGTTTATGTCTGTATTTAAATTAATCATTTCAGTATTTCTTCATTTCGAAGTATTTAGATGTCGCTTGTCCTTTTTAAATAATTAAATAACTTTCATTAACTCACTAACCCTGACTAAATAACTTTGTGTCCAGGGCGTCGTTCGTGATGAAAGAGTTTTAAGATAACAAACGTGGATGGATTTACATGGCGTTTTTTGTTTAGGATGAGTGAGTGAGAAGCTTTCCGATGAGATAAAAAAAAATCACGCTTTTGAGTGTGTGGGGTGGTAATTACCCCCTTTGGGGTTGTTCAATTTGGGTCGAGATTCATCAAGTAGATTTCTACAAAAGTTATTACAAAAAATAAAATAACAATAAAATTGCTCCATGCAAAAAATACGAAACAGCAAAAACAAAAGAAGAAAGTAAAAAGAAGAAAGCAGATAAACTTGACTCTTATTGATTTTTCAATTGCAGTCTTGAAAAATTTAAATTAATACGGTTGAAATGCTCATTAAAGAGACGAGACATTGAAGTAAAAGGCTCGTTCGCACCGTAGGTGGTTCGATGGTAAGAAATATGGAGAAAGTTTTAGCCTCTGAGCGAGCGGCTTGGGGTTGATACACCAATTGAGTTTACAAAAGTGGAGAATTTATTGAGCCCCTCAAAATATTGAAAAATAAAACAATTCTAGATATATTAACACTAGTTTCCAGCGTCTGCAAGGACTACAAATTCAAACGGTCCACATAAGGAGGCAAATTACCGCGGAGTGCAAATCAGAGAAATCCACGTTGAACAGCTTCAATGCGAATGATCCACACTTAGTAGTAAAGGGACCAGACGGGGTTGGCATATTCTAGTATCGACCTAACAAAGGTGCGGTAAAGAAGTTTAGTGATGTATGGGTCGTAAAATTCCTTGGACCTTGGACCATCTCTTAACGGAGCCCAAGATCAAATTGGTCCTACCGACTATGTAATCGATGTGCCCCTCAAAAGAAAGGCGAGAATTGAGAATCACATCATCATGATATTAAATCAAAGCTCTAATTTTTTCCAAATTTTTCATGTAAACTTTTTATGACTTTGAGCAATAATCTTCTAAATACTTATGGCAGAGAACGTAGATGCTAATTAATATGCATATGTCAGTTATGCCCTAGACACACAGCACTCTGAAGAAATAACTAACGACTCATTAGTTTATAATGATTCATTATAAAATGGAGACACACAGCCATTTCATTAATTAAGTTGTACTGTTAAACTGGTTTTGATAAACTAATGACATTAAAGAAGCGATATGGATCGAATTAATTTGTTATTTGAATTCCTTTGCATTCTTCTTGTTTTTCAAATCAGCAGATGAACAATAAAAAATGTTCGAGCCATAATAACGTATACTGTGTGACACACGGCAATGAATAGTTATAGTTAAGGCCTGACCACAATGTGCATATGCTAGCATATGCAAAGACACGAGCAATTGCTTTTCATAATAACAACCCACAATAGGAATAACAGGCCGTTCGTCAAGTTTTAATTCTGTTCGTCAACTTCTGTCTGTACGCTCACGATCGTACTTTGCATAAGCAAATTTCACAGTTGTGTAAATACTATACAAATGTTAGTGATGCATAAGAAAGCATCGTGATATTTTCAATATTTGCATATGCAAGCTTATGCACATTGTGGTTAAGCCTTTAGTGCTAATGATTCATTAGATCGTGCTGTTTGGCTAGGGCATTCGATTATGTACCGTTATATGAGTTTTTATCGTAAATGTAATGACTAAAAAGTAGAAAATAAAAGATATTAAAAAAACTTTTAAAATAAATAACTTTTTTAAATATAAATTGCACTAAAAAGTAAAAAGTAATATTTTCTTTCCCAGTAATATTATTGAATAAATAACTAATAAGGTAGCGGCGTATCGTGCGAATACAGTGTACGTGTGTAGGCAATTCAATGGCAGTCAAATCAATTGAGCGGAAGGAGAAATGACAAGAGGGCTGTGCACTATTTGAAAATTCTGCTAGATTTCTGACATTTCAGATTTCTTGAAAAGAAAGTTCGGGTTTAATTTAGCGATTTTGTGATAAATAGCTAATTAAAAGTGCTTTTTTCTTCACAGTCGTGAAATATTCAAGTGAAATATTGTTTTGTGAACGGGATTTTATATAATCGAGACACCGGAGTCTTGCAATTATGGTGTTGAAGTGCGCTGTGCTGTGCTGCAGAAACAACCGGAGTTTGTGTCGTGGGAAAGGATTTTTCAAGCAAGTTTAATAGTTTTACTAATAAACTATAGTGTATGCTTTGCTGAATTATTGATCTATCTAAAATCTCTGACGATCTATGGTTGACGACACCCGGCCGATTTGGCGCAACACGCAGGGAGCTATATATCTGAGCATGCAATGCGTAAGCGACCATAACTTTAAATCCCAAGTTGCAGTACGCATAAGCTTGCATAAGCGACATATTTCTACCAATATCTAGAGTATGTGCGCCAATGCGAGCTAGACTGTGACACTCTCTCTCTCTCTGCCCGCATTTTGGCTTCCACAACCACACGATGTTCCCTTCAAGAGACCTACAACCATGTTGAGGTGAATAGTAGAACAATAGTAAAACGATCCAAGGCTCCTCAACTTTTTGGTACTAAGTTAGTAATGTCGGCTACCCAATTGGTATGGCTGCGTAGTCCATGACCATAAAGCCATGGTTACTCCTGTGGTATCTTCATGCAGATATCGTTTTATGAAAAAACGGTACTGGTTACTCCATTCGGGCTTAAGATCTTATTGGCACCGAGGTGTCAGCGGGGACCACGAGAAGTCATGTGAGCACCGAACTTCTTTGTACGTGATATTTAGGAGTTATCATCAAGTTGGCATCATACCCTCCTACTCACGGTGGGAGATCTAAAAGCGACCTTCAGTTCATCACTTTTCTTCCAGTTCAACAAATTTTTGTCGTTATGCATGATTTCCTCTTATATATCTTTCACTTAGGGCTGCCAGACTGGTATGAGGTTTGTAATTAAATAGATCGGGTTGATGAATTTTAGTTTTCGAGTGTGAGTAGTTAAGTTTGCGGGTGCACGGCATATTTGATAAAAATTAGTTTCAAGTAGATCTGTAAATACGAAAAAATTAGCGCAACCGCGAAGAAAGAGGTAAAATAAGATTGACTACCAAAATACATATACAGGCTGTTGGGTGAAAATGATTCATATTTGGTATATCGATAGAGCGTTGTTCTCCGTGTAAAAAGTTCTTTTAGACCATATGAAAATACTCACTTCTTTAAGAGTATTCGAGCTTTACCTTCTTTAAGTTAGACTTTCACTGAAACTGTTGTAGCTTTTGAAGTATTTATTCGAATGGATTTTTGTTTTTCAATAGGTATTTATTTAGCATTAAAAATAAAATAAATACTTAGTGGATTATGTTAAGAGCCTTCAAAGTCAGAAATTTTTAAATTCGAGTCCCGAAATTTCAAGTATTCACTCATTTATAATAAAAATTAAAGCAGGCCCCCACACAAGAAACGTGATTTTTTCCTCGATTTATTCTCATTCATTATTATTATGATAAGTAGGCATATTTTTTCATATGACAGCATTATTATTTTTTTTTTCAAATGATATCTACTCTCATTTGAAAATATAAATAAAAAGTAAATAGTGTTAAATTTTGTACAATGTTACGGAACCCTTCGTGCGCGAGTCCGACTCGCACTAGGCCGATTTTTTTTACGGAAACTAAGACTTTGACGTACCATTTTTTTTTTTAAATTAATTAGAAGCCCTATTGATTACCTTCTTATTGATACCTAACATTTATACCTTTGATTAAGAATAAAACAACTGTTGTCGATAACTTAATTATTATTTATTTATTTATTTATTCCGTTTACCGATGTACAATCTTACAGACTAAGAAGGAGAAATGATCCTTATGTATAGGTATATTAAGTGCGCAAAAATAAAAAATACATGCATTACGTGAAAAGTGAATATAAAAGAAGAAGAAAAAACTTAAGTATATAGGAGCATAAATTTAAGGGCGATCTAAAGCAAAAATGAAAGAAAATACTAAAAAAGGTATAGATAAATACTATATATGTCAATGATAATAAGACCAAAAAGGACAATTACAATACATCAAAGAATAGAACAAAGTATTTAAATAGGCACAGTGCAATGTATAAACTAGTATAAAATTATTTACTTGATATACTACTTGCAATAGAATAGTAATATAATATGTCTTATTACCATTTAAGAAATATTTTATTATACGTATTCACTCATATTACAATAAACAATTATCAAACTAATAAAATTAGTTTATAATAAATTTTCAATATGCTTACTACGCTCGATTATGCAGATCTGTGCCCTTCTTAGAAAACTTCTTGGAATGTCAATATGTTGCAATTGTATCCTTATTCATCTTCGCAGGCATTATCCAATCGTTATTTTAATTGTTAATATGTTATGATTACCCGAGAATACACTTTATCCTTTAAATTCCACCACATGTAGTAATCCATTGGCATTAAATCTGGCGATCGTGGCGGCCATTGAACAGCAACACCGCGACTAGTTCGTGGTACTTTTCATCCAGCCAATGTTTTACTGTTCTGGTACTTTGTGGAGGCGCTTCATCCTGCTGAAAGATTATTTCTCTTCGGATATTAAGTGGCCCATCTCCTAAAATACCAGGAACAATGTTTTCCAAAATATGGAGGTAAATTTCTCCGTTCAAAGTCCCTTCAAAAATGTAAGGTCCGATCAGGTACTCATCCACGACACCAGCCCAAACCAAGAAATCAAACCGATGCTGCACATTCACTTGATGGATAATATGCGGATTTTAATGTTGCCAACTGTTTCAATTGCGAAGCTTTAGGATTCCACCCCTTCTGAAGTAGGGCTCATCAGTCCATGATATTATATTTAAAAAAAAAAAGAATCTCTTGAACTCATTTCCATAATACTATTACAAAACTTAATTCGTAGTTGGTGGTCCGATGAAAGAATTTCATGTGCCCTGGTCAAGTGGTAAGGGTGATACCCGTTCCTGTGAACTATTCTCCATACCGTTGTCTGTGCAACGTCCAATTGGTGAGTAATACTGCGGATCTCCGGATGATTGCTTTCTACCATCCGTAAAATTCTTTCTTCAGTCGTAACATCCGAACAATGAAAAGATATTAGTTATTCAATTTAAATTATAACGTTGAGGAAAAATCTACATTTAAGATACTTACATAAGAAAGATTCCCTGAAGGATTTCTCCTGGTAAATACAGATCCAGTGTTCGAAAGATCATTATATAACCTCTGGAAGAATGTGGCACTTGGACAATTTCTGTCAGGATATCTCTGCATGTATATTCTTTTTGCTTTAACCCCACTTTCTAGTGACTCACCGGGCACGTAAACCTTTTCTCGTAATTCACATACGCTATACTGGAGTCTACTGAATATCACACGCTTAAAAATTTTCCGCTATAAACTCTGATAACCAAGTGATAAATTAACTGCGACACGCACTATTTATATGCATATTGATGACAAATAAGAAGTGTCTGTTTGCACAATTCTTAGAAACGTATGAAAAGGATCAAATACAACATTCCAAGAAGTTTTCTAAGAAGAACACACAGATCGCCGACATTCCAAGAAACTTTCTATTAAGCTGAAAGTTAAGAGGTGAGTTCATGACAATATCGGCAACAGTTCTTTTATTCTTAATCAAAGGTATAAGTGTTAGGTATCAATATGAAAGTAATCAACAGAGTTTCCAAATAATTGCAAAAAAGGTCTTAGTTTCCGTGCAAAATGAGTGAATACTTAAAATTTCGGGATTCCAATTCAAAATTTCTGACTTGAAAGCTCTTAATTCTCTGTGTATTAACATAACCCACTAAGTATTTAATTTATTTTGAAGACTAAATAAACACCTATTGAAAATTAAAAAAAAAATCCAATGGAATAAATACTTCAAAAGTTACAACAGTGAAAGTCTAACTTAAAGAAGGTAAAGCTCGAATATCTCTTAAAGGAGTGAGTATTTTCATATGGTCCAAAAGAACTTTTCACTCGGAAAGCAACGCTCTATCGATATACCAAATATGAATCATTTCCACCGGAACACCCTGTATATGAAATCTCACAGGGTATACTAAGTTTATCATCCCGTTTGTAACTCAAAGAAACAATACTGTTAGCAAAATAGATTGGAAACCTACGCATAACGGCCTAAATACAATTTCAAAAATGGACTCAAACGTGCAACCCATTCTTGGTGTTGCAATCCAAAACTTTGGCTCTTCACTTTTATTTCCTTCTAGTGTATAGTAAAGGGTTTTCCAATAAGAGGTGTTATTTTGATATTCAAAGAAAAATACCATTTTTGAGATAAATGATCGGATCTTTATTTCATTATAAAGAGGAAGGTATGCCGTTAATAATGGAAAATAACATCAGCCAAATGACCTCCACGGCCACGCCTACAGGACCATATCCTTTTCATGAAATTGTCCATAACCAAATCGCAAAGTGGCTGCCTTATGTCCTCGATAGCCTCACGAATTCCATCTTTGAGGTCTTGAATCGACGCTGGGCTGTTGGCGTAGACCTTCTCTTTCACGTGGCCCCAAAGGAAGAAGTCGCAAGGTGTTAAGTCACAAGATCTCGGTGGCCAATTGAGATCACCTCTTCGAGAGATAACACGGTCCGGAAACTTTTCCCGTAAAAGATCAATGGTTTCGTTGCTTGTATGGCACGTAGCGCCGTCTTGTTGAAAGTAAACGTTGTCCAGATCAATACCATCCAATTCCGGCCATAAAAAATCATTAATCATCTGTCGATAGCGCAATCCATTCAACGTAACTGTTGCTCCAGCCTCATTTTCGAAAAAGTAAGGTCCAATGACCCCGCGGGACCATAAACCGCACCAAACAGTCACACGTTGAGGGTAAAGAGGCTTTTCAACAATAACTCTTGGGTTTTCCGAGCCCCAGATGCGACAATTTTGCTTGTTGACAAAGTCATCGAGGTGGAAATGGGCCTCATCACTCAGAATGAGTTTTCGATGGAATTCCGGATCATTTTCATGCATTTCAAGGACCCAATCAGCAAAGACTCGATGTTGTTGATGATCGGCCGGCTTGAGTTCTTGTGTTAAATGAACTTTATAAGCCTTAAGACCCAAATCTTTATGAAAAATACGGTGTAATGACGTTTGTGGAATGCCTAATTCCAAAGAACGACGAGGAATGGACAAACCTGGGATTTCTTCAACACTTTCGGCTACAGCAGCAATATTCTCGGCTGTTCTTGAGCGACGTGCACGGGTTTTATTCTTTACATCACTAACTTGTCCCGACAGCTCGAATTTTTCTACCAATTTCTGTATTGCGGTCCGACAAGGTGCTTCACGACGACCCAAAAATGTTCGAGTTTTACGAACCGTCTCTGCCACATTTTCACCATTTTTATAGTGAATTTTAATAATTTCAATGCGTTGTTGAGTCGTGTATCGTTCAATTTTTATTAATGACGTAGTTTCTACTTGTCAAATGTCCAAAAATGACAGCTCCAAAAGTGACATCTACCGAAATAGCGGGCTAATTAAAATAACACTTCTTATTGGAAAACCCTTTATTATTGGTCTAAGAGTAATATTGTTTTTCTTTTGCTTATAATATAATTAAAGTGGACTTTCGGTGAGTAAATAAAATGGATAATTGAATTTAAAATTTTAAAGTTAACAAGTATTTAAGTGAATATATACATATTGTCCCAAGAAGCAATTTTTTTTTATATAGTAGTAACCGTAAGGTTTCCATTACCGAATTATATAACTTACTAGTACTCGAAACCTCTTTGTAACCACTATAAACCCCTTACAGAGCTTAAATGGAGGATTATATAAAGGCTACGGTGACTTGATTTAGGTAACATTAGCTGTGTTCTTTTGTGTCCGCAGAACAGGACAGAACAAAAGATAAACAAAAGAACGCCTCAAACATTTTCCTAGAAGATATATAAATGAAGCGAACAGTACAAATAGTTCGCTTCAATCGACAGAACAATTTGTCCTCTTCAGTACACAAATGAACACAGCTATTATATAACAAAAAGTTTTATAAAGTGAGTAATTAAAATATTCTGGTTACCTTAATATAACTTCTTATATAACCCAGGGTGCTCTCGTTTAATTTATTTTGGTTATAGCAGTGGTCGCAGTAATGTTTCGGTTACCTTCATAAACTTTGTTTATAATGGTGATGGTAACGCTTCCTCAACGCTTGGAATTTTCTTAGACTGATTACTTTTAGATATTAAAATGTTAGGGAAATTACTTTTCGTTACCTTTATAAAACAATATAATGCAAATATTTACGAAAGCTATCTTGACATAGAATTTCGATTTTTTTTTTGTATTGCATTTGTATAATGTAAGGGTTTAATATTTTTACATCCACGTACATGAGGAAAAATTAGAAAAAAAATTCAGCTGCAATTAAAATTTTACTGTGAATATCAGATACTTCTAAAAAATACAGACCGCTCCAAAACTAAGCAATATTTAATAATTTTAATTAAATATGACAAAATTTAAAATTTTCACCTAGGTGACATTAATTCGTAAAAGTAACATTACATAATTTAGAAATGTTATATACCTAAAAAGATGTAATTTCTTCATATAAAAATAAAACAAAATTAAAAAATTCGCTTAACCGACATTTTCTTTTTTATCTGCAATACACAGATGAAAAAATGGCGGCTTGTACTTAAATGAACAAATTACCATTATAAAACTTCAAGTACCTACTTTTAACTAAACTCTGGCTGTATTATATAAACTGAATGACCCTTATAAAACTTTTAGAAATATTGTATAAACTAAAGGAACTAAAGAAACAGTTTTATAATGGCTCCATTCGACACTAAAAGTCATTTGTTTTTATAACGATCACCGTAGTTACTAAAGGGCCACCAAAAAATTTTACGATATTTAATAGTGGGTATACATATGTATGTATTACCAAAAGTTCTCAATTTTTATTAAAGTCACCTAAATTACTGGATGTTGTCGAATTATATAAGGGTAACCACGGATACAGCAATAAATACTTATTACCAATTAGTTAATTTACGTGGTGATGAAAACAACTATAAAACTTTCTTATATACGTTCTAGTAATGGTTACTCTACGTTATATAGACCGGTGATTGAAACATTTCCATCACCAACTTATAAAACCTTTAGTGACTTACTTCCACGATAACTATTAGTAATCTTAAAAAACTCTAACATAACTACGTCACCAATTGGTAATATTATAAAACCCTTATATAACTAGTAAAATTCTTATATAACCGAGAAACCATTATGTACCCCTTATAAAACTAGCCATCACCTTCAGCCACCAAAAATTGGAAAAATTGTTACTTGGTGTTTAATGTACTTTGGATATTTGGATATTGTGGGGCATGAGCATAGACTTCTGGGAAGTTCATGTTTTTTCCTCAGTATGGAGTGATAAGGTTGTCCTCGAGGGCGTTCAAAAGCTGGGAGGTATTCAACGATTAGGTTTTGCAGATAGATCTGCGGAAATTTAAGGAACTTTTTAAAAAATCAATATTTTTGGGTTTTTGCGCATTGCGTCATACATGTCCGATGTAGAACTCAAAGCTCCATTATACTATTTATCAATTTGAATTAGGTACATAGCAGCAAGCATGAGTGGCACTGGGTTCGGATAGTGTCATCCCATGAAAGCTATTAAATTCAATATTAAGTCAAATAAAAAATCCGAGCAAGCAAATCTTTTGTACCAATAGGCTATGTAGGCCCGGAAAGTAGCAAATTTAATGTTGCTTGTGAAATTTCAATAGAGAATTGTTTGAAGGAGAAACTAAAAAAAAAAGTAGAAGTATTTTTTTTCTGTTTTTGAAACTGGAATAACCAATGCCTATTAATCAATCCATTTAAATTTTTTCGTCGGTCTTCTGTGTTGATATCGTGCAATCTCTGCATTTACAAGCAAAACTTTAATTAAAATATCTGACGTATTTATAGCTAAGCAAAATTTGTAGAAAATCTGAGGAAAGTATCAATCGACCAGAGCAGCACAAGAAAGCTTTTATCATAAAAGAGGAGAGCTACTTGTAGCTTTCTTATTGTTTCTCACTTCATTTTTTTTTATACAATCGCAATGCTACTCAATTAACTTCTTTATTACAGACCATATCGTTATAAAATGCATATGTATGAGAAACGTGTCATTCGGGAGCTTTTAATATTGCATATTATAGGTGAAACAAGCACGTTTCATGTTTAAAAATTTTTTCTGAATAAACCAAACTTCTGCTGACGATAGTTCTAACGACTATTTATAGGTCAAAATGTTTACTTTTAGGAAAGTGAAAATACTTGTGTGTATTTCAACAAAACAATTTATTGTTTCCGCGTATTTCTAAAATCTACTCAATTCTCTATGAAATGAGAGTATGGCTTTCGCTAAAGACGAAAATTAATCAATCATCAGAGCTGCATGGATTACACATGTCCTAAACTGTGTGGAATTCGTGTTTCACAAAGTAGGCTTTTGGGTATCTGAGCAAAGAGGAATTCTCAACGCATGTATCCAGCTGAGCTATTTGATCTTACTTATATATAACCTGTATTACTGTTATTTGTGCTTTGAAGACGTTAAAAATTAAAACTGCCCTGGAGGGGCGATGGTCTGGAATTTTTTGGAAGCTTAGGGCCCGCCCTGAGTAATAATATGCATGTATGACGGTTTTGAAGAATTCCCTGAGCCTTAAGCTACGTACCTACGATGCTCATTTGTTTTTAGTGCTCCGTGTTGTGCTAAATTGACATGTTTTTGAAAAAAAAAAATAACTGGAAAATTAAAATAAAATTTAAATCCATTTGTATTCAAAATTATTAATATAAACGAAATGCGGATTCAAGTCCAATAGAGCCAATCTATACAACAAAATTAAGCTATTTCACAATCGCATTTGTTAGATGTAAAGGAAGTGAGAAGAGAAAGGACTCAATTCAATGCAGAGAATTATTTGTTTTAAAAGAGCACTAGATTGGACATTCGCTTCTGTAAAAGGGATTACACGCGTCCGTAGAACTGACACTGACTCGTATAAACCCCTACTAGATAGTCTTTTTTATTATTGATTAGTCAGTAAATTGTGAAAAATAAAATTTAAATGACGGAAACTGAAAATAAAGTGGAAATTTGTGTTTATATTTCTAATCTTCTCTCTTTTAAGTGGAAAATGACTGAAATGAGTTTAATATACGTTGTACTCCTTGTTTTTTTAGAGAAAATTTGACGAAATAAGGAAGCAATCATTAGAAATGCATACAAAATAGGGACCTCTGCAAGGCATGACGATATTTTAATAATGAAGGCTTGTAGTTAGTAAAATTGACCGATAAAGTGAGTACTGATCGTCAGTTCTTCTGACTCGTGTAATCACCGGCTTACGTATACATTCATTTTAGGCTATCCTTAAGCTAGACAATCTCAACTCGTCATAGATCTCAGCAATTGAACATTAGTCGCACTAGCCTCAGGAGAACTCTACATAAAAACTTCGGATTATTCGCTTACAAGGTCTAATTTACTCAGGAACCGACCACTCGACTCGTTATCGCTTCTATGTTTGGGCTTTATAGCAACTCAAAATTGATGTTGATTTTCCTGAAACAAAAAAAAAAGCGCCCATTGGGACGAAAAACCAGCGCTTCTGAAATGAGCACAATTTAAGCGCTTCTCTAGCCATCATTTGGCAGCTCTCTAGAAGCAGATTCACTGGTCTATATAGAAAAATAAGCAAAGGCGCAAGTAAATAACTCAAGTGCTTCTAGAGCCACCGCTTGGAAGCTCATAGAAGATTATTTGATGATTTCATCTAATTTTCCACGAATTTACAGTGTGGATTTTTCCACTATTGGGCAAAGAAACGCATTTCTCATTTTGAGTGAAGTTCATTGTGGAGTGAAACGGTAGCTTCCCAAAGAGTTGTTACTCTTTCTGTTGCCAAAATCTATAATAATTTCAGTACGGGAGAATATTGGCTTATATATGTATATATAATATATTTAATCAAGTTCATAAAATTTAATACCACAAATAATCATAAGCAAGCGCTTTAATGCTGCTCTCAGAAAACACTCTTGAAGGCTTCTTATGAGATTAAGGAAGAAGCACTGCAATGATTATTCAAAAAGGGATAGGGAAAAAAAGCGCTACATCTTCCAGGGAAGCGCTTCAGAAGGGCTCTTAGAGCGCTCTTTTTCCCAGTGGGCGCATTTTTATTTCGGCGGCTATGCAAACAAACAAAAAATGCCGTGTTTGTGGCTCGGAAGAGAGAAGCCACGTGTAAATATTTGGTGTGGTTTTTCAAGTGTCGGCATTATTTGCCCATTTTTTCGAAGATGGCAACAAAGTTACGGTCAGGGGAAGCACTACAGATTCGAAATTGAGGAATTGGGCTTTGGATAGCTTTAGTTCCAGCAGGATGGAACTTCTGTAATAAGCTTGCTCCAAGTGAATGTGATTTCCTATCCATGATGATGAATAGTTAAAATTTTGTCTGTTTATTTAGAAAAAAGGCAGATCGCTGCCGAACTTACTTTTGATGGCAGAATATGCCGCTGTTTTAATTATAGGCAGAGTATGGCAGAGTATGCCGCTGTTTTAGTGAGAGATTAAAAGAAGGTTCTCACGATCAAAATAACTCTGATTTTTAATGACCCACGCTTGCTTATTTATACAATTAGTTTACATAGAAATCAATATGTGCCATAATTCTAAAAGGGGGGAGTTATTGCCAAATTGCAATAAATGAAATTATAAATCATAGTTGCAGTGTCAACAATTCTGATCACTGAACTTCTTTATGATTCATTGATTGATTTGTTATAGCGATGACCGCAGACACAATTACAATTGAACATTTTGCTTGCATAGCGAAATTGTGTTGCAAATTTCTGTTAAGGTCGAGCAATTTGTTTTGTTTTTATTTTCTTTCAATTATCGTTTCGATAATTGTTTATTTTCCTTGTCTGTGGTCATGGCTTTACAGTGCATTGGTTCGGTATGTATTCTTATCTATTTCAGGTGACATAAATTTGAATTGAAAGGTTTATATATTACATACATTACATACAAGCTTTTCAACAATCGATCATTTACGCACTAAGTTCAAAAATCTTGCAATCAATTGTTTTTGTGATGTTGATTTGAAAGATATAATATTGCTTGGCCTCCGCGGAGCTGCGATTTGAAGATGTTGTACTTTTTTGTGAGATGCCGTTAAAAATTGATATTATGCTGACAATTCAAAAACGATTCAGACACTTCAGCACAATATTGATCGAGCTATTCGTGAAATAAGGTCCCAAACCATCGAAAATGTAGAGTAAAATTGGGTTAACAGGATGAGCTAGTATCAAGGCCGTCAAGGCAGCCATTTAAACGAAAATATATTTCATAACTAAACGGAAATTTACTCTTTTCAATGAATCAACAAACTTTGAGAAAGTGTTAAAGTGTTTATTTTATAGTATTTTTAAAAAGAAACCAGTCCATGGCGTACCCTTTATATGTATAATATTGTTAATATAAACATGACGAGATAACATAAATATCAATCAATCAAACTTACACCCTCAAGTCTCTGGTCGTACAAAAAGGTATATATGAAGAAATTTAGCTAGTTCTTGGCAAATATTATGATTGGACCCAGATTTTTTTCTTGTTTGATGTCAATAAGACTTGAAATCAAAGAACAAAACAACTTTTAAGAGTGCTTAAATACACATTTTACTAACTGTCCCATTTTACCTACCTGCAGGAGAAATGGGACAACGATGTGTAGGAATGGGACAAGAAGGAACTTTTGTATTAAAACAAATAAAATAAAAATAATTTATTTCAAAGTTGTTAATAAAAAAAAACTGACTGCTTGTCATGAAATTTTAAAAGAAAAAAATGAACATAATGCTAATTTTAACAGCCTCTAATAATAATTTTGAAAATTTAGATTTTAAATTCACCCAAAATAAGTAGATATCGCGGGGAGTTCTTTTAGTGTAAGCAATGCGATTTGGTTCCGGAAGCTTAAAGACAATATCATTTTTCATTACGACGCTTTTGTCCTCGATGTGAGGATAAACGAAATATATGGAGGCGATTCCTTTTTTCCTCAAAAATGTGATTTCCCAAAGATCATCATGTTCCTCTGCAAGAACTTTACCCACATGTAAACCGTTGTTTTCGTAGTAGGAAATTTTACTACTACACTACATCCTACCGAGAGGGACGTTCAATTTAAATTTAAAGAATCACTATCTACCTCTTCAGGTGTAAAATTTTCGTCATTCGACGAATCTTTTAACTATGGTTCATCTAAATCAGATAACCTATAATCAGCATCAAGACAAAGATTCTTTTTGCTTTGTTTTCTTTTGGCGACCTTGCTCCTCGAGTTTGCTCCTAACTCGTCCTGTCTGTGAGAATTCGAATAGTTCCTCTCTTCCTTTTCGCGATGCTACAGAAGGCTTTGTTTTAGGATAAAGACGAACATCTTCAGTTGTAATAATAATTGTTTCGAGCGAGATTGTCTCATCATTTAGAGCGTGGCTGGTTCTTGGTTGAGGGTCATTTAAAATATCGGGTTATGTGTATTGCCGCTGATGTAAGTGGCACTTGTTTGAAAGAATTCGTGTTAGGATCGGGTTGAGTAGTTACACTCGACATTAAAAATCCTCATCTGAAAAATTATCGCGATTAAAGGGCCACACGCCACTTTTACGAAATCCGCTACTGATATTTTCTCTGCAAAATGACAATGAAAACGCCCGGTTTGCGAGAGAAGCTACTTCATATATGCTAATAGTTCTTCCTGGATTCATTGCCATCCAATCAGAGCATTTTTGACTATTTCGAGATTTGAAGAAGCCAAAAACTGAAATATTCAAAGGCTGTAGCCTGTGACTACAGTGAGGTGGGAAGGTCACTAAGTACACCCCGTTACTTTTAGTTTCTTCAATTAGGTCTAATTAGATATGACTCTCGTGATTGTCATAAATATGAAGCACAGGTTGTTCCTTCGAGCATCTGATGTACCGAATGAAATATCTTAAAATCTTAAGAAAGCAGTCTGCGTTCATTCATCCTGATCTATTTGTGAGTCCAAGACTACCTGCTGGCGCATTATTTAACATCGGGTCTTTAAAGAACTTTGTAGGAAAAATGAATGCTGGCGGTATAATATTTCCAGAAGCGCGTATAAAACAACAAATAGTAACTAAATATCCACGTTCTGTGGAGGTTGCTTGTCCAACTTGTTTTACTCCCTTAGACGATATGACATTCGGGGGCTTATGAACGGTTGGTATTCTAGGCTCATCGCAATTCTAGACTCTATCCGGTTCGAAAGAATGTCTTGAATAAACTGCTGCTAGATTCGAGTAGAATTTATCAACATTTGGTTTATTAAAACTTGTTCGTCGAGACAAGCTGGTGGACTACGGACACCTTAAGCAAAGTTAACCTAATATTAAGTTAAGAAGCTGTAGAGCAAAATGGGAAAATTCCTGGTGTTTTTTAGAATGAAACAAGTAATTTCGTATACTTTCGTCTTTTGCATGAATGGGGGAAAAGAACTTGGCTATGCACTATAGTAGTGGAACTGAGATAACGAGTTAAAAACAAAAATCGAGAGAACGTAGGATTACCCAAACGACACAATCTTATTAAATCCCTCAAAATCCTTTCAACCTATTCATAGTAATGTACATCAGGTCACACTACCTCCCATTTTTAAGAAAAATATAAATTTCAATTTGGCACAGATGCTGAAAGGAGATGTAAAATTCCTCTCAAATGAAATTCTCATTTTTCCCGAAAATATCAGAGAATCCAGCATGAGTTCTCCCACTTAATCTCTTCATAGCAAAACGAATGTAAACAGAACAAGTAAAAAAGCTAGAATTGGTCTAAGACCAATTCTTATGATACCCTAGATGAATGCCCGTATTTCGTATGGTCACCGATCTATTCAAGTATTGATTTTCAAGTTGTTTTTCGCATATATTTCTAGAACAGTTTGTCGCACAGAAAAAATGGTAATAACCAATTTTATAGGATTTCGTATTCTGCAGAAGTTTTTAGTACAATAAAAATGTCTTGGACTGATCGTTTTCAAAGTATACGTAAAAAACCGAAATTTTTATATGGCAACACCAAGAAGGAGTTGCCCGATTTAGTCCATTTTTGACATTTTATTTGCTAATATAGTAAAAACATCATGTACGAAATTTCAGCTCTCTACATCGATGCGTTCTCAGGCAGTGTCCAAATATATAGCGGAAAACGAAATTTTTATATGGCAACCCCAGGAAGGAGTTGCCCGATTTGTCTCATTTTCGAACTTAATTTTACTTTTTTTTTTAAAGTCCGTGTACAAAATTTCAGCTCTTTAAGTATACGCGTTCTCGAGTTATCGTGCGCACAGACGGAGAGACGGACGGACGGACGGACGGACGGACATGCAAAAATCGAAATAACTTTTAATATTATGAATGGGTGTCCAATCCATTTTGCTCTACCATCATTATTTCGAGGTATTACAAACGGAATGACAAACTTAGTATACCCCTATGATTTCATCTAGGGTATAAAAACGTGCTGTTCAAATATCATAGGATTACAGCAACAACATGTGTCCTTTTAGACCTTTTACAACAACAACATGTGTCCTAGCATTATCAATATTTCATGAAAACCGGTTTTCACAAAAGCGCGGGAGTATTTTGTGAGAGTGAAACGTGAAAACTCCGCCCCATCTCATTTATTTACGAAAATGAAACATTTGCCATTCTGTTTCGGTGCATGCAACTTGCGCTTTCACATTTTTTATCTTTGTTCATAAAATTGTTAAAGAGAGTTTGATTTTTTTTCGATTTTTTTTCTTTCTTCCTTCCTTTTCTTGCCGTGTGCATTTTAAATGTAAAACGCTCGGAAATCTCACCAGCTTCTTAACTTATTATTAGGTTAACTTTGCCTTACGGACAAGTCGGGATGTCTCCGCATAAAACCAAACATCCATTCCCGAGCAGCCATTTCGGTTTTTTCCCACTCTTCCGGCACCTTAATATTGCACGCCTTTGCATAACGGTAGGTATGCCAAAGTACGCGTTTGAAAACTAGACAGACCATAATGCATATACGAAGCAAGTGACGAGATACTTGGCAATCAGTTTCTCCTCCTTATAAGAAAACACTTGAGGTACTTTTATACTGGGCTTATACCTACATATGAGTAAGTTTCACCTACTTCTAAGCTTTTAGCCATACTTACATGACAATACAATGCTTTTTTGGTAATTATGTAAAAAATAAAAATAAAAAATAAATAACTATTAATAAACTCTAATAATTAGGCGTTTTCTAATGTTTTATTTGTTGTCCAAATCCACCTGCCTACCACTGTCGCAGTCCTCCTGCATTCTACTTAAATAGTTCTTGATCATTTATTTCGTAAATTTAAATGAATATATTCCAAAACAACACATAACTTACTTTTTTAATATTTTTTAGAAAATATATTTCATACATACTTCGCCAAGTATTGTTATTGATATTTAATTGCGATCCAAAATATGAGGTCAGATTTTATTTTTGACACAGAGATTTTAATTTGTTGGTGTAAAAGCTCAGCAATAAACCGCATGCACATGCGGACTTGTCAAAGATTATATTATGACAGACGCTCAAATTTTAACCAATCCGGACTTGTCAAAGATTATATTATGACAGACGCTCAAATTTTAACCAAAACAAAGAGAGCAGCTAGTTGAGCGTGGCTCTTGTCCCATTCCTACCCACTATTCACTACCTATATACATATAAATAAACTTGAGACCTTACGAATTAATAATGGATTGAAATTTAATAATCCCCGGATATACTCCTATGTATGTATTGCAGTTGTACCGAAAGTGATTTTAATTAATTCAAACTGTCTCGAATTGATCAAAGTGCAGTTTCTCATGTCCACGAAAATTGGATTTTATTATTGAAAATTTATTTTTAAATAAAAGATTTCCTTCCTCAGTGTGACGCATCACTACTTAGTTTTTGTACTTATCACCACCCCCTGACCTGACTCCTATTCTTTGGCCGGAAATTTAGGAAAGAAAAAAGTCTCGTGTTTTGTTAAGCTCTTGTCCATTGGAATGGAATTCATGTAGCACATACAATGACAAATATTATATTGAAGAGGGGGAGATTAAATCGTGTTAGGGAAGCCTTAGAAATTTCCGTTTCTCCTTATATTGAAACGGAACAATTTTATACAAAATTTAATGAAACAATCAAAGTATTCGACGAGAATAACTTCTAATCAGTTAGTTGTGAGGTAAACGTAGTTTTTAATAAACAGAAACAGGGTTTGGAAAACTTAAATCAACTATTCTTCCTTCAATCTATGCATACACCCCCATATGAATACATTATCTGTAGTTTTTACCTCCCCAAAATTCCCCCTCATTTACAGTAACTTCGTTAATGCAATTAGTGAAAAGGGGCTAACACATTCTAAAAAATTCAAAACGATTGGTAAAAACTAGTTCAGAAGTTCACTAGGTTTGCTGCAGTTTAGATGTCTCGAACTATCGCGAACGATATTTTGTACCTTAACTGTAGTGTTTTGTTCTAAGAGTTCTAAACCGTTGAAATTTAAAAATCTTACCAAGGATTTTGTGATTGCTTTCGGCATTTGAAAAATTTTAACTGTGGAAATACCTAAAATTACATAACTGTGTGGAGATTTATATTTGTTTTTTTCTTTTTTTTTAATTATAAGAAACTGAATTAACAGGAATAAAAGTGATTGTGATCAAGTGATAGAAAATCCAGCGACTGAATTGTTAAAATGGTTAGCATTTTATCATCATTTTTAAATCGAATATTTTATTTAAGTTTTATATATTGACAAATTCTTGAGGAGGTTATGCAAGTTTCAACTAATTTAATTTAAAATTTTTGCAGGAGTATATAATTAGTTGGGAAAAATTATGTACCTACCTGAAAAAATGCATTTTGTGTCTATGGTTAATATTTCTACAAATGGTTATTAATGTATAAATATAATTAGGATGACCCAAAAGCCATTTAAAAAGCCCAAAATATTTTTATATAATTTCAACACATCTACAAGGCCAAGCCAGACACATTTCTTTGATAGAATATTAATCAAGTTAATTTTTAAGTAAATATCATAAGTTCACAATTGCAGAGAAATCACTAATAATGAAGAGAAAAAATTGTTTGTCAATTTCGGCTACGTCTATTTTTTCGCAGCAGTCATTTTGAAAAACAATCTGCGTGGCAATTAGGTATTTCAAAAAATTGTTGCTTGGAAAATATTTATTTTGGAGAGATTTAACGACACATCATGATTAAAACTGAGTTCTATGTTAAATAATTTTAATTAATAATAGATTAGATATCACAGCTCTATCCAAAGATTGCTCGATAAATACTGATCATAGGGAAAGATCTGGCTTATCTAGCTTTGTAACTCAATAAATAGATGTATCTATCACTAATCTTTGTTTGCCCTCCCACATTCCGCCATCTTGCTGCTCGAAAGACCCGTATTATCACTATACCTACTCCTATTTTTCTATAATCCTTATGGGATTCATACATATATTCTCATGAATTTTGAATTAAGTTTCAAACCTATCCCAAATTGATACCAGTTTTACAGATACTAAGCCGTATACTAATGAGCGAGTTCACTTTTATACAATCTTGCACTTTTCTTGCCTATTCCTATCAATATAACTAACAACTTCGGCAATTTGGGATCATCCTGTCAAAATATTGACATGAACGCCCAGCATCAAACTCAAAAAGAGTTCTTTTAGTAGATCTCGGCTTGGTGATATATATTTATAAATTTTTTCAGACTATTTCACACTACGAACGTGCTTGAACAATTTTTCGGATCATTCCGAAACCTTACACAGAAATGATATTATAATATCATCATCAAACTCTTCTAATTACAATCCCTCATGGGTAATAAAGCGACAATAGTACCAATCCACCGGACCTTATTTCGTGTTTTCCGTTAAATACTTTATACGTGAGGGTTCCATGCGGGTTTAAGTTGAAAGCCCGGTTCACAATGTTGTTTTTACCTAATCGAATCGTGTTGTCAATCCAATTTCATCCTATTTCTTTGATTTATTTCATCATCGATTCTGTCCTGGTCATCTCTATAATTCTTCATTTGAGACCTGATCTTGCAGCGAATTTTCAGGATACGGCACAAGCACATATTTACAAAAGTTTGATTTCATACATTGGAGTTGATCATCCGAAGTTTTATTCTTACTGAGATTTCAATAAAATTCTATATCCAAAATATCTGGGAAAAACACTCGTTGATTTGTAAGAGAAGCTCCTTATTACACCCGCTCTGTCTCTCTCTGATTATTTATGTATGTAAGTTTTAACGAAGCTGATTTTAATTGGAGCATTCTATATTCGAATACTGTAAACATAGTCGAACGCTTCTTTTTTATATTCCATAAAAGCTTGACAAGGAGCAGACCGAATCTATGTATTGCTCCACGAAGATACGAAATCAATCAACCGAATTTTAGTAAATTTTCCAAATGATTATACATATATAGTTATTAATTCAATTCATCCAAGTGAAATAAATATTGCTATCTTAGTAGAGAGGATGAAGCCATTAACTCTATACCATTCTCTGGTAAATGTAAATATGTAAGTACTAGAGTCATTTAAATTTTTAAAAGATAAATAGGTACACGTTTACGACGAGTTCTAAATGCTTTATTTTTCAAAAATATATAAATTAAAAATTGGATACCTACTTGTAAAAATTTCTGTTATTAATAGAATTATTATAAAGATAAGTTAAGAAAATATAAACATGGAAGACAAAATACTACTTCACTTCGTTTACGAGTTTAGAACGAGCAAAATCATAATTCATTAAATAAAAAAAAAAGAATTATATCTAAATTGATTTAGAAATACCGGAGGTATGAGGTAACATCCATAAAAAAAATCAGACGAATTGAGAACCTCCTCTTTTAAAGTCAGTTAATAACTTATACTGCAACAAAAGTAACTAACCATAAATAGACTCAATTAAAAAAAAAATATCTGAACTGTTGCCTGAAATTACCAGCGCAAGTTTCTGACTTGGATTAGAAGCTTTTTTATAACTGCTTTCACCATTGCCTATAACAATACTCATGCGCGTTCTCATGCAGTGCCCAAATATATAGAGAAAAACGAAATTTTTGTATGGCAACCCTACGAGTAGATACGAACTGGTCCTATTTTCGAACTTAAATTTACTTTTTTTTAAAAAAAAAGCCCCAAAATTTCAGCACTGTACGTGAACGCGTTCTCAAGTAATCGTGAGAACGAACAGACGGACAGACAGACGGACATGCAAAAATTAAGATCACTTTTCATATTATGCTTGGGTGTCCAATCATTTTGCTCTACCATCATTATTTGTATATTTCTATTCGTTACAAACGGAATGATAAACTTAGTATACCCTAAAGAAGTCAAGTCTCCTGAGAGGAGAAAAGTGCGGGGCTGGTTGAGGAGTCGTTGGAAAGGCCATGCAGTTCTACATACAATGAGCATTTGTCGGTGACCAAACACTCTACACTTTTTAAGATACAGGGTGTTTTGTAAGAACCTAACATATTTTCTTAATCACCCTGTAACTTCGAAACGGTTGATATGGACCCCCCCCCCCTGCCATACAATTCTTTGTTTGGCTATGTGAGTACTATCACCTCCTGCTCTAGGTGGAAACACCCTGTATATTTGGGCATTGCCTGAGAACGCGTCGACATAGGAGCTGAGATTTGGTACATGGTTTTTCATTTTATTTCTTTTATTTTCATCTAGGGTATAATATTATTAGTCTTAAACCAATTATAACTTGTTCTCTTGTTCTTTATAGAAAAGACGTATTTTGCAAGATTACTTTCGTTACTAAAGCGGAGCAAAACCGTTACAAAAAAAGAAGGTTTTATCAAATACCTAAGAAGTAGTAATGAAACAAGTTCAAGAATTTATCTAGTATATTAAAATATTTTTTACAGCTATTTTATCCATTTGGGATGTCCGTCAGCTACTGATTTTTGTTCAGCTCTTTGAAATCCTTATTTCACCATTTGTAACTTTTGCAATGTTACCGTAAAAAGAGTTACTGCCATAACTTTTGGCTAACGATGAACCATAACCGTATTTCTTTCGTATAAATTAGAAGTTAATTTTTCATCTGCGAAAGCTCGGTGCGATGGAAAATATTGTAAAGGTTGTCCTAGAATTTCAAGCTTCCTCATCCAATCTTTACTGATAATATTCTCACGGCCTCCAGCATCAAAATCTTAATTCTGTTTATAGTATCTTCGAAAAGTCGTAAATCTGCTTTGCTACGCTTCTAACTAATTACTTTTTGGATTATTATTTATTATTATAATTAAGTGGGGGGTGCAGACAGAGTTGCCGCCTCTCATCTACTCACCGCGACCTATAAGATCTTTTGTGACATTACCCTTAATTACCCTAGAGCGACTATTCGAGCTTAAGGCTGAAAACCAGTGCGAGCGTGAGCGCAGCCGGCGTTTGAGCTTTCCTGTAGAATCATTGACATATATAATATGGACTGACTACGTTAATAGAAATACACTGCAAAAAGTGGGCTCATTTCTATATTGCTGACTCTTTCGGTCTAAGCACCAAGTACCAACTGATGAGAACTGTAAACAACAAATAAATAAATTACCAAACGCAATATATTCATAAGATATGAAGCAGAAGTTCGAAACGTTTTTTTATAATCATTTTTCGAGCTGCGCGCTCATTTTTTCAACTTCCCGCCAATGATTTTTTCAATGTTGGCACCGGCGTAAAAACTTTTATTGACACAAACAATTGAGCCCACGTGAAATATAGAAAGTTAAGCATATTATATATGTCAGTGTGTAGAATACATGAGAAGAAGTTGGGCAAGTTCTAATGGTGAAGTCGGCTGCGCCCACTGCGCTGGGGTTGCTCTAGTTTCTACTCCAGCGCAACTTTGAAACACAGTGCGAACGCGAGCGCAGCCGGCGTTTGGGCTTTCCTGTAGGATACATGAGAAAACGTTGGGCATGTTCCAATGGTGAAGTCGGCTGCGCCCACTGCGTTGAGCAAACGCTGGGGTAGAAATAGCTTCTACTCCAGCGCAACTTTTAACATTTGATAACATGTTTTTCAGCTGATTTGAATGTAGTGAACTTCAAAAACTGGGGAAATTTCAACAAGTTGAACTGACAACACATAAAAGTCAGAAAATAAAAGAATAAAGCACTACACTGTGTTAAAACGAAAGTTCACTACGTCGAAGTTATCAAACGCCGGCTGAGTCGAAGTTGTGTACGATCGCACTGTGTTTCAGCCTTTAAGGTCTTTTACAAAGCCTATAACATTCTTGGGGATCATCTTTGCAACACCCTCTAGCTGTGGGAATGTATTTTCTAGATGTTTTAGCCTTCTGTTGCCCAGAACTTCACAGTCACACAGGACATGTTTAGCAATTTCGTCGTCTTTCATACACAAACTGTAGGTCTTATCATTGACCTTACTTATCTTTTGAAGATAAAATCTAAGTGAGCAATGCCCGTTATAAGCCTTATTTACTTTCTGCTGAGCTTGAAGAATGTGCTCTATTGCGAGTACTTGAAGAACTTTTTCGCTTGTCTTAGCAACGGGGTATTTCCCGGTGGCTTTTTAGATACCCAAAAATATACTCAATAAACGGAAATTTGGGTCCTTCCTTTCCAAGGCGGTCCGCAATCTGGTTGCTCTTAATGACTTCATGTCCTGGCAGCCAAATCAGCGTCTGTTTGCTTGGACCAGTTATTTCAAGACAGCAAGATAGTCCCAGACCAGGCTAGGTAGACCATTGAATAAATAACCACCGGGATTAAACTTAATTTGTCTTATTTTCATATTTCTGAAAGTAAAAATCCAGAACTCTAGGAAGTTCAGCGATTTTTTAAGTTTATTATTATTAATAAACATTAAAAATTTTAAATAGTGTTGTTTCGAAAACCTAAAGTGTACATTATTCTTTATTTATTTATTCATATTATTTTGTAAGATTATTGCGTATTTAAAACTTGCACTAATACATTTCGATAAGCCGCTTCCTTTAGTTATTTATTTAATGGCTTAGACTCAATGGTAAATGAATTTAACGTTTTAAGCGCTGCTTGGCTATCTGATATTATGTATATATTTCTTCCACAGCATATTTTAGTGAATTATTTTGGGAGCGCAGAGTTCTATAGCGTGTATTTTTGCTTGGAAATGGTCCCAGTGGCTTTGCGGGATAGTACTACGGCCTACATATTATGCCCACGCCTGCTCTATCTTCCATTTTAGATCCATCCGTGTACCATGTAAGATATCCTTTTTCAAAGGGTAACTCCCTAGAGTGCCACTGTTCACGGTCTCCTAAGATCACCTTGAATGGAGTTTCGACATAACGTATGAAATTGGATTGCCCCAGGAATTCTTGGAGCACTTTCAGGTGACCAACCAAAATTCTGTACAGTAGCATGCCTTCATACCTGTTCGATTTTATTAACTTCATGCGTAGTGATAGGCACTTTAATCTAGTTTCACCTCGCTTCAAACACTCAGTACTTAATGGTTCCACGTAACTCGTGTTTGGAATGAACTTCCATATGAAATTCAGTGTAAACAATCATTAGCATATTTTAGGCGTTTGCTTAGTGATTTTCTGCGTCCAAGTCCAGCTCTGGGATATTTTCTTTTTTTTTTAATAGCTTTAGTTTTTGGATACATTTGCACTCATTTTTCTTTGAACTTTTTTTTAATGCCACTAGTGCCTTTCTAATCAGTTAATTATAGTTTGTTTTGTTTAACGTACTGAAGTAAAGACATTGTCTTATAGTACTATTTTGAAAATAAATAATTGTAATTGTAAAATTGTTTCTACTTACTCTTTGGATAGTTTCGAATTGTGTCGTACAGTTTAGAGATTTTGTTCTGGAACAGTATAGATTCAGTATGCATACCGTTCATATGCATTGTCGCGTATCCAGAATTAATTTCTATCATAGCAAATCAGTAATGTTCGGAATTTAAAAACTTATGAAATTGATTATAACCATATATGATGCTCCCGAACCGGACGATCTACTCTCAGTAACGCATATTTTGAAAGCAGACTATTAGCAATATTTAAGGGTCATTCATCTACGTCATCACAAAAATTGATCTTAATCCAGTTATAGCCTTCTTTCCATTTACATATGCATACATAAATACAGAGTGTCCCGTAAGTGGATGTTACACTCGAAGGCTACGGATAGGTTATGCTTAGATAAGCAGAAAATTGTATAAGCGGCGGGGGGAGAGAATCCTAACGGTTTCCAAGATAACCGAACTTAAAGATATTTGGGCACGTTTTTCTAGATCACCCTGTAACTTCTGAACGTTACACCTTACGATGATGATAATGAATATGTTCAGGAAAAAGTGCAAAAAACGCAGAAAGGGCTATACTTAGGGTATAGATTGTGTAGGTCATTTTAAAACAAAGCGTTTGTGCTTCTTAAATCCAATATAAAAAGTTAGTGTTATAGTTTTTGATAAAAATAGTAGTAAAATAGAGAGGAGAAGAGTCGGGAAAAACGTGTAACGCTCAGAAGTTACAGGGTGATCTATAAAAATATACCCAAATATTTCTAAGTGCCGCTATCTCTGAAACCGGTATGATTTTCTCCTCACCACCCATTGCCCCATTGTCTAAACATGACCTATCCATAGTCTTCGAGTGCAAGACCACATACGGGACACCCGTATTTCACAGGATTTCATATTTTTAAGAGCTTTTCAGTACAATAAAAACGTCTAGGACTGATCGTTTTTACAGTGTACGTAAAAAATGGAAACACCAAGAGGTTGCCCAATTTAGCCGATTTTTGAAATCATATTTACTATTTATATGAAAACGTTCAGCTCTTTACGTCGTCAGCGTATTCTCAGGCAGTGTCCAAATATATAGAAACGAAATCTTTGTATAGCAACCCTACGAAAACTTACCTGATTTCTCCCATTTTCGAACTTAAATCTAAAATTTATTTTTAAAAAGGCCGTGCGCAAAATTTCAGTTCTTTAAGTAAACGCAATTTAGAGTCATAATGAAGACGTACGGACGGACATACAAGAATCAAAATAACTTTTAATATTAACGTGAGTGTCCAATCCATTTTACTGTAACATGGAGAGGAGGAGTTTGGGAGATCAGAAGTTTCGTTTTCCCCGATTAAAACTCCCTAACTGTCCATTCGCGATTCTCTAACAGACTTGGGGAATCAGGGAAAACGTGAGAAGTGTCAAAAAGTGCGAATAGCCAGGGACGAAAAAGGGTATTAAATTTTATTCGAGAGGGTTGAACTTTTTTATATTCGAGGCGCCTGTATCTTTTACCACCTAAATGATTTTTTTTATATAATGGTCTTGTTTAGGGATGTAGGAGGGTAGGTTTTTTCCAGTTTTTCCGGTATAATGGGAGAATGGAGGAGAGGAATGGATTTGGTATACAAAAAATGGGAGCCCGGGGCAAATGTGATAGCGATAGGAGGAAATGGAGCAGGGACGGCGCGGGAATAAAAATGGAAACGGATTATCGGAATTAAAAAAAAAAATCAAGAGTTGCAATAAGTCGCAGAGATAAATTCAGGAAGTGTAAGATCAATAAAAAAGTTGAGAAATTATTTTGGTAATTATGTAGATATGTATGGGTTTTATAGGCTATATTTTATTTCGATTAATGGTAATTTTCAGATTTGTTTTTAATCGTTTTAACGTCATAACTGACTTTTTACTGCCGAAAACGGATTTTCTACACTTGAGGCATATACATATACCCCAGTCCTTATATTTTGCGAAAATATGACAGATTTAGTACAAACTCGCAGTATTTACAACTTATCTGACTCTGTTAATCAATCCTATTCTTCATTATTTTATATGTCAAAGAGACGGGAAGGACGTAGCTTATTGGTTTCAAATATATTGTTAGACGAATTGCTTGGTTCTTGGTTTTTATTTAACGGTAACAGTGGAAAAAGTTTTGAAATGTTAAAACGCAATTAGAAAAATGATTTAGCACTAAAATATGTTTTGCATTAAATACTTGGCCGAAAGTAAAAACAACTTTTAATGTCTAAATACAATTTTAAGATAATACTGTTTATGCAATAATCAATTAATAAAATTTATAACTTTCACAAATTTCAGAACGTGGAGGCGTTCTTAAAATTCGGTTATGCACTCATAACCGTAACATTAGTGCTAATGATATGGGCATCTTTAGCTAGGGCGACGCACAGAGAGATGGAACAAATGAAATATCCACCCTGCTCCGATAACCCTCTCTGCACTTGTTCGAAATCTTCTCCGGACTTAGGCATAGTGTACTGCAGAAATGTACCGTTTCCAGCAATTCCAAAAATGGTTAATAATTCAAAGGTAACATAATTCTACAAGATTATATTTATGCTTAAGATTCCAATTAACTATTTTTTAGGTTTTTATGCTGCATATGGAAAATACTGGCTTACGAGAAGTTGAGCCCTACTTTCTACAAGCAACTGGTAAACTTCTACACTGTTTATAAATTCAGTCTTAGTACTTTCATAGTTCTTTATGGTAGGAATGTATCGCTTAAAAATATCTGATAATTTCTTGACTGAAATTCCTGATGACGCATTTACTGGTCTGGAAAGGTCCCTCTGGGAACTAATACTACCAAATAACGATTTAATTGAGATTCCATCTAAAGCTTTGAGACACCTTCAGAAATTGAGACATCTTGATTTGAGCTACAATCATATTACCTTTATTGGACATGATTCATTTCGGGGCCTAGAGGATTCTTTGCAGACACTTGTTTTAAAGGAAAACTGTATATCCATGCTACAAGCTCATGGATTCTCTGGTCTACTCATTCTTGAGACTTTGGATCTAAGTGGAAATAACTTGTACGAAATTGATCCAAGTGTTTTCAAAGATGGAATGCCTAGGCTAAGTAAACTATTACTAACAGACAATATTCTATCGGAGATACCTTTTGACGCCTTGGGACCACTTAAAATGCTTCGAACATTGGATCTTTCACATAATGTTATTACGGGAATGACAGGAAATGATACTTACGGTAGTAAATCATCAGTTAAATTAAACTTAGATAATTTACATTTGGAATATAATCACATCACTATGCTTCCGCCAAACTCATTTAAAAACTTTGATGTGGTAAATCGAACTTTCTTTGATGGAAATCCTGTAAAAACATTAATGGTAAGTGCTACAGAAAAAAAAAACAATTAATTTATTCTATTAAAATATTTTCTATTCACCAACTATGTTAGGAAGACGCGTTTAAATCCGCTAAGATTAGAGAGATTTATATGCGCTACTGTGGCCTGACAAATGTCTCGCCAGTTGCCTTTGATAGTTTGGTAAATAGTCTTCAAATTTTGGATTTATCAGGAAATAATTTGACAAATTTACCAGAAAAACTGTTTAATAATTTCGACTTTCTCAGGTATGCGATCTTATTTCAATATTGAAACACATTGAAAATTTAAATTTTTACTCCTTTAGGGTTCTCAGCTTAAGAGACAACCAAATCAAAATAATTGCTCCTGTGGAAATGTTTAACGTTTTCCAGTATACCTTACTCAAATTAGACTTGAGCGGTGATAAGAATGCCGCTACAAATCTCCAGGAATTGCGAAAGTAAATGTTTCTTTATTTATCTTGGAAAATATTGTTTATTTATCTCGCAGTATGACCAGAATGAGGAATATGCGATCACTTTCCATTTCTAAAATGAACACCCAAACATTGACACCTGAAGAATTCTTAGAATTCGGCGTTGAACTGGAAGACCTGCAGATTACAAGAGGAGGCTTACAAACTGTTAAATCACATGCTTTTCAATATATTCGTGGAATAAAAAGACTTGACCTTAGCGAAAATAATATTGGAACTATTGAAAGCGATGCTTTTACTGAGGTAAAAAAGACACAGCTTCCCATGCACAAGAATATATTCTAATTGATTTCCTAGATTGGACATTCTTTAATATCTTTGAAAATTTCACATGGATATTCTGGAACTAATCTACCATCCGATGCATTACGTCATCTCACATCCCTTCAAGAGTTAGATTTTAGTAACAATAAGATTGCTAGCATGAGCGATACAAGCTTTCATTTTTTGAAAAACTTACGTCTGCTCGAATTGCATGATAATCGAATTGACCAAGTCATGAAAGGAACTTTCCAGGTGAGATGCCATATTATATTAGCACAGACAAGAAATTTTCTTGTCTGTGATATTAGTGTTCAAAAGACGTGCAATATGTAGTGGATCTTTCCTTATAGGGCGATATCCATTCGAAATTGGAGGAAATTTCTTTTAAATTTAACAATCTCAAGCAAATATCTCAGCATACGTTCTTCGATTTGGAGGTATAAAATAACAAGTAAAAAAGCTAGAATTGGTCTCAGACCAATTCTTATGATACCCTAGATGAATGCCAGTATGAAATTTCGTAGGGTCACCCATCTGTGCAATTTTGACTTTTGATGTGGTTTTCGCATATATTTCTAGAACTGTTGGTCGAACAGAAATTTTTATATGGCAAACCCTACGAAGGAGTTATCGTGCAGATGGACGGACAGACAGACATGCAAAAACCAAAATAACTTTTAATATTATGCGTGGGTGTCCAATTCATTTTGCTCTACCATATTATTTCTGTGCATTACAAACGGAACGACAAACTTAGTATATATAGATTTCATCTAGGGTATAATAAAAAGAAAATCACAATCAAATTTACATTTTTAATTCGCTGACAGGCTCTGCAAAAACTTCACTTAGAAGACAATAAAATTGAAAAGATCGAAAGGAGGGCTTTTATGAACTTGGATGAACTTGAACATCTCAGCTTAAGAGGTAATAAGTTGACCAGTCTTGCAGAGGAATCATTCCAGGTAAGCAATAATAATATATTTCACAAACATACGCATGATTTACAATTTTGTTGTAGTACAAGTAAAAAATTTCAAATTAGTAGTGGTTGTTCATAAAAAGTAGGAACAACTTGAGAACACTATTACATATATTTTCTTTGCTTACGCATTTCAAGGAATTAAAGTATCAGGGGTTGACCCTGAACAACAAACAAAAGAAACTAGAACTTGTCCTTGATGCTTAATCAAGATAGTTGAATCTCTATAGTTTCCTGACAATAACGAGCCGCCTAGGCAGAAGCCAAGAGATGTTTTCAAAAGCTTGTTGTTGGTCAATTGAAATCATTGCCATTTATGCACCTGTTTTTTCATGGTAGGCAATCAAAATTTGGCTACCACAATCTTATTACTGATACTTCGACCGGGTACACCATAGGGCTGTTTCGGGTGTATGCCTGAAGCAATCACTGAATAAAGTATCGCCTCTAAGCTTTGCAATTCTTCATCCTCCTTATACATCTAGAGGGAAAGTTTGGATGTGTTAAAACCACCGAATTGAAGACTTCTAAAAGATGAGCAATTAATAAATTCATGATACGGATATGAAAAGCTCTGGAGTCGAACTGTCATGATCAGGCGGAGTATGTCAAATTAGATTCTTTATCGTAGTTATCATATGCTCCAAGGTAATCGCTGAATCTAAGATCTCTACTTTTATCAGAAAAAGTAGAAATATACTCAATTCCTCTTCATGAGTGGTCAAGGGGATGTTGGCAACGTTGATTTAGAGAGATATTACTGTATAGCCATTGTTTAACTGAAATAGTCATATAAAAACAGCCTGCTAAAGTTAGAGATGTCACTGGGGATTGAAATAGCTTACTTGATGTATGCTTGCTTATGTACACAGGAGTATCTGGACCATTTATCACGTATGCATAATCCGTATAATAGCAATAAAACAGACAAATTCACAACTCGAAATATTACAAAAAATGGCAAGTGTGGCCCTGCAAATCACTCTACTATGCAGCGATGTACGATTATTCAAATCTGGCAAACGAGGTCTGAATCTGAAGTCCCATTCTCAGAATCGTATAACAGACCTCACAGTTTCATGAAATATGAAATACCATTCAAAATACTCATCATATTACGCAAAAGCTAGGAATAAAGCCGAATGTTACCGATATTAATTTTAACTTCCGCTAAAAAGGAGACACTACAGGAAATCAAAATTGGTTTTAGAAAATTATTCTGAGAGCTTCAAAAATTTTACATTATTGAACAGGGCATCACTGCGGTGGTTAACTGAGGCATTGAGGTCAATCGATCAATCTAAATAAATATCCTATTTCAAAAAGTACTGGAAAAAATAAATGATTCAATTACATACCATAAAAGAAATTTTATTTTGGGAAAATAACCTAGGGGAATTGAAGGAAGCGGTCAGAGTGAAGAGGTTATTTCTGATGCCGATATTAACCACTATCGCTCCCCAAGTTATCACTAGTGCCTCTCTTCTCAGCGGAGCATAGGATTATGGTATAAATAAGAAAACATCTTATAACAAGACATTGCTTCTACTAATCCGAAATTAAATTATGATTAGACTTAAACTCTCCAATTTCCTTTACTTCTTAAATTGTCACTTCGGTCAGATGTTTTGAGTAATTCTATTCAATCTGTAGCAATTGGAAAAAGTAGTAGTGCCAGATGTATCTAAAGAAAATGTGAATCTCCTAGATATTTTCTTAACATCACATCTAATTTTATTCCAACGTTTTTGCACTTTATTTGTTAAGGTTAAAATCGACCAAAGAAAAGAATCTGATAAAAACTGTAAATGTAATATCACGTGCGTTTGTACTCTAACTCTAATGTACATATAATACTGAAACGATCGTTGATTTAAAAGACAAGGCTACTAGCTTCAACCCAAATGTCTCTAACAATATGACGTAAATTCTCATTACGGTTGATCTATTTTCGTACTCGCAAATTTTTCAAGGTACTTAGGGTGTTCGATGTTTCTAAGGCTCCAAGACCTGATAATACCTCTGATGCTAAAGTTTTGCACTTCAAGCTTGGATAAGGCTCGCTGCTTTCATTTGTTTTTGATCAAAAGGAATATTTCCAAATGCACTGAAACACATGTTTAGTATGTTATACAAAAACAAATTAATGATTATTTTTGAGAATGGAAGATCCTTGTTTCAGATATTTTAAAGGTCATCGATAGTCTGGAATATTACCTTTCTGGTCGAACTTAATTCTTTTGCTTCACTACTACTACTAATCACATAGACTACTACTACTCTGTTCACTGTAAGACTTTATTCATAAAATTCACTAATAACTTATTATCCTCCATTTTCAATTTTCACCAAGGCTTTGCAGACAAGAATACTCTTAACTTCGTTTATTCATTTAACTCTTCTGTGTACTCACATGGAAACGCTGAACGCAGACGTGACGTCTAAAACGCTATTATCATTAAAGCGCACCATAACCACACAAAATCAGACTCGTTTGATGGATTATTCATCTCCAACTCGCCCACCCTGGGCATCGTTGTGCCATTTTCATTTCGAGCAATCTTATCTGGACTAAGCATATCCATTTCATTGCAAAAAGGCAAGGAATTATAAAACCTAAGACCAAGGTTTGAATATATTCTCATATCTAGCCAATAGTGATCGGTTTAGCTGTATTAGGACACATCCAAAAATGCTACGATATCAGCTGTCGGAACTCTGGAACACCGACGTAATGTTTCTTTCGCTCTTTTAACGGTACCTATATGGATTCTGTTTTGACAAAATGTCTTTCCTAATTCCTTGTAAGCATCACCCGACACATAATACTAGTCTTGCAAGCCATACTCACAAGCTTGCGTCCAAAGTAATTTCGCACTTTGAAATGTGATTCTATCCTAACCCAAAAGATGCGGATATGCAACATTTTATCATCTGTTATTCTTCCTCTTTCGAACGAACGCGAAGAGAGTTCGATTTGAGCAGAACGTGTGTAAAATTATACAGACGAATGAAAAATGAAACGAAATTTCACGAAATCTGATAAAAAAAACTAGATATATCCTGAATACCATTAGACTGCGTACCATGATCCAACTCTACCAGAATCTTATTGTTATGATACGTAATCTCTTAGCAGAAAGCAGTCTAGTGGTATACAGACTCATACCAACAAACAAAAGAAATTTTGTGAAAATGTCAGAGCTTCTTGCAAAGATGCAAGAAATATTTTACTCTATCAGGCTTGGCACAAATCCACAAGTCTCATATCAGGCCTAGATTAGAAAGTAATTCCCATTACATATTTAGTCAGGGGCTAGACGCACTGCATTGTCTGCGTTAGACAAAGTCCAAAAGAAGCTCTTCCGTCTTATTAGCGATGACGGCGTAATGTCTCTTTTATCGCTACTTCTATGGCTATTGCTCTGACGAAAGCTCTAGTCTGATACCTTGTAAAATTATTCCTATGCTCACCACACGAGCTGTAATCCGAGCTCACCGTCACACCCTTGAAACCAAATTTGGCCGCACCGTAAAATTCCCCGAATCCTTCATAAACTGAACAGTACGAATGTAGAACAGATTGCCATCCTGTTTTTATACTCAGCTATGAGCTGCAGATATTCAAGCTTAATGCACACAAGCATCTCTTTGACACAACCCAACAATTCTCAATTCCGTAACCCATCTTCCTTTCCTGTCAAGGCTGTACAACATCATAATAAAAAAATAAACTTTACGCAAACCTATTTAAAGTTTTGTACAGGCGTCTGTTACATGGAATAGCAGAACTATCGAATTTAGAGGTACCGAAGAACTATTACTTCCTAAACAGAAAAGCCTTTCCCCTTCTGTCCTACATATATATTAAACTTTAGCAAGATTTCAGCAAACGAAAAGAAACTTTGACATTCATCTGCGAGACATGGACGCAAGACGAAACATATCAGCAGCAGGGCTTTGTAAATGGGTAGTTAGAGAAGAAAACTGTGGGAACAAGGTAATAGTAATTTTCAAAAGGGTCCAGTGCAGATATATTATTACTAAAGAAAATCTAATTTCTATGAACAAAAACTTCACAATTCTGGATATTCTGACCACAAAAAATACAGCTCCTATACAATTATAACAGACTTTTATTATGTCAGTTTTTATCTAATCAAGATCTGGGGTAAGATTATGTAACTTTTTCCGACTTCGTTTGAGGCGAGAATGAGTGTGCACAATATTAATAATTTTTGTCTACGTCTAAAATATCCTTATATAATACCATCGAATCAGACGAGATTAAAACAAGTTGCATAATCTCACCCCAGTTTGGCGTAAATTAAAATAATATTGTAGTAAAACCTAAATAAAATTATGGAATTGAAACGTACACTTAGGGCTAAAATGGGAATCGACACTATAAAATTAACTATCTCGATGCATGAGCATAATGTGCATCTGCAAATCAGCAGATGTTATAAAAGCACGCAGACAGAAACCACAGGCGAACTTGTTGTTCGATTGGCACTGGCGTTTATGTTCGAAAAGTTCTGTTTTGGATGAGAATTTCTTTCCACATGGATGGCAATTGTAGATTTTCCCATACTCCATATGATCTTCAGCTTTGTGTTCTTTTTCAGTGCTTTCATCGTTTGGTTCGACTTTAGCCACTTTCTGCTCTTCAGTATCTGGATATTGTGATGTGACCATAGGATCTTGTAAGTCACTTAATTTTTTTACTTGTAGTCGTGGTTTGCTATCGTACTGCTCATCTGGAGTAGTTATTTCTGAATTTACTGCTTCTAATTCTTCTACTTGCATTAGTTCTTCTTCAGGAGGCTCCAGCTTCTCTTGTTTTATTATAAACTCAGTCGGTGGTTCAGGTTTGGGTGGAGGTGGAGGATTACGATTTTTATGTTTACGCATATGTGAATTTTTTGATCGAAAATTAGAGAACTCCATCCCACAAATATGACATCTGACCTTACTACTTTTTGAATTTGTCTTTTGTTTCTTCGATTTTGGCCGATATAGAAACGGTGGAGAGTAATTTAAGTAGTCTTCAGCTGTGTCGTCAATGGGTTCAGTTTTGATCTTTACTTCTTTAGGAAAATCTAAATTCATTAAGTCATCTTTAGATGTGCCATTGCCTGTTGAAAATCCAGGAGAGTCCGATAATCTTCTACGCGATGATTTATAACTTATACCATGAGCAGCAGGTACGTGCTCTCTTAGCATCTTGGGATTATTAGCAAATTCTTTTCCACAAATTTGACAGTAAAAATCACACTCACCATTTGACCAGTGATCTAGAATGCATCTATGATCCAAAAAAAGTTTCCAACAGTTTAGACAACGGATACATTTTTTATCCCCTTTGGGAATGAGCCGCCCTCGACGGACCTTCTTCTCCAAATATTTTTTATCAAAGATTCTACGATCTGAGACTGTCATATGTACTAGCTGATGTTTTGCTAGAATATTTGCAGTAGGAAATAATCCAGGGCAGAATTTACATTTTTCTGCAAATCTTGAAATATTTGTCAATGATGGTTTTATTTTGTTTCCGTAGGATAAGCTCATAAGGGTGCAACCATTTGACTGAAGCTTATGCTGGAGTTCCTTAATTTGATCAGTGATTACTGGCTTTGTATTTGGACTTGTCGATTGTTTTTCAGGAGATGGAGACACCTTTTTTGGTACTAAACTAATATCCTTTGATTTTAAAACGGGAAATGCTGGCGAAGGATCTATGATCTTCTTTGCAAAATCTTTTCGCTTCAGAGACATTTCCTCGTGCAACATTCTTCCCTTAAAAAATGATTGACTACCTGAAGACGACTGTGGTGGAACATTCACCGGCATTACATCTTTTATGTCATCGTTTGCTGTGAAGGAATTGGGATATATTCTGGGCTCACGATGCGGAAAGTTCGGTTCAAGTTTTCTCGCTTCTGATAACATCTTGTGATTGGATGTCTAAAATATTTCGCATCATAGAGAACACTTAAGGATTAACATAACAAATAAATACCTTAATCAAATCAATTAATTTGAAGTACGGATTGTTTGGCTGATTTTGTCGGACATTGTCGATCCACTTCTTTTGCACCTTGAAAAGCTTAGAAGTTTCTTCAAACATAAGTGAGACGTTTGTAACACATTTTCTGCAAATATTTTTGGGCAACGGATCAGTTTCATATATCTGAAATAAATTTTCAATTAAAATCGCTATATATCACACAGCAAGCAACATTTTTGTAAGAAAACTAACAATTATTGGGAATACTGTGAGAATTTTGCGGAGTAGATTATTCCACTTATTGTCGAAGATATTAATGTTACTGGTATCCACAAAGCCGCATATTCTACACGTTTTATCCTCAACATCAGCATCCATTTTTTTAATAGAAAAATTAGATTTTCATTAAAAAATGGACAAAAACTGGTTGCCGACCATCGAATGTTGATGGTTTTTTCGGTACACGGTCGATATGTCAAAAAATATGCTTGGATTGGAATGTCACGTCAGAGGGGTTGAGCTTATTTTCCAATTAAATGCCGACATTGTAGATGTCGCTAAGTGAATAGATGTACTTTTTCTTTCTATGCATTAGGTGGCGATGTTATCGGCAGGTATATATGACTGGCATTAATTTAAAATTTCCGGCGTTAATTTTGGAAACGTAATTTTTTTTTTCATTTTTCTGCATTTTATTAACAATCTTATTGTCCCTTATCATGTAAATACAACATCTATATACATCAGTGATAGACTTAGATATATATTTTTAAAAAGAGTTTTATCAATGAAATATTTGTGTTTTTTTTAGAATCTTCCAAAATTGGAGCTACTGGACTTGGCGTATAATTCGCTGACAAATTTTGCATTCGATTACTTTGATCAAGTAAGTAACTCAACCAGTTTTTAATTAATAAGAAATGTAACTTCAATAGGTAAAAATCGGCCAAGTGCGAGTCGGACTTGCGCACGAGTTTTTCCGTAACGCATCGTACAAAATTGAACGCTATTTGCTTTTTATTTATTCTTTCAAATGAGAGTAGGCGTCATTTGAAAAAAAAAAATAATGCTGTCATTTGAAAAAATTATGCTTACTTATGATAATAATAATGAATGAGAATGAGAATAAAACGAGGAAAAAACGCCGAAAAAATCACGTTTCTTGTATGGAGGCCCCCTTTAATTTTTAATTTTATTTTATTTTTATTAATTGTTGATATAGCGACACTCTGTGAAAATTTAAACTGTCTACCTTTTACGGTTCGTGCGATATAGCCCGGTGACAGACAAACGGACGGACATCGGAGGCTTAGTAATAGCGTTCCCGTTTTTACCCATCGGGTACGGAACCCTAAAAACCAACAATTTTTTAATTAATTGTTGCCAAACTTCCAAGTATTCTCCTATTGTGTAAGAGCTCAGTGAAACTGCCTCATATGTATACATATGTATATATACAGGGTGTTTTCCCTTAGGAGGTCAAATGAGCAGGAGGTGATAGTACTTAACTAGATGAACCAAAAATTGTATGGTAGGGGCGGGGGGAAATATCAACCTTTTAGGAGGTACAGGGTGATTAAGAAAATAATCTAGTTTTTCACAAAACACTCTGTATCTTAAAAACTACAGGACGTATGGTCACAGTTAAGAGCTCATTGTATGTAGAACTTCATGGCCTTTCCAACAACTTCTCAACCAGCCTCGTATCCCTCTCCCCTCAAGAATTATGGTTGTCTAAACTAAAAATTTCGAATTTTCTTACCTTATTTTAATTTAACCTCTATTATATTTGCAAAAAGGTCATTAACATGACTTTTTCTATAAAAACCGTAAACTGTAGACTCTCCTCTTTAATTTAACCTATTACACCCTATGTGCTATCTGTAGAGCTTTAAGCGTTATCAGCTCTTAACCTGTTCTCAAACCTATTCTCAACGATAATTTGTTCCCTTAGCACGTCATTTTAAAAAATATCGTGTAATTTCGGTGTGACCTGAATAAGTTATCAGTTAATAACTGTTTAACGGCTACAGTTAACACATAGGGTGTACTACGTAAAATTAAAGAAGAGAGTCTACAGTTTACACTTTTTATAAAAAAAAGTTATGTTAACGACCTTTTTGCAAAAATAATAGAGGCTAAATTTAAAAAATGGTAAGAAAATCTGAAATTTTTAGTTTATACAACTACAATTCTTGAGGGGAGAGGGGTACGGGGCTAGTTGAGCAGTCGTTGGAAAGGTCATGAAGTCTGCATACAATGAGCTCCTATCTGCGACCGTACGCCTTGTGGTTTTTAAGATGAAGGGTATTTTGTGACTACTACTTTTTTCGTGTAACTCCTTAACGGTTGATATTGCCCCCCTGCCATACAATTTTTGGTTCGTCTAGGTGAGTACTATCACCTCCTGCTCTATTCACCTACTAAGGGGAAACACCCTGTATATATATTTTTTTGTATACGGAAACTTTTCTGAATTCTTAAAGTAAAATCAATTAATTTAGTTTGTATGCGCAGTGTCTTTGTGACTAGTTTCAATATCGGATATTATAATCGGAATAATCTGCAGACTTTTACTCACTAATTTCTAAGCCAATGCCAACCTCCCCGGATATATTTTATTCCGAATAGCCTTGGCCTACTTTATTTGGCCTCCTGATTTTTTCTTTAGGCTACACATATTGTACTAAATCTAGAGTTATATCTTTTATACTTTCATCGATTATCTGAAGCGTTCGTGGGCTATGACGGCAGTGCTTAGCCACAGCTGCATTGTTTTTATAAAGGTTCTCTCCTCAAAATCTGCCAAGTTAAACATTAGCAGAAGTATATACCATGCTCCTCTTGTATTCACGGCTAATAATAAATGTCGCCTTTGAAAATAAATAGTAAGTGGAAAGCATGAAAAGTCTTCCAAGCTTTTTCAATTATTATTCATAAAAATGTTACATTTTGTTGAACGTTTACCATTGGTCAGTAAATTTATTAAGGCTCTTATTTTTATTCTAGATGAAAAAGAGGTAATGCTACCACCTTGATCATTATAATATATAGAAATATTCTAATTGATTCATTAAAGAAGTACCCTTTCTATGTGGGCATCTACTGTTCAGTATATTTTATTAATCACTTTCGTCATCACTTTGATATAGTTTTTCACAAAGTACCTTCACGATAATTATTTTTTGGCTTTAAATAGTATTACTCTGCACAATTGCATCGGATGCTAGCAATATCCTATCGTCGGCTTTTGTTCCGATTGTTTTCGCCATTGTCTCCTGTTGCTACATATATTTTGTTGTCATTTGACTGAAGTACTCAAAAACTCGATATTGTATCCGATGTAGATACTAATTTACTCGAAAATTTATCTTCCTACATTGCAAGTGCTTATCCATAACCGGATATGAAGCTTATTTAAGGCGCTTAAAGAACTTAACGTATCCAAGTCTTCCAGCCCTAATATCTCTCCACTGCTAAAGGCACTTTCACATCAAAAATAAGAACCGAAAAAATGTAAACCGAAAAACTCAATTTATTCCACTTTAAAACAAGTTTTTTGCTCCAATTATTAATAAAATCATCGGAAATAAGATAAACTAATAATTTTACTAATAAAATAGTTATATTTATCTCAGATTTTTAAGAAATGCACAACTGTTATGTTTTACCGGGCGAATTTTTCAGCCGAAAATGTTTTTCGCCCGATAAAACATAAAAGTTCTGTTTTCTTAAAAATCTGAAATAAATATAACTATTTTCTCAGTAAAATTCCTAGTTTATCCTATTTACAATGATTTGATTAATAATTGTAGCAAAAATCTTCTTTTAAGTGGAATAAATTGAGTTTTTCGTTTTACATTTTCGGTTCTTTTTTTTTTTATATGAAAGTGCCATTACTAAAGAACTATACTTCCTTCATATTTAAGCTCATGTAAAAACTTTTTCATATGTCCTACTCGGAAGGAATCTTTAAATGCGCTTAATAACTCACCAGTGTTTAATCCGTGCAAACAAAGATCTTACGATCCCTTTAATTACCCATCAATTCCCATAACTTTTCGATGCTATCAAAGGTTTTTGAAACAAATACCTATAAGCATTTCAATTTTGTGAATTATCTCAATTCTAAACACTTTATAAGCGATTTCCAATAAGGTTTCAAGATACAATAGGTAATTTATTAGCACACCTTAGAACTGCATGTAATCCCCATAATGTCAATGCCTTGGTGCCACACCTCACCTAATATATTCTTATTATTCAATAACGACCTATTGTTCATTAATTTCAATCCCATCCAAAGATTTGCAAAAGCAGTAAATATCAATCGAAAACATTATTGCGACATACTGCTCTGTGCTTGGAAAACCCAATGGTATCTGCTCTATTTGAAGAATCTCCGAAAAATTATCGATTCGAATTATGCTCAATTTATCCTTCCGGAATATCCTTGACATTGAGCAAATCTTGTTAAGTACAAAAAAGAAAAACAATGAAATGTTTATGATTTGTGGATAGATGTAAAAATTACTTCAGCCCTATAAATATTACCGTCATTTACATTTTTACAAGATGCATCTCAGACATTTCAGACTTGGATATAAAATATCCGCATTTGGTCAGAAGCAGGACGGTTGCGTTAGCCTCAATAAATTCTGTCCAAAATAAGGTCTGTTCCCTGATTTGGACATGCTCACCAACAATATCCGTTTTCATAAATTATACTCCAGTCCGATTTCGACCGTATAATAAAATTTCGTGATTTTTTTGTAACCCGAATAATGTGAATGTGAAACAGTAACTATCTTCTATTCTATTTTTTGTTTTATAATCAGCTAATGTGTGGTCAATACATTCACTGACATCTGTTGCTTATATCCCTTAATCCTCCTATACCTAATTTTTCTTTTGCCAAACATGCACACATAAGTGTACTGCATCACTGGATATCCCTTAAACCTTAGCTTAACTATAAAACCAAAAAAAAACTTAAACATGGGACATCTCATAATAGTCTTCAACAATTTTTATGTTCATTATAGGTGGGTACGTTGTCGTCGTTGAATGTGAATGTTAGTCATAATCAAATAAAGGCACTAATGAATAATTCATCCTGGTCAGGAAGGACCGAACATGGTAAACATGAATCTTAGATAGGCCACAAACCAAACAGATGCAATTCGATTGGCACGAAATTTTTCAATATTGATAAATAATTCAATTCCAAGTGAATTGATCTGAAATCGCATTACATCATATTACTTTGCGGTCTATCTTAGAGTTACAATTGAAAAAGTTTTGCTTAAATTTCTTATTCTTATTTTCAGGCACAATATATCATTCAAATATCAAAATCGTTGACTTGTCTCATAATAACATATCCGTGATTCATCCAGGATACTTTAGACCTGCTGAAATGTCCTTAACACATCTTCATCTCGGTTATAATGCTCTTACGGTAATAATATGAATCAAAATATTATAAATTTCTAGAATTTAAACAAAATTATTTACCAGAATACGACCAGAGATATATTTGGGAATATGCCACATTTACAATGGCTAGATCTTAATTATAATTACATCAAGGAAGTCGATTTTGATGCTTTTAAAAATACTAAGAAGCTCCAAGTTAGTTTGGAAAATTTTTTTCAATTTTTTATCGATAAATTTAAAATTTTCAGGTTCTCTATTTGTCACACAATAGAATCACAGATATGCCCCCAGATATGTTTAAGCCTGTACAAAGATTGAGAGTAATAGACCTATCTCACAATCACTTAAGATCTCTACCTGATAATCTATTCTACAATGGAGGACTAGAAAAGTTTCATTTTATACATTTATATTCTGTAATATTTTAACTAATCCTGTCTTTTATTTTCAGAATTGATGTCTCACACAATCAACTCCTTAAAATACCGATTTCCTCTCTATCAAGTTTGGCTGCTCTAACTCTGTGTGAGATTCATATGTCCAACAACTTTATAGCAACAATCCACAGTATGGACCTTTCAAACAAATTTAGGGTAGACTTGCTTTGTATCCAAATGAATTGTTTCTGTAAAGACGTTTTTCAGTCTTTAAAATACTTGGACATTTCTTATAACTATCTTCTTCGGATTGATGATGCTGTCTTTGCTACATTACCACGGATTTCTGAATTGGATCTTTCACACAATCGAGATTTAAAAGTTATGGAAAAATCTTTTATGGGCCTTGAAAATTCCCTGGTTAAATTGGGTCTGGAAAATGTTTCTTTGAGTACCGTACCTGAATTACCACTACAAAATTTGAGGGAGCTAAGATTAGCTTCCAATGAATTGCCTTCAATTCCACCAGAGCTTGCTTCTAACATGACAAATTTAAGGGTACTAGATTTGTCTAATAATGATTTAACAAACGTACCCCTAATCACGCAGAATTTACCACATTTAAGGTAATCTATAACGAATATTTTAAAATATTAATACATATAATGGCAAACCATGCTCATACGGCTACATAGATTAAAACTCTTACAGTGCGTCAAAAACTTCAAGGACATATTATAAATTGAAAATTAAAATACAAGTATGTATAAAAAATATTAACTTCCTCAAGTAATAGGAAGAACGTATCTATAAAAGTGAAATTTTTAAATGAAAGCGTAGATTTAAATATTCACTTTTAACAACAGCAGACTCCACTAAGCTGAATTTTGTATCTATTTCAGCATAAAAAATCTAATATTTGAATTCAAGCAGTGTTTCAAATAAACCCATTACCGTAGATACCTTTGAAAGTTTATCTTAATTATAATTCTTATTTGGGATCACTTGACTTTTGCGTATGTATTGTTTTTGTTCGCTTCAGCATGATTTTCCCATTTGAAAAATTGTAAGAACAGGGGGAATAACCCAAAATAATCTTTAAATACGTATGCACAACAACAAAACAGGAAAAAAGTTTCATAAATGAGTGAGTTAAATTTTCTACTTATTTATTACTTATCTACTACTTCCGGGTATTTCTGAAATTTCAACCATCATAAAGGAAATTGCTACGTCTGTGCCTAAGCCTTGAAAGGAGATTAAGGGAAAATTGACGGCAACATAGTTCTGCTCCATTATTTTAAGGAATCATAACATCATCACAATTGTACCATAAGGCAAAATTGTTTAATCTTTGAATGCATTAAGAGGGTCACTGAAGACCATAATTTGAACTTTTTCTAAAGCGTTAATTTATACAAATGACATTAAACTTAATGTCTTAATGATTATGAAAATGGACAGGCTGATCTTCACAAAGGGGAATACCAATGTCAGCATCGACACCTCCAGACATGAAGAGGGAAATCTTAAACGATGCATTATGATATTCTGAACATATTTTATTAACAATGTTTATTTCAATTAAGCGGGGGAAGCCTGGGGGGTTCAAAGTTTGATCTGGTGCGTTTTGGAAAAAGTACAGTATCGAATTTCTTAGGTCCTGAGAAGAAGTTTGAGTACCCAGACTCCTATACTCGGAGGCTTAAATACCTATTTATAGCCATATCCATACTCACTTTTTGTATTTTCCTATTTTCCTCTTTTTTATTCGAACTGAGGTACTAGATTTTTCGAACTTTAGATTGGCTCTAACTCGGTAGAGTTATGTCCGATCGGAAAACGGGTTTCACTGTTCATCTCAGCTCATTACCAGCTATAATTCGTAGAAGGAAAATTTTTCTCTGCACAATTTTAGGGTGGGGGGGTAGGAACTTCCGGGGGAGGCGGAGTGGTTTCAATACGGCATGTTGCATATCATATCATATCCTCGCCGAATCCTATCAGGTGGTGTACTTTTTTCCGATTCAGAATAATTTCTCGGGACATTTTTGCCACCCGAAAACCCAATTTCATGCACTTAAGTTACAACTACACAGTTACTATATTTCATGAATTTTGCTGATTATGCGTGAATTGTATAAAATTAGGCGTGATTATCATCTTCAGTAGCAAAAAATTAGTTTTTTCCCCAATTTTTGGACTTTGACTTCGTAGTACAACTTCAGATTGAAGATGACAGTAGGGCTGATTGGGCATTCATTGTAAAGCTTAGACGGTTTGCTATTATCTGAGATAAATCTCGACTTAATAGGGTGTATATCAAGAAATTTACAGGGTCTAAAGTGGAAACAGTACTAAAAACTTTACACCCCCCTATCGCCGAAACGACTCGTCTTACCATCCTTCACCGTACAATTTTTTGTTGCCTAGGTGAGTACTATCACCTCCTTCTCTATGTGAGCCATAAAGCAATTAAATTGCTGACGGCCTAGCCAAAGAGGAGTGGAGTCCCTTTTGACGGACCAGAACCATTTTGTGGCACTTGAAAGTGTTACCTCAGAGCTACCCTAACAAATAAAAATCTCATTTTGGAAAAATCTACAAGGACTTCGTCAGAAAAAAAAATTTTTCGACACATCTGGCGGAAAAACAAAAGATCTCTTACTCTTTAGGAAAACAGAGCTCAAAATGATTACAGAGCTCTTCTCAGGCCATTGCCCATTGAGGGTATCATCTATACAAAATGGGCTTCGCTGAGACTTCATCCTGGCGTTTCTGTCGGGATGTCCATGAAACCTCAGAGCACCTGATTCACAACTGCAATGCATTAACCAGGCGGAGATTACTCCATCTCGAACATGTTTTTCTTCCACCAAACTACGTGTAGAGCCTAAGGTTCTAAAATGGTTATTGACTTGATTGATAAATAATAACTAGTGATAACAGTAAAAAGAAAAACAACACCAATGCTAGCATCTACTAAACAGCAGAAAAGACAATCACATGTTTTTATTTGTCCTAAAAATTATTTCTTAAAATTTCTTAATTATTTAATCTTCAAATGTTATTTTACAAAGTTTTTCCATGTATAAGGGATATGAATTGTGTTGTGTCCTTAAATTTTTTGGACGCACTGATCATGTTTTCAGTAGAAATTGTTTCTTATGTATACCTGCCAACATGTTATCGATATTCGTAATGAAATTTCAATATGTAACTTTATGTTTATAAACACATTTATTTTCATATTAATAGAACCTTAAGGCTATCAGGAAATCCCATTACGTCCTTAACGAACAACAGTTTTGATGGTGTTAATGAAGACTTAGAGATCTTAGATATTTCTCATTTCAAATTGCATTTCTTTGAGGTTTGGATAGAATTATATTTTCCTTTTTCTTACAAATTCATAAATTAACTATTTGTATATAGTATGGTGCACTGGAAAATCTTCCGAATTTAAGATCATTAAAAATCTCTGCATATTCTCATTTGTCTGATTTTAACATTCCACATCTATTGGAAAACCATCACAATATCCGTGAGCTATGGATTGAATCTCCAAGGCCAATGCAAGGTGGACAAAAAGATGGCGGCTCTTCTGGAACAGGAGGTCAAAAAACTGCCATGGGAAATCCAACTGATTTACAAAAAGAAATGCAAGGGATTCTCCCATCAAAACTTAAGAACATCACTTTTAGCGGACCTGCATTTACGACTTTGGCTGATAATATTTTGAAGGTAGTTTCTATTAATATTTACTATAAAATTTTTAGTAGGTTATTTTGTATTTTTTAATTTATAAAAATTTTCGTGTTTTTTTTTAGGGAATGCGTTCACCTTTCGTTTACATTACACTGTTTAACACGTCTTTAAGTGGTTTCCCTCCAAACTTCTTTAAAAATATGGGACGTGTCCGAAATATTTCTATTGATATTCGATATAACAATCCTCAGATAAAACAGATTCCGAATCCAAATACTGGACTTGTACCTTACTTGCCACACAGTGTTTTCCTGACTGATCTAAAAATGTCTGGAGCTAATTTAAATTGTGATTGCAGCCTAGGGTAAGTACCGACATGTGTATATGTTTATACCACATCAAGTCTTTTACACTGGTTTAAATCTTCACTAGTAATTTGATTGGTATTTAGTAACTTGTGCTTAGTGCATAGTAGCGACTGATAAAGAAAAGGCGAAGACAACAATTTTGTATATACGATGGAATCCATAATAGATTCATCCAGCTTCTTCCAAAGATAAGACTTTGGAAGAAGCTGGCTGAAAGTTGATTCTTAAATTTAAATGATCTGTTAGGAGATGTAAAAGGTTCTATCACAAGCAATATACCAAGTAATTAAAACCGCTGTTTAAAAAAGTACTTCACATGACATTCAGATGTTCGGCTACTCTAAGAAAAAAAACATGTAATTCAAATTTAACGAAAATATTAAAAATTCTTAAGAATTATTTATAAATGAGTTAGAAAACGAGATAAATAAAATAGCGTTAATTTTAGCAGTTACTCCTTGCATACTAAGGCCCTCATGATCGCGAAAACGGAGTTGACAATTTCAAGAATGAGATTTGGACAAAATAGAACAGCTCATAACATACTTTTGAAAATGAGGAATTAGGTTCTATTTCGCTCAGATATTATGTAAATAAAAAGTTTTCTGAGACACTCCCATATATTATAATAAAGAAAAATACTAATGACCTACGCCAGAGCAGCGGTAAGAAGCCAGAGGATAATTGCGTAATCTAATCGAACGCGGGCATAAATGGAATCCAACTGGAATATGTACATCGTGCTAGAAAAAGGTAAATTGCCCTTGCATGATTGTTGCGTAGAGGTAAGGTCTCCGAAGGCTGATTTTAAAAAATCAACTCATCAATATTGTTACAGGACCTCATGCCTTGGCTTAAAATAACACTGAGATTCTTCACTTAACATATGTAACCAAGTTGCGTCCATCCAAAATGGCTAGCGGAATACTATTTCTAACAGAGGGGCTGTTGTAAAAAACAATACACTGCGACTTATTTGGATTTAGTAGTAATATATTATTCTAGCCAACTAGATTATTCTGTCCAAACCGAATTTTAAGTAGATATATCATTGATAAATGAGCTAAATTCCAAGGGCCCAAGGTATAGAACCCTGCGATACACCCAATTACAGAGAGAGTTAGTCAAAGAAGCGTTGATGACAATCTGACCAACAATTTCCAATGAGGATAATGGCAGACATACTAAAATTAAAAGCAACAAAAATCTTATTAAGAAGAATATTGTGGCAAAAGTTATCAAATTCATTAACCGTGAAGTCTTGTTCAGCCTTGTTAAATCGAGCAATATTAAGATATGTACCTACTACAATTGTTATGATGCAAAGCCAACATTGTGTGAGATGCCATATTACCGCAGTCTCAGAATTCTGGATGTTTCCAAGACCCGATCATCAACGCGTCAGTTCAATCATTTGATCAGACATACATTACATTTTTCAATATGTTGATACGAGAAATATTGGTAGAATTATCGCAAAAATTTTCATTTTTTAGGAAAAGTTTGCTTCATTAAACGTATTCAAATTCATTATATGATGAATTTAATTATTACAAAACAGAAGTAGTAAGACTTTTCCAGGACTTTACATGCACTTTATGGGAACGTCGTCATAACTGATTCCATTAGATTTGATTTTGTTAAATACATCCACTTTGCATATCAAATACGTCATTATGGTGGATAAATTAGCTTTTTGGGTGCGAATAAAGGAGCCACTGTTAATAGTGGCGGTTAATGATGGCATATTTGATGAGAGCTATGTAGTTATACCGTGTTATGTACTCCGGGATACGCAAGCACTCATTTAGGAAAGGGGTGATTCGTTAAAAGTAAGAAGATAGATGTAGATATTACGCAAGTGTAGGTGTTGGGCACCACGTATCTAATATTTTCCTGTGGGCGGATAAACCACGAACCGATTTTGTATAGTAGCACAACATACAAAATATACATTATACTGAAAAATTATAAATATACTAAGTTTCGACTCCTCTTTGCCCTGTGACCAATTACCCTCATGTTCCGGCAATCTAAAACTCGTAATTAAACGACCCTATATTAGCTATATCTCTCACTGATAATTTCAGCACTTCATGATTTGTATTTTTATTACTTTTGTCACTTTTGAACTTTTTTTTTGTTCTTTTTTTTTATAATTTTACACATCTTCACGCACCAAAACTCTATCAGAGGTTTATAGAAATGGAGCTCTCCAACTCCTTCCTTGCCGTTTTCGAATTATTTTTTTTTTGTCGAGAAATATTAGTTTTAGCACCCCCGTCAAAGGTTTTGGTGTAATTCTCCAGGTGTGACGGCTTAACGTTGTTTTAGATTTTAATTTCAGCTGTATGTATCAGCTCGGTCCTTTAATACGTTACCTTTCTCATGTACCTAATCGGGGTACAATACTTCAAGAGAATTCCTGTTCGGGGTACAATACTTCGAGAGAATTCCTATTCGGGGTACTATACTTCAAGGGAATTCCGACAGGGTAAGTTAGCTGAAAATACGCCTATGATATGAACATACTGTAGATTAAGTAAGATATTGCCCAAAACGAAAGAATTCAGCAGTATCGCCAGCTCGAAAAGCAACACAAAGTTTGGACAGAGACGGAGACTATCGACATGACCCATAGAAGCCAAGCTTTCTTAAGGTTCGGAAAAAGCCATAGGCGATGGAGACAATGCAAGTCGGCAAACTCTTCTTGGTTGACATCAACTCTTGGAGTACGAAATTATGTCAACCCAGAAGAGTTTGCCGACTTGCTTTGTCTCCATCGCCTATGGCTTTTTCCGGATTTTAAGACAGCTTGGCTTCTATGTGTCATGTCGATAGTCTCCGTCTGTCCAAACTTTGTGTTGCTTTTAGAGCTGGCGATACTGCTGAATTCTTTCTTTGAACTCAGTCTATAATATCTCTTCCTCCGAGCTTATCCTTGGAATTATTTAGAGTTCTTTCTTTAATTTTAAGATAATAATGAGATATTATACCCTAGACGTAATAAAGAGATCTAATTGAGTCATTAAAGTGAAGTATTGTATCTTCTGAATTGTTAGCATTTCCTCTTCTTCTGCATCCTTTCCGTAATTATCCAGGGTTATTTAAATTTCAGTATCCTTGTAGCATTATTTTTTATGCACTTTACGAAAATTTAAAACATAAAATTTATTTTAGTAAATAAATTTCTATTATAGTTGGGTGGAATTCTGGCAACGTAAGAGACGACAATATATTTGCTCATCACAAACTTGGACTGACACTGTATTCAGAACATTTATGAACTCACCTTGCCAAATATACGACAAGTACGATTGCGATGAAATGGATGATGACATAAGGGAAACGAAATGTTCAAATAAGAATGAACAAAAACTTATGGAGGTAAGAATCCAATGTTTTCGTAATTCCATGTAAATTTTAAATTCAAACACATTATTTATTATCTTCTCAGATACTTAAGTCAGACTTAGAATGCGGTTGGGACAGAGCTGGACACAATGTGAAACTGGCTATGTCCATTGCAGCAGCTTCAATTTTTTTTATTTTATGGATTTGACTACTTAGATATGTATTCAAAGTTTCTAGTGATTTTTATAAAATTATGGAGCAAGTTTATGGACGTAAGGACCAGTAGACACGTATACGTGGGTATATCTCGGCAGTTTTTCAATTTTACTTCATTTTGAATATACATTTTTACCATTTTTAAATCGAATAAATTGAATTTATAAAAAAATAAATCGATAGGTATTAATGTTATTAAATAATAAGATTTAAATAAATTGGTATTAATAAATTTGTAAAAATCATTTTTTAAACAAAAATCAACCTAAAATTACCGGGATCTCAAAACAATAAAACGCCTCTAGCCCACCACCAAAAATAAGGAAATTGTAAGGAAAGGAAAAAAACAAAAAACAAATTATTATATTCGGATGAGTTACATTTTCTTCATATATTAAACCTTATATCAGTGGCGGATCCAGGGGGGGGGGGGGTCGTGGGGGTCATGAACCCCCCCCCCCCCCCTTAAATTTGAGAAAAAATATTTAATTAATTGAGTTATTTGAAAAAATTATTTTTTTTTATTTTATACTGTTTTTATTTATATAATTCAACTTAAAAAAAAACTTTTTCCGAAACTTAAAAAAATAAAAATTTATTTCAATTAATGCTATTGTATGCATGTGATGTATGTGTATAGGTTTTTCTTGGAATTTGGGTTTCGGACCTCAGAGAAACACTTCCCAAGCCACGAAACAGACTCCCTCGCTACCACATCAGAGCCCTAACTTAACTTAGTCCTAACTCCTGTTATATTTCGGGGCTTAGCTTAGTCGAAGGCAATCACTCTACGCCGTTTCAGGAAGCTATGATTAAGACAACTCGCGCACTTTTATTTTATTTATATATATTTTTGTTTACTTTTGCTTTGTTCACAAACTTTTTCTTTCACAAACTTCCTCTTATGGTTATTTTTACAAAACGTTTATTTTATTTTTTCTTATCGCAACTTCTATTTTCTTTACCTGTTTACAATTAGTGTTCAGCCTACCGCGGCGGACGATGGTTGAAATGAAATTTGATATTTTCATAAATATCAAACCATCGTCTTGCTATCGTGCATACATTGTTGCACCCAGAATGTATTCCGCTCGCGACAATTTGCTGAAAGGAGGCTTTTTGGTGATGACTTGATCGTTTAAATCTTCACCGAGTAAATTTTCTGCGCCCGATATGTATGTAGGTATTTTCGACAAATCTTACTGAAGGTAAGATTTGTCGTGGGGCTTTTTTCTATTGAAACGACTTGGGTTGAAATTTAAAACTTTTATTTGTCCCAAGTCGTTTTATGGGAAATACTTTTTGCTTTTAACTGAGGAATTTGAATCAATTGCTAATGGCAATTTCACACACTCTAACACTCCTAACATTCTAAAATATTTGCAGCGTTCTTATGTAAAACCACTGACATTTAAAATATGGACTGACTACGTCCATAGAAATACACTGCAGAAAGTGGGCTCATTTCTATATAGCGTTCTCTTTCGGTCTAAGCACCAACTACTAATTCGCACGTCGTCACATAGAAATGTGACCTAACTCAAAATTTGTCGTTTTTGAGTTAATTACACCATGAAATTGGCATATTTCTATCTGATTGTTTTTGCCGCTAGATAGCGATAGTGTCACTTTTCTGTTACTTAAGAACAGAGATATTCTTCATAGAACAGTGTGTCAGTGTCACTTTTTGAGTTGTGGCGATCTTCATAACAAACGTAAATATGTTTTCGACATTTTAACAGTATTATTTTAAATTGTGTCACTTTTCCACAAAACAGCAATTATTTCTTACAAATTATATTATGAGTTATGACATTTTTCCACAAAGTTCAAAGTACGGAATTTAATTCTTAAAAATCGTATTTTGAGTTGTGCCACTTAAAAAAATTTGTAAAAATATTTATTTTGCAACAAAGAAAAGCGACACAACTTAAGAGGATGCGGGATTAACAGCTAACCTCGCCAACTGCGGTAACAAAATCTTAAAATTTCTTTTATATAAATCTTCAGAAATATATTTACTAACAAATTTAAGAGTTCAGACTATTTTTAGCAAACAATTACTACGTTAAGCTAGAATTAATTCTATGTACAGCTTTTCGTTTTTTCGCTCTCCTGAAAGGTTGCATTTTTTGAGTTGGTTACTTTCCTATGTAACGTGCGAACTGAGAAAGGGCTGTAAACAATAAATAAATAAGTGGTTTTGTCGAAATAAATATTTTTAAATTAATTATTTGGGTTAATAGAAATTCGAGAGGTTTCACTTTTCAACTTTCCGCCAATGGATTTTTCAATGACCGACGTATGAACTATTTTTGACACAAAAAATTGTACCCGCATGAAATAGCATATCGAGCAGTCCATATTATATATACCAGTGTGTAAAACTGAGAAAAGTTGGGCTTGAATGACTCCTGCAGTTTGCACCCTATTCTATTAAAAAAATTAGTTTTTGTAAAAAAAAAGTATACTAAAAAAGACACATCATCCGCACCGCTTAATGCGGATTTCCTAGTTCCTACTGCAGTAGGTACTGCGGTGGCAATGCGCCCTAATTTCAATGCTAGATCCGCGCCTGCCTAGTGTAACTAATGTAGTTGGCCCACGGCAGCCAGGCCATCTGGCCAACTTCAGTTTGTTTATAATATGTATCTTAATCTGGTTAACAACAATTCAAGTATGTATCCTATACATACAATTCCTATGGTTTCTTTTACAGTTTATATATTCTAAATTCATATTTTATTAATCTAAGTTATTATCTACTGCGAGTTCATTTCTTCTAATAGTTCATTTTATTATGATTTAAATTAATATTTACTAGGTCCTGCTTGTGCAAAGTCAGTAGCCTATAATTCATTGCCATCTATGATAAGCTAAGGTTTTTACACGTTAGCAGCTAAATTAATTCTTAAGTTTAACTTAGGTTAGTCCTGTGATTATGTATTTATTCCTTGAAGCGTTTGTCCGTTAAAGTTTCCTCTCTGTGTTACTGTTCATTACGTAAGTTCTCAGTGCAATTAGTAGTGCGTCCGTATCCTCCTTCGTATACGTAAAGAGTTCACTCGGAGTATTACGTACTCCTATTCCGTATAATAGTCTCTGTAGCTCCTCGCACTGTGTAATTATATGTTTTGCTGTAAATTGGGCATTTGAGCAAAAATAACAAGATGGACAAACGGCTTTTTTTAGCCATCCCAACCACGGAGGCCATAGCGGCCCATTGTGCTGAGCGAAGACCGGACACGTACACAAAAAGTGTTCAGTTGTCTCAGGCTCTCCCTCCACGCAGGACAGACACTCTTGGCTGTCAACAACTCCCATCCTTGTCAGATGAGCGTGAAGCGTGAAGTGACCTGTGGCCAGTGATGATGCTAACTACAATTCTACATTGTTTCCTTCCGAGCCCCATGAGAAAATCGGAGATATTCCCATTGGGCCCATCAAGAAAGAATTTTATACATCTGCAAGTACTCAGGTTCGCCGATATCTACTGATGCTTTCTATGAACATCGTCTTTGATGATATACCCCATAACTGAGGTGGCAACGCCTATGATGCATTCCGGTCGGAGGAATGGAAAATCAGAGCCAGCCCTAACTAAAAGGTCAGCCCTTTTATTCGCCATGATCCCCATGTGACCAGGAACTCACAAAAGGTACACTTCGTGTTATGGCACTATGAAAAAGTGAGGGATGGAGCACGTTAAGTCCGACTGCCAGCAATAGCTGACAGCTCACCCAGTGATAGTTTAGCAGGCCGGCACACTACCACCTCGGTCTAATGGTGGAGAGTGCGGGGTGGGTTCAAAAAGGTAATCTGCCTGTCACCTGACCGTAAGCAAAAAGGATATCGTGCCATGAGAAAATGAGAAGAATGAAAAAAATGCTGAACTAGATCTAATACAAGAACACAAAAACCGCCACACACAGGTCCGGAAGGGACCTCATACACCACTCACCTGAAGGATATCTCAAGGTTCAGATGTTTTCAGATGTTTTCACAGGCAATGCGTTGGCCGAATTCCGGTTAAGCTTCATGTCTTTACAACTGATACTTCGGTGCCACAGTTCAATGTGGTTCCTGAATACCCGGGATCCATTTGGGCCAAGATCCGCACCACTATATGAATTTACAGCAAGTTTTACTGATCAAAAAAATAGTTTCGTAACAGTTCACTAAGGTGCCTTAATGAACAGGCGCCGCTTTGGCCGCGATTCAAGCTTAAAACTTTTTAATACTCTTATAATATACCGTCGAATGTTCGATAGGGTGCCTTACAGCTATAGGCACTGCTTTAGCCGCGACTCAACACCTGATTGTCCTCTTCCTCCACTACGCATGTTAGATTCAGATAAGTAACGTTTAACATGAATGCCATAAGGAATTTCTGCTCTGTACCTGAGCAAGGTTACCATACATGGTGTACCACTTTTTCCTCGCCTCGTATCGAGTTATATGCTGGTTCACCTGTATTTTAACAATCTCCTTTTCTCTCCCGAAGCTTGGACATGTCCTATCTAGTGTGGAATGATCTCCAGCTTACGGCAGATTTGGCATCTAGGAGTGCTTCTGCACTTTGATTCATGATGCCTGAATTCCAGGCAGCTTCTGCATCTTAAAGGTGCAGCATACCACCGACGAACTGGCAGATGCTCAAAGCAGCAGACTATGGAGTTGGGAGGGGCAAAGCGATCGAAGGTTAGTTGGAGCGCTCCAGTAGGTACTCTTTCTTCTTGCGGATACAAAATTAATTCTTAAGTAAGTGTTCACTTATACATTTTTCGAAGGAAAATGTAGCACTCCAAGGAATGCGTTGAAACAGAAGATTCACTATCATTATACCCTCAAGTGTACATCGTCCATAGATAGCTTAATCTAGAAAGGTTCTAACACCAAATTTTTTCAAAATCGAATTTTTGATATTGAATTATTGAGCTCTCCCAAAAATTTAGACCCATATGTACATTAACAACTTAAGGCAAAAGCATATATATATACAAGATGCTCTCGCAGCCCGCATCAAAGCTTCCCTCATTCCATATTAAAACAATTGAAAAATCTAGAATTGGTCTAAGACCAATTCTTATGATACCATGAATGCCCGTATAAAATTTCATATGGTCACCGATCTATGCAATTTTGTTTTTTGGAGTGGTTTTCGCATATATTTCTAGAACGATTCGTCGGAAAGAAAAAAAGCAAGTTTATAGGATTTCATATTCTGAAGGTTTTAGTACAATAAAAATGTCTAAGACTGATCGTTTTCACAGTACTATACATAAAAAACCTAAATATATAGCAACACATAGAAGGGGTTCTCGATTTAGTCCATTTTTGAAATTTTATTTATTATTGCTATGGAAACGGTATATACCAAATGTCATCTCTCTCTGTCCATGTATTCTCAAGTGTCCAAACCAAATATACAGTGAAAAACGAAATTTTTGTTCGCAACCTTACGAAAGAGTTGCCCGATTGGTATCATTTTCTTATATATACTTGTTTTTAGAAAGCCCGTATATAAAATTTTAGCACTCTAAGTGAACGCGTTTTCGAGTTATCGTATGGACGGACGTGCAAAAATCAAAATAACTTTTAATATTATGAGTGGGTGTCCAATCCATTTTGCTCTACCATCATTATTTCTATGTGCTGCAAACGGAATAACAAACTTACTATACTCTATGATTTCATCATTATTATAAATTATTTATATATTAATATAATATATATGGCGTAACTCCAAAACTGAAGTACAAAAAATAAAATTTAGGTGCCTCATATTGAGGGGTACCCGAATCACCCCCATGTATATTATGTGATTTTGCGAAGTTTTTGAGTTATGATTTTTTTTCGTGATTTTTCACCATACTACTGAATTGAACACATAGTGACTTGAATAATTAAGAGAAATTTCTGACTTTTTTTTTAAATTTAGATGAATGTTAGGTCCATCCAATGCAAAGAGATTTGATTCCGCAGCTCATACCATTGCGCCAAAAGAAATTTTTAAGCTACGCAAGTACCAAAATCTTTGAGGACCATTTAAAAAATGTCACATAACTTTTTTTTTTAAAACTTCCTCATTTCATTGTATATTTACCGTGTAAATTTTATTGAGATATCTCTATGGTATCATATCTAAAATTCGGTTCAAAACATACTAAGTCTTCAATTTATTCGAACTGGCGAGCTGGATTTTCGCACCTTTGATCGGCTCTATCTCGATAGGATTATGTCCGATCGGAAAATGGATTTCTCTATCCAGCTTAGCTCATTACTAGCTACATTTTGTAGAAGATTTTTTTTTTCTGAATACTTTTAGTGTGGTAACTGGGGTGTATATGTGACCCAAATGCATGCAAATAGGGTTTCTAGCGACAAAAACCTCCAGGGATAGTTTCCTGAATCAAGAAAAAAGTACATCACCCGATAGTACTCTTCGAGACCTGTAATTAATATGCAGCATGCCATATTGGAACCACCGCCCTCCCAGGGGCTCCTACCCCCACCATTAAAGTACCCAGAGAAAAAAATCGCATAACATATACTTGGGGGTGATTCGGGTACCCCTAAATATGAGCCACCTAAACGTTACTTTTGTGGTCACCCATATATATATATATAATAATGAAATATTTAATGTACATATATCTAAATTTAGTTATATAATAATTAAAAATAATATAAAAATACTTGGTTTTCTGCTGCGCCATTTAAAAGCCCGTGTTGAAAATTTTAACAAAGTCTTGTTGAAGCCTCCAGGCCTGCTTTTCGTGTTTTATTAAAGATTTTATAAACAGCCCAACATATGTGTGCATGATGTACACATTTGTGTTACAGTTACATGTCTCATTTTTCTATATATTAAACTCTCACTCTGTCTGCTATGGCTTCTGCAAGCGCTCTCAGGAACCAATGCAGAATGCAAATTTCTTGGTCAGAAGAGTTAAAGTTTTAAAGAAGGAAGTAGAAACTTCTACAGATTTAATTCTGTTATAGATTAAGAGCTAATAATTCTTTAACGGCTACAGATAGAACCTTACACCTTTTTTACCTTACTTTTTTAAATACAGGTTGTTTTGTGAAAAACTAGCATTTCTTAATCACCCTATAACTCCGAAACGGTTGAGATGCCCTCCACACAATTTTTTGTTTATCTAGGGGAATAATCATCCCCTGCCCTATGGACCTACATAACGGAAACACCCAGTATGTAGTATGAGTGTAACACTGGTTCAATCCCATCGAAATCAACATAATATTAGCTGGTATAAATTGATAAGTGGAATAAGAAAATTCAGCTACAGAAAAGGTAGAGTTCCACTTCCTAATTGCATTTACAGGCATTGATGACTTTTCCACATTTTTTTTTCAAACAACATATACATACACAAAAATGCATTTACGATAGGTACGTACTCGGACTCTTTACACGCTTTTATTAAAATTATATTTCCCAAAAAATCCAAAATGAAGCAATTAAGTAAAAAAATTAAATTAAAGCAAAACCTTAATAATTTTGAAATAAAAAAACAGCGTTGTTAATAATTTTTGAGCGTTCTAAGTTAGAGGTGTTAAGTAGTACCTACGGAGATAACACAGTCTTCGGAAAGAGAAAGACCCATGTAATGTTGTACCAACAATACCAAGTGAATTTTCATAGCTACATGGTGCTTTATTGAAAAAGTTTAAAAAATCATCAATAGTAATGGAAAGCCTCTGGATTGTGGAGTATTAAATAAAAGAAGTTGCACTGACCTAACTAGTGTATTTCGGAAGTTATTTAGCCTCTAACAGAAGCCTTTATGGAGGATAGATTTGTGGCCCAAAGGAACCCTGGAATGTAGGCCACAACAAGGCCCATTTTCCACGCTCTAGGCTTATGAGCACTTGCTCAGAGGCCACTATCGGACGCTCTTATAACGCTCAGTATTGGCACCACCCAACCCACCCCAAGAGCCGGAGAGTGACAAAACAAATGAGTCACAGTTTCAGACTCCTCTCCGCAACCTCTACATATAAGATCCTCAACAAGTCTCATCCTGTAAGGGTGACACCTGAGAAAAGAGTGTCAAGTAAGAATTGGCACTAAGATTCTGACGGTTGGCTTGCTTTGTTCCAAAATCTAGACTGGGTTTTCCCCACAGTTTCTTTGTTGTTCTACCCGAAGGGCCATCTAACCAAAGGCAACTGTTTTGGCGGTCAGCCCAAACCGAAATATTAGAGGCAAGGTGTTTTAGTGCAATCCCGATTGTGAAGGAAGATTCTACCGAGACTGCACCAAAACGAGCAAGCTCGTCCGCCTTTTCATTTTCGCTGATATCGCTGTGCCCTGGTACCCAAAGAATGAGTACCCTGCTATTCCGAGATAGGGAATTCAAGGTGGATTTACACTGCAATACTAATTTGAAGGTTGTAAAGGGTTTTTATAAAGCCTTGACAGCTGCTTGGCTGTCAGCAGATGGCAATCTCTTTGTTCTCAGTATCTGAGTTAAGGAGATACCTTCCCGGTTCAAGGATGGTCTTGACTTCCGCCTTTAAAACCGTGACATGGCTTTCAAGGTGTATGGAAATTTCAATGTGAGGCTTCTCGCAAAGAACACCTGCTCCGGTGTTTTCTTCGGATTTGAGGCCATTTCTATAGATACAGGGTTTGTTAATGGCTGAAGCACAGAAATGATTCCCATTCTGTCCTGGATGGAATCCTGGATTTGAAGTTGCTTTTCAACATAGTAGCGAGGAAGTGATCACTGTCTCTGTCGATGTCAGGTGCGATAGACTATTCAAGTTCAACGATGGATTCGTGTGGAGCTCTCTTTCCAGTGTGAATCCAACTCTAATTAAGATGCAGCATTGACGCCCTCTTCTTGATGTGTATTTGCATGGGGTGTATGTTTAGGATAACCTCAAGAGCTCGATTGCTGGTTGACTGAAGAGGGCCACTTACACTGAGGACGAAATATAAAATATTACACTTATGGTCTGGTCTTATATATCTATTCAAATTTATATCACTAAACGTTGAACGGGCACTGCGTAAAATCATAGATTTCAAGAATCCAATAACTGATCTACCCTTAATACGTCACATTTTTATATCAAGTTTTAAACAATTTTCAAGCCAAATTAAAACTATAAAGAATTTATTTAAAACGTTACATATTTAAAGGACTAACTATAACATCTTCAGCTTCTTTTCTATGCCGTTTTCCATCCCCAGTGGCTGTTGTGGGTCCTTCTGCGCGCCCATAATATTTAAGCTGAGAATAACATTAAAAATTCAAATTAAATTATACTTTAAAAATGATTTCCTAAAGAACTTACTGGTTTTCCTAATAAATACTCAAAGCGAGGTCGAATAAAACTCCAAGCGCCCATATTACGAGCCTCCTCTTGACTCCATATAAATACTGAAAATATCAGAAATATTAAATCTATTTAAGAAATACATTGATGAAAGTGTCCTATACCTTTTGCACTTTTATATTTTCCTAATTCTTCTTGTAATTCTGTTAGGGGAAATGGACAAAGTGACTCAAGCCGAATGATTGCGACATTCTCAATTCCTTTCGTTTTTCTCTCTGCATTCAAATTGTAAAAGTGCTTCCCGCTGCATAATATTACTTTTGTTACTTTCTTTGCATCTGCTAACAGATCTCCTGCAAAATAGACTTTGGTCAAATGAAGAACAGAATAATAAAATAAGTCGAAAACGAAAATAAAAATTTTTGACAAAACAAACATATGCAGGGTCTACGGCTTAGAATTATCCGCGAATGGAACCCAATAGATGTACATCCTCTGAATGATGGCGAGTAAAGTGTTCCACGGTCGGAAGCAGTGATGCCTCAACAAATGACAAACGAAATCTAGAAAACCGTAACTTAAATCTCCAGGAGTGCATTCCAAAATATAGCTGCAGTTGACTATAGCTGACTTCATAACGCACAAAAGTTAACTCAGCTAACATATTTCAGTTGACTAATGGGTTTTGAAACAATTGAAGTCAGCTGTAGTCAACTGTAGCTATGTTTTGGAACGCACTCCTGGTAGAACTCAAAAAAATACATAATGTCAAAATAGGTGGAAGGATTTAAATTAACACTACAAGGTTTCTAACAGTTCTTGCAATCTAAAATCTTGTTTTGGCCATTTTCTCTTTTTTCTCTTTCAGTAGTGTCAGTGGATAGCTTTTATCACGTTTTTAGAAAGAGCCTACAGAATTAAGAGTTGCTGTGATAATTAATCATGGAACCATCTAAAAAATTTTTATAGAATAGGTCCATTCTGTCAAGTGAAATTCTACACCAGCAATCGAGCAGGAAACTAATGGAGTAGGCATTGCGTATAAAACATGTGTAACATGCGCGTAACCCAAATGCCGCTATATGCCAGCGTGAAGTTCGGCCATATTAGACCTTACCTGTCAGATTTCAAGGCGCGGGAACTGGGTATTATTCCGTGGAATTTTTTTGTTTGGAGCCTGACGCATGGACATAGTAAAATATAAGAAAAAGAAAATTGCCCAATTATCTTGGATTTTTATTATTTGCAGATTACTAGCGGATATAAATATTAATTTTTCCATCAGTTTCAGCCCAAACAAAATTCCCAATGAGTTTGTTTAATGAGAACATGTATGTTAGGTATAAATACACACATATTTATAGCTACGCGAATATCTAATAGATTTCGCCTTGTGTCATACTTTCACTTAAATAATATTTAAAATTTCCTACCATTAATTAGCATGGCGGCTCCATGTGGTGCATCCCACACCGGCTAGCAAGCTTTGGGTGACGAAACTATCACCCCGCCTTCACGTTTACATGAATGTGCACGCACTGGTAACATTTTTGTACCTGCTTGACAGCCATTATTTTGGGAGACGTTGGAAGATATAAATAATTAAGCATTAAATACAAGAAGTACAAATGAGAGCAATTTGAAAATAAAAATGTGCGGAGAAATAACCGTGAAAATCGTTATAGACCTTAGAGTTACAGCAAGTCTCTCTTCAATTGATGATCGCATATTGGTACTTTGATAAATTATAGCAGGTCTCACGATCTGTAGTAAATCATCAAAGCTTTCAACACTCATACGGACCTATCCAGAGAATTTTTCAGGATAGGATCGCAGTTCATCAAACATATCGCAGCTGCCTGCTCGAAATTTATATTGATGAATGATAATATGAAACATTAATTTTATGGGTGACAGTTATTCTGTGTGCGTACTAAACAACAGTGACCAAAAAATTGTTTGACAAAAGGGCTCCATTGCGCGTTAGGCGTAACATGAACCAATAGTATACATATTTTGACTGATTATCAAATAAATTGAGTTTAGCTACTGAAAGTATACCATGAAAAAATGCCGGGAATTTAAAAATGCTGGGGCTGAAAACGCAGTCACTATAAGTAACTTTGTATGAAAATTTGTTGCTATGTATACGTATAGAAGTTCGATTAAATACCACGATCTAGTTTCACTAGCCAAGCTCTAACAGCTAAACTAGCTTGTAATAGGTTGTCTTACTGGTTGAAGAATTGGTCATCGATTGGCCTACTATCGCCCCATTAATCGCAGGGACCTAGACCCGGGGCCAGCGGGCTCATGCGTAAAAATGGCACTGGCTTGGTGTAGGGGAGACTGGCCTAATATGACATACTAGGGTAAAATGACACATTCCATGAATCTCCAATTCTAAATTAAATTTAGTCTTTCGTAATCCATCAGTGAAAACAAACGTGTCAACCACCTTTCCTGTGAAAATTTCAGTAAGATCCGTTGGTTTTTGTAAGAGCAATGCTGGAAATAGTACTTCAGTGATAGCTGATATATGAACATAAGAGAAAGGAGTGTGTCTATATAGAACACCCAAAAGTTTTTCAGAGGAACTTAATACAAAAGGCAAGAGAAAAGTTTTTGACAGTGTTTGTGTGAGCGTAAGTTTTAGTTCTCTGTGGGTTGGAAGTAATATATTTAAAAAAAAAAAAAGATATATTCCCAAGCAATTAAATTTTACACACACCTTACACTCCTATGTACTCTTACCACTCAATTGAAATAAGTTTCTCCAAAATCTCATTCAGTTTAGTTCTCTAATTTTTAAAATGAAAATGTAAATTATTAATTTGTGAATAGAAATGGTAGGCAACTATAAGAGGAAGAGTGATCGTCAGAGTTGGGACGAGAATGAAATGGGTTGGATAAAAGCGGCAAAAACTTATGGAGTACCACAGGGCACTTTAAGGAGAGAGAGTATAGTCCGTATCTGGCCGTGCTAAAAGCAAAAGTCATGGGAAAACGATCAGCTACTCAGAGAGCGTCGGCTGAGCGGGCAAAGATCAACTTAAGGTTTGAGTGCACTGAGACTCTGGGAGATTTCGATGGTGATGACGATGAAACTGACGTACCTTGCCTTTACTGCAATGATTTATTTAGTAGATCCAGATCTGGGGAGAACTGGATCCAATGCACCTAATGTGGGTTTGCTCCCGTATATACTTTGGCCTGCGCTCTTTGTACGCGGTGTCACATCATCTTGATCAGACCATCAGACAATCCCTTATTATGTCCCTCATTATGCCTCATTTCTATTATGCTGATGTAGTTATGTACCCTCTGCATGCCTCGGATATAACTAAATTAAATAGGGCATGCGTAAGGTACATTTTCCGTCTTAAACGGCACTCGCACATCTCCGCTCTGGTCCAGTTGTTCATGCCTGAACCCCTGGATAAGCTCTTGGAACTCAGAGTGCTATGCTTCATACACAAAGCTAGATGGTGCTCACTACCAGCCTACATTAGTCAATCGCTCTCATGGAGCAACCTTAACGATCGCAGAATTGTCCTGGACAGAACACGTACTCGATTTGGGTCCAATGACCTCTTTGGGCAAGGAGCCTGTCTTTGGAACTCTCTCCCTGACCATGTTAGAAGAGCTGGCACATACAATGAATTTAAAGAGCTGGCCCTGGGTCACCTCATGCGTGCTTAGTGCACGGCATAGCTATCTCACCATCACACATCGCATCATTTATGTATAAAAAATGGACTGTTATTTTTGAGTAGTATTTTTATTTACTATTTAGTTTTAAGTTAAAGCCATCTACTGCTGCTTAACTTTTCTTTATATTTTATTTCATTTGTTGTTATTGTTATTTGCCTTTCTACTGTTATACTTTCTGTGCCTTAGGCTTTGTATTGTTGGACTGTGTCTGACTATATTACTTTAATTGCTTTCTACCGCAATGAGTCTGTTCATTGCTCCTTTTTTAGTTTTCTAATTACTTAGTATGTATCCGATTTTACCAACTAGCTATTACTTACTCGATGTACCTAACGTTGTAAAACGTAGCGTAAGCTGAGGTTCTTTAATAAAGTATTTTTCTATTCTATTCTATTCTATGTGGGAAATGGGCAAACAACGAATGTGCCGGATTAATTAAAGGTGCAAAGGAGTTTGTTTGTGATGTGTGCAAATAATATGTGAGCACGAAAAATCAATATTTTACCTTCATATACTAGGCTAAAATGACACACTAAGGACTTTTTTGTCATTATTATTATTTAATATTAATTTTTATATATAATATGTATATAGTTTAAGGTTTATTTTCGTTGAAGAACATTTTATTTTTTGTCAAAGGATGTGGTAATAAATGAATTTAAGCTTATCATATGTCATTTTAGGCCAACCTCTCCTAATTCAATCTAGTGGGCACCTTGCAAACGAATGGTTTGGGGTAGTTGAGTTGAGTGCAGTTCCGGACTACATCAAACTTGCAAACGAATGGACCAAACGAATGAACCAAACTTATTATACCTAATTTGATTGGGTGCAAATTTTGTGATATAATCGAAATATATCAAATTAGAACATTTTTGAAAAAAATAAAAGCATGTATCCAAATCAAATTAAATTTAAAGAAACAAGGAAAGCTAAAATTGGTATTAACTCTTACAACACGATATAGATAAATGCCCGTATACCCATAATTTCGTATAGTCACCCCTCTGTGCAGGTTTGATTGTTATAATGACTCTTCGCATTTATTTCTAGAATGGTTCGTCGAACAGTAAAAATGATTATAATCAATTATGTTTTATATTCTGAAGAACTTTTCGGTATATTATATTAAAAACGTCTAGGACTGATCATTTTCGCCAGAATACGTAAAAATCAATATTTGTATGACAACACCAAGAAAGGAATGCCCGATTTAGTCCATTTTAGAAATTGCCATTACTATTTTTATGATAACTCAGTGTACAAAACTTCAGCTCTATATGTCGACGCGATCTCAAGCAGTCTCCAAATATATAGTAAAAGCCAAATTTGAAATCTACAATTTTTCAAAAAGGCCGTATGCAAAATATGATGTCTCTAAAGTAAGCACGTCTTCGAGTTATTGAGAAGATCAGATAGATGGATGGGCAGACGGATATGTGTAAGACATTGTGTAACCAATCAATCAGGGTAACCCGGAGGATTAACGTCATACTGTAATTTTATTAAAATGTGGACTATAAAAGGAACAATAAATTATATGGCAGTAGACATAGTAGGTTGCACCTCTCATGGATTACAAAAGGTTAAAACTTTTTCGCTTGTTTTTAATGAAAAATCTTTTAACCTACTAAGGCTACCATTGTAAAAAGCTTCGTCCATTCCAATCATTACATAATCCCTCCTTCTTTGGAGCCACTTCAGTTAAGTGGAAGATGGCTTGATCGTTTTAACTTTATGAAGAGCTTTTGTGGCATTCACAAATTTCGATTAATAAAAGAATACAACAAGAAACATTAAAGTGTCGTAATTTCTTTTCAGGAAGAGTTTTATGCTATCAAATGGCTTAATAGAGCTCAAGAACCATCTATATATGGTCTTTATCAAGTACTGAACGTATAGAACCTGTAGAACAGCAATCTTACAGCTGCTGTGTCCGATTAGTATAAAACAATTTGCAAAAAACAAAACATATTAATATTTAACAGCACCTACCAATTACATTCCTAAAATAGGTTCCCGGTTGCATATCACTATGCGCTGAAGTTGCGTCCGATAACCTTAGTAAAATTTTCGGAGCTGCTACTATAAGAGGTTTTCGGAAATTGCGAATCATCTGCCGACGTAACGCATGATAGTATTGTGCCGGTGTAGTAGGATTAATTATATGAATGTTAACATCATCGCCATCCGCAGCAGATTCCTTAGAATCTGATAGTTGAAGAAACCTTTCTATTCGGCAAGAACTGTGCTCGGATGCTGCACCATCATAACCATGAGGTAATAGCATAACTAAGCCATTACTTTCCATCCACTTTGCTGTAATATGTATTCAATACAAAAATCAATATATTCTGTCTGAATTTTCATATTTAGTATAATACTGACTTTCACCACTGACTATAAATGTATCAATTATAATTTGTGCTCCATTAAAAAAATCACCGAATTGTGCTTCCCATATGATCAAATTATTTGGGTTATCTATTGCCATACCATACTCATAGCCCAAAACAGCTTCTTCCGAAAGTATACTGCTAGCAATTTCCAGCATACCACCAGAACCGCCCTCTAGCGTGTTAAGAGGAATAAACATTTCGTTTGATTTTTGATCAATCAAAGTGGCATGTCGGTGCGAAAAAGTACCCCGTCCCACATCTTCACCACTCAGTCTAACATTATTCCCTTGATACATAAGACTACCGATTGCCAAAGCTTCAGCGGTTGCCCAATCAATTTTGATCCCGTCCTGCAATTTCTTCAATCTAGCATCCACATGTGTTTTCAGTAAATGTGGATGGATATTCTATAAAGACTTCAAATTAAATTTTATTTTTATCATGGGATGTGGTTAAACATACAAAATCTTTTGGATAATAAACGCTTGTATTTCCTATATGATGCAAAAGAGAGTAATCCAAGCCTGTATCCCAATAAGTAATTGCATTGGGTGCTTGTTGAAATTCACTCCATTGCCTTTGGTAGTATGTAGGCTAAAACAAGTAAGTAGGTATATAAAATTTATTAAACCCTTCAAAATGAATCTTTACACTTACCTCTGGTTCGTATGAACTTGCTAATGACAGCTCCTCATTCAGGTATTCAAAGTATTTAGTCCTAATAGCTTCAGCCTCTTCTCTAGAAATAATCTTCTCTTCGATCAATTTATCCGCGTACAAATCTGGAACAGATCTAAGCAAGTTACTAACTTCGATGGAAATCTTCTAGCAACCAAAATTGTATACTGACTTCCGGTTATGAATCACCGAGTATAGTGCAGGATTAGTAAATGTAGGATCATCTAACTCATTGTGGCCCCATCTTCTGAAGCAATTTAAATCGATAAAAACATCTTTCCGGAATTTTCTCTGATAGTTAAAAACTAATTTTGTAACCAATGTGAGTATCTATTAAATTTGATGTAAGTATAGACAATACTGTAAAATAAGTTTCTTGTTTTAAAAATATTTTCTTACCTCTGGATCGTCGCCATTAACATGGAAAATAGGTGCTTCAATACTTTTAGCCAAATCGGAACTATAGTTAGTACTTCTACCTCGATCTGCAGGTGTTGTAAAACCAACTTGATTATTGACAATCATATGAATTGTCCCACCAATATCAAAGTTAGGAACATTGGCCATCATTAGACATTCTTGGTTAATTCCTTGACCGGAAAATGCAGCATCGCCATGAAGCTGAATATTTAAAATTTTTGTAGAAAATTCAAGCTTTTCATTATCACTGAAAGCACCATCCTTTGCTGTTTGCTGTTTCGATCTTGTTTTTCCCATGGAAACTGGATTTACTGCCTTAATAATAAATATTAATGAATATTAACGATCGATAAAATTAACAACCATAATCTAAATACATCGAAGTACAATCTACAGTGAACAAGTCAAAGAAATAATAGAAGTCATCCAAAACCCTCAAGAAACTACTCTTCCCAAGCCATGAAACAGATTCCCCCTCACTACTACATGAGAACCCTAACTTAGTCCTAACCCTGGAAACATTTTAGCAAAGAACTCGCTTTCTTGAAGTAATCTCGAATTTAAGCAAGAAATGAGAATTTCGAATTTGTCCCGAGATTCCTTCGTTTCTCTGATTCTGTTACGAATGAGAGGAAAATAAAGAGCTCGGCACGACAATTCCGCTTTTTGCCCGATATTTATCCATTTCTCTGATTTCGGAATTACAATGAAATGAGACATCACCTACTGGTTAAATTAAATGTCCATAAAAACTCGTTTTGCAAGAATCGCTTAAGACACGAGAATAGCTCGCTTCTCTGAATAGCATATAAGAAATATATAACATCACTAATCCAAACAAGTCGTTTGCATTTATTTCGTTTTTAACATAAATTTCGGTTCGTCTAAGCTCTAAAGCGATTCGCTATCGAGGAAATATCTTGAGTTGATAAGTCGAGAATCATGTTCCTTTTACTGCGCTGGTAATCTTCTTTTCGTTCGGTATCGAGTTCATTCTCGAATTTTAAGCCAGAAATTACGATTTACTCGCAAATCGTTTTCGAATTAATATGATGTTTGCAGGAAATTATCTAAAATATTTGCATTGTTCTTATGTAAAAATCACAAAAGTTTGATTTGAATAGCTCCTGCTCCTAAGCTACTTCCATTCACACAGAAAAATTGTGTTCTGATAAACTTAAGCTTACTTTCTTATCTTTCCAGCCTTTCTTAACAAAATTATTTAAAAAAATTTATCTTAACCAAATGAGTATGATTCCCAAAATAAAAACTCTCAGGTGCGTAATAATTAGACATATAAATGTGCCATGGTTCGATGAATTCGAATTGCTGCCTAAAGATTCGGACTACGGCTGCACACGGCTGGTAAGGTTACTTTTTAATCAAAGCTATTTTTTTTTTTTTTTTTTTTTAAGTAAGGTATATATTGTAGTAAGTGTAACCTTTGGGAAGATAAGGCGGCATGCTTAAAATTACTCGAAGACTATTTTCCTTTGTGGGTAGTAGCTTAGGCTTTATGGCATATATAAAATTAATGTCTGGTCACTTTTCCATAAGTAACAATATAGAACATTTTAGAGAATCCCCAGCAAACAATTTGGCGAACGTCCATAATACCGAAACTTAAGCGACAATAGAGCTGCACAATGCGAAACATGAGAGCAACTGCAACAGAGCTAAAAATTATATATGTAATTGAAGCGATATAAAAGCGAAACAAACGCGAATATAAATGCTGTTCTGTTTTATTTGTCTTACATAACCACATACATGTGCGCTGTTTTGTGCCTGAACTTCTGAGAATTTACAGTTTCAGGATAGAATAGAATAGAACCGAGTATTTTTCCATCTGAGTTTGAATTTCAGCATGAACAGATTAGAAATTTGTCGTGTTTGTGTTTCTATCAGTGAATTTTAAAAGGTAGGCAATTAAAATTATATATAATTACCATTAAGGGTAAAATTAGAGGCTAATTTAGTAGGTAGGTAGGTACCTACAAGCATAGGTTTAATAAATTATATTCATACGTAGATGAGACACGCTGATATCGCTAATGATTGAAAAATTATTTCATTTGCGAATCGCTAAAATTACCGTTACCATAGTAGATTAATATTCAATTTGAATGCATTTAAATTTATCACATTTTGTCGAAAAAGAAAGCCAAAGTGAATCCGATCTGATACCACCAAATGTGATACAATGTTCTATCAACAGTTGATCCTGCTCGAGGTTTCGCTTTCATATCTCATTTCAATTCAAAAACGAAACTTATTTTCCACTTTGTGATATTTTTGCGACTTGCATTGACTTTGCAATTTTTGCTGGGTTTAGTGAAGTAGTACAAAAATCTGTAACGTCTCGCTCGAAAATAAGATTGACGATTCTCGAAGCTGTCGCGACTTGCAGACGTAACCAAAGGATAGCTGTGTTCTTTTGTGTACATTGTTCTAGAACTCCCACATACTGGAGAGAAAAAATTTGTTCTGTCGATTGAAGCGAACTATTTGTACTGTTCGCGCTTTATTTATAAATCTTCTATGAAAATGTATGAGGCGTTCTCTTGTGTATCTTTTGCTCTACCCTGTTTTGTGGACACAAAAGCACAGATCTGATAAGCTAGCACTATGCCCCGCTGCAATATAAAATCAACGATCCCTCGATCTGACCCTGATGTAGGGGAGCCCTAAAGTTTTTTTTAGAAATTTACTAGAAATTTTTATGCATTATTGAAATAAGTTATTTTATTGATTTTCTACAAGGTCAGATAAATTTCATCCCCGCAAACATGTTTTGTGTTATTCAAGTTAGACGAGTTTATTTACAAATAAATTTATTTATTCTTATCAGTTACATCCCGATATTCTTATTGTACATCTGGAAATACGCTACAGATATTCGTTGGTTTGATTACAAAACAATCCCTGATTCTATGCCAAACCCTTTTGGGATTTTATTGATGAAGCTTATTGATTAAAAATTTGTTTTTGAGAAAATCATAAAGGTTTCCGTTTAAGGTATTTCTTTAGGTCTTAAGCAACTCCACAAATAATAAAAGTATGTATTGAATAAATATGTAAGTATATATAAAAAAATTTCATTTTTAAAATTAAAGCTTTCCTATAAAGCGACACTGTCATTCATTAAGCATTTTATTTGAGACACAAGCCAAACTTGTCAAAATAAAAATTCTGAAATTCTTCATGTTGTCGCATCAAAATAATTTATATTCATTCTACATAGTTGTGAATTAGAATTACAAATTACTTTTAGCTAGAAGTTCTGTGACGAAATTTATTTGTAATAAATTATTTTTTTGTGGGAATGAAAGAAAAGAAAATATTATGAAGTCATAAATATTTATTAAAATTACAAGAAAATGCAATAGTAATTCAAAATTATCAAAATTTAATTTTTTTAAATCGCAATACGCTCTTTTACCATTAGGAATATACAAAATGGTACTAACTTATAAATTTCGCTCCGATGACCTTGATAGATCATTTTTTGTGGCTCGGACTATAATTGTTGTTTTGTTTTTTAGAAATTTGCAGAAAATGTTTTGGCAGAATTTTTATTCATTTTGGTGACTGACTGAAATATTTTCAGATAAAATGCTTTCATGTGTGCCGTTGTCCGCCTTCCCTACACCAGGTCGAGGTATCGTCGATTTTAAATTCGGGCGAGGTGTTACAGATTTTTGTACAACTTGTCCAGTCTTTGTATGTCATTAGTTTGCCTATGGCAGCACAGTCAGGCTGCAGAGTGCATTCTGTGTGTTGCAGGAGGGCTGGTTATGAATTGTGAAATGTGTAACAATCAATATCCCGGGATATTTGAAAATATTTACGTACAGGCTTTTATTTTTGCCTAGGTTTCACTTATGTCTTTGATAGACTTTACTTTAGATTTAATTGTCCGAATAACACACAAATTCTAGGTTTCGCGATGACGATGATTATCTCAGCTTGTTGCGCGACGGCAAGCTGTATTCTTGTTTGTTGTCCAGCAATTTCGGGGTAGAGGGATTTAATGGAATTGGGAAGTTGGATGGGTTTTGGAGGTAGCGGAATATTTGAAATTTCTCTAATTTGTTGTGGGTGTGAAAGGTGTAAAATTTGATAGTGTATTTGGATCGTGACTTGAAACTTGATACGCGTGCTGTGCGCTGTTCAAGTACATTGGCCTCAAAAATCATGACAGAAGATGAAAGCTCTCCAAGCAAAGCTTTTACGATTGCATCCGAACTTTCAGATTGAACTTTCACATATTAGTTCTCAAAACAAAGTTAATCATATCATCTCTTTAGCTTATATTTATTATGCTAGAGTTACTCGAGTAAGATATTGAACATAAATATGGAAGGCAGGTAGGTATACAGGTTATCAATATGAAAAATATTTTGGGAAATACGAATCGAGATAATATATGTATACAAAAAACCGTATTACCTACCGGAGTGTGTCTATTATCAACACTTACTGAGATACAGCGTTTTTGTTTTTGTCATTCTACATTCTCATATTTCTGATGGTAAATCAAAACTCCTGAGCGAATGGTAAGATTTGGCAAAACTGATAGCATATCATTTCAACCAAGGTACCATCCAATATCTAACCTATCTCCATCTACATCGTTTAAAAAAAAAACATTTATTTTGATTTTTTCAACACATTTGTTCCGATGAAATGTTTAATAAGAAAAAAAAAATTTGGGCACTAAATGAGTGTTTTTTATGGGAGGCAAGAAGAGTCCTGGTAACAGATTTTCTTATCTCTCTATTTACGTTCATTTTATTTTATTTTTGTTTCTCTTTAATTCTCTCTTTTAATCTCAATCGAAAATCTGGCTCCTTTAGGATAGGATTTGTTCGGTGGTCTATACTATAAAGCTTCCCATACACGGCGAACATGTTATCCAACTTGGTGTGTCACACATAAAAGCTTTTTCTCCACACACTGTCAAACATGTTGTCCAACATTAGGATAAGAACGCATATAAAGAATTGCTATAACTGTTAATTGTTATCTTTTCTTCAATAGAGTAAACTCAAAAATGACGAATGCGTGACAAAAACCGCCCTACACGGTTCAATATGTTGTTAAACACGTAGCCCCGACCCTAAAAATCAAACTAATTTGATTTTCGTCCAACCGCTTTACATACTGCGTGTCACACGGCAAAGAGGCCCATACCACACGATCGAATCTGCATGACAACATCGTTGTCCTACTCGAGTTGGCCAACATGCGTGATCGTTTTAGGGCTCTTAAGACGTGCAGGGGCGGATTTCCCTATAGGCTGAGTAGGCTCGGGCCTAGGGCGGCAAATTTATGGGGGCGGTAAATCTTGGTGAGATCTTTTTTTTTTAGTAGTCGCGCCCTCTGTGAATCCACACGTCAACGTTTAAAAGTTCAAAAATGTGTCCATAGCACCCCGAATAGGAAATTTACATGTATTTAGATTTCAATTATGAAATTTTTTTTTTTTTTAGAGGGACGGCAATCTTCCATAAGCCTAGCGCGGCCAAGTTATCAAATCCGCGCCTGAAGATAATATAAGATAAGATAATTTATTACAATACACCCTGTCTTTTCAAAACCACATTGTGTTCGTATATCACTAGCACGTCGTTGTATATGGAGACTCTTGACTAACCGAGAAACTACAAGCCCTTCCTCTAGAAAGCTTATGGTGATTTAAGGTCAAAATAATGTCAATTAAATACCACTTTTTTTTTCATTAAAAATACAGGGCTTTCCAATAAGAGGTGTTATTTTGATATTCAAAGAAAAATGCCATTTTTTGAGATAAATGATCGGATCTTTATTTCATTATAAAGAGGAAGGTATGCCGTTAATAATGGAAAATAACATCAGCCAAATGACCACCACGACCACGCCTACAGGACCATATCCTTTTCATGAAATTTTCCATAACCAAATCGCAAAGTGGCTGCCCTATGTCCTCGATAGCCTCACGAATTCCATCTTTGAGGTCTTGAATCGACGATGGGCTGTTGGCGTAGACCTTCTCTTTCACGTGGCCCCAAAGGAAGAAGTCGCAAGGTGTTAAGCCACAAGATCTCGGTGGCCAATTGTGATCACCTCTTCGAGAGATAACACGGTCCGGAAACTTTTCCCGTAAAAGATCAATGGTTTCGTTGCTTGTATGGCACGTAGCGCCGTCTTGTTGAAAGTAAACGTTGTCCAGATCAATACCATCCAATTCCGGCCATAAAAAAACATTAATCACCTGTCGATAGCGCAATCCATTCACCGTAACTGTTGCTCCAGGTTCATTTTCGAAAAAGTAAGGTCCAATGACCCCGCGGGACCATAAACCGCACCAAACAGTCACACGTTGAGGATAGAGAGGCTTTTCAACTCTTGGGTTTTCCGACCCCCAGATGCGACAATTTTGCTTGTTGACGAAGCCATCGAGGTGGAAATGGGCCTCATCACTCAAGATGAGTTTTCGATGGAATTCCGGATCATTTTCATGCATTTCAAGGACCCAATCAGCAAAGACTCGACGTTGTTGATGATCGGCCGGCTTGAGTTTTTGTGTTAACTGAACTTTATAAGCCTTAAGACCCAAATCTTTATGCAAAATACGGTGTAATGACGTTTGTGGAATGCCTAATTCAAAAGAACGACGAAGAATGGACAAACCTGGGTTTTCTTCAACACTTTCGGCTACAGCAGCAATATTCTCGGCTGTTCTTGAGCGACGTGCACGGGTTTTATTCTTCACATCACTAACTTGTCCCGACAGCTCGAATTTTTCTACCAATTTCTGTATTGCTGTCCGACAAGGTGCTTCACGACGACCCAAAAATGTTCGAGTTTTACGAACCGTCTCTGCCACATTTTCACCATTTTTATAGTGAATTTTAATAATTTCAATGTGTTGTTGAATCGTGTATCGTTCCATTTTTATTAATAGCGTAGTTTCTTCTTGTCAAATGTCAATAAATGACAGCTCCAAAAATGACATCTACCGAAATAGCGGGCTAATTAAAATAACACCTCTTATTGGAAAACCCTTTAGCTTAAGAGGCTCATTTCGAAAAGATAATTGCCTACTTTCTGGAATTTATTGAACTTTTTTTGTTGGATATGTACAAGAATAAGTGCGAAAAACCCAGAAATGTTGAGCTGCTTTTAATTCCAATATCACAAATTGGTCTTTTTGATAAAAGTAATAGTTAAAGAAAGAAAACTGAGTTACAATTCTGAAAATTTAACTTTGTTTAGCCAAAACTTTAAAGCGCCTAAGTACCTACAATATAAGCACATACAGTAGAACAAGTCTTACCAATTTGCAAACGTTATAAGAAGAACTATGAAATTTTTGCAGTTTTACGTGTTTTCGTTTATGTAATGTAACAACAAAAGCCAATAGAACTACACTCCATTAGCGTACAACTGTTTGAAAGGAATAAACAAACAACTTACTCGATTGCCAAAATTTTTCGTATTATTTTTTTATTTCCTAGAAATATTTTTATTTGCAACTGCAGATATCATTATTTTTGTAGATGTCCATATTAATAAGCTTTATAGAACCTTGAAAGATTTGAAAGATTCCCCAATTCGGGACAGTTACAACTTGTAAGTTCGTAGTATGTAAAAAAAATCGTTTCAGGCAGGGTATCTAGTGTCAAGCCTTAATTTTTAATTGTATTTACACGCCGGCAACGAGGCAATAACAAAATTGCAGGGCAAGCTCTTGAATGAAATTCCAGAGGAGTGTTTTTTAGAATAGACCTAGGATTATTTTGAAGGAGATCGATTTTTAACACAAGTCACATACGAATAGAAACTAAAACTGTGATGATACTAAAATGATTTCGATTAAGAACTATGTATGTACTTGTTACTGTTTTCAATGGATTATAGAGGCTTATTGATGACTATTTAATGTGATTTCATTTTACTTTGGACAATTGCCGTAACAAAACAGTAATAGCAATTTTCCATAGTATTCTACAACATATTATACTTCGAATAAGTTTTTTTTTTTTTAAACACTCACCTCAAGATGGGAAGGATTTCTAAGCATGCTGATACGTATAGTCTTATCCTTAATTTTAAGTTCTTCCGATGCATCTGTTTTTGAAACAAGAAATTTATGTATATAATCATTTCAAAACGATAATTAAGAATTAATTACGATAGTGGCTCACAACATCTCCCATTGCTGTGATATTACTTGGAAATTCTGAGCCTCCTTGAAACTTTCGAAAAAATTTCACTGGACGAGTATTAAGCATTGTCGTTAACAAATTTCCTCGACCCCTGTGTGGCATCGCCAAAACTATATGCTGCAGATTATCTAAAAGTTCAATAAATATAATTTAATAATAAGTTTTCATAAACAAATGCATTTTTACAAACCGTTAATAGCTAATTCAAAAATCTGCCGGAAAAATGCAAACATATTTTCAGCTCCTTCTCCTCCATACCTCTTGACTGTTGGAAATTTTTTTGACAAAAAGTTATCCCAGGATTGAGATTTAATAAGAAGTTCAAGAATTTCTCTTTTCACAGATGCAGAAACACTGTGAGTAATTAATTCTTCATAATTTTTAGAGAGCCATTCTCTCTCTTCCAAGGACTAAATATGAAGAGAACAAATATTTTAATAAAATTTATGTAAAGATGATATTAAAATTTCTTTACCTCTATGTAAGAAAATTCTGCACTTACTGAACCGCAGTAAATTTGGTTTAACATTTTCTCTAATTCACCTATATTTTTTCCATTACTTGGAATATTTAAGATTCCTTCAGGGTTAATAGGATCAGTTTTTTCGAGTCCATAATATTCTAATTTAAGTTCTTCTATATTTCTTGTAAGATAAATGTTAAATTTTTTAATGCATTTTATTAGAACTTTTTTAATATATATATACTTACGGCTTTGAATTTTTAAAATCGACAGGATCTATTGATGCTATTCTATGACCATAACGTCTGTAAGCTTCTACAAGTCTATACAGATTGCTCTGTTTATTTCGAGAGATAAGAATATCTTCAGGAACTAATAAAAAATGTATTTATTTTAATAACATTAATCCATATTATACAGGTAGGGTATATTTGGAATATTTAATAAATTTCAATGTATTCAGTTTGCTATTCCTTAATTTCATTAATACCCACACAGGTACTGTACACAGCTATTAATCAAATATTATATGCAATACATATAATTTTAAAAACATAGTTAGTTTGTATATTGCAAAAACATTATTTCATTGACGACGTCATTTACAGAGCAATCTTAGAAGAACTGATAAGATAATAAGTCCCCTGCTGTTTGTAATATTTTTCTCATAATTTCTTATTCGCTTACAATTTTCTGTTATCTCTAAACAATTTAAAAGATATGCTCAAATTGTTGGAAAATCTATTATCAGTGCAAGTATAGCAGAAACTTACTCTTGAATTCTCTCTTTTTGGACTTAGGTCTATATCCAAAAACTCCATTTTCGCTATGGTAAAATCTGTCCCCGAGGAGTTTACGTCGAAACAAATGCCCGATCCATTGAAAACTACGATACATAATTAAAATATGGAAAATAATTAATTAAGTCACTGACACGATTTCAAGTAAGCAGTAAAATATTGCCACTATTCTCTAGTTCAAATGCTAGAAATTCGAGATAAAGTCGCACACGATCAATTGGGGGCGATCTGCACTTGGGAGAAGACAACTGGGAACTGATACGATCCGAAGTTTGTAGCACTGTTTGTTGGTTGAATTTAATCCCTACTAAACTCTCGTGACTTTATTAACCTCAGTCTGTGCCTGTTGTGTTCGGTGCAAAGAGAAAGTTAACATTCTTCATTAATATATTCACGATCAGAATAATTTTCCAAAGGCGTAGTTATATATAATATATGTAGGTATGTATGTATGTAGTGTCTTGAAGCAAAAAAGCTTAGAATATCTCTTATGCTAGGTGGATATTTTTGGGTCTACTATGATACGTCGCCTTTAATGTCGTAGAAATAAATTAAATAAATGGCGACAACAATTGACGGAATGGTTCTTAGTTGCAGCGCGCGCTGCAACTAAGAACCATTCCGTCAGTTGTCGACATTTACTTAACTGTTTTCGAATAATGAAATTTGCTTATTCTACAACTGTAATCCCATGGTTTGAGAAGAACTATATTTGCGGATCATCCAGAAAAAGATCGCAGTCTAGAACATTGAAATTGTGTTCACCAGTTTTTTGGTCAATATCGCTTGTAATTTGCCAAAGACACAAAATAACGTGGAAGTTTGGGTTGGGTTGGGAGATCTCAAATCATTGCTGGAAAACCTCATATTGGATTGTATAAATTAATAGAATACTTAAAACATGATTACTTAAAGCAAAAGTTAAAAAATTCAGGGGGAGAAGTTATAAAGAAATAGGGGAAATATTCAGAAAAAAAAAAAACAATAAAAGTTGTTTTGGATAAGAACTTTGAAAACTAGAAAGAGATTAGCTTATAAATTTAAAATTTTTCATTAATAATATAAACTAAATTGTAATTTTCCTTTAAAAATCGAATAGAATCTTCAATTTGCAAAATTAGACGAGTTTTAATTGTTTCATCTAGCCCTAAAGATTTGCGACATTTTAAACGAGGATAGGCGTATTTGTGGTCGATATTTCATATTGCTGTATTTATAATTTTCGATTAAAAATTAGGCGATATGAAGATTTTGTTTAGCGACAAAACGCGACATATTATGTTTGGCGACATTTATTTTTGCTACATTTTTAAGGGTTCCCGATATTTTAGCAATCAAATGGTTGATTATCTTAAATGAAATTAAAATTTTTATAATTCGTATTAGGAATAAAGATCAAATTAATTTATAAATATGTACATACTCTATTTTCCATGGACCTCTATTCCGTTACGTGAATTTTCTCCGTTAATAATAACTGCTGGCAATTCAAAATTATAGTATGGCCAACAGGGAAATCGATCAGGTAGATATATAATCAAATTCCTTATTCTTGCAGCGATTAATGTGCCTTTATCTACAAGAGAAAAGAAGTACAGCTACACTGTAAAAAATTTGCACAAATTGTTGATACAAAGCTTAGGTATTTTTCGATAATATTAGGGAATATTCCCTAAAATGTAAGAAATACTCCCTAAAATTGTAGGGACTATTCCCTATATTTTAATGAAAATGTAGAGAATATTCCCTACATTTTAGGGAATATAACTCTAAAATGTAGGTTTTTTTCCCTAAATTTTAGGGAGTATTCCCTACATTTTAGGGAATAGTCCTAATATTTTTTACATTGTACGTAGTCTAAAATTAAAAACAAATGGTTCCAGCAGTTCCTGTAATACAAAATCTTGTTTTGTAATTTTTCCTTTGTTTTATCTCTTCTATCAGAATCAGCAGCAAGTTTTATTCACATTTATTGTTGAAAACAGGTGCAAAATAAAGATTTTCTGTGAACACTTTCATAAAATGTTAGAAAATTCAAGCAGAATATTCTTTCTTTTTCGAGGTAGGGGGACGAAGGATCCCAAACACATGGGCCAGCGGTGCCTAATATGTGCTAATAACCTGCTAAGTAAGAGAAATGAAACTATGTAGGAGTAAAAGCAGTGGACTGTGTCGTGGTACGACTCGTACACACGACCCCAAAGATGGTAGTCAAGCGCGCTTAGAAACCAAACTATCGAGGACATTAGCTTGTGTGATAGAATCTTACATAATTTATATCCTGTAAAAGTTTATCATAAATATGATTAAAGTTTGATACTAATCCTAATGGAAGAGATAAATTGAACAAAAAATATCAAAACAAAATGCTATGCTTCGAAAACTGCAACTTTGTGACAAGCTATCATATACTTTGATATATGAAAATATGTACCATATGTATGTGTATGTATAATAATAGTGTCCTTGCGCTATTGCCGGGGTATTACAAAACCTTTTTACTGCTCGAAGGTTGGAATATGGTCGGATAGACCAAATCAAGACTTTGCTTTGAATTATTATTCCTAGCCCGGAATTCCCAACCTACAAAAAGGTTATCGGCATGCAAACATATATGTATGTACTCGTATGTATATTCCGACAGCTAAATTGCGATAAAGGCATTAAATTCAAATGCGTTCACTTCAAAACTGGGTTGGGACTGTAGGGATGTCCTAGATCTACTATCAACGACAGACAAAATACCCCCTATTAGGTGGGTATCAAGTCACGAGAAACATGAAGTTTATGAGAGGGGTAGCAGAAGGAACAGAATCTCGATTTAAGGGACGCAAACCGTTCTGCGGCCTTACAGAGGCACATATAGATTCGTCCTGGACTAAAACACACGAAAAAGTTCATCACATTCTCATACGAGAACTGTAAAAAAGTCATCAACTGTGGTAAGTACTAATTACTAGCCATTGTCCACTTAAATACATGCTTAAGAAAAACAATAAACCAAAACTGCCGATTCTGCAACGTAGAGATAGAATTTGCAGAGCACATCCTCTAGGAATGCGCAGGACGTTCTCGCCAAAAACTACAATGCCTGGGTAAGATATTCATAGCTGCATCAAACGTCCGAAGATCTGACACTAATGAGGTTAAGCCCATCCTAAAGGAACGAACGTGAACTGGACTTAATACGGTAGGATCTTGGCATAAAAGATCTTTTGGATTTTTTGATATTCTGAAGACGATCTGTGACTATTGAACTGGACAACAGCAAGAACAGCACATCCATTTTCATAGCTCTGCTTTAAAGAATAGCTAATCCTTTTTCCACCAACGAATTTTGCACCAATGGAGTTGAAGTTTTCAGCAGGTAATAAGACATGGTCTTTTTGAGTTATACTTCAGCTTTCTAACAGGCTCTATAACATTAACGAATATTCCATCATATCATTACAGGAACATAATTTTTATATGCCATTCTCCAAACTAAATCCAATTCTATATGCAGAGCCAATTAAATTGATAAAAATTGTCAGATCTTTAATAAAGTATTTGAAGCTAGGACGTATCATGCCGAACTTCAAGATTGCTTACCTTCCATCTTAAAGGTATTGGAATTGTTCATAGCGAAGTAAAGTACGAAGAATTTCCTTTGGAAATTTCAACCTGGCTTCAGACATATTATTAGTGGGGGATGCAGACAGGACTTCAGCCTCTCATTTAGTCACCGCGACCTATAAAATCTTTTGTGTGTATTGGTTGCCTTTCGCTCCTTTATCGCTACATGCATGCTCAATGCTCTGATGAAATATCTAGTCTAATCCCTTGTAGAGTGACTCCTGCACACAATACTCGTGCTGCAAACCGCGCACATCCTCTTACCCTTCAAATTACTTTCGGCCGTACAGTAAAATTCCGTGATGCTTTTTTATCCCGAACACAGTGCGAATGTGGAACAGTTTACCAGCTTCTGTTTTTCCTCCGGTATACAATCTGCGGAAGTTTAAGGGCAACATACATCGTCACCCCCGCCACTCTCCTCATATATCCTAATCCTTTCCCTATCTCCTTCCTGCCATGCTGTCCTTTGCATCATAGGATATCCCCTGAGCTTAGCTTAATAATAAAAAAAAAAAACTCCACGTATACTGCCCTTTTTTCGATAGCATCAGATATCCATTCTTTGTGTAATACTGGGAAGTAGTGTTATTCATAGACTAAGATCTTCCACCCGACCTACTTATCAAAAAACTTCGTACCCAATTCAGCTCTATTCATCGACCATCTTGGATTAAAAGTACCAAAAATTAGTTTTTCAAAATAATTCCTCAACGGTTGATCCTATGACAAAAATGTAAAAATATAAATTTGAAGAAGACTAAATTGCCTATATTTTTTGTAAGTCTGATGGGTAACGAGTTACAGCGGCGGAACGTGAACATTCTTCCAAAAAAATGTACATATACGAATAGTACCTTTACACAGGCTGTTTCGTCCATGGTGGCGTTAGAACAGGAGGTGGCAGTAGTCTCCTAGTCAAACAAAAAATTGTATGACAAGGGACGGGTGCCGTCCCAACCGTTTCGGAGTTACAGGATGATTAAGAAAATATGCTAGTTTTTCACAAAATAACTGTGTCTTGAGAAGTTCAAAGTGTACGGTCACTTGCAGAGCTCGTTGTATCCAGAGCTTCACGGCCTTTCCAACGACTGCTCGACCAGCCCCGTATTCCTCTTTTCGCAGGAATTATGATGGTCTAAACTAAAAATAATTTATTCCCTTAGTGACTGAAAACACTTCATTTAAAAAAAATATCGTCTAATTTCGGCATGACCTGTATAGGTTATGAGCTAATTACATTTTAACAGCAAATTTAATAGCAAATTTTCTTAAACGCCCTGTAACTCCAAACCGGTTGAGATGCCGACCTCCCCTTGCCATACAAGTTTTGTTTTTACTAGGTGACTACTATCACCTCCTGTCCTATGGACCACCATGGACGAAACACCCTGTATAAATGGTACTATATGTACATGATACAAAGATTAACAAGGTATGGCCGGAGAATCTGTCAATTGATTGCTTGCCTCCTTTGGCGACAAATGTCAGAAATTTGTTCGTCTCAATTTCAATCGTGAAAAAAATTTTCTATTTTTAAATTTCTTTGCTTTCACACTAGCACATAATTACTTTTCCCGAAGTGATTTAAACGAAGAAACTAATATTTTGTTAAATATTTTAATATATTCAAAACGTATTTCAGTCAATAAAATACGAAAAACTCCAAACAAATTCGCTGGAAATGACAGTAGGCACCTCATGACGTAGCAACACAAAAAATTCCTCTCGAATCGGCCATACCTTATACATTTTTTTGGAAGAATGTTCACATTGCCGCTGCTATAACTTGTTATACATCAGACTTACAAAAAAAGTGTTCATACAAAAAAATTTAGGGAATTTGGTCTTCTTTAAATTTATATTGTTATATTTTTGTCGTAGGATCAACCGTTAAGGAATTATTTTGAAAAACAAAAAACTTTTTGGTACCTTAATCCAAGATGGCGGACCGGGAGACAACCCCCCCCCCCCCTCCACGCCCAAGGGTCTAAGCTTGGATTTTTCATCGGGGACCTGAACTGAATAACATATATAAAAAGTCACAACTACCCCACCTTTTGTAAAGGCCTTATTTAGTTCAGCATTCACTTTTTTTTTTCTTTTCCCCACTAATTCGCTCCAAGATAGATTTGGACACTACTATTCTTGTTGTCGGCTACAAAACAACTGAAGAATACGACCAATACTATTAGGAATGCCTCAGACACTTATGTAGATTTCGTGGAAAGGTCAATGTGTCGTTTTACCCGACTATGCCATTATAGGCTACCTTCCCCTATACTTTAAAACACACATATGGTAGCAAATTGAAGAAATATAACTTTCCCATTGGAGAAATAAAATTTCCCAAGTAAAAGACGAAAGTTTCTTCTTTCCACTTTCGTTTTTAATGCACAAAGAACTCCATATTCTGGAATCATATACAGAGCACCTCGCCAACGACTAACTTAAATACTATCCATTTTCTTGTAATTTGAATCACAAACAATCTAAAAACTAAATTAATAGTAATTTCATTTTCTTTTAATGAATGTTGTTTTACCTGCATATTTATAGAATAAAACTGTTTCCTATTAATGTAATATCCAGCAAGTCCTGTTACCAAATTTTTTAAAGGACATTTTATCCGGTGATGTGTACAATCCATACCACCAATAGCATTTGGGAAGGTAACCAAAAATTATTTTTGGCTTCTATTTGGGGCAAAAGTAGTGCCACTACTACTCACTTACACATTTGATTATCCTACTAACTGTAGCTTGAGATATTCCATGAAGACAAACACTAATTCTTACCTGTCTCTTGATGAGTTTCTTTAAAAAAAAAACTTTTTAAAAATGAAAAGCAGAAATTTACACAACACTTTGAAGCTAAAGTATACTTCAAGATGACAAAAGTCTGTTTTGAAGTTAACGTCAACTTTCACCGCTAGAGTCAGCTGCAAATGCATAAAAAAAAATCAACTTTAAGATAAAGTCGACTTAAAGTTGATTTTAAATTGTCTATGAATAGCGCCCTATGTTTTTTTCTTCAATGATAAGTTTCAATAAATATTTTTCCACTTTTGGAATTGGAAGGCAAACTATTTTATACATTTCGTGAAAGGCTGAATTTGACTTTAAAATAGTGGTACTGAGACTCCACATTCACTGATGGCAAGCCACAGTAAAACTTTTTCTTTACATTTACATTTTCTTTTTCATATGTGTAATAATGTTTTGCTCCTTGCCACTCATTCCCATTTAATATGAAACTATCATATTGAATAAAAATTACGTTTTTGGACTAACAACTGTTTTCCACTTACTTTTGGGTGTTATTTTCTAGACTTTTTTCCACGCCCTTCATTGATACATATATCTTCCTGTGTTTTTATCACACTTACAATCTTTTTTCCATAGCTCCTCACGACACAATTTGGCCACTTTTTCGATTTGCATAAATATTTAATTGAACATGGTGTTTGTGATCACTTAAAGAACATTTCTTGCTAGGTACATTGATTTTGACCTCTATATTCCGAAGAATTGTATAAAATGTACTTCCTTTAAAGTCAATGAACAAAAATATTTAACTATATATATCGCCTTTCCTAATGTTTTCAGTTTTTTCACAAAATTCCTAAATAAATTTCCAATGTTGCAAGGCAGTAGATAGGTACCTCTAATTTAACTTTCGTTTGCTGTCGTTTTTATTCACCATACTGGTCGACGACTATTTACTGAAGTTTTGCTTCTAATAGATTACGTTTGGATATTTATTTCATTTCTTATTCGTCTAAAACGTATAGCTTTACACATGACTTGATTCTAATCGGTTCAAGAAGTTTCCAAATACGGTCTATGGCAAATAAATATTAAGACAAGGTAATTTACTTTTTATTTATACCATTTATTTAATTTAAATAATTTAAATATTTTATAATAAGATAATATTATTACGAACAATACAGCAGTCTTATACAAGATTTAATTTTTATTATTATTTCTCAAGAAACATTTCCACTTGCATTTGCGATGTGTGTTTTTCAATTATAATAATTGCAACAACAAGATTTATGTATGTTAATTCTATAACTTTCATTTTTCAAAGTTTTAAAAAAAGCATATCTATTAATGTTAAAAAGAAAAACAAGTTTAAATGGGATGCTATTTTATTCTTATTCATATTTCTGAGAGGTTCTTTTTTTTTTGTTTTTTTATTTAAATAGAAGGAAGATTACAAAATGTTTCTTACCTATGTAATATAGTTAATATTTACTATGTATGTACTTTCATGAATTTTTAAAGCTTTGAAAAAGAAAAAAAGAAGTAAATTAAAAACATAAAGTTATAATAATTTTTCTAATAAGATTTGTTAAGAACAAAAACATTACGCAGAATAATATAATTTCATTTTTCTCAACATTTTTTAACTACAATAGTGACTAGGTGAAGAGGAAATCTTCAAAACGATAATATTATAATAATAATAGTGATGAAAAAGCCTTTAAATCCTATTTTGTTTTGCTTTTTCCAAAAATAAAATATGTACATTTAAATATTGAATATATATATATTTTTTTTTATAGATATTACTCGACTTTTAATGCTCTTATCATTAATATTATTTATGAAAAAAAATCGTTTACAAAATATTTAAATTATAACATATTCCACTGCATTTCTTTATTTTTTGTTTTGGCATATTATATAAATATTTTCAATGTGGTGAATATGTACGTATGTAGTGATAATTTCTTGTTACAGAGAATTTGAAAATACATGTACATGCAAATTAGATCTGGGATAAATGGAGTAGTATCATGGAGTCTGAGTCAATAAAATATTGTAAAGAAATATTATATCAGAGTATAGTATGAAGTGAAAATACTGACAACACGAATAAGTTGTTCCAGATCTTACATAAATAATATACAAGGAAAATAAAATAAAATAACTGTTAAGGATAACCTCTTCAAACACATTACTTAATCTCAACCTAAAACTTAAGTCCGGTACACGTTAAAAGCAAAAAGCAGCTACAGATGCAGCAAATCTAAATTTCTGCAGAAGCAGAAACAGAGACAGTTGCCAATTACACAATACACAGAGGAATTAGGTCTTTTTTGATCGCTGTGGCGGAATTATGGACACTATTTTTATAATTTTATAATTTTTTCTAGATGAATTAATTTTTTTTATTTTGGAACTCCAAAAAACAACTGATGGCATTAATAAAAAAATATATATATAATATATATATATAAATAGAAAACGTACTACCAAATCCCATACCATTTAAAGAAGTTAAACAAACTCTAGAATCTAGAGGATCGAAAATTTATATAAAAAACTCGTATGGAAGAAATTCATTTTGTTTTTTGTAACTTTTACAAAATCTGATGAACCGATTTTTCTTAGTTACCTACCTAATTAAATTCGCCTTTATACAAGTTTCATTTAGTAGCGAGTCAAGTTTGCAAGTAATAACACTAGAAGGGTTTTTTCGTTGTTGACCTTCAGAAAAGTTTAATCTCTGATGCAACCCCAAAACATCCGCTTTCTATGATGGCTTGGCGAAAATGAATCTTGGTGCCTATATTTTATATGATGATATTGCCTCTGTTACCAAATTATGAAAGACTGAGCCCCATGACGTACTATTGTACAACAAAGAATTGAAAAAAATATAAAAACGAAGATAACTTCCTTTTTGCTTGGTTAAGTAAGACAGCCAATCTTAGTCCTATCGAAAATATATGATACTTTTAAGGAAATTAAATTACAAACGTCAAAGCCCTACTAAATAGTGGATAGTACATAAAATGTTTTTATTTTTTTTTATACGATGTAACAAATTACCAGTCAGAGATAAATTACTAATTTAACGAATACACAAACTTTGGGAAACGATGAAATTTTTATTTATTTTATTTATTATTTTTCGGATGAAAAGTTTTTGTTTTGTAAGAGATGATTTCAATTTATTGACGCTGCATCGCTTCTTCTATTATAATTCGTCCGACAGTAATCGAGGAGCGTTTTTTCAATAGTGGATAATGCAAAATATGTAAAAATGAACTATGTACATACATCAAATGATTCGTAATGGCAAGATCGATCTATTGATTGCCTTAAAACAATTCAAAACGCTATATAAGCTAAATTAAATTAATAAACTTTTGACATAATTTATCAAAACTCGAAAAGTGCATGAAAGCTTTTGCAAATTCCGTGTCTTTCTAATATGTGTAAATTTTAAAGCAAAACCCATTGAATAAATAACTAATAAGGAAGCGGGGTATCGTGCGAATACAGTCTACGTGCTTAAGCATTTCAATGACAGTGTGACCCATGGTCGGGGGGGGGGGGGATGACAAGAGGGCGTTGTCGCTATTTTGTGTCAGTTCAACATTCTGACATTTCATATTATTTGAAAATAAGTTTCGGATTTCAATTCGCGATATTGTGAAAAATAATTAATTAAACGTGATTTTTATGAATAGTAGTGTGAAATAAGTGCGGAATATTTCTTTTGTGAACGATTCGACAATGTTCTTAGTCTTAACCCTAGTAAATCCCAGTGCATTGCATTCTATCCACGATAAATTGATCTGTCTGCATTGCCAGAAATTCTACGTAATGGCATCAATATCCCATATGTTAGTAGGACTCGAAATCTTGGAGTGTACCTTAATTGCCGGATGAGCTGCTGTGATCACATAAGTGCCATACTATCTAAAATCTATGCTGGCCTTCGTCGTCTTTGGCTATATGTTAGTATCATGCCACTAAGCTTACGTATGACTTTGGTCAAACTACTCTTGCTCCCTCATTTCACTAATGGATGCCTTATTTTCCCAGCCTTAGATTCTGTGTGCTCTAGAAAACTTAAAGTGGCATTCAATGATTGTATTAGGTTTATTTACGGGCTGCGCAGATATGATCACGTATCCTATTACAGTCTCTCATTGCTGGGCTGTTCTTTAGAGATATATTTGAAACGTAGGAACCTGGTTTTTCTTAATAGGATATTGCAATTGGGCCAGCCTCCTTATCTAGCTGATTTTCTGCAACCGTTACATTCCACCAGGGGTCGCAAATTACTGCTGGAGCGTTGTCGTACTACTAATCTCACTGGTTCTTATTTTGTTCAGGTTATTCGCCTCTGGAACAGTTTACCCTCCCGGGTTCAATGCGCGGGCTCGGTCGGCACTTTCAGGCGACTTCTTCTCAATTGTGCGATTTAGCTGCTCTACATTTAAGCCCGAGATCTGTATTCATTCATTTGTAAGTAATTTTTCTTAATTTTTCTTACTTTCTTGTAATTCATATATTCTTTTTCTTTTTCTTCCTTTTTTAGGTTTTCTTTGTTCCTATTAGGCATATATTTTGTTTCTTTTTTTCAACTTCTCTTAATGTTATTAAATTTAACTTTGCAATTTTCATATATATACATATTTTTTTTCTCTCTCTTAATTTAGTTCTAATTATTTTAAGGTAGTCTAAAAGTATTCTAGTCCCGTTATTATACCTTATTTTTTATATAGGATACTATTAAAAGATTTTAATCTTATTGTATCTTGGGCCGTAATAAAGAATTATTGAATTGAATTGAATTGAATTAATAGAGACTCCGGAGTCTTAAAAAACCGTAATGAAGTGCGCTGTGCTGTCCTGCAGGAACGAACGAAGTTATTGTCGTGGGAAAGCATTCTTCAAGTAAGCTTAATAGCTTTACTTATTTATTATATTGTTTTAAACAAAATAAAAGTGAAATATCTATAAAAATAAAGAGCCATGGCAAAAGATTTAACATTTACCAATGCCGGTTTATTTGTTTACAATTGAATTGTCAGCTGGTGCCTAAATTATTCCAGTCATACAAAGGCAACGCCAAGAAATATTGTCTGAAAATAAGGGGGAGCTAAAAATTTGTTTATTTTACATAGGAATTTGGATTATGAAAAATGTTCCCTTTCAGAATGTCAGAATTTAATTACTGCCATGACGAAACGAATACAAACAGAGCACACTAATGCATTTCGCAGAGATGCTTACGTTTTCACCCGATATGCCGTTTCCTTATTAGTTATTTATTCAATGGCAAAACCCGAAAGTATAGACATTTATCGCGACATTGAAAAAACGCTCACTTTTTTATTTTTATTTTTTCTTTGAGATTTGTTATTAAATTTATGTATTGAATCCTATTTTTCAATATCCTCAATTACATACTGACAAGTAAGCGAGTCTTTGCAAACTCAATCTCAGCTATTAAAGCTAGAAACTAGGGCTGTTGACAGAATTCGAAGCAGACGGTTCGAAGCTTCTAAGTCGAGTGACTTGAAATAAATTTTGAATAGTTAAAAGGGCTTTTCGGAGAATAGTCTTTTGGTTATGATGGAATATATAAATATATTTTATTATATGTATGAATTGAAATGCGACGGCGTTAAAGCTCTTAACGCTAATTTCACACTCTGTTTGTCTTGTTTTCAGATAAAATTTGTCACACTTACAATTCTTGGATGAAAATACACTTTTAGAACTTTATATAAAATCAATACAATGGCTCTAAAATGCTGGACGAATTTTATCACTTATGGTCAGATTCGACTAAAATCGATATGGGGGATTTTAGGGATTGAAGATTACGAATTTGTTTGATCTTAACTCCATTTCATAGTTACGATCAAATTATAATACTTGCAAGATTTAACCTTTGCTTGATTATATGAATAGTTTCAAGATTTGACCCAAACATGTACAATATATGATTTTTTTTTTTTTAAAAACAAGCTCAGTTGATATATGGGCCACGGTGGTAGTGGATAAGTTGCCTTACACGAATGCCTGTTGGAAAGGGGGAGGGGGGTCTTGGAATAATAGGGCGTGTCCTAACCACTGGCATTGCATCAGATCATGGTAGGTATATTTGTACTCATATGAATAAAAATAGATTGTATCACCAAAGCATTGAACGCATATCGAAAACATGAAAGTATTTCAGCAAAGAGCTTGTAAAAATAGGATATACGTATCAGGCATAATTTAAAAAAGGACTAGAGGGAATAAAAAGCTGTAATTCATGAAGTCCAATAACAAAAATGTTGGTCGTTAAATATATCGATAACAACACAATAACAAATTAGTTCTTAACATTTAAAAAAATAACACAAAAAGAAAGGACTCATAATTTGTTTAAGAAATCCCTATTTTGAAATTAAAGGACATTTGCCAATATATTTTCCGACGACAAATAGTTACCTTGTTGGGATACAATATAGCGCCCGCTGTAGAAAATAAGCTTGAGAAGTTGCGGTACAGGTACTTCTTTGCTAGCTGTGCTAACTAGATGAGCTTCTCTTCCCGAGACTTCCACCACTGAAAAGGGTCCATATTTATTTCAATTTGAGGCTCAGCGAGATAGTGCTCGAGTTGCAAGGTTGCGTTAAGAGTGCATGTTCACCGTGAGGTTTCTTGAAAAGAAAATTCAGGGCAGTTTTAAACCGGATCTAAAATTCGGTAGTGTTTGAAGAGGAGAACATGGTTTCTTCTTTTATTTGTGACCAGATAGCGCTCTTTATATAATCTGAGAACTCCGCCCCGAGTTCCTTAAATCTCGGATCTAAAAATGAAGACTTCTGAGCAAGGGAAACATATAAGGTAACTCCATGCGAAGTTGATCCCATTCCAATTGCGAAGCAAATAGATGAAATCGCCTTCCCTGAGGGCGCTTCAGGAACCAGTGGCGGAATGGTTATTTACAAGCCGAAAGAAGCCCTACACTCCGATTACAAAATTTTGAATAAAACACGTAATACCCAACAGATTCTATCAGGGTGAGCGCCCAATTTAATAATTTTTCAAAAAAATTCATCCATTAAAAACCATTGTAAATTTGGAAAAAATGTTTACAGCCTTGTTAAATTATTTTTTAATTCTGTTGCCCCAAAGGTTGATATATCGGGGAAAAATAACTGCGCTATTCAACATTGTGCAAAACTTCATACATTTGAATTCTCTCGAATTCTTCATCATACTTCGGTCATTGGTAAACCGTTCTTGCTTCGAAGGGCTCAACTTCCAAACACTAGACGATTTCATATCCTCTGAGGCCGAATACTTAAGCAAAACTTATTTTTCCTTTAGTATAATTTGCCACCCAATAAATCCCATATATGGATTATAAGTCAAATTGAGCAATAAATGACAAAATTTTTCATTCAACTTTGCGTCGCCATCTTTAAATTCTAATTTTGACCAAATATTCGTTATACGCGACCTCGACAATTCGAAGATATTGATTTTAAGTCAAGTCGGGCCATAATGACAATATTATATAAAGCTCGTATCATTAAACAAGTATTTTACCGATTTTCAAAATTCAACCAGTGACTCACACATTATATAACAGTTGTTCTAATGATTGCATCGATAATATAAATACACATACTATTATGATAAAAAATAAGGTGAATTTTTCATTTGAAGCTTGCGGGTACTATGAAATCATAAAAAAGAAAAAAATTGTGAACAGTTTCATGCCAATATATATATTCAATTGCTGCAGAGCTACACGCGTTTTTATAAATATACAAAAGTGAGTTTTTCAATTTTTACTGTCTGATTTTGTCGAGCAAAGAATTTGCATTAAATTTTGTCTGCGGAATGAATATTCTGCCGCGGAAATGTTGAGGATGTTTCAGAAGGCCTTTGGAAATGATTTTATGTCACAAAAAAAAATTTACTTGTGGTACAAAGACTTCAAAAAAGGCCGACAACAAGATCAAGATGAAGAGCGCCCCGGACCATCAATATCTTCCGATGAAAGCCACATCAAAAAAATCAAAGATTTGGTGCTCGAAAATCGTCGATTGACAATTAGAGGCCTTGCTGATGCTGTGGGCATTTCATTTGGATCAACTTAAGCCATTTTTGTGCCTCAGATGCATCAAATCTCAATTGATTCCAAAAATACTCAATTTTTAGAAAAAAAGGTTCCACCGTCCCACTGCATTTATTCTTCGAGCAAATTTCACCGAAAACTCGACCCATATCGTTCCACAACCACCGTATTCACCTGACTTAGCACCGTGTGACTTCTGGCTGTTCATCAAACTCAAAAGACCGCTCCGGGAATATCGTTTCGACTCGATTGAGGAGATAAAAGCCAAATCGAAGAATCTGTTGAATGCCATCCCGGAAAAAGACTTTGATTGTTTCGAGGATTGGTCTAAGACCAATGCTTGTGATACCCTAGATGAATACATGTATAAAACTTCGTATGGTCACCGATCTATGCATGTTTGATTTCTGAAGTGGTTTTTCGCAGATATTTCTAGAACGGTTCGTCGGATAAAACAAAATTATTATATTCAATTTTATAGGATTTCGTATTCTGAAGAAGTTTTTAGTGCAATAAATGACTTATCGTTATCGTTTTGCTCCATTTTGCTCTACCGTCATTATTTCGAAGTGTTACAAATGGAATGACAAACTTAGTATACTCTTTAGATTTCATCTAGGGTATAAAAAAAACATTGGCATAAGTGCATTGCGTCGGATGAAGAATACTTGGAAGAAGATGAAATTGAGTTGGAAGCATAATAAAGATTTTTCATTTTATAAACAAATTCACCTTATTTTTTTATCATAGTAGTGTACAAGATATTTATAAAACAAAATTGGTGTAATTTTTAATCTGGATACCGAAAATAGAGCCTAAATAAATAAACGTTTTTTTTTATTTGTTGGGAAAAACCCTTTCCAAAATTTACCACACTTTTTCCCAAAATATTTACTGCTTAGTGCTTACGTCATCCAGTTTATACCTCCAAGCCAATAAAGGGTCACCAATTAAAACATAAACAGTGGCCATAGATTACAAGATCCTATGATATGACATAACATTCATAGCTACTGTTTAGTTGCGTGGCAGTTTGTATAATATGTATAATGGGTAGACGGCGTAGTACGAATTCCAGGCACACGAAGTCTTATAAAATCATATCTGGTGTCTGAGTTGGCATCGCTCAGACAACTACTACCCCTATAGGTGTTCTGCAACCCGACCGGTGGAAGGATAAAGCGCTTTTTTTCTTGGCATATAACTTATACCAAAACTATATCCCAAGCACTATGTCCCATACATTAGCATGAGACCCTTTATACTTTTCCTTATAAGAAATTTTTATATTTTATTGATATAAAATTTATACCCAAATCATATCGCAATCAATATGTCCCGTACATTAGCATGAGACACTTTATACTATTCCTTATAAGTTTTATGTGTCCCATACAAAAATTGGGAAATAATTTTATAGAAATTTTTTTTCGCAATTTTTTGCAAAATCGATTTCCAGTAAAAGCACATGAATAGGATCGTTATGTAGTATCTGAAAATAGATAGTGCCAAATCAAATATTTTTCATGTGTCCCATATAAAAATCAAAAAAGATTTATTCCTTTCCTAATAACTTTATGTGTCCCATACAAAAATTTGGAAGTAATTTTATAGAAAAAATCGAGTATTAGATATATCTTTTACTTCTGAATCCTATTTTAACAGTTATGAAAAAATTGAGATCTAAAATTTGCTTTCTTTTCAAATTCGATGTTTCGTAATTTAAATTAAATAAGAGAAAAAGCTATAATTGGTCTAAGACCAACAATAGTATACCCAAGATGAATATAAAAGTTAAATAAAGTGAAAACAATAAGTTTTGTATGGCAACACTAAGAAGGGGTTGCCCGAATTAGTTCATATTTGTGATTTGTTTTAATATGATGAAATATATTATGAAACTTTATGAAAACGCTGTGTACAAAATTTTAGCTCTCTACGTCGACGAGCTCTCAGGCAGTGCCCAAATATATACAGTATATTCTCGAGTTACGACCAGCTCGACTTACGACCAGCTCGACTTACGACCATACGACGAAAAAATTTCATAAAAAAATTAACAAAAATGTATCAAATTTTTATAGTTTTCCTCAAATCATATGCATATATATGTACATATTTTGCACGATTCTGGCGAATTGATGTAGTTTATCAATTAAAAATCAGAGAAAAACTATTAATTTTGATCTACATATGTCTTTATAATTATATTATTCATTTTTGTATGAAATTCGACTTACGTTGCGAAACCAAACTCTGTCGTAAATCGAGAAGTGACATTTTTGTATGACAACCTTACAAAGGAGTTGTTCGAACTATTTTTTTTTTAAAAGCCTACTTATATAATGTAATGTTGAATTCAATTAAGATTTAGGTTCGCTCTGGATCCAACCCCGAAAATATTCGCTTATGTTTGTATAAAATGTAACGAATTCTCTTGTTTAATGACAGATTTTCAGAGCTTTAGCAGCACTTAAATTTGATCTGGCGAATGGTGACATAAATAATACTGCGTCTAAATTCAAAAGAAAGTTTATAGCTAAAACTTTGCTACATTAGACATCAAACGATTTTAACTCACAAACATTATACCCCAGGGAAGTAGGCAATGAAAATGATAATTCTTTCTGGATTTAAATGTTTATAGAACACTTTAACCATGATACTTCGTATGAATATTTTGAATTGCCCCTTGTCTACAGTATTAACAATGATATATTATAGTACACTAAGTCCTCAACTTACGCGATTAATTCGGTCCAGCGATTTCCGCGCAAGTTGAAAAATCGCCTGAGCACGACCACTGAAAGGTTATTAATACGATCGGCATTGTATAAACATACAAAGCGCCAATGTGATAATCTGCTCATTTCAGCGTACACTAATGCAACTATTGCTCGTAGCAAGGCTAGAGATGCAGATTATTTCACAATCCAATGCACATAAATATCTGAATGACTACGCTGTATACAAGCAAACACTTATCTTCGCTTATGGCACATATTTACCAACAAAACTCCAGTTCGTTTTACAGTTCGGAATTGGTTTTCTGATACGATTCTAAGAATTCGCGTAAGTCAAGGTCTTACGTACTTTAAAATTGCTTAAAATAAAATGGCATCAACTTTACAGAGCAATCTATATCCCTCCAGAAAATTAAAATTTTAAATTAAATTTTTCTTGACTATGCTCAGCAGTTTAAATTATCGCAGCTATCACACAGGTATACACATAAAGGTGTCTGCCATAAATAAGTTCTGGTTTAGATTGTATACTTTTAATTGTAGTTAGGTAATTAATTAGAATTTGTTGGTCCTAGTTTTTCATGTTAATATTATTTGAATAAAAGTAGATGTAAAAGTTTAAACACCTAATTTTTCATTTTGATAAATGACAACTACGGATATTTTTTGACTTACATATTATCGTTCCAAAACCAACTCGACTTTAGTTAACTCTGGCATAATTTTGACAATAGTGCGAGCTGATTACGGCTACGACTATTTTAATGTTTAGAAACGAGTTAAACGTTAAGCAATCCAGAATATATATTAGGCGGTGGGAAGCATAGTTGACCGATCCTCTGTAATTACTTTTTTAGGAAATCGCGCCGTAATGTTTGAATTCATTTTGATTTTATTATAAAAATTTTGAGATATTATCCCTAAAACACTTCTATTTTAACTGTAATTTGAATCAAGTTAGTTTTAAGATTTTTCTGTCACGTTATTGAAAATAAATTTAATTACAGTACTTCCTCTGAATTTAAAATTTTAAAAATTACAGATTTTATTTATGAAGTAGAAATAATAAATTAATTCGTTTGTAATACAATCTATTACTATAGTTAAAACTTTCAATAGGAAAAAGTTGCTAAATTCGTTCCGATTTGAGAAAAATATATTTTACTATCCTTGGCATAAAAAGTAATGCAATAGTTAAATTTTCATTTTGAACTGAAACTTTTTTAGTAATTGAATTTACATTACCCATACTCTACCACACCACAAGTTAGTATTATTGAAATACTCAAGTATTTTTATATATAACATACGTACAAAGGCCATAAAAATTTAAAAAGAACAGTTTGTAATATGTGTGAGGTTATTTTAATAAACTATATCAAATTAAAAATAAATTTAAAATATAAGTTAATTATTCGTCATCTCACTTTCTTCCTAAATAAAATCGAGTAATATTTATAAAAAAACAAAAAACAAAAAGTAATAGAAAATAAAAGCGACAGTATCTCAAAGGAGTCTTTAAAAAAGAACAATATTGCACTAATTACATGTAATAATTTTCCTAACTGCCCACGGCAACTATTATTTTAATTAATAGCGCATCGATTAAACATTCTTTTAACTTTGTGCTTTAATATACATACTACAATTAAACATTGTTCGCGTATATACTTCAAAATCTACCAATTTTTACTGGCATTTGTTTTTTGTTTGTTTTTTTTTCTTTTTTGTTATAAATACATACATAAATGGTTATATTTATTATATTTTGGGATGTGAATTTAAGTTTGCTGTTAATGTTTTTCTTTGTTAATAATTTCATAGATATTATGATCAAATTACATAACATGTATGGAAAAGACTCTCAGTCCCTAACCAACCTGACAGACATTTATTTTCCTATATGACTTTAAAAGACAAAAACCCTACTCAAACTCCAATCACCGCTTTTGTTTGTTTTATTTATTTATTTTTTTCTTTTCATACTGAATATAATATAATCCTGTTGCATTATTACGGTTTACGGTAGGTTCAATTTTATATTTAATTATGCTAAACATTTCATGAGTTTCTATATCCTTTGGGTAGTTTATTGCTAACACTTTAAGGTTTTTCATTTAATTTTTTTTTTTCATTTGTTCAAATATTTTTATCATTGGTAATTTTTGGAACAGTAATTAATTATTATATTTGCTTATTCATGTGCAAACATTCATTTTATATTCAAAAGCAACAAGAACATTATTTTACAAATTATTACCTTCCTCGTTCTTGTTTTGTGAGAATATTTGAAAACAAAAACATAATATGACGTATTAAAATTTCATTTAAAAGGAATATTTAATATTATCTCCAAAATAAGAGCTTACACAAAAAATTATACTGTGCTCAATATGAATGACTACAGAATTTATATATAGCAACGAGCAATTCATACAGCAATACATAAATATAATAAGGGTCAATGTCATATCGCCTGACTTCCTATTATGGAACATAAAACGAAGTCTTCTATTATGACTATGGTTACATTAGGCTATATTCAGAATAATCGTCCTTTGTTACATAATAACGATCTCGAGTTTCATTCCAGAACTTTATTTAATTATAGGATCGAACTAACGAAACCAAGTGTTTAAATTCTCACAGAAAAACTGAGAAAACTTAGACAGAAATGAGAAATATTTTAAAATAAAAAACACACTGCAAATCCATATGTAATTCGTTTCAAAATAATTCATAACGACTTCGCTCTCATTCGAGTATTTGGAATGACATTCAGGTATTAAGTAATCGATTCAAGGTACTCGAAACAAATTATGTGGTATCTCCCCAGAAGTACCTTCCATTGTCCAATATTTGGGAATGTCTTCAGCTATTATAATCTCTCTAAAGATTCTGACACTCTGTTGGTCTTTATAAACTTGTATCATTGTTACCGGTGCTAATTTTGACAACAGTAAAATATTTGTACATCGGAACCAAAACAAGAACTTCTAGTCTTGTCTGGTATCCAATTCACAATATAATTTTTCTTCTAAAACAATCTTAAAATTTCTAGTACCGTAGCCATGTGAAAAGGTATTCCACTTAATAAGGTATTAACACAAACAAATATACTCAGATTAGCAAGTCAATTGCGATATAGAGCTGTATGAAATGTTTTTGCACAAAAAATTGCCATTAAAAATCAAGTTATCCCAATATAAAACTCTGTGTGCCCAGTGTAAAAATCATGCTCTGCGCGTTAGAGATGGGTTTTAACTGAGTTTTTTTTTTAAATTGTTCATCACATATGCATACATATTTTTTATGGTGTTAGCATATTGCAATTCAACACAATTCAGTTGATCGATTCAAATAAATTTATATATTTGGAAACTCAAACAAAATACCGTGTACTTCTTTATGAATTCAGTTTAAACATGCGGCTTTATGTCAAAATCGTTATCTCTAATTAATATGACGAAAGCGAAAAGTAGTAGGAATAACAAAAAATTGAATATCTTGGCCCGAGTAATATAATCCTGCACTAAGTATAACAGTTTTGTCGGACTGCAGTCTGAGTTCGAGCCTCAGCTAAGTAAATGTATTTTAGCAGTAGTAGTAAAAGTAGGTTTGCAGGTCTTAATAGTAGGTCTTTATTATTTTTGCAGACTGAAATTTCAAAAGATCAATTCTGGACTTCCAATTTGAAATATATTATTACTGTATCTAATTGAGTAGATTGCTGTGTATTCAATACAGAAGCACTTCGTATATACGCATACAGACTCAAAGCCAGTTTGAGCTCGTGCTGAATATCTTATCACATCTTTCATAAAACATATTAAGAGCACTTACTAGGTGGCAGTTTTCTTATCTAACACAATATGTCAAGGTCTGTTAAAGTTTTAAGCCCTTTTTTGTCGAAGTGTTTTAAAAATAAGTTTAAAGATTTTATTCTATTAGTACCTTGACTATGTTAATGCGAGAGTATAGACAAATTAACCATAATTTTAGAATTCCAGATCATATTCATAAATTTAATCTCAATGAAATTTCTAGGACGAATCTGAATTAATCTTTATCCGTTGAAATAATATTTCACATACGAACGCAACGATCTTCAGTAACCTTCCTAACACAAAAAACTTAACAAATGTTCAATTGTGTCTCTAATTAATTACTCGTTGCTATATAATTACCAGGAACTTAGACAAATTTTAAAAAGCACATATGTACTCGTATCTAATTCAAACTTTTCCGAATTCTCTCATAAAATAAAAAAATCTCCCGGCAGATGTGAATTGTGCGCAGGAAATAACAATAACCCAAAGAAACAGTTTTTAAATTAATATTATAAACCTATCCTGTAAAACCGAATGCGCCTTATAATTTCAATGAATATAGCAAAAGTAACATCAACAACTAAAATTCTTCAAAAGAAGGTAAACAGAAGCCCACTTGCTCGCTGCAGTCAAGACGCATTTATTTTATTTTATTTATTATTTTTTCACAAACTTACCCTGTACGAGCTTTAAACATTAATCACAATAGCTCTGTTTTCAAATATTCCACGAAAAAGTGAATTTCTTACGTGAAATTGTTTCATATTAATATCAACATTAAAAATCAGGAAAAAAGATAAAAAGTGAGCGGATGCTACTTTTTTCTCATAAGCAGCGTCTTAAGTATAGGCTACGTTTCTTCGGTTATTAGCTTATCGGTTCCAACCGATACCGAAGAATGAAAGCTAATAACAGCGGCCGAAGACTTTGTAATGTTTGGACTGATTGGAGTCAAAGGAAGATTATCGTGATTACCCTGATTATTATTACCTGCGGTGGGGGCATTATTATTATTGATAAAATTCTGTTGCTGAAATGAATGATGCTGAATTTTCGGTGATGTGGCTGGAGTAATTATTCCCAAATTTACTAAGCCAGGCAAAGATAATTTGGATGAAGTTTCAAATTTCAACTTACTGGGTTCATGTTGTACAGCAGCATCTGATGCTAATTTCAGAATTTTATTTGCAGTAACGCTGGTCGCTATTAAATTAGGCTTTGTTGTTTTAATAGATATTAAGCCAATATTTCCCCGCATAAGGCTGTTGCTACTAGCTAAAGTTGATGATGTCAAATTAGAATTTGAAGTCTGTAGTTGTTGATTTTGATTTGTGCTGGGATTGCTATTCAAATTAGTACAACTTCCGCTACTAACTGATAAGTTACTACTTGATGGACTTAAGGAGCCAGCAGACTGCGATGGCGATGAACTTCTAACTGGCACACTCGCTAAATTTAGATTTTCTGGTGATGTATTATGAGATATAATGGCGTGACTTTTCAGACCCTGTGCTGTCTTATAACTTTTACCACAGTGACACTTATAACCTTTACGAACTCTGAAAGTAAATAAAATAGTTATATTAAAAGTTTTTACTTTTATTCATATTTTTTTCTAATGAAGTCTAACAAAGAAACAAATTAATAAACATGGTGTAAACCATATTACCGGATACCATCGCAGGGATTTTAATAATAGTTTTTCTTTCATTTAATAGAATTTTTTAAAGGCAGGTGAATACGAATTTCCCTATAATAGAACAACTAAGAAAGTAAACTGAAGCTTTTGATGAGATTTCAATGTGTATTTTATTTCAAACTTTGAAGATCGATGTGTAAGGTAAAAACAGGAGATTACGACTTTGTATTAGGGGTCGAGTTTGCTCAGTCGTAAGCCATCAAGCCTAACAAGCAAGGTACCTGGGCTCAAATATCCGATAGAATATGGGTTTATAGCATATCATCTAGGGCAGGGGTGTCCAACCTTTCAACTTCCCTGGGCCGCATTGGAAGTAGAGGAGTTATATTGGGCCACACATAAAATATACGAACCCTAAAGATAGTTAATGAATAAAAACGAGGAATATACATATACATATTTAGTTAAAAATTTTAAGTAATTTAAGCTTCATTAATTCATAAATTGTTTATTATAAAATTTAAGAAATAGCAACAGGAAATTGATGTGATATTTGACATTGTTTTTGAGACAATAATGCTTCGATATTTTGCGATCGGAGTTGATGCAACTCTCAGTGAGTTCTCAAGGTGCTCATAAGTTATTTTGATCCTATTTTTATTCTTTGTGTGGTTCCAAATAGCGATGTCATGAGTTGTGAAGCAAGGGGTACTTTTTTCTGGGAAGATAATTCTTATAAAAGTCCAGTAAAGAGAAATTATTAAATATTTCTTAAAGTTGAACATCAGATTACGGCTCTAGCCATTTTATTTGAAAATTTCCTGGTAAGCTTATGTCGACTAAAAATGGAGTCACAAATATCTAAAAAAATTGATGATTTTTTGGAAATCTTGAAATCTTTTCTCAGATTCCTGTATCAAATCGAAAATCAAGTTTGCATATTTTTCGTTACTCTCAGGACAGTGTTTAGCCAACGTTTCAAAATACATAAAATTATTTGCTTGGATTTGTGACTACCATAGTTTCAGTTTCATTTCGAAAGCCGCTACAGTTTGAGGCATAGTTGTACTTCACTTTGAAGACGCAAATTTAGCTCAAATGAGCTGTCAAGTCTATGTACTAAAAAAAGCAAAATCTGTGAGCCTGTTTTTATCATCAAGTTCTGGCACAGATTTTATTCTTGATTTCATTTCGCAAAACATAAAATCTTTTCAACATTTTAGCCCGACTTAACCATCTTACTTCCGAAAAATAAATAATGTCCACAATGTCTTCAGTGTCAATTTGACTAAGTACAATTGCACATTGAAAACTTTCTATTGCCACATAGCGCAATTGTACATTTATTATGTCGAGAAGTAACTACTCCCATGGAAATGTTATATAGATAAAGAAAATGTTTTATAAAATTAATTGAGAAAGTATTTAAGTAGATGAGTTTTGTTGGGCCGCATTCAAAGCGGTCCTGGGCCACATTCGGCCCGCGGGCCGCGGGTTGGACACGCCTGATCTAGGGTATCTGTCAAGTGTTAAGTGTGGTGTGCAATCGTATTTTGCAAATATTGTGTTTTTAAGTGTTTTTAATTATTTTCTAGTAATCTTTTAGTGGCTTTAGTTTGTCTAGTTTGTTTATTGTATATTTTTCTTGGTTGCATTTAATTTATACTTGTGTAAATTAATATTTTTAGTGCTAGTGCGATTCTAACCTCACTTTCTGTGTTAAACGTGATTTTGTGTAATTCCCTTTCTAAATTTTTCCCACCGCGTCGGTGATTTAATCATAATTTTCTTTAATTATGGATTGCTGTGGTTTTTGCCGCGCCGAGCTCGATGGCTCTTCCGAGTTTATAGCTTGCGACAGTGTCTGCGGTAAAGCGTTCCACACCTCCTGCGTTAAACTCGAGAAGGCTGCCTTAAATCTGTTAAAAAAGACTCGCAATTTACTGTGGGTCTGCGATTCTTGTGGGCGAGCCCCAGCTCATACTTTTTTTGATACGCTCGCGTTGTACAGGGGTGACCTGGACAACCTTAAGGTTGGCCTATCGGACAAGGTTAACCTTAATGCTCAGTTAATTGAGAAAAAAAGGCTTGACTGCACAATTTCAACTGTGGTTGACTGCCCTCAACAATCTAATCCTGTTCCAAAGAAAACAAAAAAAACTTCTAAAAAACAGGAGGTTCTGCCGACTGAAAGATTCAGCCCGCAAAATCCGATAATCCTTGTTAGTCGGGGTGCCTCTTCGGCAGGTGTGGACGTATGTAGCGCAGTGATCCAATGCGGAGATAATACCGCTCTAGCTCTTGCTTCTGAATCCACAGTACCGAATATTATTACTTCTGTGTCCACATTAGGGAATGGTAATGGTACCTCTTTGAGAACAATACCAAAACCTTCGAGTGTTTTTGTCACTCGGTTCTCGCCTGAAACGCTATGTGATGACATACTCCATAAACAGCGTTGATGACAAAGCTCAAAATATTTACGACCTACTCACTTCAACATCTAATTTTATTCACGGCAAGATGCAACCTCTTGACGAACTACTACTTATTTGTGATTTTAACTTACCTAATATACAATGGGTACTTAATGAAGATGACGATGACTATCTTCCTCTTAATAACTTGCCTACAAAGGAATCACTATTCCTGGACAATATGTCATCTCTTGGTCTCAGTCAAATCAGTAATGTAAAGAATGACATGGGTAGGCAATTAGACCTGGTTTTCTCTACTGACGCGGGTAACTCTTTAGTCGAACCTAGCCCCCATTACTATGCAGCAGCAGTGTTGACGAAGACGTTTCTAAATTTTACATAATTATTTTCGATTTATTTTCCTCTCACGTTCCTCGCGAGCGACAGCGGTCCTCCAAAACATCTCCGCCTTGGTTCAATAAAGAACTTAAACATCTCAAAAATAAAAAGAATAAATTGTGGAAAAGTTACATGAGGGACAAAGACTTTATAAGTCACAACAATTTCCTCACATCCTATATGAGTTCAAAGAACTTTCCTCTACACTTTATGATGAGTATATTGAAAACATGCGCGCGAAATTATTTCGTGACCCACGTATCTTTTTTAAGTTTATTAATTTGAAGAAAAAAACAGACAACTACCCCAATACCATGAGGTACAAAGATTCTGCTAGTGATGATTCATCCGAAATTTGCAATATGTTTGCTTCATTTTTTGACAATGCATTTTCTTCGTCAAATTTCCTTCCTCGAAATGACAACTTTAGTCATATGAATGATTCTCATAATGTTTCATTCACTACAATTGCGCAAGAGGATATACTCGATCATATTAACGACCTTCCAAATGACTTCACAACGGGCCCTGATGGCATCCCTCCAGCTTTCTATAAGTCATGTTGCCATGCCCTTACAGCTCCGCTGAGAATTATTTTCCAAAAATCACTTAATAGTGGTTGTTTTCCTCAGCTATGGAAAAATTCTTTTATCATACCTATCCACAAAAAAGGTAGTAAAAGTGAAATTTTTAACTATAGGCCTATTGCAAAATTGTCTTGTATGCCTAAATTATTCGAATATATCATTTACTCTCAGCTATCAATTTCCTGCAAGAATGTGCTTTCTTCAAACCAGCATGGGTTTATTTCGGGCAGGTCTACAACCACTAACTTGTTGTAATTTGTCTCGGATACCATTGGCGGGTTTGCAAAAGGTTATCAGACAGATTGTATTTATACTGACTTTAGTAAAGCATTCGACAAGTTATCTCACTCCGTGATACTCTTTAAAATGGAAAAGTATGGGTTTCACCCAACATTTATAAAATGGACCGAGTCTTATTTGAATAACAGAACATATCAAATATTATTCCATCTCTAGAGTCCGGCGTACCTCAAGGGAGTCACTTGGGCCCGTTGTTTTTTATTCTATCTATTGACGACATTGTGTCTGTTGTGAGGCACTGCAAAGTATTGATTTATGCTGACGATATTAAACTTTTCGTTCAGATTAAATCTGTTAACGATTGTGAACTGATACAGGATGAACTTCACAAGTTTTACGTTTGGTGCAAAAACAATAATTTGGCTCTCAATATCGACAAATGTGAGGTTATGACTTTCCACAGGAATCAGAAACCGATCACTTATGATTATGTGTTCTCGGATTCCATGATTCGCCGTCGCGTGGGTGCTGTTTGTGACTTGGGTGTCAAATGTGACCATAGATTGAATTTTATCTCTCACATTAACTACATGGTATCTAAGAGTAACTCTATGCTGGGCTTTATCAAACGTTGGTCTCGAGAATTCTCGAATCCCACCATAACATTGCGTTTGTACACTTGTTTTGTGAGACCTCTCCTTGAATACGCTAGCCAGGTCTGGTCTCCATTTTACGGTACACACATCGACCGCATCGAGTCTGTTCAGCGGAACTTCCTGCGCTTCGCTCTTAGGCACCTACCCTGGAATAATTCATTGATTCTTCCACCTTATGAGGATCGCTTGAAGCTTTTGAATATGCACTCCCTTGAAAAACGTCGCATGGTTGCCGATGTAACTTTTGTGCATCAACTCTTAAACGCGAATATTGATTCTCCCGTACTACTTAGCAAAATCTCTTTCCGCGATAGTGGGCACAATCTGAGAAGTTTACCTCTGTTGCATGTTAACTCCGCAAGATCCAACTTTAGTGTGTATGAACCCATCAATCGCATGTGTATTGTTGTTAATATTAAGGCTGAGCATTTTGACGTTGGCATATCCAAGCATGTTTTAAAAAAACGTCTATTTAATACTTAATTTTCTATTTCCATGTCCCATTGCATGTCATCTCATTCGGTGTTTGGGCTAACATACTAATACTAACACCGACTAAGTGATGAAACGCATGTATTATTGACCGTTTATTTTATTAAACGTGTCCATGCAGCGAGCTTGTGTTAAGCTGGTTCTGATAGTCATTAAAAAGAATAACTGTACAGTTAGGAAAGCATATGTGTATGCATATGTTATTAAAAGAAAAGGACATTTAATAAATTACGCTCAGCAGATTATTTTTGGAAAAATCAAGTTAAGTCTCTTTATTGAAAAAACATAAAGAGAAAAAGTGGATCAAGATCTTCTGGCGTCTAGGGCAGGCAGGAACTAGCCGTACTGAAAAATATTGGTTGGTGCTGATACGAAACGTCTTATTCATTGCTAAGAGAGAACGTGTTTAAATTTTCGCCAACAATCATAAAGCCGTCCAAACTGCATATATAATTAAAATAATTCTAAAATCCAATAATTTTTACAATCACTGAAAAATACATTACATACATAGAATAGTCACACCAAAGACAAGTTTGACTTCTTCTTGAATGAAACAATCCGCTTATTGAAATCTACCGTCTTCTAATTTATGTCAATGATTAAACTATTAAAAAGCAAAAAATTTGTGAATCACAGGAGGAATTTCCCTGTGAGAGCCAACAGACAGATTCCGCATCTAATTGATTTCTCTATATACTGTATGGTTAGTAATAGTCTTAAAGCGGCTCTAGACGATTCGCCCACTTTTCACACATTCGTAAGTCTAGTCAAATCTCACATCGTATGGATGGCAGCTCACAGATCTAACAGAAATGTGAGAAGACTATCCACATAATGTCTGTTAAGGATAAAGAAAAATCACATCATTTGAATGAATAAATACAGCAGATTTGTGTTCAATTCTGAAATGTGCATGCATCATGTTATCGCACATATCAAATCGTCTGGATGGCTTGGTTATACAAATTCATGTGCACTGGTACAATCTGGGGAAATACAATTTTAAGGCCAGTATCATGTTTGGATATCATATATCATCTCCTTTTCTTTTTTTACAATAAATAGGCGCTTGCCATAATGGTATACTGAACTATTCAGAAGTGCTCTTCATTTTCATATAGCACACTATACATCTTATCTAGAAAAGGTCGAAGAAATAAGCAACAAACTGAAAACAAATGTTCCCACATGACCCATTTCACATGTAAACACATCGTCTGTATGAAGTGGCAAAGGCAACATCTCAATTTGAACAAACTTTGACCAAGCGCATGCATTGCATTATTATAGAAGTGTCTAATCGATGATGTGTTTAACGAAAAATATACATATATACGGCGATTTTACGTTTGTCAAATATGTGGAAGCACCAGACGGCACGAAGGTTATAGAATTCAATATTACTTTATATTTATAACCAGAGGAACTAGCTCAATAAATCTCGGTCAGTTTTTTGCTCCACTAGCACTACAAAATAAGAATGAAAATTGTGATATTAGGCAAATTGTCTACATAGTTATAGGAATCATTTCCTTCTTTTACAATCATAAATTAGTAGATATAAAGTTCAGAATTTTCAATTTTAATCACTGATATTTCTATTGCCGATAACACTTCTCCTAGCTCCATTTTCCTTACAGAACCTTCAGAAATACATTTTAATTTTAATCTTTCAATTTCCCTATTCGAGAGAGGCTTCAATTCAATTAGGGCTTTTGTCTCAATACTTCTAAACCTTTCTTCAAATATTTAACGTTTTTGTTAAAAATATTTTATTAAATGTTTACAATTAGTAACTAACTCAAAAATTAAATAGGTATGTTCTCCGTTTACTACTGGATCTCTTTTAGTGGTCCAATCTAATCCATATTTGAGATTCCCATCAAAGGAACCATAAACAATATTTTATATTTCCGCGACCCAGGTGACTTCCAATCAAAACATATAATGAACCGTAAAACTGTACTCTCCCTTAAAATTCTAATAACAAAACATGAGGACGCATACCAATAACACAGACTAGACTCAGATTTTCCGTCGAATAAACAATTTTCCGAGGGATCGGTTTCTCGAATTATTTTAAAAAATAATTAATATTAATAACAAACCGTAGATGAAAATAAAAGTTAACTGAAGCGAAAGTCCAAAAGCAAGAATTAATAAAATTACTCTGGGAAAATGAGATTTTCTGGGATCATTTACATTACATTATTTACCAACACCTTTCTCTTAACTTTTTCTTGGGTTTTTATCATTCTGTTACTTCCTTTATTGCTATAATTTTCCAATATACGCATGACTTTAAGCCTCAATGAAATTTATTTAATGAACTTGCATGCGAGATGATAAGACATCAACCGAACTGCCATCTGCTGTTAAGTTAAAAATCGCGTTGGAAGGGAGGCTTGCATGCAAGCTGTACTATCTCGTGTAATCCCCGGGTAAGAAAGAAAAAAATTTTTGGTTCGTGCCCATGATATGATCAGTGAGTTATTGCCAAAAGTTTTCCAAAAATATAGTGAAATCCCAAAATTTTATATGGAAACCCTACGAAGGAGTTACCCGAGTTGTTCCATTTTCGAACTCAAGTCTACATTTTTTAAAAGAGGCCGTGAGCAAAATTTCAGCTCTCTATGTGTAAACGCCTTCCCGAATTATGGAGATGACAGCCGGACAAACAGAAGGACGGACGGACACGCAAAAGACAAAATAACTTTTAATATTATGCGTGGGTATCCACTCCATTTTGCTCACCAGCATTATTTCTATGCGTTACAAACGGAATGACAAGCTTTATATACCCTAGATTTCATCATCTAGGGCATAAAAAAGCGATAAATAAAAGAAGATCTAGAACCACTTTGTTGTTATGATAAACCTACAGAATTTTACCCCTACTTTATTTTCCTTATTCCACAAGTTGCGAGTATTTGGTTTCTGTGGGGAGTCTAACATCTGTGCAGCCCCACTACCTAATTATAATGTTTTTGGTAAAGTCATTTGAATGTAGTCATCAGATTAGTAGTCATTACTGATGTAATGATATCTTCGAATACCCGAATATTTAAAATGTATTAAATACCCTATTCGATTTCTCGGATATTCATAGCGAGTTTAAATGCCCGAAGAATCGTGTATTACAAAAACCTACGCTACCCTGCCCTATGCTGTCCTGTGCTGTGCTGCGTTCAATGTGTGGCGGGCCAACGTCGTATTTGAAAAGTTGTAAAAATTAATTTATTGGAAAGTTTTGGTGTAAAATTACTTCATTCATTCATTATAATTCGTAATAAATCGGGAAATTGTAATTTTATTATGTCACAACAAATTATTTTAAGATCTTTTTGCAATTGCTCAACAACTACGTACATACTTCTGACGCAAAATTTACATTAAGGAGTGTTAGAGGATGACAAAGTTAAAAGATTGGAAAACAATTTTTTTCAAATTTTACCCCGTTTCTCGCTAAAATACATTGTAAACAAGCAACAACAACAACAATTGTGTCCAGGAATTACTAACGGGTTTAGGTGCTCTATGAATAAACGGGACACAGGGGATCTCTTTAAGTCCCCAGGGAATAGGACAATTCAAATTGTATATAAACCAATACTGAATGAATGCATGCCACATAACTCTCAATTGTTGTTACCATTAAAACATAGGCTATAAAATATGTATTCTGCTGATGATGGCACAAAAGGACGAAACCGCGGTATAGAAACAGGGTGTGCCAAACTAATATGACTATATTTTGCCAAATTATCCGTCTTGTGCAGACAAGTAAAAAATTGTATGGCAGGGGGCCAAAATGTCACCCTACCGAATTACAGGGTAATTAGTAAAGTATGCTGTTTTTTCATTAAACAAACACCCTATATCTTGAAAAGTACAGGATACACGGTCTATTTTAAGACAGCATTGTATGCAGAACCTTGGGGTCTTTCCTAATCAAGTCACAGATAATTGTTTCCCTTGGTAACTGAAAACACGTCATTTTAAAAAAATATCGTCTAATTTCGGTATGACCATAATTATGTCATTTCCTTAAGTAACCGTAAATGTAAAAATTTCATTGAACAAAATCAAAAATATTTTTTTCCGTTAAGTAATGCTTCAGTTAAATATTTCTAGAAATTTCAGCGGCAATGAATGATTTTCAGAGACCTAAAATTTTTTTTTGTAAAATCGCACGTTGATAAGTGCGACAGTATGATGGGTGCGTCATTATACCCTAGATGAAATCATAGGATATAATAAGTTTGTCATTCAGTTTGTAACGCAGAGAAATAATGCTGGTAGAGCAAAATGGGTTGGACACCCACTCATAATATTAAAAGTTATTTTGATTTTTGCATGTCCGTCCGTCTGTCTATTCGTCCCGACGATAACTCGATAGTGGAGAGCCTTGAGGGATCCCGTTTTCTACATAGTCTGTATTTTTCTGTAGTAAAACCGGTATGACTATTAACTACAGGCAAGATTTAGAAATAAAAATTAACAATGAGACGATTAGAAATGTGACTGATGTGAAATATTTAGGAGTAACAGTAGATAGAGACTTAAACTTCAACAACCTTATGGAGTATTTGTGAAAAAACTCGGGAAAAAGGTGAGATTTTTAGAAGAATCAGGAAAAATCTAGCAATGAAAAGTGCAACTGACATATATAAGGTGATTTTAAAACCTCATTTCGAATATTGCTCAACATTACTATTCTTAGCCACACAAGGAATGATTGAGCGTTTAAAAGCAATGTGGATAATTTTAAGATACGACAGATATACACCAACAGAATGTATGCTGGATGCACTAAAGTGGTTGAATGTCCGACAAAGACTGCAGTTGAATATGCTTCTATTAATTTACAAAGGTAAGAATCAAAAACTCTCGAGATATCTAAGTGAACTAATACAATATGTAAGGGATGTTCAACCATATCTACTAAGAAGAAACAATAATATAAGACTGCCGAGATGTAACACACGAGCTGGTCAGAGCTCACTGATATATAGAATTTGTTATAAACAGGAATATTAATTTTGTGAACACTGAATAATGATTATGATTATATAGATTACCAAGAAAATTTACATAATATAATAGATGTATAAAGAGAGTAATATCATACTAATAAACTATTAATAAAAATAATAGATCTAACTTGCAGATAGGAAACTTAGAATTACGTCGTGAGTTTTATATCAATTCCGCATATTGTAAGCTATTGGGCAATTTTATACTTGGACACCCCGTCGAAAGCCTTTTCCAAGTCCAATGAGAGAATATTGGAATCCAACTGATTTTCTAGCTCCAGCAAAAGTGACTCTGCCCAGAATAAAACAATGAATCTTCAAGCAATTCTCCTAGTCCTGCACCAAGATCTTTCAAAGACTCTCGACAGACAAGATACAAGCGACATTGGCCTATCTCTTGTGGATAGGGACTTGTATCACATTTTTCCAATTTAGCAGAAAAATGCCTTGGTCCTTAAGATATTGTAAAAAAAGACATTTTATGCGTTGAACTTTAACTTTATTTTTATCACAAGATGTATATATAATCTTAATTTACGCACACAAAATTGAAAGAATGATTGGTCTCACAATTTACAGTTGCATTTGCAGACTACAGGGTATTTAATTTAAAAGCAACGGAAATGTATTAACTCACGCAACTCTTTGGACGTGTATTTGTTTTTAAAGCGAATGCGTTCTCTAAGTGCACGCGTTCTCGAGCCATCGTGCGAACGGACAGACGGACATGCAAAAATCAAAATAACTTTTAATATTATGCATGCGTGTCCAATAAATTTTGCTCTATCATCAATATTTCCAGGAATGACAAACTTAGTACACTCATCTAGGGTATAAAAATGTGAAATATAAAAGTTAACAGGAGTTTTACTTAACAATCTTAAGATTCTTGAAAATTTATTTATGAACTAATGGTTATTTGTTTTGCCCGTCTGTCTACAGTATAAGAGAAGCAAGTTGCCGAAAATACTTCCAAAGTCTCATGGCATGATTTTAGTTTTGGTTTCAGTCGTCACTTATTTTTTCTAAAGGAACAAATTATTAATTTTCCATCTTCGTAATGCCTAAATAATTAAAAAAAAATAATTAGAGAAGGATCACAATTGGGAAGCTATTAGACCACCACCACCATATTATCGATCAAACGATAGTTTGGACATTAGTGCGAATTACATTTAATCGTAAGTACTTTTCAATAGAATACAATGCATTTTTACATATATCATAGTTATTACTTTTTAGTGAAAACATCTGTTTCAAAATCTGATTTCAGGCATTTCCCTGAAATTTTTTAAGCTGTTTCAGTGATTCTATTTGTTTCAGTGATTCTATTTAGTGAACAACACAGTTGAACTACATCACAAATGTACTCAATAAACTCCACATAACTCAATACTTTTCACATGAAGTTGTGACTTATGGAAAACTTTCAATGGGATTTGTGTGAAATGTGCAAAAAACTTATCGAGTTGCAGTAATAAAATTTCGTATTAGTCTTCTTTCAATTTTCAAAAAAGTACGTAATAATACATAAATTAAGTTACATTAAGAAAATATATTCATTAAGAACCCATCATTTTAACGTTCTCTATTAGGATTGCGATTGCAACCACTGTGGATCATATCTTTCAACAAGTATCAGAGTTGTTCGGTTGAGACTTTCTTCCAAACTAACTGAAGAAAGTTCTTTTGATTTGAAGCTTGATGATAATACAAAAAGAGTTGTGTAATTTTAGTACCATCAACATAATAAAGAATCTGTCTAGAATAATTGTAGATTAATACTTTAAAATCTTGGATTTGGCCAGGTAAATTCCAACGCAAGTTTCAAAATAATCACCAAAGCATGAGCCTGTTTCAGACGTTGGATGATTTGGAGTTTCCGCTGTCCTTCCTCTACATTCTCATTTCTATAATACTCTTGCTTAGAAGAGCCCACACATATTGGTGTAGTTTCTTGAAAAGCATTTCTGAATTGTCTAACGCACGGTAAAAATGTGAATTGTCTAATGAAAGATAAAAATCTGGTAAGTATAAAGTCTCCCGGCCCTGATACTACTGAAACTCTTTCATATATTAGTTTGTAGTGTAGTGTTATTAAATCAAGTTCAGTGGATGATCCAATGCATATAGCAAAAATCAGTTCAGTAAGTTCAGCATTAAGAATGAAAAGATGTGCGTATCAATGATTACATTGATACGCATCAATGAATGTTTCGTTCATTTTCACTGTTACCGATATAACGTGCTCGAAGTTCTCTGCCGCTAATAGAGGTACATACTTTGATTTTGAATATTACATGCTTCGCTTCGACTCTGACTTCAATAGTTAACAAATTGTAGAAGCTCAGAAAGTCGTCCTCAAATGCTGGAAGTATTAAAGCAATAAACCCTAATATTTCGGTACATGGATTGGCAATAGCGATAAAAAAACAAAACAAAGTAGACGGTTTAGTGAGATGTGTAAAAATCTACAGTGGGTTAAAAAAATTTAAAGCGATTGTAGAAGTAGATAAAGAATGTTATAGGCAAATAATGGTAAAAGGCAAAGTTAATATTGGATGGGGCAAGTATCCAGTGTATGAATTTTTGTGGGTAAAAAGATAACCACTAAGTGTAACAATGATAAAATCTGTACGAAATGTAGTAGTGGGAACGATGATTCTAAGCAATGTCAATCGGATCAATTAAAATGCAATAATTGCGAGATAGCAAATAAGAATTCAGGTTTGAGTTTAGACGTTCATCACGATTGTCGGGATAAAAGCTGTCATGTTTTTAGCTTTTTAGCAGGCAATTAAAAAGCATAAAAAATAAGACGTGTTATTAGCAATTAAAATCATTTAAGTGCGTATATCTGAATATAAGAAGTTTAAGTAATTGGAATAAGTTTATAACTTTGGTTGTGGTTGAAAATTCTGATATAATAGCGCTTTCGGAAACACATCTCACATCAGATATCGATTACACAGAAATTGAACTTGATGATTATTTAACTCTAAGGTGTGACAGCGAATCAAGACATACCGGAGGTGTTTAATTATACGTGAATAAAAAATGGCAATTCGAAATAGTAAAAACTTTGAGGGAGATATCTGGATAAAGATTTGTGTGTGAACGAGCTAACTGAAGGGCTACAAGTAAAGATCGATCGACTTGTTAAAAAATTAATAGTTTTTAAGGATGAGAAATATCTTGGAAACGAATGGTTGATGGAGAATTCATTAAAATTAAACATGAAAAAATAACAAAAAGATCCAGAGCCATATTAACGAATAAGGAAGAGGATTAGAGCAATTACCGTGTTTTTCGAACGTATTTAAACGACGATTAGAGCAGGCAAGAAACATTTACACATAGAATAAAATAAACTCTTGTTTAGAACAGAAATCGATGTGGAGGGTATTAAAGACGATGGTTATGACAGTGAAAAAAGACAATATAAGTAACATATGCTTTAAGAGTATGATAGTAAAAGAGAATCAAAGTTTAATGAATATTTTCATTGATAGCATAAAAAAAATAATTAAGGAGTTAGGATACAGATTCAAAAAAGATTTCAAACTAGTTAATAAGAAGATGATAAGGGATGTGTTTCCAAAGATAAGACAGCTATTACTCCAAATAATTAATGATTCCATGAAGACCAGTAAGTCTCCTGAAATTTGGAAGGATTCAATGGTGACGCCGATAATAAAATTAAAAAATTAAAAAAACTGTGAAGTTTTCAGACCAATCAGTGCATGATTGCTTTACGCAAAAATTCTGGAAAAAGTTGTTCAGGAATTAGAGTCCTATTTGGAAAATATGAATACAATCGTTGGGAGCCAATTGGGCTTCCGCAAAAATCATTCATGTGAATCGGCTATTAATATGGTGCTAAATACGGAGAGCCCCATAAGTGGTGTAATATCCCAAGGCTACAGATAGGTTATGCTTAGACGAGAAAAAATTGTATGGTTGGGGGGAGGGAATCCTAACGGTTTCCGAGTTAACGAGACTTTAAGATATTTGGGTATGTTTTTATAGATCAGCTTGTAATTTCTGAACGTTACACCCTATGATGATGATTTAAACTTTGGTAGATATATAATCGTTGGACCTTTCCCTCCTTCTCACCGTTTTGAAGTTATGGCTCAACAAAATTAAAATTTCGGAATTTTTACGCGTTTTTTTTTTTTGTTTAACTACTATTTTTATCGAAAAATTAATACCAATTTTTCATATTGGATTTAAGAAAGCCAAAAGCTTTTGGGATTACAACCATGATGCTAAAGATTGTAGAAACAATAAAGTGTGTCCTAAATGTGCAGAAGAGGGACATGATGAAAACGGCTGTAAACAAAATCTTTTACAATGTATAAATTGTCTTTCTGCAAAGAATAGATTAAAATTTGATTTGGATATTAATCATGATAAGCGAGATAGACAATGCATCGTATATCAGCGAAAATTAGCACTAGAAAAATAAAAAAAACTAATTACTAGCAATTAGAGAATTTTAATTGTCTATATCTGAGGGGGGGAAAATAGTCTGTGAAGCGCAATGCTGAACAAGGTGAAAGCTGTATAAGAGGAAAGCATGCATACTTGATAGATGAAATTTGTTGGTTTATTTTGGTGTTTTTGAAGTTTTTGCAGATCGCTTTGGCATCTCCCAAGAGAGTGCGTACAGTAGTGTGGTATAGTTAGTTGAGTGCTATGGACACGAATTGGCACTTCTCAAGGCGAGGTAAATTTACCTTAGTGAAATTGAAATTGAGATTTTTGGCTGTGTGGGTACTGTAGTAGATGCTAGGCAGATGGCCCACGATGCAATCGAAGTTATGTACTCATGTAAGTCAGAATAATAAGATCTCAAACATAGATGTGAGAGGAGAAAGACAGACATAGCCTTTGCCCCGGGGCTTATGGATGTCTTAGTTGGTGTATGGATAGGTTGACATAAAACGGAAATCAGGTATGTATGTTAGTAGTGCTTATATGGTTAGTATGCATGGACAGCTATAAGATCCAAATGGTGAATCTCGAAGCCACTCCAGACTGAATTGGGCACATCTTAACCTTCACGCGGTCCCCTCTGACAGCGCCATAAGGATTGTATTACCTGTATAGGCCAAGTACAATTCTTTTGACGTTGCTAATAAGATCTAGGCCCGAACGGAGTTACCAGTACCGTTTAAAAAAGTATATCTTGCATGAAGATATGAAACTGGGAGTATTCATGGTCTGTTGATTATGCTTTACGAAAGCCATACCAAATGGGCGGCCCGACATTGGCTAACTTGGTACTACGGGAATGAGGAGCCCCAAATTGAGCTGCATTTAGTAGCGATATTTGCCTCATCATTGGGAAGGCCCCCTTGTGGGAGCATCGTAGTGGCTGTGGTAGCCCATATGCGGGCAGAGAGAGATTGTCTGGGTCTGCGTGACTATGCGAACTTTCTTCTCTAAACAGAGTAGTTTGTTCTCTTGACAAAATTGCATACTGCGTCCGTGAATTTGAAGGATGGTCGCTTGTTATTGTATGCTTAGAGGATTGGCTCTCGGCGTGGAGTTGCGCTAAATCAACCGGGTGCCGTGACCCACAGATCGGAAGAGATTTTAGATAGGTCTCGCTTCTACCAGTAAGTCCAATGTCAAGCATGCACTGACATAAACTGGTACTCTTGAAACAGAATATAATATATTCTGCCTCTTGAGGGCGTTGATTGTCGCTTGTCTACTAATCCGTGCATTATGGTGCCGTGAGATTAAGCTATAATTAGCAGGTGCTCACGTAAAACCATATGACTTTCTGTCTATATCTGAATATTCAAGGAGCTACTAACAATTTCGATGAATTGAAACAAATTATTAGGGAAAACAATTTTTATGTAATATGCCTTACTGAAACACATCTGACGGAGAATGTAGAATCAGACAAAATTTTTATAGAAGGTTATGATATTATAAGATGTGATAGCAATTCAACCCACGCAGGAGGAATTACAATAGTTCTCAAAACTGAAATAAACTATAAAGTTATGTATAATATAAATATTGTTATGGATCTATGAAGAGTGATTTGACTTGGACGTTAAGTCCAGACTGCCAGCATGAGCTGACAGATCACTCGATGTTGACTGCAGGGCGGCACGCTAGCTCGCCTCGGCTATTGACGGAGAGTGTGGGGAGGTTCCACGAAAAACCTGCCGCTGCCGTCTGGCCATAATCAAAAAAAAAATTCGTGCCTAAAACCAAAACGCCGGCACACATGCTGCAGCATTTCTTCGTGTAGCATATTGCTATATGCCATAAGCTACGACCATAACCATATAAGCAATCAAATTTGGTGGTTAACATGCAACACTTCATATATGAACTTTAAGTTGACGATAGTGGTTGTGTACAGATCACCAAGCTCTTCAAAAAGTGAATTTTGTGAGTTTTTCAAAGAATGGATGAACATATTGTCTGACTCACAAGGTGAAATATTAATTTTAGGTGATTTTAATATTAATTGGTTTGTCCAGGACACGTACAGGAATCTAATAAATTATTTGTTTAGATAATGCTTGCAAGCAAATAGTTTGTGAGCCAACTCGAATAACAGTGAGATCTAAAACTCTAATAGATTTTATCATCATAAGAAAAGAATCTAGTAATATAAGTGCAATAGTACAAAAAGACTTAAAAATAAGTGACCATGAATCTACTGTTATTAGAATGGGTAGTTATGGAAAAATAGAAAGTAAAAAAAATAATAAGCAAATTAAATTTATGAAATAAAGGGTTTTCCAATAAGAGGTGTTATTTTAATTAGTCCGCTATTTCGGTAGATGTCACTTTTGGAGCTGTCATTTTTTGACATTTGACAAGTAGAAACTACGCCATTAATAAAAATGGAACGATACACGATTCAACAACGCATTGAAATTATTAAAATTCACAATAAAAATGGTGAAAATGTGGCAGAGACGGTTCGTAAAACTCGAACATTTTTGGGTCGTCGTGAAGCACCTTGTCGAACCGCAATACAGAAATTGGTAGAAAAATTCGATCTGTCGGGACAAGTTAGTGATGTGAAGAATAAAACCCGTGCACGCCGCTCAAGAACAGCCGAGAATATTGCTGCTGTAGCCGAAAGTGTTGAAGAAAACCCAGGTTTGTCCATTCCTCGTCGTTCTTTGTAATTAGGCATTCCACAAACGTCATTACACCGTATTTTGCATAAAGATTTGGGTCTTAAGGCCTATAAAGTTCAGTTAACACAAGAACTCAAGCCGGCCGATCATCAACAACTTCGAGTCTTTGCTGATTTTGTCCTTGAAATGCATGAAAATGATCCGGAATTCCATCGAAAACTCATCTTGAGTGATGAGGCCCATTTCCACCTCGATGGCTTTGTCAACAAGCAAAATTGTCGCATCTGGGGCTCGGAAAACCCAAGAGTTATTATTGAAAAGCCTCTCTATCCTCAACGTGTGACTGTTTGGTGCGGTTTATGGTCCGGCGGGGTCATTGGACCTTACTTTTTCGAAAATGAGGCTGGAGCAACAGTTACGGTGAATGGATTGCGCTATCGACTGATGATTAATGATTTTTTATGGCCGGAATTGGATGGTATTGATCTGAACAACGTTTACTTTCAACAAGACGGCGCTACGTGCCATACAAGCAACGAAACCATTGATCTTTTACGGGAAAAGTTTCCGGACCGTGTTATCTCTCGAAGAGGTGAACACAATTGGCCTCCGAGATCTTGTGACTTAACACCTTGCGACTTCTTCCTTTGGGGCCACGTGAAAGAGAAGGTCTACGCCAACAGCCCAGCGTTGATTCAAGACCTCAAAGATGGAATTCGTGAGGCTATCGAGGACATAGGGCAGCCACTTTGCGATTTGGTTATGGAAAATTTCATGAAAAGGATATGGTCCTGTAGGCGTGGTCGTGGTGGTCATTTGGCTGATGTTATTTTCCATTATTAACGGCATACCTTCCTCTTTATAATGAAATAAAGATCCGATCATTTATCTCAAAAAATGGCATTTTTCTTTGAATATCAAAATAACACCTCTTATTGGAAAACCCTTTATGATAAGATTGAATTACGAAGTGCTATTAAGAATAATTGTTTGGCAAGAATTAAAAATGTGAGTGATTTTAAAAACAAGACGGCGATATTTCAAACTGAATTAATAAATATATGTAAACAATTTAGTGTTACAAAATTTGTTAAAAACTCTTCGAACGAATGGTACAATAATGACCTAAAAAGGCATAAAGAATACACAAGACGTAAGTTTGACAGAGCTGTATTATTAAATAGTGAGAGTGAATGGAAATAGTATAAATCTAGCAGAAACATTTATAAAGCGAAGTTGAACAAAGCTAAGGTAGTTACATTCAACAAAAAATCACTAATTGCTCGAACCAAAAACAAATGTGGAAAGCACTTAAGACACTGGTATTGAAAATGCAAAACTATGTGATTAAGGAAATAGAATTCCCTGATGGTTATTACACTTCTGAGCTCACTATTGCAGAAAAGATGAATAAACAGTATACAGGAAGTAAGTAGATCTATTAATTATATACCCTATAAGAACTGTATTGAGCCAGTTGAGTCAATCTTCCGATTAAAGAAAATTCAGTTAAATTATATGAAATATATTCTGAATTTAATGAACAAAAAAAGAGATTTTAACTTGTTAAATACAAGTATGATTATTGATTGCATAGAAGAGTTAGGACCGACAGGGATCTTTCCTGAAAATTGGAAACAATCCATTATCGTTCCAGTTGAAAAAATAAAAGAAACAAAAAGATAAGAATTATTTAGACCAGTAAACATGGTAACAACTCACGAGAAGTTAATGGAAAAGGTTGTACAGACACAATTACAAAAGTATATTGAACCTAATTCGTTAATGCTGATTGTCAATTAGACAAATATGGAATACGAGGAATAGAAAAGGAATGGTTTAAAACATATTTGAGTAACAGGACACAATGTACAAAAATTAACGGAACCATATCTAAGGAAACAACAATAGATCAGAGAGTTCCTCAAGGCACAATGTTGGCTGCGATATTATTCCTATTATATATAAATGATATTTCTTTGGTGTTGAAACATTCAAAAATTGTCCAATTGTCCAATTCGCAGATGACACATTGATTTTTTGGGATTCTCCGGTATATAGCAAAAGCTAAAAAATGTTCTTATTTGTTATTTCATCACCCAATTTCGCTATTTGAGACCTGTTGATGAGTCAAACCAAGACTTGAAACTTGTCACCAAAAATTAATGGGTTGTGTGATGAAATTGAAACACTTTTTAGCTTTTGCTATATACCGGAGAATTCAAAAAAATTCTTTCTTGAACAAAATTAAGCTTAACCCGGTAAAAAGTCCAAAAGAGTAATCTTTTTATTTACTAAATATTTATGTCAAATGGCAATATATGTTAATGATGTGCAACCCTACGAATTGAGAGACGGTGGAGACTTCAGGCTGAAAGAGGGCCCAGAACATGGTGACATACCGAGGTTTAAAGATGTACAATAACCTACCAATGAATATTAAAAATGAATTAAATATACAAGTATTTAAAAAAATCTTTTAAATTATGTGAAATGTAATTTTTAACATAGAACCAAAATTTTGCTAGATATTTGAATTATTTTATAATTAGTTACATTTTATAAATAGTATTAATGAAAGTACTAATAAATCAATACATACATACATACAATAGTTGCTCTAAATTCTATCAAAGCATCAAATTTTTATTAATGAATTTTTAAGATAGTTATTTGAAAGTTAGCCTTGGGTTACAAATAATTTTTTTTATTCAGGTGAAATAAGTTAATTTTTACAATTGTACATGTATGCAGGATATATTAATTTGCATAAATTTACTATTCATTTTTGCATTGGTACCAAAAATGTACAAAAGTACGCAACTGATTTTAAACCATAAAGTTTTCGAACTTGATTGATAATGTCTGCATAGTGTGGTGACATAAGATTTGTGTAGGAAAAACTATAACTGCATGTAAATAAGAGGGCAGGTATAAGCTTGAATACTAACATTTTTCAAACACAGTAGGTTAATATGAAAACAAACAATTTTAATTTATTTAGAAAAGTTATCTGAAAAGGAAAGCAACATTTCAGTTTCCTATTAGCTCGTTTTAAGCTTTAGTCAAGGTAGACATTTCCCGCTCTTTACATAATTTAAAAAAATCGTCGTCACCACATGAAAATAGAAGGAAATCAAAGAGAAAAGAATTTATATATCATATTGCGAACAGAGCACTTGCAATCAATACTGGTAGTCATTAAGGTATTATTAGTTTTAGTTTCAGAAATTTAGATTTTTTTTTATCACCCGAAATGTATTTAGCAGAAAAATTACAAAAATTATCAATTATCAAGACGTAGAGATTAAAGGAACGATTATAACGTAAATATGTATCACTAAATATTTTTCATTTTTCCTTCTACTCTTCTGGAGCCCTCTCGATGTAGGGGTTGACAAGGTCCGCTCCTCTGCTCTCGTTTCAGGTCAGCACAGGGACACTGAAATTAAATTGCTGCCCTCACTGTCTTATGGGTGGATGGGGCAAAGCAGCCGAAGGTATGTCACCTGTGCCTTCAAGTATGTATGGGTAAGTAGTGTGAAGCTCCTTTCTGGGCCGTATGTGTGCGACGGCTTTTGTTAGGCACGATTTTTCTTTGTACATGGCAGGTAGCAGCGGCAGGTTTTCGTGGAAGCCCCCACACTCTCCGCCAATAGCCGAGGCAAGCTAGCGTGCCGCCCTGCATGTCAACGCTGTCTACCGAGTGATCTGTCAGCTCATGCAGGCAGTCTGGACTTCACGTCCAAGCCAATCACTCTGCATAGTTCCATAACAAGTTCACACCGAAATTAGACGATATTTTTTTAAAATGATGTTTTCAGTCAATAAGGGAACAAATTATCTTTGAAAATTGGTTTGAGAATAGCTTTGAGAATACTGCATACAATCAGCTTTAGACGATGACCGTACATCCTGTACTTTTTAAAATACACTCCGAAACTGTTGATATGCCCCGTTTACGTGAGTACTATCATTTCCCGCTCTTAGCTTATTACCTCCCGCTATATGGACCACCATGGAGGAAACGCCGTTTATATTACTAACTTATTTCATCATTTAATTATATTCATGCTCTGAATACTCTAAATGAAAACAAAGATGACTACCTTTAATTTAGTAACTTGAAAAAAAAAACTTCTCTTGGAAGCTGCATCATCTTTCAGTCTTAGCCAATCCTTGTCAAGCAATGTAAATATTTGGTCAAAAGCAGGCTTCTCCTTCAAATTCGAAGCCGCCGATACCTAAGCAACTATTAAGGCCAAAACACATTGGTGGCATTGGGCTTCGAATCGATGCCTTTCAAAATTAAACAGTGAGTACGTTTAGACAGCAGCTTTTAGGACTAATTTTACGTAAGTCGCCTTACGTAGGACTAATCCGGCTGCCGTTTAGGGCACTCGTATAAAAGCTGTGGCAGTTGTCAAATTTGTCAGATCTGCCAACTTCTTCACAAGAAAAATGAGAAATAATATTTTAATTTTGTCCATGCGGTATGCACAAGAGAATAAAACATAAGAAAAAAATTAAATTTTCCAAATTTATATTTTTTTTACTATCCATTACAGACGGAATACTTTCTTCAATAAGTCAAAGTCTATAAAAGAATTTGTCCCTCCCTCTGACCAGTCGCACTTTTTTCCTTCTTTATTAAAACAAAAGAACAATTCTCTCTATGAATGCATATAACACATTCAAGTTTGAAAACAGTTCCTTATATGAGGTTTATGTCTACGTTTAATACTAATTTTGTAGGTCAATACCGCATCAAATACCGGATTAAAGTATGACTACATTTTCGTAATGCGGCATGTTTACACCACTTCATATTAGTTATACATAAGTTGACTTACGTAAAACTAGTTCTAAATGGCATGGTCTAAACGGGCTCAATGAGTGTGATACTGTCGCTTGACAGAATGAGGGCATCGGTTCGATGCTGATGCTGGAATCAAATGATAATTGATTTTTAATGCCAATGCCAATGCTGATATCGATGCTCGATGCCACCATTGTTTCGGCCCTTACCCGTGAATGAAAGGAGATTACCGATATACATGGGTATCAAAAACTGCTATGAATGCACATAGTTTTCCAAATTTATATCATATCATCACATTGCCTTGTTTTTGTAGCATAAAAATCATCATAACTTGAACAAAATTTCATTCGGTTTAATTTTGACATTTTGCGAAGTTTGGAATCACGGCAATTTGATAATTTTTCTCCATTGAATATTCAATGTTTCTCTTATCTGTACAATTATTGCTACGTACAAAAATTTTATAGAACCAAATTAATTTGAAATCTCCAATGAAGCAGGTCAATGTAAAATCACGTGCCTATCGTCATTGCCTTAAGGTACACCTCTGTTCAACTGCGTACTTAAAGCTCCAAAAAAGTGAGTTCTTAGCTCTATCGCATATTATTTTTAATTTAAGACTTACTTTCCATCCTTTTTATGACCATTTTTCGAATGATATTTAATGCCATTAACGTTTTTGTAACGTTTTTTGCATCCAGGTACAGGACAAGCAAAAGGTTTTTCACCACCAGCCCCATTTGTAGTTCCCGAATGTCTAAAAAGGTTTTATTGAAATTAAAATCGAATCTAAACTGTCCCAGTTTACTGAAACTTACCTACTTCCGTATCGCATGATGAATTCAGAACTGAATTCTTCTGTCGTCCAAGAATCATTGCTGTCCTCAGATTCTGATATAATCATTTCGTCTTCATCCAATTCGCTGCCTGTGCATTCAGTAATATTTTTATGATATATAATAATTTAGAGAGAAAATATAATGAAACCGCAAATATTTCAATGAAAAGTAATTCCTGCGTGATTTACAAATATCTAGGTTTGAAAGCAAAAGTGGTATTTGCATCCATAGGGATGAGAACATTACACGTTTACTCCAATTCAAACATTCTCAGTAAAATTAAAAAATTAGATTAAATCTTACATAAGCACAAGAGATTTTGTGAATTTCGTGCATACAGGCTTTATTAGAGCAAAGCATTTTCCAGTCCCTTTGGATCAGGCTTTTCAAATTTGAAATTTCTATTACTATCTGAAAAGCCATACCAGTAGGCGTGTTGCTCCTATTGGATGAAGACATGCTGTAGCTGTGATGTTTAATTGCAAGTTTCCTCTTCAGTTCAGTCCCGTTTGCCCCAAGGAAAGGACTCTCTTTCCTAGCAGCATCCGAAATAAACCGTAGCACATAGCTGAGCGGCAGACAGGTGGGGTGGGACTGCTCTTTTTGCTCCACGACCTTTGGGTCGTAATCTGAAATAATTAAGAATATAATAATAAAGTAAACAAATATCACAGCTGGTAGGCAATCGATAATCTGCCTGGTGACACGGTTGTTGTCATATACAGGAATGGATGACATTTGTAAACGCTTACAAAATTTACAAAAAAATGCCTAAATTTCAAGCTATACAGTATAATAAACTTTCGATTTAAATACTCACCAATATGAGTGTCCTCAATGTGTTGAATGAGGTCCCCCAAACTAGGAAACGTGATTCCGCAGCCATTGAATTTGCAGATGTTGATTAAAAACACGGCCATATCCCTCCAGGTATGACTGCGGAATCAATGCTCCCCGTTGATGTTATGCAATTGTACCGACCCCTGGTTACCCAAAATGGACTTAGACATACTTTGTTAACTTAATTTAATAATTATTAGTTAGTTTTTAAAATTTATCGATGCTATTTAATTTTTCTTGAATTAAAATAATATATCCTCGAACTATACTTGACTGTCGAGTACGAAATTATAATTTATATATAAGTACGATATCTAGTAGACAATAGAGAAACTACATCGTTTGACATTTTGAATTGATTGCTTTTTCGCCCCAAAGGGGGCGTTTCCAACGGAGGAGTCCCACAACTATTGGCGCTAGTGTCGATAATTGTTAAAGGTCTTCCAATTGGGTGCAAAGCTCGGAATTTTATATTCACCACGGGAATACATAATTCACCACACCTTGGACCGGCATTTGCTGCAATTTTTCCCATCGCACTCCGCCATTCACTGCTCATCGTTAAGTCGTCGGCTCTTGTGTGATTTTATGTGAGTACTGAGTAATATCCGAAAAAGTAATTCTTGTATCAAGGAAAATTTTATAATTAAATATCCATCGGATTATAAGTTTTACGATTTTTTACAAATGGATGTTATTGAGATGTGTTTTAATAAATATTTGTAGTGAAATGTCAAAAAGTCAGTGAATTTTTAAGTTTTATATCTTTGGGGTGTTGTCAGCCATTTTTTTTTATTACATGAAGAAAATCGTTTGATTTCGTTTAATTTCTGAAGTTTATTGAATATTAATTAGTATTTAAAAGAAGACAAACTACCCTTTGTGAATCAAACAGTAATTCTCCTAGTTCTTTTCAATAACATTCATAGAACAGCAGTGCGTTACGTAGCCTTTAGGTTACGTAACAAAAAATTAGAAGTGGTCAAAATTAAATATCAGAAAAATCTAAAGTTCTATAATTCTTTCTTACAGATATTACGCTGATTAGACAAAACCTAAAAATGTTCGTGTCGACTATTTCACGTATTGCCCCAATTGCCCGCAGCACTGTAAGTAAATAACTTGGAGTTTATAAAATATTAAATTCATATATAAAGTAAACTAGTATTTACCAAACTTGTGTTAATTTAAAGGAATAGGTAAATTACATAACAAATCTTGGATTCTGAAATTTGACATGTTACATAATATTTGTGGTTAATTCGGTTAGAAACATTTTGTGTCTCTTGGTATCAATTTGTTCAATAATAATATATGTGAGGAGCAGAAAACAATAGATTAATTAAAAGTAATATCATTGCTAGGTTCTTTATATATGAAATTAAGATATCAAAATGTTACGTAAATATTGGACATTTAATTAGATTTTCTTATTTCTAGTTGCTTGCCGGAACAAAGACTTACCTGCGGCCGTTGAGCAGTGCAGTCATCAGCCAAAGCCAAACATTGGCTGCGCAGAGTAACACATCAGTTTCATTACTGCCACAAGTAAGGTCATTCCAGACCTCACAAGTCACACGTGACATTGACTCCGCAGCAAAATTCATTGGTGCTGGTGCTGCAACAGTAGGAGTAGCTGGTTCTGGTCTGTATAAAAATCATATTTTCTTAGGCTATACCAAAATCAATCAAAAATGGGAAGAAATGAGTTGAAACCAGTTGCAATCTTGCAATTGGGGCACACATACGAGTACATGTTACTCTCATTAGCCCCGGGAAGGTCTGAGAAATGGTTAAAACCATCTATGTTGAATGGTATTTATTCTCCAGCAGAGAACTTTTATGACTAGAAGGCAAGAGGACAAGAAATTTTTGTGAAGCGAAATATCTCCCAAATGTATTTATTCATGAGGTGGGATAACGCAGAACATTGACATCTTTTGTAACCAGCTGTTTTAGTGCAATTTGCGAGCTGAAATATTATTCAGAACTCAATTCAGACTAATCTGTAACTGGTTAAAACCATCTTCCCATTAGAATTGGTTTCTTTTAAAATTAACAAAAAAAGTTAATAATTTAAATGTACACTCTGAATAAAAGGATATAATATTTAATTCTTCACGGAATAGAATCTCTGAACGATTGATCTTAAATTAATAGTAATTTATTCTAGAAATATTGACATTTTCCGAACATGTAATTTCAACTTATTCTATTTTATTTATACTTTTTTTTTTAAATGAAGTGTAAAGTTTCAGCCTAAAACCCTGAGATTAGCATCTGGCTGGATAAAATCATCTCATACGGTTATCGATCACGTAAAACCTTACAAACGAAAAGTCAGTTCAGGTGACTCGATTATATAACAATTGAACAATGTCAAAATTATTCACCTATTTCTGAGGTCGCCATTGAAAACTTTTGTAAATTAATCTTCGACAAAGTTGTTGTTAACTATTACTCATTGAAACGGGAACGGGAGTTGACCTTAAAATAAATCCATATTAATTCAACGAAACCAGTCAAAACCCTTAAGAATACTTCCCAAGCCATGAAACAGAAACCTATATGTGTGCATTGGGAATCAGTTCTCTAAAATGTTCTATATTGATGCTTATGGAAAAAAGCCAAACATTGACTTTATATATGCGAGTCTAAATTACTATCGATAAAGGAAAATCGTCTTCTCGTAATTTACAGCTTGGTTCCTTACCTTCCCAAAGGCTAAACTTACTGTATACCTTACTTAACAAAATAATAAAATAGTTTTGATTACAAAGTAATCGTACCATTTTACGCTCAATATCTCTCAGCTGAGTAATAATTCATGTGTGTATGTGCAGCCGGAGTCCGAATCTGTATTCAGCTACATTCGATATCATGAACCCACGGCACAGCAGCATATACAATGATTACCCAGCTGAGAGTTTTTGTTTGAGGAATCGTAGTCCTTTGGGTCAGATAAATTTTTTTTAAATAATTTTGTTAGGAAAGGTATAAAAGTTAGGAAGATAAGAAAGCAAGCTTAAGATTATTAGAACACCATTTTTCTGTATGGATAGTAGTTTAGGGTTGAGGAGCTATTCAAATCAAATATTTGTGCGTTTTACATAAGAGCACTGGCAAATATTTTAGAATATTAAGACTCCGTTGGGGCTCTCAGTATTTATTAAAATAGTTGGGATGTGTACTCTTATCCAACACAAATCCGGTTACTACTTCCATTGAATAAATAACTAAACTGGAACGTCATTTCGACTGAAAATGTAAGCCACTCGCGAATGTAATAGTGCGAAATAATTTAACAAAACACTGAAATTTAATAAAAGTAAGTTTTTGAAGTTTTAATTGAATTCATGTAAAACTTCCATGCAGAATAAATAAATCACACACTTATGTTATCATGCATCATTTCGCAAATAAAATATTGATTGCCTTGAATATGGATCATATCTTCATTATAAGGCTTTCAGTGCTTGCGTTCGTATTTGCTAGCTATTGTTAGTCTTTTTTAAATCAATCTCAATCTTTCTGTAGTATTCACTCATTATACAAAGATAACAAGGTATGGCCGATTCGAGAGGAACTTTTTGAGTTACTACATTATTTGGACACAAATGTCATTTCCAGTGAATTTGTTTTGACTTCTTCGTTTATACGTTTTGAATATATTAAAATATTTAACAAACATTAGTTTCTTCCTTTTAATCTTGGGGAAAAATAGAAATTTTTTTTCACTTTGATAAGGATGATTGAAATTGAGACGAACAAATTTGTGTGATATTTGTTCCCAAATAAGCAACCAATTGATAGATAATTCGGTCATAGCTTGTTATTAGATGGAGGGTGGGGGCGCCCGCCCAGAGGGGTTGTGCGAGAGGCGCTTGTCCCAAAAAGACGGGAGGGCGTTGGCTACCATATGCAAGAAGAATGAGGAGAAACGATTAAGAGGGTCAGGAGATATCGACAAAATAGTGGAGTCATGTCATAAATTTTCTTTATAGTTTTACACTATCTTCTCCCTTTTCCAAGTCCCTGAAACAGTTGGTGCTAGTCCAAATGATATACACCAGTAGATAGGCCAGCATCACCTATCCCAAATATACCTCTGGATTATTAAAATTGGTTGAAGTTTTTTTTTTTTTTTTTTTACTAGGCAGTGTTGTGTTGTATTCGTTAAAAGGACTTTATCACGAAAATGGTTTGTTTTGAAATACTCTCGAGGTTTTGTCTGTGGAAAAATTATACTCCAAGAAGAAAACATGGTTTGAGTCCGTTTAAGTCCTCTCAACTAGTGGGGGCGCTCAAATGTTGAGCAAACTCACTGCTTAAGTTGAGCGATGAGATGAGTCAAAATTTGAGTGTTTTACATGCATCCCCGGTTGTTTCTTTCTTGTTTCATTTTATGAGAACAAATGATTTTTCATTTCATATCGTTTAAAGACCCTGTCATTGTTAGGGAATCTCGGTTCTGCGAAGGGGTGGAACTTAACTTATTACTTTGCTAATGGGTAAATGTGAACTGCTTAAGGCCCCAGACCGCGGTAATTTTCTGAAAGATGTACTTGTTAAGATCACGTAATTTTGATGAAGTGATTTCGAAATCACAGTAGGTGTTTTCACTACCGCTGAGATGATTGTCATGTAAAATAATTACATAAACAAGGCTTTTGTAATTAAAAGTATATATTTTAATATAAATGTCAGCAACTATTAATATAATATTTAATTTAATTTTAAATTTCTTCCTTACAAATTTATTGACAAATGTATACAACAAATGTCAAATGATACAGTTTGAGAAAAAGTGGAAACCGGAAATGGGCGCGTTCGAGCAAATTTTCGTGATTTTATTGAAATTACGCAAAATGAGATGATTTCGATTAATTTTTTTGTACTGGAAATTACGTATGGCTTATAGCTGTCAACTGCCCGAGCAGCAATTTCGTCAGAGTGTCCTCTTGGAAGTGGCGTACTTAGATTGGAGTACAACAATTTGTATAGTCGTGCCACTGACAGTCTCTGGAGTATATTCTAGCCTCTGTGCCCGCACTCGTCTTGGATCCATCCGTAAAAATAGAAATATCGAATGTTACTACTATCTCCTACCCATCCCAGTCACTCCTGGGGCCGGATTCTGTAACTCGGAGAGTTTGGGAGATGAGAATTTTCGTTTTCCCCAATTAAGACTCCCTAACATTCCTTTCACGATTCTCTAAAATACTTGGGGAGTTAGGGATTTATGGTCTAGATGAAAAATATTTGGGGTTGGGGCCTTTTGGGATGGGAGATCGTACCACCTCTCATTGGGGGCTGTCCAAAATACGTCATGTTTGATATAAAATTAAAGAGGGAGAAGTGGATAATCGAGTGCTGTAGTTTTTTTTTTTTTTATCATTTTAACTTCAAACTGACATTTTACCGAAAAAATACGGGTTTTATGCATTTGGGTCATATACACCCCAGTTCCTATATTTTGCATGTATTTCTTCCATTCTTTGTTTCACATCCATTAGTACTCTTTTGTGAACAGTTTTCTCATGGAAAGTGAATTTCCATGACTTACCAGTTCTTCATAATGATGAGTTGAAAATATATCCACTTTTGTACCAAAAAACGGCCATGTTTTCATCTTAAAAAGGACTGATTCACTTCTTTTGCAGTTATCTCCAAAACTATTTACCGGACCTAAAAACTAATTACATATCTAATTATGGGATAAAATGTAGATACGATTTAATCCTACATAAAAGCTCTAACGTGCATATTTAAAATTTTTATAGCATCTCTTCTGTACTGGAAGGACGACCAAATTAACCATTTCGCGTGAATTACAATTTTTTTTCCATAATAGTTTTTGTAAACATAGCCAGGAAGTGCAGTGAATCTATAATTCAATTTGAAAGTTCTAGATACATTGGTACCTTCACAAAGGACAATAAAAGCAGACAATACTGTCAGTTGAGAAATATTTTTCTTACTTCTCTACAACTAACATAGCCGAGAATTTTGCCGAGTGGAATAGAGAGTTTGGCAAATCTCAATACAAATACCACGAGTTACTGAATTCCAAGAGGAGAGCAAAAGAACTCTCATCTCCAAAGCTCCACAACTCTCCGAGTTAGTAAATCCGGCCCCTGGTGGGTATTAAGACATTGACACCCCCATCAAAAGATTAGGAAAGGTATTTGATAGTCAGTTCTTTCCTGCAATCTACCGGAGTGTATTGGAATGCCTGAAACCCCTCACCAGCCGCCCCCTGCTCTAAGCCCGACAACGGTTATTGCAGCTACCCTCCTGCAGTGGAGATCTAGCGGCAGTAAATCCATCATTACCTCCAGTGCTGCTGTAGAACTGGTGCGCAGTCACCCCGTTATACCCAAGCAAACGAACTTTTGGATTTTTGACAGCATATCCAAGTGACATTTCCTTGGCCGTGCCGTCCACCAGATCGTGGAGCCGTTGCAGAGGATCGGCCGAACTGTGGCTCTGTACATCCACTGTACCACCCTGGATTTTAGTTCCCAGTTACCACCAAAAAATTCTCTTGAACGTTCTTCCAAAGTTAGCCTTCCAGCTCAGCTTAGAATCGAGAAGGATTCCCAGAACTTCGCTGGAGACAGTAAGATCCTCTCCACCCAGGATTGAAAGTCTGAAACCTTGCACCAGCCTCGTCTGCGAGAGGTTTACCCTCAATCCACTATTATTGCCCCAGTTATCCAGCTTAAGCAGCGCATACTCGAGTCTTTCACTAATAGTAGAGAGAAATTTGCCAGTTACCAGAATGCATATGTCATACGCGTAGGCAACTGCCTTAAAGCCCTCTCTCTAGCTTCGTCGAACAGTAAAAATGATTGTAACCAATTTCATAGGATTTTATATTCTGAGGATCTTTTCAGTACAAGAAAAACTTCTAGGACGATCGTTTTCACAGTATATGTACCAAGAAGGGGTTGCCCGATTTAATTCATTTTTGAATTTTTTTTTTACTATTTCTATGTCCAAATAATATAGTGAAAAATGAAATTTTTGTATGGCAACCCAACTAATTTGTCCCATTTTCGGACTAAAATTTACTTTTTTTTTTATACCCTAGATGAAATCTATAGGGTTACTAAGTTTGTCATTTCGTTTGTAACACCTAGAAATAATGATGGTAGAGCATAATAATTAAAAGTTATTTTGATTTTTGCATGTCCGTCTCTGCGCACAATAACTCGAGAACGAGTTCACTTGAAAGCTAAAATTTTGTACATGGACTTTAAAAAAAAAGTAGAATTAAGTTCGAAAACGAGACAAATCGGGCAACTCCTTCGTGGAGTTGCCATACAAAAATTTCGTTTTCCACTATATATTTGGACACTGCCTGAGAGTGCGTCGACATAAAGAGCTGAAATTTGGTCCATGGTGATTTTATAGGAATAACGAATAAAATTTTAAAAATGGACTAAATCGGGCACACGTTCTTGGTGTTGCCATATAAAAATTTTGATTTTTTACATATACTGTAAAAACGATCAGTCCTAGACATTTTTACTGTACTAAAAACTTCTTCAGAATACGAAATCCTATATAATTGGTTAGAATCATTTTTCTGTCCGACGAACCACTTCAAAATTCAAACTTGCATAGATCGGTGACCATACGAAATTTTTTATGGGCATTCATCTAGAGTATCATAAGAATTGGTCTTAAACCAATTCTAGCTTCTTTTTTTTATAAAGCTGTGTTCAAAATTTCAGCTCTCTTAAGTGAATGCATTCTCGAGTTATCGTGGGAACGGACATGTAAAAATCAAAATAACTTAATTTTATGCAATTATGTCCAATTCATTTTACTCCACTAGCATTATTTCTGTGTTAAAAACGGAATGACAATGTTAGTATATACTTATTCCCCATGATTTCATCACCTAGGAGTATTTTTATTTTGAAGGCAGGCGGACATGAGACCCTATCCCAAGCTGAGGCCAAAGTACCATGTTCATTCAGCTTCACGACATGCTCTAATCGCACGAAAAACTTGCACCTATGATATTCCTTTATATTAATTAACCAATCAATATTTATTACATACTCATAAAAAAAATTTGTTTTATTCTACTTCCAGGTGCTGGTATCGGAACAGTCTTCGGATCCCTTATTATTGGTTATGCAAGAAATCCATCTCTTAAACAACAATTGTTCTCATACGCTATCCTTGGCTTTGCCTTATCTGAAGCTATGGGGCTTTTCTGTCTTATGATGGCCTTCTTGCTGCTTTTCGCTTTCTAAAGTGTTCAAAAATTTGCTTTTTGAAAAGAAAATCAGAAAATATACATAAGAACTTTACCATCTTAAGCTAAAAACAAACCAACCAATTTTTGATTCGCAAAGTTGCAGAAAGTTAAAATGTGTTAAAAGGAAAACATTAGGAAATATTATGTGAAAGGGGGGAACATCCATGGAACATTTATTTGTTTTAAGGACTCCACGAAATTTTATTGTCACCAAAGGAAATGTTATGAATAAAAGCCATCATTTCATTAATTAAGTGATAACACATTTTTACTTTCTTTTCTTTTTTCTTTAATATGATTTTTCACATATGATAAATTTCGAACGATGTTCACTTTAAAACAACAACTTTCAAAGTTTTTTCTTTATTTTTTATACTTTAGGGTTTCATTTAATAATATAGCAGTAGTAATTATTTCATGATTATGTATTTCTACTTTGAAATACAAATACTTAGGATCAAAGTTTTACGTTAAATCGAATGTTAAACTGCCATAAAACATTTCTCAATCCCCTCCCATTTTAAAAAAAATGTAAATTTTTAAGGAATCAAGCCCAATGTTGCAAATAATATAAACTCATATTTGGAAGTTGCTGCTTTTCCAAAGCTAGCCAGTGATAATTTCCATACAAACGGTGACTTCTAAGTTATGCATTTATATTATTTTTAGCAAATTTATGAGAGCTGGGAAAAATAATTTCGTTTGAATCCATCTGTACATCGGACATTATATGGAGAAAGAACTGATATGGGCACTTAATTTCGTGTGTTTAATCATTTATCAATTTATTGTTTTTCTAACTGAATGGCTTACATGAACATGTGACTGTGTACACCTATAGAGCGGAAATAAAAGAAAACATAGTTACGATAGTGTTTTTATAATGTTTTTTTATTTTTATTGTGAACTGTGTTAAAGTGGTGTTTTTTTGTTATTTAACTGGTTATATAGTCTGTGCATTAACATTCTGTATATGCATTTATTCTAAGTAATTTCTGTTTGTAATTTTGGACCATCGAGAATTTATTTTACAGGGGGCCTTATTCCAGAGCTCAAATCGAGTGTATAAAACCATATAGACGAAGGAAAATTGAAACAAAATTCTACGAAATCTGATAGAAAAAATGGAATGCTATTAGATTCTTCTTTCTCGCACTTCTTTACTCGATTCAATTCTGATCAAATCGAACTATGGAATAAGGCCCAAACCCGTTCAACCAACAAAACCTCGGGTTTATGGTAGGTACACATTAGTCTTCTTTAAAATTGCCGCTGCACGATAGCTCTTCAAAATTAAATCTAAAAGTCGCTAAGTAGTTGCCGCGCGGCGATTTAGAGGTTACTCGAAAATAACTTTTGCCGGAGGCGGCAAATTTCTTTTTCGTTCGCAAAAGTCTGCGCAATTTGTTCAGTGATGCTTTTAGCGTTCTAAAGTAATCGTAATCAAACCTAATCACTTTTCTCTGTTTTCTTCAAACTGACTGTAATCAATTAGGAATTTAGGGTGTTATCGATTGACAAATTAACCAAAGGGCCGAAATATGCGCATCAGCACGATGCGGGAGTATTTTGCTGCCTTTGTGTCGAGACTTGCTATTGCAATAATCTTGCTCCGCAAGATTACCGAGGTGTATGAGTGTTCAAACAAATTAACAGCTTTTGTTATAAATAATAACTATCACAAATTCCCAGAACGTAATGATAATTAAATTATTGTATTATCAAATGTAGGGAACTGCCATTGAATAAATAAATAACAAGGAAGCAACATATCGAATGAAAACTTAAGCCGCTTGCTGACAGAAATTTTAAATGAATTAGTGCGCTATAATTTTACAAAACATTAAATTGAATGAAAATATACACTTAATCTTTAGAATCAAGGCTATTTCTAATGTTTATTAAGAGGAGTGAGCTCCAAGATTTATAAGTTTCGTGCATTTTTCAATGCGAATTTCTGGCAAACTATTTGTAGCAGAATAATGATTTATATCTTAAATTAAAGATAACAAGGTCTAGTAAATACCGCCAGCAAAAATTAACAACATTGTGTTGGAATTGTAAAAATTGAGTTTATTTAAATCAAATTTCTGTTGATATTTCTTTAGATTTTGGCTATTTTAGAAAGATTTAGTAAATAACTTATAATTTTTCCATTTTTAGTGGCGCATGTTTCAATTATTTTACTCTAGTAGTACCCACTGACATGTATAATATGGACTGACTACGTTAATGGAAATGCACGGCAAAAAGTGGGCTAACTTTTATATTGCTGACTCTTTCGGTCTAAGCACCAAGTACCAACTGAGGAGAACTGTAAACAATAAATAAATAAATGGGTCCGTCGAAATAAATGTTTTTATATTAATTATTTAGGGTTATTACTGATAAAATTGTTTTACCAAAGACTATATTCATAAGATATGAAGCAGAAGTTCGAAACGTTTTATTATAATCACTTTTCGAGCTGGGCGCTTATTTTTCAACTTCCCGCCAATATTTTTTTCGGGGCGTAAGAGCTTTTATTGACATAAGCAATTGAGCCCACATGAAATAGAAAGTTAATCAGTCCATATTATATATGTCAGTGGTAGTGCCTCATTGAAAGATGTTGAAATACAAAGTAAAATAGTATGTTTAACAATTATGCGAAAAAAATATTTAGGAGAGTAGGTGAAAACGCACCAAACTAAGCTTTGCTGCGATAAATTTTTTGATCGCACGAAACGTAGAAAGTGTAAGCATGATTAGCGACAACCACATTGCTGCAGCCAATCAGAGTTCTGTCGCATGCGATAAATCGCGCAAGTGAGCAAGCCCTAATTTTCTCACCGCGGAAGCAGTTGACTAATTTGCCGTAAATTTAGCCAGTGGAGAATATTGGCACTTTTTACGGGTGAGAATCGTGGGTGGGAAAAAGTCCGTGCTACCAAATTTCGATCGGGAGTACAGGTACAGGCAGCATACCAGTGCTACAGCAAGCAAGAAATTTCTCATCGGACGGCTGCACAGATGTTTATTTGCGATTTGAGGTGATAATATAATACAACTTAATAATCATTACGTGTTGTGAATTTGTGATACACTAATTCTTTATATCAAAAACTGCGACTTAATTGACCATCACACAATTAATTTCGGTAATCATATGGAACTACGCGAAGCAACATTACTGTTTTGGTACGTCTAAGCCAAGGGAAGGAAATTCCTTCCTTCCTTAAAAAGTGCTCGTCTGTGTTGGACTTGGGGAATGTGTCCTCGGCAACAGTAATATATGGGTTAGGTTAGTTAAGTAAATTTGAATTTGAATCTTTATTTTATTTTTCTTCTTTGTCTCATTTTCCTGTGTCTGATAACATTCATTCTGTATATGTAAGTAATATGCAATTGAATATGTCTTATATTGTACATATTTAAACGATTGTAAGCTCAGGAACTTTGTCGATTCGTACAGCACATGTTTGGTGTAAGCCTATGTAAATTAAATATGGACTTTATGGCTTTATTTAATACTCTATTCATCCATTTTAGTAAGTTATTGCCACATTGTGACCAGTTAATTATATTGTAAGTAATTATTGGCAGTATAAATGCATTGTAGATTAGAATTCTTGTGTGGTGATTAAAAAAGTCCCTTCTCATAATTCCTATAACAGGTGCCACTTTTTTCTCACATATGTTAGGGTGTTGATTCCAAGTCAGTTTATCATCCATTATCATTCCCAGATATTTTATTGAGTCAACTCGTTTAATAAGTTCTCCTTCCACTTCATAGAACGAAAGAATCAGCAGTATAGAAGTGAGCCCACTTTTTGCAGTGCATTTCTATGAATGTAGTCCATATTATACATGTCAGTGACGACAACGTATACGCCAAGGCTATATATATATAAACATTGATACAAAGCTTAACAAGTCTGGCCGAATTATCTGTCAATTGGTTGCTTGCCTCATTTGTCGACTATTGTCACAAATTTGTTCGTCTCAAATTCAATCGTCCTTTTCAAAGTAAAAAAAAATTTATATTTGGAAATTTCTTTGCACATTATTACTATTTCCGAAGTGATTTAAAAGAAGAAACTATAATATAATATATATAATGGATTTGTTAAATATTTTAATATATTCAAAACGTATTTCAGTCAATAAAATACGAAAAACTCAAAACAAATTCGCTGGAAATGACATAGTCACCATGACGTAGCAACGCAAAAAAATCCTCTTGAATCGGCCATACTGATTGAATGAACTTCAGAGCAGAGCAGCTCAATTTAGGTTAACTGTCAAATTAAAAGTAGAGCAGGCAGCTCATGAAACACAAATTTTCTGAGATCTGTCACCAAAAAGCACAATTGTTTAAAGTAATGTAAAGAAACCTTTTTTTAACATAATTATTATTTAAATTATTACACTAGAATTGTCCAGAAATTTATTTTTCCCACGAAAAACCCAATTATTTGAACTTTTACCAGAACTCTCACACAATTCATAATTGTTAAATGCCTGTTCTAAGTTACTCTTTCGAAAAAGGTAGAGCAGAAAATCTTACTCTAGGTTACTCCAGTGCAATTTAGAGCAGACTCATTTAAGCGTGAATTACAATTACGACTTCGGCTTCGACTTTGCTCAAATGGTAAATACATGTCGCAAGATACAATTGCAACTTCGACTCCGACTCTGAATTCATTAAACACGATTTTATGCTCTTTTCTGCTTTAAAGTAATCCGGGGGTTACACGTAATAGTACAGCTTACATGTAAGCTGCATTGCCATACTTCTTGCACGTGTAACCTCTACTGCCATGCTGGCAGCGCAGCTTTCAGCGAGCTTGCATGATGAAAAACCATGGTAATTTGAGGTAATTGACATTAAGCAGGATTTACATTATGTGGACATGCAAGTTTTACAGAAATTGTGAGGGAGATAGTGCATCGTATACGGAAATTTATTTATGAGTGACGAGAGAAGGAAACGCGTCCTGAATTTTTTCCGGACGTCGATTTGTCACTGTGTGCGTGTCCGAAACCATAAAAAGACCTCAAGCATAGGGAATTTTTATAGTTACTGAAACTAAAACATATTTATTGGCAACACTAATTTGCCAATTTTGACTATGGGAGCTGCCATATTGCTGTTTTGTTACTATAATTTTATGGCATATACATTACCGTCAAGTAAAATTATTTGTCGAAATAAAAGTAAGTTTTGAGTTTGTAATTAAATATTGCGAAATTGAAAGTTATTAAATATTGCTTTATAGAAAATATTGAAGTTATTTCTGACGAGTTTTCTGTCCACAAGCAGAGAGTAGTGTGTTCACAGATTGACTGCAGTGGTGCTTTTCCTTTATAATTTGCTAGAATTATTCTGCCTTTGAAATAATCCGTCATGTGAACACGAACCGGACTGGAATTATCTTCACCGGCGTTAGTTCAGTAGTGGAGTGGGATTATTTTCATGTGAGCACTTGAGTGGATGAAGTGGATTGACGTTTACATATTAGCAAATTAGTTACTGAACTTTTTGTTTACTATATGAAATAATTATTAAATAAAAATTTCGTAATCGTACAAAATGATGATTGTAGAACTGAATTACAGTACCACCTGATATTTTCCGACAAATTTTTTCGATATAATCTCATCCTTTGCTTCGAACTCCTGCGTGCTTTCATGCAATATTTTAGAAATTGTAAAATTATACTTCTTTTCATGATTGGCCTTTGAATATCTACGAAAAAAAAAATGATTAAAAACTTGACAATTTCCAATTAGACAGTTTGAGAGTTTTGCCATAAAAAGTAGAGGGGACTGTACGTGTGAGGTATTGCGATGTTGCTTCCGCAGCATTTAAATTTCAATAAACTATCTCCCTCACAATTTCTGTAAAAATTGGATGTCATCATAATGTAAATCCTGCTTTACACAGTTTTCAAGATGGCGGAAAGGAAATGTTTGAGAGAATTCAATAAATTTATTCTGAGAAAATGATATTTTCTGGTATCATTTGCATTACCTCATATACCAACACCTTCCTCTTAATTTTTTATTGGGTTTTTATCATTCTGCTGCTTCTTTTATTGCTATAATTTCCCAATATACGCAAAACTTCACGTCTTGTTACCATTTTTTAAATGAACTTGCATACAAGATGATAAGACATCAACCGAACTGCCTTGTGCTGTCAAGTTTAAAATCGCGTTGGAACTGAGGCTTGCATGCAATCTGTACTATCTCGTGTAATCCCCGGGTAACCTAGAGCAGCTTATTATTATTATTATTTTTTATTATGATATATAAATAATCAATGATTTTAATTCATTTTGTGGTTGATGAAATGAATATGGTGAAAATAAAAGAAAATCCAATTTGTAGTGAAATTTAAAATATATGACAAAAATACACGCCCAAGCTACGACAAAAGATCAGAATCGAGGTATGAATAATCATAATGATAATTATTCACACTTCGATTAGAATCAGTACCCTAGATTTATTTTTTTTTTTTTCAAATTGATTTTCTGGACGTGACCCAAAATGAGCGACATCTTGGAATTCATTGCCAAATTGAATTGACAGTTTTGTATTTGTACATTCTTTCTTTCCGGTTTTGAAAGCCAACAGATCCTATCAATTCTTCTTTCCATTTTAGATTTCGTGCAGTGTGGAAGTGGTAAGTTCTTTTCGGAAATCTAAATTTATTTGTGTAATCTTTTTGTTATTAGCATATTTAAATAAAAATAAGTGAATAAAAGCTCTTGTCAATTTCAAATCTATTTTCTTTGATTTTTGCAGGCGACGATACTCGCAGAGGTAAATCTCCAAAACAATATTAAAATTCGAGTCATTTCTCATATAATTTCAATATATTTTAGTGATCATGTTTATCCTATTTTTTTTTTTGCATTTGTAAATTTGTGAGAAGTGATTCTTAAAAAATTTTGAAGTGAAAATGATGAACAGTTTCGACTGTGCACCACTTGGAAGCATACTTCTATGCACGTGTCACAAAAACAATAATATATCTGATACAGTTATAAAATTTCTAAAATTTACTAATGCTATTGCAATTGATATAATATAATAGATAATATCTCTTGCAGTGAGTTTAAAAAAAATGTCAACTAAGGAACTGGGTTGTCAGTTCATTATCATTAAGATAGACCGATGATGTGACTTTTAAAAATATAATGGTTCTGTTACTAGGTCTATCGCCAGCTAAATCATCATGGGTGCGTATCGCTACATACAGGAGTTATATAGGAAAAAACAGAGTGATGTTATGCGCTACTTGCTTCGCATTCGAGTGTGGCAGTATCGTCAATTGACGAAAATGCATAGGGCTCCACGACCATCCCGACCGGATAAAGCTAGACGTCTGGGATACAAGGCTAAACAAGGTTATGTCATTTACAGGATTCGAGTACGCCGTGGAGGACGTAAACGGCCAGTACCAAAAGGTTGCACGTATGGTAAACCAAAGAGTCAAGGAGTAAATGAGATTAAACCATACCGTAGTCTACAGTCAATTGCCGAGGTAAGAATTTGTTTAATATAATGTAGTAATTTAAAAGTAGTTGTTGGTATGGCATAAATGGAACATAGTATTAATTAAATACGTTGAATTTAATAAAAATTCAAGTGATTCTTTTTGTGCTACGTATCGCAAAAAAGTCTTGATGATAATTTGAGGACAGAATTGAAATTGTTGACAGTTTTTTAACTTCCTTAGATGTCTGATACCCCTGTAATTTTATATAAAGGATTACATTGTGAGTTCATTTTTTTACGAGATTTGTTTTTCTATTTCAGGAACGTGTTGGTCGCAGATTAGGAGGACTAAGAGTTTTGAACTCGTATTGGGTAGCTCAAGATGCCTCTTACAAATATTTTGAAGTTATTTTGATTGATCCTCATCATAACTCAATTCGACGTGACGCCAAAATTAATTGGATTTGCAAAGCAGTTCACAAACACCGGGAATTGCGTGGGCTTACCTCTGCTGGAAAGAGTTCCCGTGGTATCGGCAAGGGATACAGGTACTCTCAAACAATTGGAGGCTCGCGACGTGCGGCTTGGAGACGCAGAAATCGTCTACATTTGCGCAGGAAGCGTTAAGCGAAGGGTTTTTTTTGCTATCATATTTCGTGTATAGCAGGAATAAAATAATTTTATATAATATTCCTTTTATTTTTGTGAAAAATTTCCTCTTACATACTTTTGTACCCTTTAGTTTAAATTCGAAATATTATTTTGAATTTGTGATGTGAAGTGACATTTTCAGTTCAGTCTTAAGTCATGCAAGGGTTGCTGACCTGAAAAAAAAACGAAAAAATTAGTAGATTATTTTGACATTAAAGTGCGCCAAACCTACAGAATCACCCCACAGGTGTAAAATGTCTCTAGGTTACTCATTATAAATATTTAATTTTTGTTGTAAAATTCAAGGGAAAGAATTTCACTATTGATTGGCAGAATTCACCACGATGGATACCGATAATTTAGTCCTAAGCCTTTCCCAATGAAGGGGTAAGGGTTTGCAGATACTCGCAGACTATCTTTGACAGGACCTTGAGAGCGGCTTGATTGTCCAAAAGGATATTAACGGTTCAGCCATTTATGGCTCTTTTAATGCAGGTATTGGTGCATTCTTCTATGGCTAATACCTCAGCTATGACTTGTACGTGTAAAGCCCAGGGCCGTATATACACAGTCTGTTCGTTTTGAACCGTCTGTATACCACACCATCGGAGGAACGTTATTGTCAGTCTTACAAAATCCACTTTTGGTGTTCACTCCACCAAATTTGACGGTAAACGACTATCGTTCACTCCGCACTTTGACGCTCAGGAGGATAGTCGATCGTAGCCAGTGTGACAGAACTACACTACGACTACGCTACCAAAGTGGCAGTGAACGCGCCCTATATCAGATATTGTCGTCCCTCGAAAAACACTGTTTCAGACTCTTGTTTTATTTCATATCACCAAAAATACTAATTGCGACGAACACAAGGGATCTAAATGCAAAATGTCACAACTTTAAACATTTCGCAATTAAACTCATTCCGACTTTAATTTTCAAAAAGTTATTCTTACTTGAATCCACTGACATGTATATAAATGGACTGCTTGTTGAACCAAAAATGCATGAAAGCAAATGGCACCACTTTCATATTCCTGTCTCTTTCCGTGAGAGCATACTTTCCCACTGAACTGTAACGATTAGGAACGAGAAATTGCTTGTAAAAATCTTTGTAAAAAACAATTTCTTCGACTCATAATTAAAACTTATCGATACAAATAGTCCCAAATACTTTTGTGGTAAATTCGGTAAATCCCAGTGACATGCATATAAGTAAATACCCAAATAATTTAAATATAGCACCAATTTACGACAGTTGGTAGCATTGACAGTGAGAGCATACTTTCTGAAATCAAAATTGGTGCCATATGAAACAGGAGATCAAGCAGTCCATTTATATATATGTCAGTGCTTGAATCCAGCGTATGGGCAAGAGAGACGGAGCATAGTAAATACGGGTAAACACTATTTTCATCTTAAGGCCTAAGCACAATAGCGACGGCAGACGGAGAACGACGACGAAATTCCGCTGTCAACCTTCTAAAAGCACGGCGTCTTAAGGCTGAAACAGATTACACTTTAGTGCGCGGCGCGACATCGCGGCAAATTGATCCGCCGCGCAGCAGCGTAGATATTGGTACTACATATTTTCATAAAAGTTACCTACCCCAAATTAATTTTTTTGTTGGTACCAATGAAAGTGTGATGCAAATTGGGATTAGAAATGACTACGCTGCAAAAATTTTCGACGCTCTGTCGCACCACGTTCATGCGTGATGCACAATAGAGAACACATGTTCTCTAATATTTTGCCGCGTTGTCGCGCCGCGCACAATAGAATAATCTGTTTCAGCCTTTATACGAATGCACCAAATTACGATGAACGACGGTAAACGGGCGGCGATGTTGCCGTCGAGATTGAGAAATTCTAATTTTGCCGTCTTCGCTGCAGTGTTACCAACAAAATTAATCTAATGGAGTGGTAATACGCCGCGGTAGATTTCAAATAATGAGCTTTGAAGAAAAGTTTATTGAGGAAGTACTAAATCATTTATGATTTGCAGGACAGGTAAATACAAGTGGACAAAAAAGGCGTGGTTTAGAGGGATATTTCAAAGCGTTTAATTTCTGCATATCCAGTTTTTTTCCACACTTTGGTCCATTGCATTTCTTTCAATATAATATAAAATACTCTCTATATCTCGAATCTCGAAACATTTAATAAATGAAATTTCAGTATCTTCTCTTCTTTCACAATCGTCGCTCACCACCTGTCGTTGCAATTGTGTTCCCAATCTTTTGACAACCGAATTTCCCGCTGCCGTTTTCCGCTCTGCCGGCGCAATTGTGCTTAGGCCTTTAAGGCAGAAACACATCCAAGCAAGCCTTAGGCCTGGCCTCTCTCAGGCTTCCTCGCAGCTCGCCTCAAGGCTTGCCTCAGAGAAATGAAAACAAAATGATACCACCGGGCTCTGTACAATATACTGTGGCCGAGAGAGAAAAATTTCGAACATTGAGCAAAGCGAGCTTTGCGGCTAGGCCCTGAGGCTAGCTGCTGGCTTGGTTTTGTGTTGCATCATTTAAAACCACGTGTTGGAAATTTTGACAACACCTCGAGGAAGCCTTGAGGCCTGGATGTGTTTCTGCCATTAGTTTGTAGATACTAAACCGCAGATGTGTCTCTATATACTGGAAACAGCTCGGCATACACTTAGTATGTAGATAGAACACGCTTTACCACACCAGATATTTCAAAATAGGCGAAACTATTTGCTTGCAGAAGTATTGGTATGCTGCCCGTGCTTTAACAATTTTTACTCTGTTAATATGTCATATTGAAGCAATCGTGGACGACATTTAATTTTCAACGCAGTGGTTGGCAATCCCTGCGGTTGAAGTTCTTTTCAATATGGCTACATCAGGTTTGTCCTCTTTATTTATGATAAAACGAAATTTCTTAAGAAAAATGTATAATATAAAAAAAATAATAGAATTTCGTGAAATATGTGTCTATAGCTGATGTGATTTTGCAATATTTTATAAAAATTATTGATTGTAACAATTGATTGGATGGAGGATATCTGACGTTTGTGCTAAATTATACCGCGTGGCCCTTTGGAAAGTTTTAATTAACTTTGGGAATGTAGTTAAACTAGAAAGAATGCGTTTATTTCAATTTTTTTTTGGATTTTTAAAATGAATGGGAAAATTTTATCTATTAAAAATTGTGCTGTAGACCAGTGACATCATTCAATAATTTGACATTTAATTTTTTCTTGGATTTTAGGTAAAAAAGGAAAGAAGAATAAGGGAAAGGTTATATCCCTTCAGAATTTCTTATCAAATGGAGATACTCCTCCAGGAGTAACTCAAGTTGCTAAAAAGGTCCGAAACAGGGGTGAAGAAAGTGATGACGATGATGCACCACCACAAGTGTATCAACTTCAACTACCTACTGCACCCCGTGCTAGTCGAATGTTTGACGATGATTCCGTGCCACATAAACCACCATTTCTTGCATATATAACGAATGTGCCATTTGATGTGCAGGAAGAAGATATCTATGAATTTTTCGAGGGTACTAATATTCTGGCTTTACGTTTGCCACGAGAAGATGGTGAAAATGGTCGCTTACGGGGTTTTGGTTATATTGAATTTGAGACGAGAGAAGATTTGATCTTTGCTATAAGACTTCCGGATCCCCACATAAGAAATCGTAGAATACGAATAGATGTTTCAAGTGAAAGTGAGCAGCAACAAAGGGAACGAAGAGGTAATCGCAGTCGGTATGATGGATTTGGATCGTCAGAAAATCGCGATTCCACTAACTGGAGGCGAGGAAATGATGAAGGAGGACGTGATAATGATCGAGGGGAACGAAGAAGTGGTTACGGATATAATAGAGATCGTCCAAGGGATGGCTCCTTAGAAACTGGCTCTTGGCGAACAGCAGATCGACCTAATTTAGATTCTTCGCCTGGACGAAGAAGTGGAGGAGGTTTTGGTGATAGGTTTGGTGGCGGACGTCGTGGAGGATATGAAGAAAACAGAAAATCTGATGATGTACTACTAGAAAGGCCCAAATTAAATCTAAAACCGCGAACATTACTATTGCCAGAGATAGTTACACAAGTTGAAGATAAAGCCGGTACAGAGGAAGATGAGGAAAGGGTACCAACACCAGGACCGGAACCTCCTAAATCTAAGCCAACAGGAGTTGCAGCTGAGAAAGTTTTTGGTGGAGCAAAACCTGTGGATACGGCCGCACGTGAAAAAGAAATTGAAGAAAGATTAGAACGTGAGCAACAAGAAGAGCTTCTAACATTTGAAGATGAGGACAGGGAAGGAAGGGAAAGGGAAGAAAAAGAACGAGAAGCCGATACCGATGAAAAGGAAACTGAACAACAGACAGAAAAGGATGAAAAAGAAAATAGGAACACAATAAGTTGGCGAAGGCGCGATGATGAATACAAAAGCGACGATAACAAGAAAAGCAGTCCTGATAGACGAGGTGCTCCACCTCAGCGTAGAAACGGTAACAATTATTTTATATTATAAAAAATTTTTAATTTCAATGGATAACTTTAGACGAAAGGAGAGGTAATAGAGATGTTCGGGATGGTGGCAGAGATCGCAGGGATTTTAATCGAGGTTTTGATCGCGACAACAGGATGAGAGACAACCGGGATCGAAATGAAAGGTAATGGCAGACGTTTGCCAAGTAGTGCCTTTAAGAATTAACTGTTTTTTAAACGTATTGCAAAAATAATAAAAAATTAACAGAATACTGAAGCTAGCTCATTAATATAGTGTTCTGCAAAACATTACATCTCAGATCACTAAGTTCACATAGCGCAATAATTACTGTGCTAAAGTCGATTAAAGAAAAACTTGTTATACCACTTTGTATTCTTTATTAACTGTCTTTTAAAATATCACCGCAAATAACAATTTCCAATAACAAATAAAATACATATTCGATTTGTAAAAACAAAGGGCGTTTTCATTAATGCATGGCTGCATGCCTGATGTAAAACTTCAGATCAGATTTCATTAGAAAATTCGGACACTTCCACACTTGCTTATTTGTACGTTATCCATTATATGTATAAGACTTATGCGGCGTACAGTATCTATTAATTATAAAGTGACCCTTGCAGTCGCTAGAAAAAGCTTTCAAATATTGAATATTTGCCATAATTTTCGTTACAAATTCGATTTATGAGCACTACTGGCAGCATCTAAACACAAATTCAGAAAACATTTATTTAACTAACCCTGCTTGGAACTACGCTACAGAAGTATACATAATGATCGCAACTATGCATTAATGAAAGCAGAAAACAAATTTTATGTGAAAACATTTTTAACTTATATAAGTAATTCAATATTTTGTACCATTGCTCCTGTTTTTGTTTATGCTGCAGATATAGGTATGGATTCGATCCGAATTGTATTTTCTTTTGTTTGTGCTTCTGTTTTTTTTTGTGTTTTGGCGTTACCCGCTAATCTTTTTATGTTTTGAATTAATTTTTTGTTGGTGTTTTTAATTTTTGAATGACTGATTTTGATTGATTTTCCAGGTCATATTTAATTACTCTTTTCTTCTCTGAATAATCATTATCTATTTCATTTTATCCATAAAAGAGATGATCAAGAACGGTTACTTTACAGTGGACCGTGTTCTGCTAGACAACCTTAAATTCGCTCCAATTCGCCTGCTTGTAATGTTAATTCTTTCACGTCGTAGAGCATGGCCAATCCAATTCCATTTTCTTGTAGATCTTGTCCAGGCTCAGGTGTCTCTTATGTACATTAAAATTAAATAGCTGTTGCTTTGCCTTGGTTGAGATCTTTGTAAACTTACATCCGGGTAAAAAAATTCTTGATTGTAATGACTCTATTAAGATGGCAGATTGGCCCTGGTGGCTGGCTCAATTGTATACCGCAGGAGTTTTTGCCGTCGTTAATTATAGGGAAAAACAGCGAAAATATTTATTTATTTATCTCTTTTATACCTACATATAATGGAGATATGAACAATTTTATCGTAGTTTGGACTGAAATTCAAGAAAATCCACTTCAATGAATTTGCCAATTGTACAAAACATGCAATTATGTGACCATCGTTGAACTTCTATGGTAGATGATCAGAGATAACCATACTTGTGGCATCTCTTTGATCGCTGGATCGAAATGTTTAATTTTTTTTTGCATTATAATGGAGGTTTCATGTGCGCTCGAGTACTTTTCCTATATGATGCTACTGTATACATCTCTTTGCTCTTTCTGTCTTATGTTGTCTTTGTTTCTATGCATATCTATTTAATAGCTCTGTATATTTCATTTTCCTTGCCTAGATTTTATTCTTTATGAACATCTAGTCTTATACTATCTTATTCTACATAATTCTACATGTCTCAATACTGTAAATTTTACTTATCTTTTCTATCTTATATATCTCTTTTCCTTCTGCTATTATTCGTAAAGAGAATAGGGGGCGGGGAATGAGGCGAAAGTAAACATCTTTGAACTCCGATATCCATATTAAATGTGTCTCTCAAATTACTGTTATATAAAACTCTGCATCTAAAGTCTCTAACATCAATTCGATTACTTATATGGAAAAGGGAAAGGGAGGTGAAAAGGGATTGGTGTCTGACAGGATTTTCACCGTATTTGGTAATAACAAGATAAATCCCCAGTTGTTGTAGTCAATTAGGTCTACCTCTTTTTAGAAGGCTTAAACAATGACGCCTTCTGTCGAATCCATCGAATAGGTAAAAGATTTTAGATTGGTGCTCTACTTTTATTTAATTCAATAAGAACACCTTTATTTTTGTGAAATTTATTTAAAAAAAAAAAAAAAACTCACTTGAGAAAATACCAGAAAAATATCTGATATCAAATCCCGAGCAGACGCGAGTATCCCAGTAACTTACCACAAATTAAAAGTTCTACCCCACAAAAAAAATATTTGAACGCAGTCACATCTTTACAAACCTAAACAACATTTTGACAATGTAGCTCCAGTTTGTCAATAGAGTTTACATAGTATCTCATTTCTTCCGATGTATTATGGACTCATCTTGAAAAATTATGCTAATGTACATGAATTCCCTGCAAATAATATTTCTTCGTTTAAAATACGAAAATTGCCACATTTAGGTACATATTACATTTTCCAAAACTATGCAGTACGCTACAGCACGCACGGTTCATGCCGCAGCATGGCATTTGCTTAATTCTGCATAGCGAACTGTTTTTAATTATAGGACCGATAAGATGCAATGCTAGATGAAAATTTGAAATGTACCATACAGTTTTCATATTGATGTGAGGCCTATTTAAAATATTGCTTCGCACATAGAGCCTCAGTCTCTATTTAATGTTAGGGCTATACATAAATAATAGCCTTTTCTTAGTTAAACTATTTATTATTCTAAAAGTTTATTGCTTATACAATTATATACTTTCCATCTAGTATTTTTCATTGTTCTTGAGTGTGCTCACTTTCTTTTTTGTAAAAGCATGCTGATTTTACATTGAAAAAGAGAAGATCTTCGTGATGTCGCATTTTTTTTTTTTAAGAAAACGTTTCATGGATCTGAATATTCAAATTGACGTAGAAAAATCTGCTGAGTGTGGTAGAATTTCTCATGCCAACTCCTTGATGATGCTTTGCGTAATTATGCGCTGTGACCTAGCATAGACTTCTACAAGATCAAACTAACTTTTTCTGTTGATTGGCATTTGTTGATCGTTGTTTCATACAGGCCGTTTCTCACTATATCTACGAAATTAGAAATAGACTTCGTGAAGACAAATTTAAAAATTTCATAAAAATATTTATCTTTTCAAGTTTTGTTATAGATTCCTTGGGTTACACCTCTTAGATGAACTGTATGAAGCGTAGAGGAAGGGAGGGTTAGGGGGCCAATCCTAAACTTTATTAGAACATCCGGTTGGGCTTTATGAGCAATAGCTTATAATTCTGGAGGGTGAATAATGGGACAGAGTTCTGAACGTCTTCAAAATCCATTCATTCAATTTTTGACTAAGTTTTTGCAATTGATGTTGGAGGCGAGAATGTTTTTAATAAGCGGGACATTTCCGCGAAAATCGTGACTATCTTGAGTATTCAGCAACCCTACTTCTTTTTCTTTTCTAAAAACTTTACCAGGAAATCCTGTAAAGTTGATTGAAATGGCATGATATGATCATTGAAGCTCAGTATCTTGGCTTGGGACAAAAAATTTAAATTTATGTAACTCAAATTCAAAATTTCAGCTCTCCTGCACCTGTCGACTCATATACCGTTATTTTTTAATTTTTTTTTTTTTTGAAAATTAAAACATAAAAGTTTCAATAGCCTAATAAAAAGGTGATGATCAAGAAAAACTAGAAATAAACACAAAGAGGGGGGAGGCTGCATTTTAGGAACAGAGTGTGATGTGATAGGTAATTTAAAAATTAATGCTTTTGACTTCTTAAATTCGATATGAAAAACTTTTGTGATGATAGTGATGATGTGTAAAAAAAGGAAAGAAAATAGTAGTTAAAATAAATAAAATAAAATAAAACTGTAATAAAATTTCGGAATGTTCACTTTGTTGAAAGACCCATAATTTCGAAATGAAAGGAAAATGGAAAAAAGTTATGGATCATAGGAAAACTGCAACGCTTATCTATTTCCTTCTATCTTTCCAAACGATGCATTCTATCTTCCCAAACGATGCATTCTATCTTCCCCTCCGACTCTGGTTTATCTAGACCGCATGTCTGCGGTTAACTGAAAAACCTTGTAGAAATGAGAACGGGGTTAGATTGAAAAAAAAAAAAGGAATTTAAAAACTCCGTGGTTTTTGTCTCTCGTCGCAAAATTCGAAGTACATTACTTTTCATTATTTTTCGTACATGAGCTCTCCAGTAAAATTTAATGTTGTGAATATATAAAAAGCATAGAATTCTGAAAAATATACATTTTGAAAACTGGGTATGTACACAATATTTATACAGTTTTATATCTGCTTAAATCTGCGTGCACATTGATAATAATCTGATCAAACTCATCAGGAGGGTTTTAGGTAGATTTGTGTATCCTGGAGTATTTGTTGAAAGGATTTATTTTATGAAAATAATCGGCAGAAGTTAAAGCATAAAATAAAACGGGGTTTTTGGGTCTGCGAACTAAATTAGCTACACCAAAGCTAGCAGGGTTAAATGTTTTGGTGGTTCCAGAAAACGCGGAAAGCATCGACTGAGGTGCCGTTAATTTTTACTTCATAATTATTTTACCATATCGGGAAGCACATAACTCTATACGCTTTTGTCATAGTGTTTAGAAGATAACAATACAGCCCGTGTACAAATACCATCCAAGACTGACAAATCATGTGAAAGTATAGAAAAAAATGACATAATTTCAACCAAATCGCGAGGAAAGAACCTGACGCCAAAATTAATTAGCCAAATGTATGCAGAAAACAATTTATAAAAGCGAACAATTTTACAGTTTAGATGATAATCATTGTAGCATAAAATTTGACCTTTTCACAATAAACAGTAAAGTTTTTAGTCATTTTTATAATTTGGAATAACTCTAATACGTGCAACAAAGTGCTTTGGAAATAGTATTCTAGTGATATTTTTGTTAAAATGATTTTTATAGATTCAATATGAAACTCAAAATCAAAGGGGAATACTAAAGCCCGACTGGTGATTCCAACAGTTGAACGAAATGTCACTTTGATTGTTCCTATGAAGAATAATGAAATTATCCACTGCAAAATCGACGTGCAATTAAAAAAAATTGTGCATTTTTTTTTAGAGAACTAATAAACAAGCTCGAATTGTCTTGTCAGGTATCTTTTATATGGCAACTCGAATCTAGATAATCGAAAAGGAAGAAATTTTTCAGTTTGTCGACTCTTAATGCTTCACTTTCTGCCTCCATACCCACCCAATGTTAAATCCTTGGACATTAGTCTTATAGTTACGCCACCTATGTGACTGTTATTACTTAATTTTTACGACACCCTGTATCTGAAAAAGTGCTGGGTTTACGGTCACTGTCAAGAGCTTATTGTACGCAGAACTTCATGACCTTTCCTCGTTAATTTGACCTAATTAATATGTCCTAACTGTAGCCGTTAAACAGTTATTAGCTCATACCGAAATTAGACGTTTTGTTCAATGGTTTAAAAGACAAGTACTGAGGTACTGATCAGCTATTGTCTTTGTAGCCGAAAATCAAAATTTCATAAAGAAATTTCAAGAACATACTGCATGTTTCGATCAGCAGTCCAGGGCGATCTCATCAGGACAGCAATGAAGCCCTGAACTGCCTGTTGTTTACACTACAGTGAACTTTTTTTTTTAAATGCCATTTTTACAGGGAACAAGTTAGCTTTGAGAATAGGTTAGGAGCTAATAACTCTTTAACGGATAGGATTAGCACATATGTGTAATAGGTCAAATCAAAGAGGAGAGTTGACAGTTTACAGTTTTTATAAATAAAGTTATTTTAACCACCTTTTTGTAAAGCCAAATTAAAAAAAACGGTAAGAAAATGCGTAATGAGCTCTTGACGGTGATCGTACACCCTTTACTTTTTCAGAAACAGGGTGTTTTGTGAAAACCTAGTATATTTTATTAATCACCCTGTAACTCCGAAACAATTGATATGTCCTCCCCCCCCCCCCCGCGCTGCTATACAATTTTTTTTTTTATTAGATGGGTACTATTACCTTCAGCTCTATGGACCACCATGGAGGAAAAATCCTGTAGTAAAGAATTTAAATGACTTCTAGCAAAGTAACATTTTCCAGGATTGAGTTTTGTTGATGTCGGTAAAATCCAGTATTTTCCCTGGCCATTGAATTAGGAATTCCTAGTTTAATAACATCAGGTTTCATCAGGTTATATTGGTTTTGGGGTGGAATATGGAATGATATGGCTATAAAGGTCTTAACAAAATACTTTTTTTTTTGCTACCTGATTATCACATACGTAGGTGCTAGAATTGTCGCAGGATAGTCCTTAAAACTGTTTTTCATCGCAAATGATGTTAACGTAGAAGTTGAAGCAGAAAGGTTTTTGACCAGGAAGGAGTTGCTCGATTGGTACGGTGTTCGGACTTTACTATTTTTTTTTTAAAAAGCCCGTGTGTAAAATGTCGAGTTATCGTGAAAATTATAAACAAAAAAAGCTGGGATAAATTATGATCGTGAAATTTAGTGGAATATATCAAAAGATGTCTCGTGAAACTCTTGTCGATTCCTGTAAAGTTTTTGAAAACTTTACTTAAAAAAAAAAGCTAAAAAAACTAAGCTGGAAAGGCTTATTTCTGGCAAAAATAGAAAGCCAGCTTGACTTTTTATTTTTTCGAGATGGAAGTAACAGGTTTTGAAGCCGGAAATATAAAAAGCCAAGCTGGCTTCTTATTTTCAGGGACCGAACCAGTTATGAATTTTTACTGCAAAAGCTTAATTTAAGTACTTGTTATTCCCGGCCGGTAATAGTTTTGAAGCTAGAAAAGCAAGCGCAACGGCTTGATACTTTTTTTCGGTAAAAATAAAAAAAGCTAGCCCGGATTTTTATTTTTTCTAGCCAAGCTGGCTTTTTTATTTTTGCCAGAGTAAATAATAAGCCTTTCCAGCTTAGTTTTTTTAGCTTCAAAATATTATCGGTCAGGAATAACAAGTAAAGTAGGCTTTTTTCGTAAAAAGTCATAACTGATTCGGGCCTGAAATAAAGTTCTCGTGATCCTAATTCAATGGCCAGGGACTATAGCACAGTATACATACAGTAGAACCGCTTTAGAACAGACTACTGAAAAATGAATTTTAGAATTTTAATAAAAACCTTAAAATTTCTCATATAAAAGGGAACTATTAAGTATGTTATATGGAAGTAAATGGGCGAACAGTAGCTAATTGCCCAGTGGTTGGGAGAAGTTTAGTTTTATGTAAGTACACATCTCGGCAAAAGTACTGTAAATGTATTGTTCCATTATTGAACAGCTGTTTGATTGTAAAGTGGTTTCGTTGCATGGACAGTGTAACAGGCAAAATGGCTGTAATAAAGTTTGTGGCAGTTTAACAGTTCTACCAAGCCGAATGGCATGGGAAGTGGAAAAAATTGTTTTTAGCTTTTTTATTCTTGCAGAAATAGTTTTGCTTGTCATTTTGCCTTTTTTTCTTTAGTAAAAGTTTGTGCATGCTGTAAGTTCTCTTTCTTCCACTTTAGATTTACATAGGAATCTTTGTATTAAAAATTGACTAGTGTGTTAGTTAAAAATGTTGAAAGAGAAAGTATAGTCGCATTATAGAAGCATTCTACTCATATCACAGTTTTGCCAGAGCAGTTCTACTGTATGAATATGTATACTGTGATTATAGTATCTGTTACTATCCGTTGGAATACACAATTCCAATGCGAGTTCATCTCTCAACTGTAGGTATCTTTTTTACTATCTACTAAATTCTGGAAAGTGAAACAACATGAGCTGGTGTTTTAATTCTAGTTCCATTAAGGAAAAGTTGGCTATATGTATACGTAATATTCGCAATAAATTTATCAAATATCATTATAATAGCAATATATGTATTAACTCAATTAAATAAATCAAAGCAAATAATATAGTACTCATTTTTTCTTTTTTATCAAACAATAATTTATCCAGGCCAGATCGTGATTATAATCGGGATAATCGGGACAAAGGTTACAACAAGGATAATAATAAGACTTATCCACGAGATAATAAACAACAGCGAGATGATAAGCCAAAGCGAGATATTCGGCCAGAAAAACCAATGCCTAAATATCAACCACCACAAACAGCTGGACCTGTAAGTAGTTTGGGTTAGAAATTTAATTTTTGAATTTATTCAATTTATTTGGTTTTTTCGCAGGTTCTTTCTTCTTCTAACAAATATTCAGTGTTTCTTGATAAAGACGATGTCGACGTTTCGGAGTGAAATTATATTTTAAATTTATTCTCGTGGAAATATCTATTTTTTTGTTTTTTTTTTATTTTGCGAGTTTTTGAATGGAGGAGCGTATCACTGTGCGATATACATATACATACATACATATATAAATATATAAATAATTAGATAAGAATAACGCAGCGTGCTAATTATTTCTAATTAGTCATATTAAAACTCACATAAGAATTCCTATGTAAAGGGCAGAGTCAAATTCATGTTAATGTAAAAATTAATCGCGGTAATATATAATTTCTGGCAACAGAATGTATTTATACCATATAATAAATGATAGATTTTTCTTTTTTAAATCAATTTGTGGTGAGATTAATATTTGTTAGATTTAGGATTATATTTTTGAAAACGGTTATATGGAAGTACATATACTATATGAGTAATAAATGCGTACTTTCATTTAATATTACCTTTTGAGTTGCATTCCCTCCGAAAAGTTTTTGGAGTATGGTAGTGTGAACTATATATAAAGTACATATGTTAAGGAGATATATTGGAGTTTGCTACATATACATATGTACATTCCGCGACAAAAAGATGACCCACCCATAAATTTTACCAGTTTTTTTTTAAAGGAGCAGGTACAGACGTAAGTTTTATTGCCTGTTGTAAAAACAATCTTTGAAAAATGCTAGTATATAAGATTGTTTTTTCTTTGAAATTTATTTTGAGTAATATAAAGGACAGTTCTTTTTTTAATAATGGGTGGAACTCCCTCTTACTTCTATTACCCCTTTCATTCGTTTTAGAATAGATTTAAACAACAATTTTATACTTAAATTAAAATACTTTTTCTAGGAATTAAATTCCAAGCTCCTGAATAGCATTTTTCAATTAATTTATGGTTGAGAATTGCCTGTTTCCATGATAAACTGTTCTTGCAAGATGATCCAAACATTTTCGATAATATTAAGATCTGGCGAGTTCAATGGCCATTGCATTGAAGCTCTATATAATTTTCTTGGAGAATGAATGAAATAAATGAATCATAAGTTCGTCTTCGCTTCTTAGCATTCCCATTTCCGAACCGAAACTACTCCGTTTGCCTTAAATTGTCTAAATAATACGGCCAACCATCTGTACCATCCAAATTAAACCTCTTTTCATCGGTAAAAATTACATTCCTCCATCTTTTTTTCCACCTGAGATATTCACGTGCCAATTTTAAACGTTCTTCCTAATGTTTTGCCGTTTAAGGTAGCTTTTCTTTCAGTTTTATTCGTTGGCTGTTTTCACTTTTTTTGCAAAATTCGGTGGACATTATTTACGTTTGTTGACACCAGTTCTGGTTACAATTTCTCTAGCTGTAAACGTACTGTTTGACGCCTCTCAGAATTGCTCGCTCCTATTTTTAAGTCACAGCATGAGGACGACCAGGATTTTTCTTTGGTCCGTAATTTTTGGGACCTTTCAGAGAATTTGCAATCACTGGACGACTTCTCTTCAAAATTCTCGCGTTATGAGAAATACTATGCTTTTCATTTTTTAAGTTAAAAATTATTTTTCTTTGAGTCTCGTTTAATTGCTTTCCATTGCTCATTCCTGGTGCTGACTTACTGATTTTCAAAAACAGACTGATAATTCATTTCAAACAATCAATCAGAGCTCTTCACACGCGATTTACGAAACCAAACGAATTATGGCGAAATTATAAACCGAACCGATATCCCGGGATATTTAATTGTTCGAATAATTATTAACTTTAATTTACGCGATGCGAAAAATTATTAACAGCTTGTTGCGTGACGGCAAGCCGTGTGATAATTCATTTCATAAAGAGTACTGTATTTATATAATGAGTGCGTTTAACTTTTAGCTATAGCCAAATTGGTGTGTGCTCTGGAGATGAAGCCAAAGTAGCTTGACGTTTATTTTTTTAATTTTTACCGTCAAGTAACCTAAAAAATGTTGGAGGGCAATTTAATTATTAACGGACAATGGATATTCAGCTATAGCCGGCAATAGTCAAAAGTTGAACTCAACACATTCCATGTTTCCAGAGACGAAACGAGAAGAACTGTCCTTTTTTTTTATTTACCCGAACATAACTTCTACCTGGGTCATCATTTTGTCGCACCATTTTTAATTACTCAAAATTAATTTCAAAGAAAAACATATATCATATATACTAGCATTTTTCAAAGATTGTCTTTACAACAGGCAATAAAATTTACGTCTGTACCACTGACATGTATATAAATGGACTGCTCGTTGAACCAAAAATCCATGAAAGCAAATGGCACCACTTTCATGTTCCTGTGTCTTTCCGTGAGAGCATACTTTCCCACTGAACTGTAACGATTCAGCGGTATTTCCAACCAAAACAACCTTGTAAAAACCACTTCCTTCGCCTTATTATTAAAATTTAACAATACAAATAGTCCCAAATACTATTGTGGTAAATTTGGTAAATCCCACTGACAGGCATATATAAATAAATTCCCAAATAATTTAAATACAGCGCCAGTGAGAGCATACTTTCTGAAATCAAAACTGGTGCCACATGAAACAAGAGATCAGTTAGTCCATTTATATATATACATGTCAGTGTACTGTACCTGCTCCCTTTTCAAGAAACAAGTAAAATTTATGGGGTGGTCTTTCGGAGTGTATATGTATAGCACCACATAACAACAAAATGATTTTAGTTGAAATCTATCACTAGTAGATAGAGCTTTATTTACAGTTGACACATAATATTTTATACATAGAGAACGAGTTTATTTTCTAGAGTAACATATATTTCATACGTCATCAAACCTTATTGGAACATCTGATCTCTTTTCACTCATTTATAATAATTATTTCATCCTACTTAAATAATTACTATTGTATCGGAATTTATTGAGGAAAGAATAATTTTTATTTCACATGAATTTATATAACAAATTAACAGTCGCTAGTAAATAGTTACTGATTAAGTAATACAAAAATTGACTATTGCATTCATTAGTACGAATGGTAATTTTCAAGCGATTTTTTGTCAAATTCTCTTTAAAATAATCAATATTCAAATACTATTAATTTGTAAGAATGAACGTCAGGAAGTAAAGTACTCGATTTCGAGTTTTCAAATCTTACTCTGTCTGTACCTAATGCAGTAGAAAAAAAACAGTACCAAAATTGAAATATATGTGCTAAATTTTATGCTAAAGAGCCTTGATTTAATTCTAAAAGAAAATGATATACATAAAGCAATGCCCATCTAATGATATTTTGCTTTTGCGACAGGTTTTATACGTTGCAGTCATGCTTGAAATTACTTAAAACGCTTTTGTGGAAAAGCTTTTAAAAGGGTAGAGAGGTTTTGCTTCAATTTAGTTTTTATAATCTAAAATTTGTTTCTATAAATTAAGCTAATTACTGGAAACCATCACGTGGAGGCATGTCGAGTACTTGATGAAGTCAGTTACGGTTACTTACTTATAAGAACGGAACCAAATCAATGCTTCTCCGTCACTCCCTCACCATGCTGATCCCTATTATCATAGAAGGCACAAGGGCTAGATGTCGCATGGCATACTAGTGCAGAGTGTACAGATTGTGAGATAGATAGTATATTTTAGAGCGTGCCGAAAGCAAATGTTTTTGTAATAGTAGTTTTGTTTAAATTTTATCGACTTCCTCAAGACTTCAGATACGTAAAAATATTCCGGAATGGAACACCCAGCCATATAAATTTTGTATATTTTTTTGGTACTACACCCGACCTTGTGTCATCTATGCTATTATGCACCACAAAATTTATCAATAAGAAAAACGGATGCAACGAAAAAATCGCATGCAGAAAATACAATAAACAAAAAAATTTAATTCAATTGAAACCACAATAATAGAAATTAATAACTCAAATCTGTTTTTATGTGGTAGTTAAAGACCAGACCGCATAAAGAAACCACAAAAAAATATTTCGGAATTTTACAACTATGTAGCTATAAAATTTATTTTTCGCAATACATTCAAGAAATCCGGATAAAATAGTGTCTCATAGAAAATAACACAGCTAGACATTTCTTTCCCAAACAAGGTTAAAAAAAAATTAATTGTTTACACATAGGAATATTTTTAAAAAAATTTTTATTTATTTTACATATATGAAAATTTTCAAAATGTGCATTATAACCATTATTCTTCGTAGTCAAGAAGGTGAATTTTCTTGTGGTGAACTTGTTCAAAATCATTTTCGTCACTTGTTGAGAGTTGCATTCTTTTCTGTTGTTCGTTTATTTGACTAGCCGCTTGCATATCTCGTGATAGCTAAATATACAGGACCAAGATCGGCTCTCTTTCTGGTATTTTAAAGTTCTTTCAGAATTGGTATCGATTACAAGAAAATCACAAGATTACTGAAAATATTAAAGCCTTTTCAGTCGATTTCATGTGCAAGCGGAACGATTTTTGATAATAACATTGAGATGTTTTTGGTTGTAGTCTATTAATACTACATTCTAGCCAGGGGATGCTTTCCAATATGCATTTAAAGTGATATTGTATTTCAGTAATTGTTGCAACAGTGTGATTTATGCAGACCAAAATCGGGAACTTTTACCAAACTTCAGTTAAGGTTATTGCATCGTTTTCAAGGTTTGTCCAAAATGTAACTAAGGGCCTGTCCGAATCCAAGTTTTTGTCATTCAATGACGTCACACAGTAAGCTCAGATATAATAAGAATTAGTAGTGTCTTAAAAGCTGCGATTATGCCTTGAACCAATGGTTGTATTAGATTTATCGTTTTTTTGTGGTAAAAACACTACTTTTACATTAGATTGTTACAAACAATGACGTCCAGGTCAATAATTAGCAACACTTTAAAAGGTAGACACATCTCAGTGATATATTTCTCAACTTCTGGTACGAAGAAATCGTTGAACTATGGTATGAAAAGAGCTGATGTGACCCATGCTTTTTTAAAGGAAGTTCAACTACATTGTTGCCCGTTTGTCGTGCATGTGGGTGCGAAGATCTCTTCATAATTAGAGGTTTTGACATTCTTGCACTAGCTGTATTACTACAAAGTAGGAAAGTGACTCGATCCTTAGCAGCTTTAAAACCACTTGTATGTTTCTTGGACCTGGCGATGAAGGTTCGGTTGGGCATCTTCTTCCAAGACAATCTAGTTCCGTCAGCATTAAATACTTGATCTGGCTGGGTAATATCTACCATCATCAATTTTTTTTTCCTAATACTTTAGAATAATTCTTGGCAGCTGTTGAAGCAGATTGTGAAGTGAATTGCTTGTCATCGTAAAAACTCGGTGAACCAGTCATTGGTTCTAAATCTTTCAGCTTTCTCGTTTTTGATTTAATATTTGAATCCTCCAAAATACTAACGCCTTTCCGTTTTCTCTATTAGAATGTTTCTTGAATATAATGCTCTTTAACACTTTCGTTTGTGGCACAATTACTAGATTTATTTACTGCACATCATTCACCTTCTCTTATTCGATTTAAAATCGCGATATTAGTCTCTAAGGAAATTGTGTTTTTTTTTCAATCTGTTTTTGTCGTGATTATTTATTTCCAGGGATTATATCTAAAAATAAAATAAAAAACACAAAATTATATCTAAATAGAAAAATTAATAAATTCATCTTTAATCTCATTTAAAAAATAATCTTATCTTGTATGTAGTTAACTAATGTGAATAGATGATGCAATACATGTTTAATGAAATTGGTTGATGTAATATGTACATTGATATTTGTGTAATGAGATGATCAAATACATTTGGACATTTAGCAACCTTTTGGAAAAACGATTTCTAAGTTTCTTACTTTTTTTTGTCATATAAAAAAAAAAAACCGCACAAAAACAGGTTTTAGTGTATTTGTAATTCATGTCTTTTATATATTTATTGTCCTTTTCTAAAACGTTTAATTATTTCATTAAAATTTCCTTCAAAGCTAAGGATTTTTCTCAATAACGTTTTTTTTCGATAGATAGAAATGGTAAGCTGTAAGCGACATGCCCAGTAGAATTTCTTAAATACGCAGGCCGCACTGAAAGTTTTAGATACATAGTAAAAAATAAAAAGCATTTACGTTTTTCAATATTTTATTTATTGTTTTTCAAAATACGATATTTCTGAACTCCTATACATTTTTCCATCATTTTAAATCAATCCTCAAACTGTTGTAACCACATTTTTGAAGGCACCTCTGGAACCAGCTCATATATATAGGTGTCAATTGCTAATTTAAGCGTGGAGAAACATAGACCTTCCATTTTTTCTTCTATAAAACGGAAGAGAAAGAAATCACATTGTGAGAGATATAGTGTAAGTGTGACTTTATGAAATGTTTATTTTGTGTAAATCGCTACGAAAAAGTGGATAGGCGCTTGTGAAGAAGCGTTCAGAATGTTAATCAAATGACGCGGGAAGACTATTCCTTGTTATTAATCCTGGAAGAACTGGAGCAGATGTAGCAACACAGGGTGTTTCTACCATGAATGCCCATAGGGCAGGAGGTAATAGTACTCACCTAGGCAAACAAAAAATTGTATTGAAGGGGGCGGGGCCTTCTCAAGCGTTTCGGAAAGTCAGGGTAATGAAGAAAATATGCTGGTTTTTCATAAAACACGCTATATCTTAAAAAATATAGGGGGTACGGTTACCGTTAAGAACTCATTGTATGAAGAACCTCCTGGTCTTGCCTTTACAACGGCTCATCCAGCCGCATATTTCTCTCTTCTGCGGAGTTATGGCGGTCTACAATAAAAATTTCTGATATTCTTTACTTTGCCTCGTTTATTCTTCACAAAAAGCTGATAGCGTAACATATTTTTTTTTTTATAAAAACTAAACTTTTTAATTTGACAGACATATATGTCCGAAGCAGTTAAAAAATTATTAGGTCATTTCCTATGCAGGTCATACCGAAATTAGAGAATATTTTTTTAAAATGCAATTGAATGACATGATTTTAATTAAGGGAATAAATTATCTTTGAGCTGAATGGATTAAGAGCTAATAACTGTTTAACGGTTACAGTTAGCACACATAGGGGAATAAGTCAAAGTAAAGATGAGAATCCATAGTTTACAGTTTTTTTTAAAAAAAAAGATATCAGATTTTTGTAAAAAGAAAAAAACGAGGCAGAATAAAGAAAAACGTTAGGAAATCCGAAATTTTTATTTTAGACCGTCATAACTCCAGAGAAGAGATGAGTACGCTATTTGAGCAGTCATTACAAAAGGCCATGAAGCTCTTCATACAATCAGTTCTAAACGGTAACCGTATACCCTATACTTTTTTTAGATACAGGAAGTTTTGTAAACAAAATTTGTATTTTCTCAATCACCCTGTAATTTTGAAACGGTTAAGAATCCCCCCTCCTGCCATACGAGATGAGGTCTAGGTAAGTACTATCACCTTCTGCCCTATGGACCTCCATGAAACTACCTGTATGTGTAAAGACTATGTACTTATAAGACTAATAGTGAATTATTATTTTTTCGACTCGGTGTAAGCACTGCCACCGAATCGTGTTATCTTCCTGCTCTTTTCTTCCCACCAAACCAGTAGGGAATAAAAGAGCACGCAAATGACAGATTCGGTTGGAGTGCCAGCTCAGAGTCACAGAAAAGAATTCATTATAAGATTATTGGCTCTTTTTCCTTACATAGGCGATTGAATAGGTAAGAGTGGAAGTTCATACCGGCCGGCGCGGCGTAGATAAATGTTCTTTCTCATCGGTGTATTGCCCATATGCACTATTTAATATTGATGTATCCAGAGAATATAAAAAAATCATCTAATAGTAGAAGGTGATTTTAACGCCAATATTTATTTTACACCAAAGTTCAATTTATGGTATAGTCGCTTTGTTTGAATATAATAAGCTCACTACCAAAATATATGAATACAACGAATCCTTTTTGCTAGATCTCTTCCTAACCTCTAATTTGAATCAGCCTTTAGAACCAGATTAGTCCACCAAAGTTTCCTTGACCATGACATCTTGTTTGTGACGTATGATATTCAGCTTTTGCCAGCTGAACTCTCGGCTGTTTTATATAGAAATTTTAAGAAAATTGATTGATATGTCGACTACAAGTCCAAATTATTAGCGATTTTATTAACTACTGATATGACCGTCATGAGCCCATTGTAATTAAACGAATAAGGGCGTCCCGTTCTCCTTGGCATAAAACTAATATACCTTCTTTAAATCCCAGTATATAAGGCAATTTTTTAAGACAACACCTAATCAAGGTATTCTAGTGGTAAGGAAGATTATGCAAAAAATTCCGATTTTGATCCTAACAAACTGAACGCGTGTATCTCTCAGCAAGGTGAGACTACCGCTCCAGCAAATGTTCTCCTTATTCTTAATACTTCTAATAACTCCGCAGCAACTTATTTGCTTTCATAGCCGTAAGCCCGTGTGATGTAATTAATGCTATCCGGGTGATTTATTCTGTAGCAGCTGGACCCGATGAAATTTTTCCCGGTTTTCTTCAAATCTTATTACCCGTAATTATTGACCATTTAATATACGCCCCAAATTCGGTTTTAACTCGCTCTGTTTTCCCAGCAGTTGAAAAATGGCTACAGTATTGGTCTCATCGAAAAAATCATTCCCTGTTGATATGAATGATCTCCGGCCAATAAGTATTCTGCCTTTTCTTTCAAAAGTGCTGGAAAGACTAATGTATTCCCAGGTGCTAAGATTTTAAGAAGACCATTGCGAGCAGCACGCGATAAAGGATTTATAATGTATGGCACTTCGTGCATTTTCCAAAGCTTTTGATAGCGTCAATCATAATAGGCTTGTACAGAAACTACAAACCTCTTTTTGGTTCTCCTCTTCCGCTGCTCATCTCATTCGTAGTTTTTTTATGGGCAGATATTAACAAGTAAGAATCGGCGAATCCCTGTCAGAATTCTTACCAGTACTTGCAGCGTTACACAAAAATCGATACTTGGCCCACTACTTTTCAGCAATCTTAAAAATGATTTTCCTCACGTGTTTTGTTCACGATATTGATATTCACATGTACGCTGATGATGTCCAGATTTACCTCAGTAGCGGTCGAACTATTAGAATACTGGCTCTCACGTTTCAATCGTGATCCCACCGAAATTAGCAAATGGACATCACTTAACCAACTAAGTCTTGGAGTCTATGTTTCATTGGCACCTCAGTTTGGTCCGAGCATTCGCTTGCGTTCTTGTAATGGCTTTGGGCCGTGAAAAATTGATTTTGTTAATTTTAATTGACGGTGGAGCCAAGTTTGCTTTTGTAAACGTCTTACGGATCTCGCACGCGTACGGCTTTTGAGCCTAGTTTGATTCTTATTGTTAATTTTACTGGGTGGTGGAGTCAACTTTGCCTCTGTATAGGTCTTAGGCAAGTGCCACACCAGGTCACTGATATGCTTGTGATGATTGTATACAGGGTGTTTCCCCTAAGGAGGTCCACAGAGCGGGAGGTGATAGTACTCACCTAGACGAACCAAAAATTGTATGGCAGGTGGGGGGGCAATATCAACCGTTTAGGAGTTACAGGGTGATTCATAAAAAAAGCTAGGTTTTTACAAAACACCCTGTATCTTAAAAACTACAGGGCGTATGGTCACAGTTAAGGGCTCACTGTATGTAGAACTTCATGGCCTTTCCAACGACACCCTGTAACTCCTAAACGGTTGATATTGCCCCCCCCCCCCCACCTGCCATACAATTTTTGGTTCGTCTAGGTGAGTACTATCACCTCCCGCTCTATGGACCTCCTAAGGGGAAACACCCTGTATATTGGGAGGACATCGCATCAGTAGATCATGCTACATCAACTTAAAGTCATCTGATTTTTCTATGCCAAAATCACAAGTAGGTTCATAAAATGAAATTCACCGAGGAGGAAGAGCTTCTTCTTAAACGAGAGAAAAAGTTATAATTGGTATAAGATCAATAATACTATACGCTAAATGAAAACCCAAAGTTTTGTATGGCATATGGTATGAAAACATATGTATCACATTTCAGCTGTCTACGTTGACGCGATCTCAGGCTGTACCTAAATATATAGTGAAAAACGAAATTTTTATATGGCAACCCTGCGAAGGAGTTGTCCGATTGGTTCTATTGTCGAACTTAAATTTATGTAAGCACTCTACTTCAACATGTTCTCGAGTTATCGTGGGGACGGACAGACGGATAAGCAAAAATCAAAATACATTATTCGTGGGTGTCCATCCCATTTTGCTTTACTAGCATTACAAACGGAATGAAAAAATTAGTATAATATCCTGTGATTTCATCTAAGGTATAACAATGAAAAAAATTTCAAGTAAGTGTAACAGTTGTGGCAAAAGAATTAAATGAAACACCAAACAAATTTAAGCAAATACATAGGATGTAAAAATAATCATTCGATCTACCCCTTTTGCAGACGTTGATTCCCACAGACACTTTCGTTTTTCAACACTTTGCACTAATTATAAAACAAAATTACGTTCACTCATTTTTAATATTTTAAATTAACCCGACTTAATTAGTTTGAAAATAAAACTTCAACTGATGTAAGTAAAAGTCAGAAACATGCAGGTCACTTGTTGATTATCAGCAGATCAGTATCACATCAGTGTACATCACTACCACTTCCAATGTAGCACGCCTCATTAAGATATTAGTGCTGTTGATAATCACTACATCAGCATATCAGTGGCCTGGTGTGGTACTTGCCTTACGGATCTCGCACGGGTTACGTACCAACATAATTATAACATCAAATATACATAGTACCCTAAAATCTACATAGGTACTCTTCATAATACATTCATTTGTCTATTTAGCATATCTATAGTTCATTTTAGGTCATATTAATAAGTAGTCCCCACATCTTAGCCAAGTGCCACACCAGGCTACTGATGTGGTGATGGTGAAGTTTTAAAATAATCAGATATGTTGCGAGGACTTCACATCCACTTAAAGTGATGTGATTTTTATGTTAAAATCGCAAGTATTTAAAACGGAATTCAGCGAGGAGGAAGAGCTTTTGATGCTTTTATTATTAAAAAATGGAAAAAAAGCAAAATTAATGCAAATATTGTGTGTGGTGGGTTATATATTAATATACACTTATTAATATAGTCGAGATTTTTTGATGGCATTAACATCTGAAAGAAAACTAACTATCATTCATGATAAATGACAAATGACAATATCTAACTATCAATCATGATCAATAATAAAATTGAGCCATCATTTATGATAAACGATGAGGTCCAACCATCATTCGTGGTAAGTGATAAAATCCGGGAAGCCCAACGCCTCCTGGAAGGTGAGCTATATTGCGTGTATGGAGGAAAGAAGCCATGTTAATGAAGATTGTCATTTGCAGATTTGAGCTTCAAAAATTGATTGGAAGAGCGTTTCGTATTAGCAGAAACCCTAATACTCGTCAGTATGGAGTGTAATTTAATAAAAAAAATTCCACAAGAAAACATACCGTACCATTTTCCAATTTACAACGAAGTTCCTCTCCAAGCTTTTTCAAATTTATCCCCTTTGCAGTAGTCTGCACACGTTGATTCAGACAGGCATAATATGTATAAGCATTTATAATAAATTAGACTAACAAAATCCCTAATCCTTCATTACAGACTTATTAACTAGGAATATGTAGACATAATAGCTTAGTGTTAGTTACTATAATAGAAAATAGAAAAAGAAAGTACGTAAAACTACTGGATAGATCGCAAATATGCCAAGAAATCATTGCGAAAACTGTGGCTGCTGATGCACTTCCTTAGATGAATTGGAAGAGAGCTTCACACCCTGTCGGACTTGACAAAGAATTGGCTCTCACTAGCAGAATCGTGACTGTTCTTGAAGATTGAGCAAAGCTCAATATACTGTACAGGTAATCTGGGTGTTTGCTTACGATTAAATTGCAGTTCGAAACTTAGGGTAAGAGTCCAAAGTGCAGCCCAAAATAGATGTAGAATACGCAGTTCACAGCGTACTATTGACAATTACCCCAAGATTCTTTACACGTTTGCTGTATGGAACGGCAGTATTGTTAAGCATTACGTTAGAAAAGGTGGGGTATCTAACTCGGTTTTGTATACAATTATATCGTCAGATTTGCCAGCGTTTAAGTGGAGCGATTTATTAATAGCCCATTTGGAGACTTTTGTAAGATCCTCATTTATTCTGTATCCTTTATAAGTTCTAAAGGTGTAAATATGTAGCGTTGAATGTCATCTGCATACATATGAAAATTACAGTCACGCTGTAACGCAATCCGGATGTCTTTAGATTTCATCGAGACTGCCACGGGCTCCTAATATAATCCTGAAAGTGCGGAGTATTCGCTGGACCAAAGCATAGACTGATGCCGGCTTGAGCTCAGGGTTGGGGGGGAGGGGGGGTCTTATCCAGACCTCAGCACCTCAGATGCTATGCTAGAACTGGATAAAAATGATGATAAGGAAGGATCCCGATAGAGCGCCGTACGCCTTACTTTGGGACAAAGATAGGGAAGTTCTGATATCATCAATGGCTGTGGTGCAGCTGGGCTTTTATCTAAATCCCTATTCTAGGCTAGACAACAAGTTTCTGCTTTTTAAGAAGCCGATCATGTTCTATGCAGGATTTATTCAAAACCTTAGACAAGAAGGGTAATGTGCTGATAGGCTGATACTTAGGAGAGCTGCAAGACCTTTTGGGGATTGGTATAATTTTTAGAGAGTTTCCAGACGGAAGAAATGGAGGATCTTAAAAGGATGTTGTTAAAGAAATGTCAGGCTTGTAGTTATAACGGGCAGTAAAATTTTATCAAACTTTAGATGCACGTCGTCAAGTCCAATTGCATTTGATTTCACTGAAATCACTGCTGCATAAAAGAAAATCCTTCAGATGGATCAAGACCAACCATTAAAGATGCTTGCTAAATAATCACTCATATCAGAATCATCAAGTTCAGTAGGATATAAAGAGAATGAATATTTTATTGAGCTCACTAGAATTTAAGATTTGCAGTTATGTTCCTAGACTGCCTCACAACAATGTTCCTCAAGTTACGCCACAGATTCTTAGTAGGTAGCTGAGTATTAAACTTTAGAGTTGTGATTCTTAGATCTTGAGATTTCGCTATTTACTCTATTGCGTAGGGACCGGAAATGATCTCAGCATTCAGACGATCGATAATGTCTACATCTGCGATATTCAGTACTGCGCTGTAAGATTACATCTCTAATCCTCTGTGTCAACCAGGGACAACGAGGATCCAAAATATTCCGTGTTTTCAAGGGTACAATTTATCGAAAAGATATCTAATACATTCCATGATATACTATAGTTGTTCGTCAAGCGACGTTATAGAATTCACATGGTCCCATTCGATGGTCTCGGCTTCAGCCAGTAACTCGCCATAATTAATATTATTGAAGTCATGGTAAATAAAGGAGTTGGTCACGTTGAGTTGAGATGAAGAGGAAAAATTATAAATAAGGATTTGAATTAAATTCAAAAACTGTTGATTTAAGTTTGAAATGCTCGTTGAATTTTATTTAAAATTTGCTGATTGATTAATGAAAATCGTCGAATTATTTTTAAATATTGTTGTAGTCCTTTGGAAATCTGCTTAAAATAAATGAAATCTGTTGAATTTAATCTGGAAAAAGTATATCTTAAATCTAGGTATATTGGATGGAGGAGTCATCTGTACCTTGTTTGTAGATTTCTGGATTTCGATCGACTCTTGGGCTCCGTAGAATTTTTAACGATGGAGTCATTTTGCATATGTTCGGGTTTTATTAAACTCGCACCAGGTTGTTTAAAGGCTCTTGGATTCTGTTAATATATCTAGGTATTTTGGAAAGAGAAGTATTCAATGACACGGGCTCTGATTTGGGAAACTCGCTGTTGGTTTTATTACTTGTTGGCGATTTATTGGTTTGAGAACATTCTGTGTACCTTTGGCTCTTTCTATAGGGATGACGGCGTAGTCATGTATAAGTAACAGTGGTAATAACAAACCTGGTAATGACTACTTTGAAAATGTTAACATTGAGAACTGCAACTAACACATATTTAGTTCCAGTTATTGTTTGCCAGGAGGACTCCATCGCTTATCTCTTTTGATAGACAGAGCATTTCTTCCTTCATTCTTAACGGGACTATGATGATCGATAATTTGTGACCTTGCAAGTATGCATATTGGTTTCTCTAAGCTAAGGTAACCAATTCCTACCTTATTTATTCCGCTGGTCTTCTGTTGGCCCAGAATCTCTTTTCCTACTAATTTGGCTCCTTTGTTTAGTCTGACATCCAGCATTGCTGTTTCGAGATGCATTGAAGACACTGCATGTGCATAGTTTAATCTAACTAATTCCTCAAATCAAAACTAAAACAAGAACCGGTGTCCCTTTTCTTTTTTACTCTGTATCACACGTCTTATTCAGTTTTTTAAAAACGAGCTTTTCTTTTAATAATTTTATTAACTTCTCGTAAACGACTTCGTTCCGTGGCATTTTAATCACGAATTGACTTGATTCGCTGTTCTAGGCTATCAAGTCCCTCAGTTCAGGCTCGGAAAATGCTTAATTTGCTTTTTCGGTCCCGAGAAAATTCTATCAGTGGACGTGTTTTAACATGTCCAAACGAATCTTGCCCGACGATGGCTTGGAGGTGTAATATGATATTTTGATAAATATCAAGCCATCGTCATGCCATTTGTGCATACATTGTTGCACATACAATGTATACACATGCCAACTCTTGTTTCTTTTTTTTTATGACAAATCTGATTCGTAGTCTGATTTGATTCTTTTGAGAGGAATTTATTTTTGGTGAAGAGTAATGTTGCGCGCATTTTAAGTAATTGCTGATGCAATTTTTTCGTATTTGAGTGTGATAAGCTAACCATGTTTTTATGCATGGGATCAGCTCACGATAATTTTAGATAACAATTTTAGGTTTTTGTAATTTAAAAATGATATTAGTTTTTTTTTTTATTTTGGATGGCGTTGTATATAGAATGGCAGCAAGTACCAAAAAAATTAAATGCTTAATTAAATTTCAAATTTAAAGAGATAATTTTAATGAAAAAAAAAAATATATATATATATATATTTATACTAAATGAATTACAACCCTTTGGAATTTTTTTTCTTCATATATGTAGCTAAGAATGTAATTGAAGGACGTCCGTAGGTTTTCCTAGATTAAGAAAGGGAAACTGTGTAATTAGAAATAATCTATTTAATTATATAAAAATTGGAATCTTAAGTAATTTTTTTCATTCGTACCTTCTTGCTTCTGTTTTTCTATATAAATCTTTCCGACTTAAATTACGATCAAGATCAATCGTAAATGCTACAAATTTGCCATATGATTTAATGTTGATTGTATCGTATTTGGTAATATAGGAATTAGAGGGTTAGGAGAGCGATAATATTACATTTAACAAAAAAACTCATACTACTATTTTATCTAAATTTTATTTAAATTAATAAAAAATAGCTAAATACACAATGTATAGTACGTTATTACTTATAACTAAATGTAAATAAAATTGAACATATAACAAATAAATCCTAGTTTTTAGTAGCTATGAAGAAATTAAAAATTTTAACAATAAATTGTTTTTTTGAAAAAGTACAATGTTCATCGTTTTAAAAGCTCATAGAGAAGTTGATGAAGTTTTTCATGCTTTGACTTGCACTCTTCATACCTTGCTTTTAGAGTTTCGTATTCCTCTTGATGGTTTTCTAATTCTGTTTTATCTCGTTCCTCCTTTTGTTTTCGGTTAAGTCTTGACTGCCGACTGGCTTCGTTATTTTTATACCTTTGCTCACGATATTTTCGCTCAGATTCAGGAAGGTGTATTAATTCGGATGGATTAGGTTTATGGCTATGTAGTTTTGGTGGCCGACCTCGTCGCTTTTGAGGTGTAATTGGATTATCTGTTGAGCATGAAGGTGTTGGTGGAGCTGTTGAGAAATTACTGGATGTCACATTTTCCGAAATATAAGATTGAACGCTTGGGGGATTATCTAATATATCTTCGTTATCTTCTTTTTTAATATAAACGAAAGTACTTTGTTCTTTTTCAATATCAATAGGAGAAGAAGGCGAACTATAATTACTTGATTTTAACGCCTATATATAAAAAGAATATATTAATTTATTATATAAAAACAGATTAATAAATTTAAGTATTGATTTACTTACATAACTCTCCTCTAAACTCAATGCTTTTTCCACAATTTCTGGTGTTGAAATTCCTGATTCTTGTAAAGTAGTAGCTGGGATATTAAGTTTTATTAACTTTGAACTTTCTTCTTCATCGTAAAATTCTGTGTTGTTCTTTCTATTTTTATCTACACATTCTTCGCGATATTGATTGTTATTGTTGTTGTTTTTGTTAGTGTCATAATCCTTGATTTGTTTTTCAATTTCAACAGTATTCGTCCAGGAATTAAACAAACTATCTTGGCTTGAAGCCATTTGATTTGAATCATCTGTAGGTGTCCATAATTGTTTAGGCATTACTATATTAGGATCTGCTGCCAGCATCGGATTACTTTTTAAAATGGAAGAATATGGCATAAATGAAGATTGTATGGATGATTGAGAATTATGATATATATCCATTGCATATAAATTTTCCTGCATTATTATGTTGGAATCCAGATTATCTATGTTATAATTATCAATTGTTGTTGCTGGTGCGCTTAAATTTATGGACTCTTCATTCCCGCTAAGTTGACTGTTTACATTCGAAAAGTCTTTATCCATATTTAAATTGCCGTTATTAAATGGCTCTTCATATTCGTAAAATAAATCTTCATCGACCTCGAACTCCATTGGTTGATTTGTTGGTAAATTTTGTTCTAGCATTGCTTCCATATTTGTTAAATATGTTTGTTGACCGTTTAACGGTGTAATGGTATTGTCGATCTGGTCTTGTATTGTTGTCGTCGTATAGTTTGAAAAATCCACGTCGTCAAGTTCTTCGTCTAAAAGTATAGGTGTACAATGTTAATTCTCTATATAATTAAAGTTTCTATTAAATTCCCAATCAAGTAGAAAATAATTACTCCAGTAGAAAAAAAAAAACTAGTCACATCTCAGCTTTCTTCCAGAATCGTAATTTTTCGGTTTTTAATTTTGATTTCTTTCGGATACCGCAAATATTTCTGATGATAATTAATCAGGTTGTTTACTTTAATGAATCTCTTAAAAAGGATCTAGTACAATTGATGATATATCAATTTAACACGAATAAATTGGACAGTGGATGACTGGTTCCTTCTTCAGAAAAAAAAAATAAATAAAAAAGGCTTTCAACTTATGTTAAACACAAAACTAAAAGATTGCCACAGCAGCCAAAAGTAAACAATTTCTTAGTCCTATTAGGCAGTCACAGTAGCTTCATGTCCCATATTTTTAAGCAAAACTTTACATAATATCGAAAAAGTAATAGAATGATACCAGAGTCATATTCAAATTGCAAACTATCGAAAAATCAATCAACTTTCCTACAAGTCTGACTAGAAAGCTCTATGCTTAGATTAGATGGCTTACTTTCATTTGTCTTTATAAGGTGTAAAATAATAATTATAAAAAAAAAAACAAACAAAAACACAAAAAAAAAAGAAGTTACAGGATTGAAAAATAAATTCTCTCCCCACTACCAAAATAAAAGGTCTGATCTACAGAAATATATTATTTACCATAAAGCATTTAATAAGATTTTATTTCATTAATGTTTTGAGTTTTAGTTCATTTTCTTATACAGAAGATCCTGTCATCATAAAGAAAAAAAAAATAATATCCCCAAACCTATAGACAAATACACAGATTTTGGTGCATGGAACAGTACACAGTTCGGTGGTACATTTTTTTTTAATCAATTCACATGAATAGTTACTGTAACCCATACCATACAGTTGTAAAGAATTGTTTTGAAAAGCTACTAACTAATTAGTTAAACCGTTCTCTATATAACATGGTGATCAATAGACAGACGGAAGGACATGCAGAAAAAAAAATCCGTTTAATATTATGCATACGCTATTACCCAATGCTATATGTCCATACCATACCATACCACACCAAAAGACACCGTCTATAGAAAGAAATAAAAAGAAAAGTTTGTAAACAACTATAACTATAGCCTCCAAATCCCTATTATCCCTGTGCGATAAAAAAAAACGAATAAAAAAGAATCCAGGAAAACCGGCATTAAGAAAATTTTTCGAAATATTTTCACGATTTGACCTAAAGAAACTACAAATTCTGGAAGTTTCACTGTAATTAATATTTTTGATAAAAATCATAAAAATCAACAATCATTCCAAAAAGGGCATTTACTAAAACTAATAAAATACAAAACAAAAAATTAATAAAAATGTGAATCTGGGAAAAGTATTTTAGTTTCTTACCTGTACTATGTGGTTATACTCAAGCAGGCAGGTACAATGCAATTTTTTCAATTTCAAATGTAACAAAATAGTAAATAGGAATAATATAAATAGATATACGTAATAAATATAGGATTGATTAGGTACTAGGTAGGTAATATCACAGCCGAAAATGTTAACAGCAAATTTATTATTCCTTCTCGTTAAAACTTTGTACTACTCCAGGGTTCGTTGTGAAATTCAATTCTGGTGTAAAATCACAAACGAAAATTGTTCAGTTTAAAAATTAATTTCAATGTTTCACTGATAAAACATTTATTTAAATAATTTGATTTAAATGAATGTCGATAGTAAAATTTTATAATTTATATAAAAAAAACAAATAAAATTACATTTGGATATGTGCACAAAATGAAAAGTTAATTTATGCACTAAGATAATACGCGCACGACTATACCATCCAGCGGCCGGCAAACGATTAGAATCGCGTTCGCGTCCAATTCAAAATATTTCTTCGACATATGTTGAACTTGGAGAATAATCAGTGACAACACAATAAAGCTCATCATTTGAAAGCTTACACATATGGGAGGAGAACTGTAGATAACAATAAAGTTTTGATATAACTGCTGGCCGGTCGGTGGGGCCCACAAGGTATTGTGGGAGAAGCTTATTAGTTAAATGATCAGCTGACGAGATTTTTTGATCGAGAGCCCCACCGATATGTCTTGACTATGGGCAATTTGTACCCTAAACGAACTTGTGTGCGTGCCTATAAGATAATACATACTCACAAATTTTAGTTTGAGCTTTTGAAGAGTGAATTTCACTCTCTATACTACACTTCATATATATTTAATACCAAAGCTCTCAATATATTTTGTTTTTCAACAACTGCGCAAGTTTGAACCACTTTAACTTAAAAGTTATGCTCTTCGCAGTCGTATTTTCGAGAAACCATGATCAATGATTCATGCCATAGGGGAATATAGACGTGTGAAAACTTGTTGCATCATGTTTAAACAGATGCGAATGGATTTAGGTACGAAAAATTATGTGAGGGCGAAATTTGCTATTTTTAATGTATATAACCCTGCGTCGATTTATGAAGAAGATCATATAATGAAGATATCAAATGATGAAAATAAATTCTAACTGTGGAAATTTTTAATAAATCTGCGGTCTTACTTCAGTAAAACGAAGTGAAAATATTTTTCATTTTTGCAGCCATAACAGCGCAATTATCTTTCTTCCTCTTTTGCTTCTTCTTATTATTATTACATTAATTAAGAATTGTTACAATTCGAAAAATAAATTCAAATTGTATTAAATTTATAGTTATACGAGGATTTCTGATCTAACCGAAATTTAGAAAATTTCTTGTCGAGAAAAGAAATTATGTTTGAATTTCAGCCTCACCTAATTTTGATCCGTGAAGACAGTAGTTCTATTTACTAGAAGATCGAGCTCTAGCTTCTCTGCATACTTAAAAATCTCTCTCGGCGGTTTCTCGCTAATCTTAGTTAGAAATTTCTAACGTAATATATTTTAGTAGAACGACAATGATGATGATAAAAACTGCATAGCTATAGATATTTTTTAGGCAATATACAGTTATTTTCAATCCCTAAGGTTGTGTCGTGTCATGAGAATTTTTCTGTCTCTACCTATCTATCAGGTATCATATAAAAATATTAGGTTTACATGAGAACCTGCCTTGAAAAACAGCCCCAGCGATTGTCTGCGAAGATCAATTAGTTTGTGCGTCTGGAAATAAAGAGAATCGAAGAATTCCTATGCTTACTAAGAAGTAGGCATAGGAATTTTTTTTAAGCGTACCAAAATGGCACTTTAAGTAGGAGGGAATTACAAAATGGGAAGGCACGCAACTGAATCTCCAGTGGCGTAGCGCACCTGGTACGAACCAGGCCTAAAATGCCTTTTTTAAAGGATATATTATGGGTAGGGACCAGTATACAGACTGTCGATTGCGGTTTGTCATTGCCCTCAACTGTTTCGTATTCAGGGACTCAAAGTAAACTTTCTTATTCCTAGACAGCTGCTGAAATTTCGAGTGGCAGCTCCAGCCAAATTTGTTTCGACACAGTCTTGAGAGGACATAGCCAGAAGTGTTTCCAACTCTGAGTTTACCCTTGTAGCTAAATTTAGCTACTTCCCAGCTCCTTGGTAGCTAAACTCATATTTTTTTCGTAGCTAAATGGCAGCTAAAGTTTTACTTATGTCGATTTCGATGGGACTTCAGTACAACACCAGTATTACACTTTTTCCAGCAGTACAACACTGAAAATGTTCGATGGGACATTTTTTATAGCAAAAGTGCAACACGAGGTTTGCACTGACTTACCCTACTTTGCACTGAATATTTTGTCGGTGTTACGAATACATATTCCAAGTTGAATTGTGATCTGCTCTGTCAAAATGTACTTTCGCGATTATTTGTGAAATTTCGGAGTTAAATGAATTAAAACATTTTATTTGGGTAATTAGCATAAAGTTAAGAAGAACTTTGTTTCTATATATCAATAAAGAACATTTATTACGTTTGACAGCTCCGTGTTTATAATACGTGTGCCCACAAATACAAGGAATATGATAGAAATATGTTCGATGGTCTTCAGTGCTCCCAGTTCTCCGCGGCCAGAAAAAGAGGCAACACTGAAATGATCCCATCGAAATCGACATAAAATTAATTTTTCGAATTGATTTAAAAAATTAACCACAAACGACGGTGTATGCACATCTATATGTATGTCAACACGTTCAGGGGGAAGAGAAGGAAAATTAATAAACCCACCTACGTGTTATCAATTAATAATCGTTCAATAAATATTATATTAACCAAAATATTTATTTCTTGTAAAGTCCTATATTTATGACAATCAAATTAAAAGTGTTTTAAATAACACACAGGGGTTAAATCCAAAGAAGTCAAATCCAAATAAGTAATTCATTAGATAAGATCTTTCAACGGTTCTGTAACATCTACATATGTACTCACTACTTAAGTCTCTAAAGTGCCACTTTTTTTAACAACAAGAGCAGGAAGTTCATACTCATCACAGCTTTTACCATACTTTTGTAACCCAAATCAAATCGAAAGGATTGAACCTGAAGTTTTTAATTTCCGAATTTGTTTTTAACAATATTCATGAAGCTAAATATATTCCTATATCAGCATTGGAATGACGTAAAGTCAACGATTTTATAACAAACTGACACAATTCTTTAAATAAGTTGTTTCCAGTATCCACTGTATCTATAAATTTTACAGCTTTACAGTTTCTTGCCCGCAGAAGTAAACTTTTTAGCAGCTTAGATTTCGGGTACAGGTAGCATACAATTTTCTGTCACAATTTGGTAAAAAATTTATGGTCAAAATAAATGAAAATTTTAGCTACAGTTCGGTAGCTAAAGAAGCCCACGGTAGCTAAATTGCTACCGGTAGCAAAATGAAAATCTTCGTAGCTAAATTACCTTCTTGGTAGCTAGATTTAGCCACGAAGTAGCTAAATTGGAAACACTGGCACTGTCTGAGCAAATATAGATGTAGTAAGAGCTCTTGCAGCCCCTGATTAGGCTATCCTGAGCTCCACCTCTATAGCATAGACTTTCGTCTGAAAGATGGAATGGAAAGTTTCACTTCTGTACTCACCACACCAGCGCCTGTTTTGTTATCCTTCTTGAATTCGTCAGTATACAAGACATGAACCTGTTGCGGAATCTAAACAATTTCCGATATAACGGGACTTAAAGATATTTGGGTATGTTTTTATAGATTATCCTGTATTTCTGAGCGTTACACCCTATGATGATGATAAAAATAATGATACGGTTTTTCTTATTGACGTTTCTAAGCATGTTTTTTAAAAAAAAAACCTTTATAATATTTAATTTTTTTGTTGTATGTTGCATTGCATGTCATTTCATCCGGGTTTATGTTTAGTTTAACATATTAATATTAACAACGACTAAATGATGAAAAGCATATATTGTTGACCGTTTATTTATTAAACGTGTCACTACAGTGAGCTTGTGTTACGTTGGTTGTGATAGTCATGTTCCTCTTCTCAGCCTTGAAGTTATGGCTCAACAAAATTAAAATTTCGGAATTTTAACTCAATATTTTTCTTTTACCTATTTTCTATTTTTATCAAAAAAACACGTCACCAACAGCAATTTATCATATTAGATTTGAGAATCCCAAAAGCTTGGCTTTAAAATGACCTATTAAAATCTCTACCCAAAGTATAACGCTTTCTGCATTTTTTGGACTTCTTCTTGAACATATCCAGCAAAAATGGCTTAATAAGTTCGTCCCCAAAAGATAATTTCCTACATTTTGGCACTAATTGAAACTTTTCGTTAGATATCCTCAAGAAAAACTAAAAAAAAAAACGCAGAAAGGGTTAAATTTTGTGATAAATAATTTGGAGTGAAGCTCTTGAGCTTTTTTTTATCCAATATGAAAGAATTTTTTTGACGACGTGTTTTTTGATAACAATAGAGTTAAAATTCCGAAATTTTGACATTTTGACTTTGTCGACTCATAACTTTAGAACGGAGGGCGGGAGGAGAAAAGTTTATATACCATTATAAAGGCCCAACGATAATGCTATCTGAAAAACCATCATCATAGGGTTTAATGTTCAAAAGTTACACGGTGATCTATAAAAACATACAACTAGGATTACCACCCACCATTCATAACAATTTTTTGTTTGTCTAGGCATGACCTATTCATAGCCTTCGGGTATTACACCACATACGGCACATCCTGTATACATATGTAATGTATGTAATACATGGAGTTCAAACATCAAACCTTGTATGCATAAGTGATAATAATAATTTGAAAATAGTCAGAAGTGCATATTTTAGTGTGTTCATCTTTTTATAGAATTGTACCGGAATTTTATTTGAAAACGCATTTAGCAATGAAAGGCGATTTCCTTTAATTTTGCAAATCCTGGCATAGAAAAACAACGCAAGGTGTAGTTGGAGTGAATACAGCGCATGCAACACATCGTTGTAATGTGTTGTTAGTGGAAAATAACAGCAACAGCACTGTAATTCCACCATAAAGTCCAGGGTCAGACAAAAATGAATATTGTTCCCAAGGCCTCTTGTCAACTTTTATAAAAAAATCTAACTTAATTCAAAGTATAAACCTAATATCGGATTTAACGAACATTGCTGAATCTCTCTTTCGATCATAGGGCCAATTTATTGGCATAGTTTTTGCACATCCCGTTCGAAATTGTATAGGAAATGTAATGTAATTAAAGTTCGCAGTGTTACCCCACTCATGTACAAAGCACGATTTATATCTTATTCCTCTGTAATCGAATCAGCTACTATCTCTCGCTTTCTGTTTCGAAATGAAGATTTCTTTGTAAATGAAAATTCAACTTTGTTCTTCATTCAAGAAGAGACAACGGGAAATACATTCAATCAAATTTCGGGGGTAAGTTCAATTTGGGGCCTATTGGATACAATTGCTTATGATAATCAGTCTTTATTTCATTATAGAAGAAAATAATGTGTTAATGTAAACAAGGTTTATTAGTACAATTTGGATGTAGTAAATTTCGTAGCCCAAGTGGCAAAAATAGAATTCGTGAATAAACCCTTTCCAAAGAATCCTCGCTGCATGGAATTGTTGCAATACCCATGTAGCAGCATTAATTCCTAGTACCACAGAAACTAGTAAGCTTAGATCTATGGATTTTATATTTTGAAGACAGTACATTTCTTTCTGAAATTTAAGATTCCGTTGCAATAGCAGAAAATTCAAGTATTTCTGCTTTGAAGCTGAAATTGCATTTTAGAAATGGCGACATACGTAAGGTAAGTAGACCCATTTCGCGAATGTTTGAAAAAACATTTTTCTTGTATACCCTCTAAAATAATCAATCTAACATATTTGGTAGCTTCGATGTTGACTGTCGTCGATAAATCTGTTAGAAGTTGACTTACAATCGTACATTAAAGTATTCCTTGGATTGTAAGAAGCATACTTGGGCGTTATAAAGACTATATTCTATAAAGAGTATTCAGAAGCACGTGCAGAATATTTCAAAAATTTGATTGCTAGATTCCAGTTATGAAATTATAAAAGTTATGAAGTTAAAGCAGGTAGAAGCTCACGAATTTTTCATATTGGATTTAAGAAGCCAAAAGCTTGGCTGTAAAATGATCTATCGCACTTTGTACACAAAATGTAAGTCTTTCTGCGTTTTTTGCAGTTTTTCTTAAAAAGCTCGTCCCCAAAAGATAATTTCCTACCTTTTGGCACTAATTGAACTTTTTCGATGGATATGTGTCCAGAAAAAACTAAAAAAAAAAGAGAAAACGCAGGAAGGGTTACGTTTTGGGTACAGAGTGTGATAGATAATTTGAATTGGAGCTCTTGGGCTTTTTTAATCCAATATGGAAAATTGGTTTGACGATGTGTTTTTTTTTTTTCTTATAAAAATAGTAGTTAAATAAAACAAAACCAGTTAAATTCCGAAAGTTTAACTTTGTTGAGCCATAGCTTCAAAACGGAGGTGTAGGGGAAAAATTTATAGACCATTGGGAAGTCCAACGATAATCTATCTAAAAGATCATCATAGGGTGTAACCACTGACATGTATAACATAGACTGCTTGATCTTTTATTTCATATGGGTCCACTTTTGTTGGCGGGGGTGCGAAAACTATCTTAATTTTAAGTTTCATTTTCGCTTTAACTGTCATGTTACATTACAAGCTCAACAAATTCCAAATATATTCAAAATTATTATTTTCATTGGAAGCGTATCTCCTATAACATCAAGAATTCTTTAAACTCAATTTTTAAGGAAATAAAATTAAACAATTTTTGTCTGCCTATCCCTAAAAGTATCTATGGGGATAAAGAAAGTTACAAATGTTATATTGCCATATATTTCTATTCTATATACTCATATGGAAAATCCACTGAACTGAAACCGAACTATGGTGGTTTTCGTATAGAACTTATTATTTCAAGTTCAGTGGAGTCCAGTCGTTAAACCAAAAAGAGACAACTATAGAAAAGTGATCCCATGATAACGTAAGCTTTTTCAGTGGTGTCAGCGGTCCATGCTATACATGTCAGTGGACGTTCAAAAGATACAACATATACCCAAATATTTAGGTCCCGTTATCTCGGAAACCGTTAGGATTTCCCCTCCCCCCTCCAAACAATTCTTTCCTTGTATACACATGACCTATCAATAGCTTTCGAGTGCCAGACCGTTCACGGGACACCCTGTATAATAAACTGTATGCTTACTGGTAAGACCTAACCAAATATAATTTTCACTTCCATTTGTAATTAAAATAAAAAAAAAAAAATCTTCTTTCTCAGATTCACATTTTTTCTAAAAAAAACAAAAAACAAACAATAAAACTTAAGCTCACCTTTAATAAATCCGTTGAGATCTTCAACTAAGTCGTATTCCATTATTCCTGCGATCTCCTGGGAATTGCTCTCCAGGGAAGAAGTTTTCGTCAAATTTGATTGACTCAATCCAGTTGTTGTTGTAGTTGTTGTTGTAATCGGTGTATAATTGTGGCAATAATTTCTCTTTGCTGAAGTTTTCTTCGTAGTACTTTGTGTTATAACACTCTTTGCTGCTGAGTCCAGAAAGAATTGATTTTCTTCCCGGCAATAATAATTTTTCACGTTTTTCCGGTCTAACGATAGTGTCTCGTTTAAATTTCGTACACAATCGTTGTCCTCGGGTATGCCCTTTTTCGTTTGCTTCAAATGATCTGTCCTTATCAAAAAGGGAACAATTATTCGCGTTGCGCCACTTGTTGTCTCTGTGATAATTTCCAAATTCTGCAGATTGCCAGTTGGGTTTAGCGTGCTTGCTGATAGTTCCACTGGTTCGAGAGTATAACTGATTTCCCCGTATTCTGATTGCTCCGCCTTTGTTTTCGTTATTGTTGTAAAGTTTTTCTCGCCGTTTTGGGCAGTCAAATTCGAATTTAACGATAGAAGCCATTTCGGTCGGGACTGCAAAGAAAAATGTAATTAAATACAGGGGTAAGGTTGAAATGATAAAGTGCAGCTCGAAGTTATATTATTTGAGTTAAAGTGTCGAAATATGGAGCTAAGAAATTTTATGTTCTATTTGAAATATTATCCTTGAGCTATTAGCCGCATTAAACTTTTATTCTGCGTAATGATTGCGTTTTTTTTTTATTATTTATGTACATTGCGTATACATATTTATTATGTGGATGTGAGCAACAGTTTTCGTTGAGAATATCCATTAAAGGAAAAATAATATGTTTTTCAGGCAAATCCAAATAGAGTTCAATTATATCGTACAAACAGAGTGTCCCGTATATGGTCTGGCACTCAAAGGCTGCGGATAGGTCATGGGTGGGGGATCATAACGGTTTCCGAGATAACGGGACTTTTAAGATATTTGGGTATGTTTTTATAGATCACCCTGTAACTTTTGAACGTTACACCCTATGATGATGATTTAAACTTTGGTAGATAGATAATCGTTGGACCTTTCCAATTGGAATTTTAAATCTTTTATTTTTATTTAACTACTATTTTTATCAAAAAACACGTCATCAATACTAATTTTTCATATTGGATTTAAGAAGCCCACAACCTTAGCTTTAAAATGACCTACCACACTCTGTACAGAAAATGAAACCCTTTTGCGTTTTGCACTTTTGTGTACGCATATTCAGCGAAAATGGCTGAAAAAATTCAATAAGTGCCAGAAAGTAGGCAATTATCTTTTGGAAATGATATTTTTCAGCCATTTTCGCTGAATATGCTTACGAAAAAGTGCAAAGAATGCAGAAGGGTTTCATTTTCGGCAAAGAGTGTGATAGGTCATTTTAAAGCTAAGGGTTTGGGTTTCTTAAATTCAATATGAAAAATTTGTATTGATGACGTGTTTTTTGATAAAAATAGTAGTTAAATAAAAAAAAAAATTCCGAAATTTTAAATTAGTTGAGTCATAACCTCAAAACGGAGAGGAGAAGGGAAAACATTTATAGACCATTGGAAAGGTCCAACAATTATCTATCTATCGAAGTTTAAGTCATCATCCGTTCAGAAGTTACAGGGTGACTTTAAGTCCCGGTATCTCGGAAACCGTTAGGATTCCCCCCTGTACAATTTTTTGCTCCTCTAAGCATGACCTATCCGTAGCCTTCGGGTGCCAGACCATATACGGGACACCCTGTATAGAAGCAGATACGAACTCATCATTATGAAAGTTGTTCGTTGTAACTTTCAACGAAAGTTTCAAAAGGTTATTATTTTTCATTAATTTTCAACTTTATGTTATGAACAATTTGCTTGGGAGGAACTTTTGTGAATACTGAGCTCAAGACTGAAGTCTAATTAATATCTCATAGGTAATATCTCCCTTATTGTACCATGACAAGGTATATCCATCACAGCAGTATCAGTGTGTTTTATTTGTTTTCGCCACCCATTTAAGAAAAATATATTTCTCATTTCCACAAATAATGTTACATTTTTGGTTTTAGATTCAGGCGAGCAAGAGTCGAGCGTGGCGAGGTGAACATACATCACGCGATGCCACAGCGTTGATATGAACACTCTCATAATATAACGTGCAATTATGTTAATTACTAAGAGTTAGGTATATCCCCGCCTCGCCGCGTTGTGCACGTACCCGAAAGTAGCGCGAATGTGAAGAATCTTCAACTGGATTTACCGCTTTTGCATCCAAGACAATTCGTCAGCGGAAAGGGGAATGCACATTTTTCATACAACTTTAGGCCCGATATCAACAGACATAACAGATGTCTTAAACGATGCATTATGATACTCTAAGCATATTTTATTAACAGTGTTTATTTCAATAAGTGGGGGAAAGCTTTAGCGATCGGATGTAGATTGAGCGACCTTTTTGGGGTGAAAAGATAGATTTTTCTACTTCTCGTAATTGCACGGAATTGGTACGTCGCGTCATGGAAAATGACTTCCTATGAGAAAAATTTTCACAACAGAGCACAAATGGCCAGTGAAGAAAGAACTGCACAAATATATGCGAAACGTAGTAACTGGGATGTATGTCACCCAAGTGCATGGATAATGGGTTTTCCGGAAGTAAAAGGGTCTCGAGAAAGTTTTCTGAATCGGGAAAAAGTACACCACTATCGGTGAGACCTTTAATTTGATATGCAACAGGCTGTATTGTAACCCCCCCCCCCGCCGGGAGTTTCTACCACCACGCTAAATGTATTCAGAGAAAAAATGTCTTCTACGAATTGTAGCTGGTAATGAAGGTAATGAGCTGAGGCGAATTGTCCCGTTTTCCGATCGGGTTGAATTGCAAGGAAAGACAAAAAACTGTCCATATTTAGGGATGAAAATATATAAATGCGTTCTTGCAGTAAGTACACATTTCTTATTTATTAAAAAGAAATTTTGTATTACACGACCCCGAATCTCTCGAAAGCCGTACACTGAATGTGTTTCGAAAATATAATGTTTTCTGTGAACAGTAACCGAACAATCTGAACAATCTCTTCGTTGAAATTTCTCTTACTTGCATTATCTTCAAAGTATGTCGGCGATTCATTTGCGTTGTTTCAACAAAACGCCGCACATGAATACCTGTGTGTTCATACCCTAATACGCGTCTGTCCAATTTAAATGAAATTTTATTATGCTGTCTGAAAGCTCCAAATCTTACGTTATTACAAGCTAAGCTTCAGAAGCGATATATTGAAACTTGGTAACAATTTAAAGTTATTTTTGGTAGAATCTACAGTAAAACAATTTACCTTTTTTGTAGGCCCGTTTAATGAGCTGGTCTAGGTTACTCTGGAGCAGAAAAGGCAGAAAAGAGCAGAAATTGTGTTCTATTTACCTGGAATATTATGGTATTACTCTAAAGTAATCTAATGTGAACTGGGCTGCGTTCTATGAGTTTGCTTCTTTAAATTGAAATAGAGTAATCTAGAGCAAGATTTTTTCGAGGAGCAACTTAAAACAGGCAGTGAAGTGAATACTGTAAAATACCGCAAGTTTCTTGAAATTTTCTGTAAACTAAAATTCAGTTTTCTTATTGTAGCGATTCTCTACAATTAAAAGAATAAGCTGAATCCCTTAATATACAGGCAAATTAAAGTAAGCTGCCATGCTCTGCCCTGAAATTTTCTCGATCTCATTAAACACAGACCTTATATTATTTTATACCCAATTATATCCACTTTTACCTAATCCAGGATTCATTCTTCTCCGAAAGCTTTAATTCGACTACAGGCCGAACGGCTGAGATGATTTTAATTGAAATTGGAGTTCAGATCACAACTAGTTTACTGAATTCTGTTAGTAAACATGGTGATCGCTTTCTACCTAGGAAAACTACAGTCAAGTAAGTTAGACTATTAAATCTAACGTGCTGGATCTTGATAATACTGTGTGCCATGAAAAGGAATATATTGATTAATTCCTTGAACGATAAAATTACATTCAGTTCAACTCAGAGGCTTGGCAACTAGTCGAATTTAAGTTTTTCGTGTTAGAGCGAACGCGTTATAACACGACAAATCATCTCAGTTTCCCATAATACAAAACATTAATACATGTCATATACCAAGTTCCAGTGAAGAGAATATCGATGAAGTTTGAATAGGCACACCTTTCCTAAAATTACAAATCCGTCGATATTTATAAAAATCGGTTCAGTCATTGTCCTTTAATTTTGTGGATGATTGGACATTGGAAAAAAAAAATTTCGTAAGACACAACTTTATATTTTCGTTTTTATCGATTGGCTTCCAACACTTTGGATATTCATAATTTACGAACTTTTTTAATTTAAATGAAATGTTGAGTGCACTGTTATGTAAAAAAAAATATTTCAGATTTTCTAAAAGTATTTCTACTATTCTTATATTTGACCAAAATCGATGAACAGCGTTTGAAGAATTATACATAAAATCACCTATTTATGTATGCAGCAAGTCCTAAACAAATTGACGGAAACAAAAACTTACTATACATGTTCTTGTGGAGGTATTTACCGTTTTTATAAGATGCATCTAATATTTTCCTATAACAATAATAACAACAATGATAAGGAAGTAGTATGAGGAGGATAAAATAAAGACTGTTTTAAAGAAGCTATTTTTTTCTGTAAAAATAAAACAGAACGTTATTAATATCTGACTCAACACATATTTGACTCGAATTACTCACACTTCGATCATCTCAATATTTCATTTCTTTTAGGATCAGTTTGTTTTTACATTTATTTAACTTAATTACTTTCATACTCACATTTAATTCACCGTTTACTTGAAATGAAATTGTAGAGTCCTAGACGACCTTTGAGTGAAAAGCCTTAAAAGCTTTTTCGTTCAAACTGTAAAAAAAAAAAAATATAGTTTAAAAAAATGTTAAAATTAAAATAAACTTTGTAATACGATTAAGATTTCATGTAGTATTTGATGTTTCTGACAAAAAACAAGAGTGCATTTTTTGTTAAGAATTCTAAAGTTTGGTGGACAGCACATCACATAACAGTGAGAGAAAATAGTCTTTCGGAAGTCTTAGCTAAGACAGTGTATATATACATGGTAGGCTTTATAATTTTTTCATAACTTTTTCCATTTTTAAAAATTTTCCTAGTAACCCATTTATTTTGCGATATTTTTTGGCGTTGCTTTTGTATGGCTGATATCATATAGACACCCGATGACAATTCATAAATTCAAATAAATTGAGACCTTAGGAGTCACCTACACAGGATGGGTTTTGTTGATAATAATATGCAAAGAATAGATTTCTTGGCTTTGGCTCATACCTCTTAAATAAACAGCATGAAGCTGGATTTTGGGCACTTGATCTAAAGAAGATATTTCAACCATTTAAACAACGTTATGCTTTACGGTCAAATGCTTCAGTTATCTATCTATTGAATTCTTGAGAAAAAAAATCATACAAATCCCATTGGGATACCTACTCAATCCTACTTATTTACCGAACACCTTGTATACTGCAGGATGTTGAATTTTTATTGGTTTAGATACAATTATTGTGCGATCAATGCACGCATTCTCTCTACGCTCTACTTTAATTCTAAATAGATCATTGTTCTATGTGGTACAAACGAAATTATATATTTAAAATTATATCCTTGATTTTATCTAAATTATACAGGGTGTTTCCCACTAGGAGGTCAATAGAGCGGGAGGTGATAGTACTCACCTAGACGAACCAAAAATTGTATGGGTGTGATATGTCAAATTAAAAAGGAAAGTCTAAAGTTTACACTCTTTATAAAAAAAAGTTATGTTAACGACCTTGTTGCAAAAATAATAGAAGATAAACTAGATAACCATAATTCTGGATTGGAGAGGGGTATGGGGCTGATTGAGCTCTTAACTGTGACCGTACGCCCTGTAGTTTTTAAGATACAGGGTGTTTTGTGAAAAACTAGCTCTTTTTCTTAATCACCCTGTAACTCCTAAACGGTTGATATGCCCCCCCCCCGCCATACAATTTTTGGTTCGTCTAGGTGAGTACTGTTACCTCCTAGTGGGAAACACCCTGTATACGTATTTTTTTAAATGACTCTTTTATTGACTGGTTCATATAAACTTGACTTAAAATAAATGGCAGAAGGCTCAAAAATCGGGAAAAGACACCAGCTAAACTAAAACTTAAAAAAAAGTCAATAGAGACAGACAGTTAAAACAATTGACACAAATTACACGAAATGACAACAAAATTGCGCAAAAATGAACACAAACGACACAAAATTCTCAAAAAAAGACTAAAAACAGATACAAGAATTTAAAAATAAAAACGGCCAGGTGCGAGTCGGACACGCGCATGAAGGGTTCCGTACCATCGTACACAATTTAACACTATGTATACGCCAAAAAAACACGTTTCTTATATGGGGCCCCTTTAATTTTTAACTATATTTTATTTTTATTGTTTGTTGTTATAGAGGCAATAGAAATACATGTCTGTGAAAATTTCACCTGTCTACCTATTACGGTTCATGAGATACAACCTGGTGACGGACGGAAGGACAGCAAAGTCTTAGTAATAGGGTTCCCGTTGTTACCCTTTGGGTACGGAATCCTAAAAAAAAGGACCTATAAAAAAGGGGGGGGGGGGGTGCGATAAAAAAGTAAATTTTAAGGCAGTCCCAATTTTGACAATTGGGTAAAGGCAGTTCAAATAAGTTCTAAATTTTCAAAATGATCTAATAAAATATAATTTCCTAAGACCGGTGATAAACGATGATGAAAATCTAGTTTTATATCGAGTGTGTTTTTTCAATCTATGGTACACGTAGTTGATACATGGTTGATACACATTCTTGAGACAGCAAAGAAAATTCTCATTTCCATAATATGAACTCTGATAAAAAAAAAGTGCGCAGCCGCAATTTTCTTGAAATTAAAATAAATGCCGATATTTATACATTTTTTTGAAAAAGGTCTGTTAATAGCCACCATATCATGTTTCAAGAGCACAACAATTTTCAACAACTGGCCTGCTCAAAGTCAGGATTTGAACTCTCTCGAAAATCTCTGGACCAGATCAATAGGAAAATTCACAAAACCCATGTTCGCAATATCCACTAACTTTGAACAGCTGTTGAAGGCTTGGAACAAAATTCCATCAAGTTTAATGGAAAATCTAATATCGTCTATTCCAAGAAGACTAGAGATCATAATAAAAAATAAAGGCGTAAAAATTAAGATAATATATGTATGTTCTTATTTTAATTCAAAATTTTAAGTTATCGGTTTCTTTATATTAAAACTTCGTGCCTTTTATTATCGTAATGAAACGATTTTTGAAATATTTTCCTCTGCTCCATTTTTTATTGATTAGTAGTGCATATGTACACAAACTGAGTACACGCATACATATGTAATAAAACACTCGTATATCATTCGAGTTTAACTCTCTGCTCTAAATTGGGCTATATACGAAAATGTTCTAAAATAGTGTTAAAAATCCGATTTTTAGTACGGTGTATCGAGTGTGTATAATCGTGTGTCACCGGACTAAGCAAACGAATTTTCAACATAAAATTTTGCAATTTAACACCGATAGCGAAATCGAATTAAAAATATTAAATCGAAAAAACGAAAAAAATTTACGCGATACCATTATAGTTACGAGTCCCCCTCTTCCTTCCAGAGATATCAATCATATCTTCAAGAACCGTCAGTGGATGTGAGTCACCTTCAAAACCTCGAGCATTATGGAACAGTGAACTGAATCCGTTAATTCAGGATTAAATCTGATCGGAATAGTCGCAAACTATGGGTACCGTTAAGCATCCCATTTAAAGTGAAATGTTGGCCTAATATTGCCGCAGGTCTGTCTGATTCGTTGAGGTTAGATCTTGTGGCCAGTAATGAGGATAAGCTGGTCGAACCGAGAGCATGTAGGAACGCTTCCCTATGCCAATACCTACCAGTACGTTCACACACGGAGAACTCAAGATGTCTCTCTGGCAGAGCACTCCTTGGAATGCACGCACTTGGACACCTTGATTTGCTTGAAGAAGTCCTACAAAGCCTTCATCAATCGTCTCACACTTTAGCAGATGAACAATGGACATGGTAACCAAATAAGTTATCACGACTGTTCTTCCCATTAATGATAATGGAAATAATCGACTACGTCATGCGTTTACAGCTGTACACAATTTCTCTAGAGCAATTCGATTGGCAAAGTACAAAGTATTTAATATCTTATAAAGTACAAAAATGACTGTGAATATAAAAAACTAACTAAGTATGTAAGTGGGTACCAAAAACGAAATTTAGTATATTATAAAAGTAAAAATAACAATAAAAGAAAAAAAGAAACATAAAAAAAAAATAAAGTAAAAATAAAGCAAGGAATAGAAAAATCGAAAAAAGTGAGGCGTCATCACACTCACAAAACACACAATAAAACAATGGAAGCTATTATGCCTTAAAGTATGCGAGCCAGAGCTAGAAACGTGCTGAATGCCCGAACGGAACAAGTATACAAAATGGAATACTAGATTTTAAAAATTGTGTGAATATAATATAACTATCCAGAAATTTTTATTTAAAATTTTATCGATTAGGCTACGAAACAAGTAGCAAGCTACGATCACCAATAACATATCATCATTGACTTTACAAGGCTTTTATTTGATTTGAAATCGATAGAAAAATCTTATCTCTAACTAAATGAATAAAGGAAAAGCTTCCGATAAAAACCTCGACTCATATACCTACTAGATTCAACGTGCTGTACATTGGTGAAGATGATATGGGCATTGAATTTTATAGAAATATAGAAAAAAGTGGCGTAAATTTCACCACGATTTCACCAACGACCATAACATATGTATGTATGTAAAGCTTTCCATGAACCATTGAAATCTAAAATTAATAAACATATTCTAGAAAACAGACTGCTCGACAGTGATTCTGTAAGAAGTTGAGAATATAAAAATATTGTTAACACTAGGCCAAAGCAAAGGTTATATTAGTCTAAGGTTGTTTTGAGAAAACAAGATTTAAAAAATAAGATTTGTTAGTAGCTGCTATGTACCAATATTAGGCTTATCTCATACAAATTTAAATAATCCCAATTCCATGCCAAAGCAATCCTCCAAAATAACTAGTCGAGGCAAGATGGTTGGGCTAACTAGCTAGTCTTAGAAATATTTTTAGGTTTGTGCAAATATCTTTAAATTTTTACAGCTCTGCAATCGAACTCTTACTTTATATTAGTCACGCTAGTTTTGCGTCAGAGCGCATTTTCTATTTCACAACTTATCTTTCCTAGTTGTTATCGAGCTTAAAGCTTAGCCTGTTGATAGCCGGTAAGAGTTGGCCTTGGCACGAGTAGAAAACATTTCTTTAGGTGGCCATTTTAACGTTTATACAAAATTTTTAAGCTTTTGAACTATTTAAAATGGCAGTTTTTTATATTTTTTCACGTGTGCGTGAGACCATTAGATAAATACGATACAAAAACGAAAATACCACTGTGCTGAATTTTGATTTTTTTTTACGTAACGTTTCCATTGCTTTAGATACTTGTATCAAATGTGTTATATTTGTTTCACCCTTGTAAGATAGGATTAACATTAAACGTTATTAGATGAAAAACTTTTTGTATCTTAAAAAATTTCGGAATTATATAACTCATTTTATTTAATTTAAAGTGCAATGTATGAATTTAAAGAATTAAAGTTTGATTGTTCAGTTTTTACGCGTGTTTATCGCTCCAAATTTAAAAATTTATAAATTCTCGAAAACTAAATTGTTTGGGAAAGATAAAAGTTTACGTTTACATGAATATATGAAGTATAATTCAAGTAGAGATCGAGTAATCAAAATATCATGTAAACGCGCATTGACTTCAAGTATACTTGAGTGAAGTAAATCACAAAATTTTGTTCGATTTACTTGTAAAAATTCATGTAAACTCAACTTGTGGATTTCAAGTCAAGTTCTCAAGTATTCATGTAAACGTACTGAATGTGTTCATCCACATAATAGCGTAGAACCACTGATATGTATATAAATGGACTGGCCAGTTTTGATTTCAGAAAGTATGCTCTCACTGTCAATGCTACCAACAGTCGTAAACTGGCGTCATTTTTAAATTATTTGGGAATTTACTTATATGCATGTCAGTGGGATTTACCACAAAAGTATTTGGGATTGTTTGTATTGTTAAATTTTAATTATGAGCCGAGGGAGGTGTTTTTCACAAGGCTGTTTTGGTTGGGAAGTTTTGATTATTAAGTTCCCAGTTCTGGAAGGGAAATACCGCTGAATTTCAAGCAATTTCTTGCTCCCAATCGTTACAGTTCAGTTGGAATGTATGCTCTCACGGAAAGAGATAGGAATATGAAAGTGGTGCCATTTGTTTTCATGCATTTTTGGTTCAACGAGCAGTCCATTTATGAGTAGAACAAGAAGAGCACAAAATAACGTTTCAAGACAATAAGGTTTTATTATAGTAGTTGGTAATAGTTTTTATGTTGTAATTATATTTTTTAGTGATCGTTATGTGGAATCGTGAATGGTTTATCCAACTTTTTGACACTTTTATTAATTTCATCTAGTTTTTAACTTATTATATTTCTTTTTAACACTTTCAAGTGAAAATTTGCGAAAATATTGTCCGGTCCGATGATTTTGTTCGAAAGTATTTTCATTCTAACAGAACAGATTGGATACAACTAAAGAACATTATAACTTAACTGTTAGATGTTCTTTGGTACAACACAACAAGATGGATGAGTTGGAATTTGGTGGCTGACATTCGAGAATGATCCAAATGATAGGTAGAACTACCTACGAGGTAAACTCCAACTGGTGATTTCATTAACAATTTTTCATTCTTGAAGTAACTACTTAATCGTAAAGGAAAAATATTTACCGCTAGCCTATATATGTAGGACATCACAATATTAAAATAATCAGAAGAAACAAAGCTTATATCAGAATCTCTTATGTTCAATATTCTCTTGCTTATTATTGAATTACATATTTTATATCAGCAACATTAAACTTTGTAAGTTAGATATCACAAGATCATTGTATAAGATAAGATAGTTAGAAGCGTTTATTTCTTTTCGGATCTGTTTTAATTTTTTTTGCCACATTGGTGCGGGATATCGAATAAGTATGGATTCCGATAACCGGGCGACATTTCGCCAACATTTTACCTGGATAGTAACAGTGTAAATGAATATTTGATATCGACTGAATCACTACCGGAAAGTCTTGTCCACTTACGTGAAAAATCTGGCGTAAAAATAAAAAGAAATTTGTTCACAAAGATGCCAATATCCGTACAGCACTACAGCATTATATAGAATAAATTTAAGAACTCATCTCTGCAGTGTACTTGCATTAGTATTACCTCTATTCCTGGCATAACGAATTAACGATCATACATACTAGGCAGAAATGTGTGCCTTTGGTTCCGGGAATTGTATTATACTGCAGAACACAGGAGAATTGATTTGTAAGGTGCATAGAAGTAGAAAAGGTTTTGAAAGTAAGGAGAAAATAATCAAGGTGCCATGACTTGAATCCTTGTAAGAATATGTCAAAATGGAACTTGATAAAATTTTAGATATTATACAGGGTGTCCCGTACGTACCGCATTTCCTTTATACCACGGATTCCTCACTCAATTTCCGTGCATTTTCCGGCTCTCCTCCCATACAATTTATTTCTCGAAATTGAGTGAGGAATCCGTGGTATAAAGGAAATGCGGTACGTTCGGGACACCCTGTATATCAAAAAGGATATGCTATAAGGAAGAAAAAAACTTAAGCATTTTTCTTCATCTAGTAGAACCGCATCGATGTGTTCGTTTTAGCCATCGACGATATTTTCAGAGCGGACACATAATTTAGTGGTTGAAACTTTATTAAGTATTGAAGAAATTTAATAGAAGAGGTCCCATTATAACGCAACATTTTTTAATTAATTTTATAATTTTTTTTGTTTTTAATTTTTAAGAATTGTTCCTGTGCCCTATTTATTTTCTGGCAATCAAGATCAGACATATCAAAAACCATCATAGAACGAGCCAGGAAATGTATCCAGTGCGACGGTAAAATATTTGAGCAATTTTTAAATTAATAGTTATTAGTAGTTACTTAAAACATACTTATAGGCTGCATTATAAAAGTCAGTAGAATAAGTATATTTTTGATTATGATCCTTGTGTATAGACGTATCTAGTGATTGCAAAAATGCTTCCTTGCTCCACTTGTACCATTTTGAATAGTTTTGCTCAAGCTTCGAAAAGCAAAGCTGTGCAACTGAAGTATAGACAAGCGGTTCAAGGGATAAGCCGTAAGATCAAAAGCTGGGAAGTACACAACGCCTCGATAGAATATAAAATCCACGATGGCTGGACTTGATGTAGGGAAGGCCGCAATTTTTCCATAGAAATGTTATATGCATTATTGGAGGCCGAAAACGGTTTTTATGAGCATAGACTCGTAGATGAGCAAATAGCATTCATTTCTTCTTAGAAATTTACAAAAAAATTTTCGGGAGAATTTTTATTTAGTCTGGTGGCCGACTAGACTTATTTTCAGATATAATCATACAATGTATGCCGTTGTCGGCCTCCAAGGCTTAACAATTCTATGGAAAAAATTTCCAGCAAATTTCTAAGAAAAAATTGCTGCTTTCTCCACATCATCATGTCCAGACATTGCTGATTTTATATTGGAGGGACGGGAGGCATTGCTGGCTTACCCTTTGTTTGTTACGTCTGCTCTGCAGTAGTAGCGCATCTGCAACACAACAAGGTACTAAGTCAAATTGCGTTTCGCAATCACTATATAGCTCTATACACAAGGTTATTATCACGTATTTTGTAAAAACCAATATCTCTTTCGACATTGTTTAATTTGATAACGACAGATTAAAATTAATACAGTAAGACCTCGTTTAACGCTGTTTTAGTATTACGCGGTAGAGTTTGGATTCAAGCTAGGTGATCAAACAGGGTTGGATAATATAAATGCGCTCAGGATATTGATGAATTATTGCAAATTACAACAGCTAAAGCCTTTCCCACGACGATATTAACGAATTAGTAGAACAACAAGTACACGAAGATAACGAAGTTAGCGTTTCTGAAGATAAGGAGCAAAGGAACTCTCAACGGATTTTCTAAAAAAGAACGGAAATTATGGATCAATTTGTACAAAATGATTTAAAATTTGATAGAAGTTCAAAGGCAAGATGAAGTGTTATTGATGTGATGTCTTGCTATCGACAACTGCCTGCTGAATGAATCAGGAAAAGATAAACGACTTTACGATGAATTCGTCATAAAAAAAAACAAAAAATATCAAATGAGGAAGAGCCTTCCTCGTCACAAACATAACATCATTACTCAACTTTTTTTTCATTTTCATGAATGTTTTATGAATAGCAATAAATAATTCTATAATTGATGTAATAAAAAACTATTAAGAGGAGTCAGTACTCAGCAAAAGTTTCAATTTAAATACCAGCGAACCTGTAGGTAATAAAATTTACTATACGTAGGTTTGTGTCCTGAAAGTGAGAAAAATCATATAAAATTAGCCTAGACCTAGATCACAGCACATTAGAGACATCTACCGCAAAAGACAGAAACCCAACATCCGACAAAACCATACAATTTAAGACGAAAAATGAAAATTTGCAGTTCACATAAATTGAAAATTTTTACCGAGAATTTCCTAAATTTTTTTTTGCCCATAATTGTTAAATATGCTATTTTGCTTTGTATTTAAACAACTTTCAAATAACTATTGCAATTTCTCGTCGGTGAAATGTCGGGAGAAAAAACAAGTATTATTAGAGAATTATAAAAAGCGACACTAAAAATGAAAAAACTCGACATTATTTGCTAGATCTAGGCCTTATCTTTCTAAAACAGTCACAATTCAAAGAAATGAGAATACCTACCCACAGGAATTTGATTTAAAAGACTTCAATTTTTAACATTTTTTACAAGTTTCCGAGCTAAGATCTCCATTCCAATACCCTTTTTTTAATTTTTGCCAAAGTTATTTACTAGACTTCTTTATTACCTTTAATTTAAGATATAAATCATTATCCTGCTACAAATAGTTTGCCAGAAATTCGCATTGAAAAATGTATGAAACTTGCAAATATTGGTACTGACTCCTCTTAACAATAAATGTTACAAAAAAAGAACTAATAAAATTTCTTATTTGTTCTGTTTCACTTATCCCCATTATTTACGTGTTAAAATGACCGCGGTTAACGCTGGAACTTATTGGATCCCCAGCGTTAAGTGCGATCTTACTGTAGTGCAAAATATGTTATTAACAGATCTAAACGTAAATCTTAAAATTATGAAGTAGCTTTCACGCGATTTTCTTCTTACTTAAGTGCTTACTATTCCTACCATTATAAAAAAAAAATTGAATTTCGAAATAATTTTTTCACGTATGGGCGAGGCATGTTGTAAGAGATCTTTTCCTGTATCTCGGGGAGTAGGTAATTTAGCTAGGCTAATAATGTTGAATTTATCTGAAAGGTAACAGATTAGGGATATTTTCTGTGGATACAGAAAGAACAGTTTGCTAATATGGCTACTTAAGATTTTTGACCTTTAAAGAAGATAATTTTTCGAAGAAAAAAACATTTTTGAAGTTATATCGTTAATTTTTTAATTAACTATAAACTTTTTTTAAAACAAGTTGTTATAAATGAAAGCCAGTAGTAATACAAATAAAACAAGACCTAAATGGCGATTCAGTAAGCAAACCGAGCTGAGTTACAGCCAAACAAGGACCACATTTTGGAAAAAAAAAATCTAAAATCCCCTGTAATTTCGAAAATAACATGAATTCGAAAATAATTAATATAACATTTTCATAAATTAGTATTACAATTTTACTCGGTTATGTTTCCGATTATGTAATTCCATTATTTAAAAAATAATCAATATTACGTCACGATTATTTTGTAATTCATCAAAAGAAATCACGATTCTTTTTAACTATTATATCTTTGAATTTATTATTTTTAGTATGGAAAACCAAGATAAGCTACAATTTTTTGTACATACATACATGACTCGGACACAGTGTTGGATGAATATCTTTTTGAAAAAATTATCTTTAAAACTAAATACACCACTAATTTTATCTGTGGAACGGGTTTTTTCTTTTACTGCACTGGTCAACACTCCACGACGGCAATTTCAAAAAGCTTCTTTGAAAAATTTATTTTTATTGAAAGCTAATTGGGATATATTAGGTTAAGCAAAATTCGCAATTTTCGGTCATTTTCTTAATTTATTGACAATAAACATGGATTGCGATTGAGTTTATGATTCAAGGGTCCTTCGAATAATTATAGCTTACGTATGGTTTTCCATAGCTCGAAATAATAAATGCAAAGAAATAATAATTGTAAAGTAAAGAAAAAGTAATAGTGAAGCCATCGTGAGCTACTTCTGAGGAATTACAAAATAATCATGAATTAATCATTTATTAATTTTTAACTCATTTTAAGGAATCGCAAGTAGTTGTACAATGGGAATAGTAACCAAGTAAAATTTAATACTTTTGCGGTAATCATTGATAATGATTATCAGTAATTGTAATTGGAAAATTTTAAGTACGATTCCTAGGTAATAATAATCGTAATCGAGATTTTTAAATTGCCATGTAATCGTAATCCTAATCTAATTTATACAACTGTGGTAATATTTTCAAGTAGGGGTTCAAGTTAAATCGGCTACACTGATACTGGATTCTAAGTTTATTCGTGTACCAAATTTACTTGGATATAATAAATCGTCGATTCCGAGTTACCCGGATATCCGGATATAATCGATTCTGCATATCTGGGTACAATCAGCTCTCAATTTTTCGGCATTCTGATACATTACAGAATTTGCGAATACAGCTAATAATAAAAGAATTTAATTCCTCGAAGTAAGTTCGTCGTAATGCTAATGCTAACCGAACACACTGTCTGATTTGTGCATGTGCATACTGGAAACAGATCTGCATAAGTTTATGTATGCATGTATAAGGATTCAGAAATATTTCGTAGTGAAATAGGCGGTAGTGTAGTGCGATTATATTGTTCAAGTTAACGTTTTGTTTACTAATGGAAAAATTTTTTGAGGTGCAACACTTTTTTAAGCTTTTACTTACTAAATCGATTTCTAAATAACCGATTCCAAATAATCGGATATTCGGGTTACTCGGCTCTTACCCATGAAATCCAGATCCCGGATTAAAAGTGGGTGACCAAAAACCCGGGTTTTACGGAACGTTACTAAATATACCTAATCACTAATTGAGAGAACTTAATGTACGGTCATACATTGCACTTTTTTTGCGCAACTTTTAGCTTTGTAGTGGTGTTTACACGTAGTGAAATAAAATTTGGCAGAGTCTGCAATTTTTGCTGCGCACAACTCAGAAGCAGCAACCTTTCGAAAAAAAAAAAAAAAGTTGCGAAGGTGTTTACACAAGCAGCAGATTTTACTGTACGCAAAAAGTTGCAATGTGTAACCGTACCTTTAGCTAAATTACTTTCTCCCGATCTAAAACGGACTATCAACTCATTATTAAATAAAACAGTGGAGACGAAGATAAAATTTACAAATAATCAAGAATCGTCCATTTTATAGTATCTACCAATTTTATTGATTGATTTTACTAAATTCAATTATGTATGATAAAAATTTGGCTAGTAACGTTATTTTGTCAAATACCCAATTTTCTCAAAGCTTTCAGCTTTTCCATGAAAATAATATGATCTTTTTGCAAAGCTTATTTGATTTATTATAAACTTATAAGCTTCAAAATTTACCATGAAAGAGAAAGACATTTTCTAGAGTGCTAAATCTTTCCAGCTATCAACAGGCTAAAGCTTTAAGCTTGATTTCCAGGAAAAAATAAGTTGTGAAATAGGAAATGTAAATTTTGCTGCCAATGAAACCATCTGGAGATTGGCTTATATATTTTGAGCGAGATTAAATTTGCATTCTGTAAGTAATATATAATACCTATATGTCATATACATAAAAATTATAAAATATATATTTGTAGCTATGTAGGTAAATAGGTTCGTAATCCTAGGTACTAATTGAGGCCATGACCATTAATTGCAGCGCTTTAAAATGTATCACTAATTCATACAAAACTATTTCCTTGTGCCCGTGTCCGTCAATCTGATTAAAATTTGTGGGTTTTATACTTAGATTAAACACCATTTCCCCGTACTTTATCTTTATGTTAGGTAACTGTACATATTTATATACAGTGGTCGCAATTGTTTTTATTATTCATAGAATGTGGACAGCAATCAATAATAGTAACATTTTATCTAAGCAATAATCTATGGTGAAATTAACGATTTTCAGTTGTACCTAGACACATCAGTTGCCAGTTGCGATTTCAAAAAATACACAGAAGTTTATCAATTTTACATAAGTGTACGTCGTACGACAATCACGGGATAATTTAAGCTGACTTAATATTATTAATTAATAATAGGGGTACATACATACCAACTTTAAAATTCCTCACATTCCTCACTAAAATAAAAACAAAAATTCTGCAATACCTCCTACTTTAAAATTTCAAACACCTATCTATAAGAAAACTGGCGGCAAGTCAATTACGCCAATCAAAAGCTTTTGTTATATAAAACCGTTTTTCCAAGAATCGCGGGGAATTCACAGAACGATAAATACATTTCTTAATTCGTTCAACTGAAAATCCCCTCCCACTTCCTGACCGAATAACGTCACAACACAACAGCAAAACACGCAAGAATTTTCATTTCGTTGCATGCTCAAACATGTTTTCTGAACCATAGTCCCACCGCGACACGAGCTGAAAGCTCTATAGAATAGATATAGCATTGGTAATGGTATAGACTATAATAGGTGGTAGATGAGTTTGCTTTTCCTACAAAACCACATATTTGTACTTTTTACATACTTATGAATAATTGTTGATTTCAAGGACTGATACTATCTACTTAATGGAATAACTTAATTGCTACCTTTAAATATCACAAAACCAACAATAGCTACTTTCTATTGAACATATTTTAAATTAACTAAAAAAAAAAAAACAATTACGTAATCAATAATATTTCCTATAGAACAGAATTTTACTTACTCAGCAAACAATAATCCTTAGCCCTTCGAATAAAAGAATATGCCAAGGCAGCCAAACCAAATAGAAAAGACGAAATAAATCCACTTCACGCACTCAACGACGATTTCAAAAATATTTTACGACGCAAAAGTCTCGAAATTTCTTCCGTCCAAATGGACAAACTGTTTTATGCTTGAGCAAAAAGAAACTGTCAATTATTTCAATTCACTTGCTCTATATAAACTATGTATGTATATATAAAAAAAAATTATTAATTAAATGTTTACAATAAGTCTTACAATATTTCAGTAATAAAATTTCTTTTGACTAAAAATCACGAATGCGGTGAAAGCCCGCTCTATGTACCAACGATAATGTAACCTGAATGAAACTGAATTGTGAAATACTTAACCATGAGCTTTTAAGCCATCGAATCGAAATGAATGACTCATTCACTCATCTTCGAAAGTTAAAGTTGGAAGTTTGAAGCTTTTATGAATTTCTTTCCAAGCGGATTGGATTTTCGAATTTTTTATATATATGTATAGGTACAAGAAATACAGGAAACTGAAACATAACATATTCCGCCATATTGAAACAGATAGAGAAGTGATTGCGTATGTTGTTTGTGCCGTGTAGCAATTTGGGCCGATTACATTAATTTCAACGGCCCCAAAAAAGAATATCCCAATCCAAACTCGACTTGTTCCGTTTTGAGATTTCAGTGCATATGCAAGTATGTATTATAATACATAAATATATCTTTTAACCAAACAAAATCTTTTGTTGTATAAATTACCTCTAAAATATACCATTTTAATACACACTCTTTCCAGAAAAATTACTTCACAGTTTTTTTTTCCAGATTAAAAAATCGTACCTGAATATAACGAATCGATACTCTCTCACAAATTTTTAAGTTATGATAGCCTTCCTCCTTCGGATCGTCGATTTGTTTTTTTGTATATTTGTTGTTGTTTTCTGTATCATCATACCTATACTTAATATATTTCCGGTATGGATCTTCACTTTGAAAATCAACAAAGCGCGAAGTGTTTAGCAATAGATGGTTATCTTATCAAACTTATCAGATTTTATATTAAGTATTTTGTTGCCATGCCGTCCGCAAAAAGGTGTGAATGATATCTATTTATTTGAAAAATCAGCAGAAAGGGCAAAGTACTTGAATGTTCGTTTTTGATTTTTTTTTAAATTGGTTATCGATTATATCAGGTTTTATATAACATTTTATTTTACTGACGGTCTTAAAACGAATTAGCTACCAGACCCACTGCACACAGTAGGTATCTAAGTAGACACAAATCTTCACGAACATTTTGAATACAGTACATTGGCTCCCTCCAACAGTGAATTTTTGTCTGAATCCTTAGATCCCATGTCTTGCATCCTATGAAACTATATTAAGAAGGAAAGAAATAGACTATCTGTGTACACCGAGAATTTCCCCGTAGGGGTAACGATATTCAAGAAGAAGATCTCTTTTAACTAATTTCTCTCTCTCCGAACCTAAAGTTCCCCGTAAGACAAATGGGATCTATTCCCATTGAATGTATCTTAGAATCGATTCAAATACGAATTTTATGAATCGGTTTGGGAATCAGAACTTTGCAACAAATAACCGGACACGTAATCGATTCAGTTTCGATTCCACATCAATCTACAGATCTTTCCTCGGTAATATGTGGGTTTCGATAAGTTGTATAGGTAGCGAAACAACCCAGTATTAATACTTAGTTGCAAGTTTGAAGTTGGAATAACGTAGTTTTGTCGTAGTAAGTGCAAAAGTGCGGTTTTTAAATTTTCAAATTATTTGAGTGAATGAGTGAGAGAGTATTGAACCAGAAAATTATTTAAGCGAATAGTCAGAGCCTTTCAACCTCAATCCATACCAATTCTATACCAATACAGTAAAATATTTAAAAATCGAGTCCATACATATTTCGAATATGACTTATGAATATCACTTATGAAATATATTTTTCAATGATTCAAGAATCGATTTGTAATCGATTATTATAAGATCAATTTTCTATTGGTTACTGCTAAAACCAATCAAAGAGCCGAAAAAGCGGACATTGCCCATATAAAATAATTCATTTTGACACGAAAAAGAATCGATCCGTCGATAGTTAAGAAGTTATTCCGTATCTTAGAAGAATTTATTCCTGTCTTACTGGGTTGTTTATGGCTGTATTTTATAGATGTCACTTTTCCTTTCCTGTAATATCCTTGTGTGTAAAATATATAGTGATTGCGAAACAAAGTTTGACTAGTTACTTGTTGTGTTTTAGAGGCGCTCGCCTCGCTTCGGTTTAAAATCAACGAAGCCTCAACCTGATGTAGGGAAGACTTAAATTTTTCCTTAAAAATTTATTAGAAATTTTTTGCTTAGAATTGTTATGCATTATTGGCGGCCGACAACGGGCCACTAACAATTTTTATAAGTGTAGACGCATAAACACTGACATCTATAATATAGACTGACTACGTTTATAGAAATACACTACAGAAAGTGGACTCATTTCTATATTGCTGACTCTTTCGGTCTAAGCCCCAAGTACAAACTGAGAGAGAACTATAAACAACAAATAAATAAGTGGGTTCGTCGAAATAAATGTTTTTAAATTAATTATTTAGAGTTATTATTACTGATAAAAACTGTTTTACAAAAGGCATTATATTTATTACATACGCAGCAGAAATTCAAAAGGTTTTATTAAAATCACTTTTCGAGCTGCATGCTCACTTTTTCAACTTTCTGCCAATGATTTTTTCAATGTTGGCACTGCTGTAAGAACTTTCTTTGAGAAAAGCAATTGTGTTGTGCCCACGTGAAATAGAAAGTTAAGCAGTCCATATTATATATGTTATGTCAGTGCGTGTAGATGAGCAATAAGCATTCATTTCTTCTTAGAAATTTTCGGCAGAATTTTTATTCAGTCTGGAGGCCGACTGGAACTTGAGTAATTTCTGATACAATACTTTCGTGTGCCGCTGTCGGCCTCCCCTAATGCATAAAAATTCTAAGAAAAAAATTTACAGTAAATTTCTAAGAAAAAATTGAGCGCTACCCTATCGAGATCGTTGATTTTATATTAGAGCGAGGCATTACTGTCGGCCTTGAACATGCATAAAAATTCGAAAGAAGAAATTTCCACTAAATTTCCAAGAAAGAATTATGGCCTTCCCTTCATCGGGTCGAGATATCCTCGATTTAATATTCTATATGCTCTTACGGCTTATCCCTTGAAAACTGTTCAAAATGGTACAAGTGAAGCCATCTGACATTATAACAAGGAAGCATTTTCGCAATCACTACATAATATATTTTATACACAAGGGTTGAAGAACAGACAAGAAATACCTAGATATCGACGGTAGTACTAAGAAAGTGATGTATGGAAGAGCTCATAGCAAACCTCAATGTCAGGGTACCTCAATATCATGGGTACGAACCAAAAATGTTTTTCAAGATAGGTTAGAACAAAAATTCATTTCTTTCATAGAATTTAAATCGATCATATTTCTTCAGAATTTGTGTGCTTATTGGTGGCTGAAGATGATTCGAATAAGTTGTGTCTGGACAGTTTCGGCTTCGTGGAAGTTGGATTGATTTGGTTGCTTGGGCTTGTTAGCTAAAAATTTTTGTGGGCGTAGATCTAGATATATCCATTATGTTGGCAGAGCTGTGGCAGCAAGCATCAAAATTTGAACTCTTCAAAACCGAGCGGCAAGCATCCATCATAATGCTTCGAAAAAGTCTTGTATTAGCATATGCTCGCCATAATATAGAACCATAGAACCGAGCAACACAGCTGATGCTTGCTGCGTCGATTGCGTTTTGACCTTTAATCTACATATCCACAGACTTGAAAGAAATTGGAAAATCTTCCCGGAGCATTGGATGATATTGATATCATAGTTAATATTCTAAAAAAGACGAGTGAAACAAATTGCAACTATCGAAAAAGTTACCTGTTTAGAATGTTTGTTGGAATGCATGCAGAGTTGGGAATTGAGTTCATTCACAGGTGGTCGGTATTTTTCTGAAATAGTCCTTAATTAATAAATGTGACTAGGTGAGTGGGATGGCTAGATAGATGAGATGCGTGCGAAGAAAGTGCTACAGTTATCAAATTTACAGTATTCAAATTTAGAAAAACAATTTTTTTCTCTGACGTTCTATAACTGTTGTCGAAAGAGGTGTGGGTAGGTGGCTGGACATTTATTGGAAAGCATGAACGGCTTCCTATTATCTGAGATGAAAATAAGATTTGTATCTTTTTTATATCTCGATTTTCGGGGAGAATCTGATCGGACTTTTATACATGCATATGTATGTATATGTATGTATATTGTTGCGAGCGTGGCCTTTAGGTTCGTTATTTAAAACACAATATTAAATACTTATTATACAAGTTCTTTATTTCACTCTAATCATACAAAATTCATAAACTTTCTATTAATCAACTAAACTCTAATTATCGCTAATACTGTACTTTCAATTATCGCAATCTAATTACAACACTTTCGCACGTTTATTACTTTCACTTGTTAACACTGCAACGTCTAAGACAAGACTCTATTCTGGCTATGACAACTGTTATATTTATACCCTAGAAACTCTCCACATTATTCTCGAGTGTTCTATTTTCCAGAAGCTTCTTGACTGTTCTATTTATTCTATTCATTCTATTCCTGAACCTTCCTGTAGATACCATAATCAATTCTCCGAACCTAAAGTCGTTTACTTCTCAATTGCCAGTAGATGTCACCAGTTGTCTCTTTCTAGTGCACGTAACAATATGTATATATATGCCAGTTATAGCAGAAGCAAAAGACTCTTTTATTTGAGTCTAACCTGGTTAATTTTTATACCAAGCCCTTATGCTAAAAATGTTGGGAATGACAGTTATTTATAACTAGAACGCGTGTCAAATTCTCTAATAGACTGACACTTGTCAAGTTCGGATCAGTGTAAGTGTGCTCACCACACAGTGCACGAATAGTCCGTAGAATTGCCTGCGTGTATGAAAATACGGTTGTATTATTTCCAACAAAAAATTTTTCTCAGCATATTAATTAGCCCCAGTTTTTCATGTCAATGCCATTTCCATCCGATTTTAAATGTTTAATGACCGTTACATACGTCCAAGCAAATCATGACCCAGTCGTATGATATGCATGAGCATGTGTAGCGCAAGTTCGAGCTTGAGTTGATACTGAAGTCTGCCATGAATGAAATCGGATAAAACTACTGTTTACAAGCAAACCTGACAACTTTGCTATAGAAATGAATCAAAAATTGAAGAAAATTCGTTGTGAGTGGAGGCAAAAGTTAATATCCGATTTTGTCTAGTTCAATTCTATAAGAAAGTCGTCAGGTTTGCTTGTACGCAATAGTTTCGTCCGAGTTCATTCATGGCAGACTTCAGTCTGAACTCAAGCTCCGACTTGCGCTACACAAACTTATGCAAATCATACGACTGGACCATGCACAAGTCGCAAGATTTGCTTGAGCGTGTGTAGAACGGATTTTCATAGAATGCTTCTTGCAGTTTCCAAATATATAGTACATAGGTACTTAGGAGCTTGAGCTTTTGATCTCATACCTAGTTTACAGAGGCGGATTTGATAGCTTGGCCGCCCTAGGCCTATGGAAGATGACGCTTCTCTACTCCCTGTAAAACACGAAAAGTGGCAGCGAAAATACCAAATAACCCAGTACTAATATAGGTATGTAGTCTGTAGTGGAGCAAAATTAAAATGATGCGCTTGAGCTTGGAGTAAACTAGTAAGCAAAGATCCAGTTCGATGATCCAAAATTTTCGTACTTGTAATCTTTTTCGGGGTGCTATGGACACATTTTTGGATTTATAAACGTTGACGTGTGTGTGCGAAGAGGGCGCGACTACTAAAAAAAATCTCACCAAGTTTTGCCGCCCTAGACCCGGGCCTATTCGGCCTATAGGGAAATCCGCCCCTGAGTTTATTATATCGAAAAGACGGTCTGTTACTCATTATTTTTATATTTTTTATACCCTAGATGAAATCATAGGGTTGCGGTATACTTAGTTTGTCACTCGGTTTGTAGCACATAGAAATAATGATGTTAGAGCAAAATGAATTGGACAGCCTTGCATGTCCCTCCGTCCGTTCAACTGTCCGTCCGTCTGTCCGCACGATAACTCGAGAGCGCGTTCACTTAGAGGATTGAAATTTTGCACACGAGCTTTTTATATAAAAAAAAGCAAAGCAAATATGAGTTCCGAATCCGGCGGCTCCTTCGTAGGGTTGCTATACAAAATTTCGTTCTTTACTATATATTTGAAAGATACCTCAAAATGCGTGAACGTGGTGAGCTGAAATTTTGTACACAGATTTGTTAAAAATAATGCAAATTTAAATTCGAAAATGGGACGAATCCAGTAACTCCTTCGTAGGGCTGCCATACACAAATTTCTTTTTTTACTATATATTTGAACACTGCCTGATAACGCGTCGACGTAAAGAGCTGAAATTTTCCTATGAAATTGGTTATAATCATTTTTACTGTCCGACGAACCGTTCTAGAAATATATGCCCGAAACCAATTGAAAAATCAAACTTGCACAGATGGGTGACCATACGAAATTACATACGGACTTTCATCTAGGGTGGTATCATAAGTTGGTCTTAGACCAATTCTAGCGTTTTTACTTGTTTTTGTTTGTTTTTGCTAAACGCAATAAGCTGCTGTGAATACTAATCCATTTGTAATAAAATAAAAGTGTGAGCTTCGCTTAAAACTGTTTTCTTTTTCTTTGGCCGATATTAGGTAACATTAATGGCTAGATTACATTACAACGCCGGCGTGGTCGTCGTCGTCGTCAAACCCCGAACAAAACGCCGGGCAAGTTACATTAACACTGGGCGGCAGCGCCATATCTTAATTTCCCTTACATTTTATAGTTGAGTTATTTGCTTGTAATCTCTGCCGGTTTGCAATAAAATTTTAAATAATAATAAAAAATATATTTTCTTTTCCTTTAAGTCCACATTTTTTTTTTAATATAAAATCATTTATTTTCAGAAATTTAAGTATCGTTTCATTTTGTCATGTTTTTTTATAATAGATTTAGATCTAGCATATTGGCAGCAATGGAGCGCCAGCGTTGAATTTAGGATTAGAGATGGGTCGACGACGACGCCGGAGTGGGTAATGTAATGCATTTCATACATGCAGTACTGTCTCTAAATATTTGTGACATAAAACGACGACCACGCCGACGTTGTTAATGTAATCCGGCCAATAGGGTAAAAGCATAGACAAATTAATAACATACAAAGACTGGACACGTAGAACAAAAATATGCAACGCTTTTCTAGAATATAAAAATTAACGATGCCTCGACGATGCCTCGACTTGGCACTTGATGACGTGCACAAAGGGTAAACCACTAAAGCCTCGCTCCATACAAAATCACAGTTGCCTCGATCCGATGAAGAGAAGGCCACAAGTTTTTCTTAGAAATTTGCTGGAAATTTCTTCCTTCGAATTTTTTATGCATTGGCCAGGCCGGGAGCAGTGCCTTGCTCGAATATAAAATCTAACAACGATGTACATACTGTATCTGAAAATAAGTCTAGTCGGCCACCAAAATGAATAAAAATTCTAGCGAAACACTGTGCAAATTTCTAAAAAAAAAAAAACAATTGCTTATTGCTTGTCTAGCGTCTAGCTCATAAAAATTGTTGTCGCCCCCCCCCCCCCCCAAAAGTGCGTATGAATTCTAAAGAAAAAATTTCCAGTAAATTACTAAGAAAAAATTGCGGCCTTCCCTAAATCAGGTCGAGGCATCGTTGTTAGATTTTATATTCGAGCAAGGCACAGCTCTCGGCCCGGCCAATGCATAAAAATTCGAAGGAAGAAATTTCCAGTAAATTTCTAAGAAAAACTTGTAGCCTTCTCTTCATCGGATCGAGGCAACTGTGATTTTGTAGGGAGCGAGGCATTGGTGGCTTACCCTTTGTGCAAGTCATCAAGTGCCAAGAAGAGGCATCGTCGAGGCATCGTTAATTTTTATATTCTAGAAAAGCGTTGCATATTTTTGTTCTACGTGTCCAGTCTTTGTGTTATTAATGCTATGGTAAAAGTGTACTTTTTGGAACATTATTTTTTATTAAAAGTGTGGGTGTATATCAGTAGTATTGTTATGCTAAACATATGTTAAATTCTTCAATTCTCAGTACAAAATGTTTTCATAGCAACTAGCAACAGGTTTGTGACAGTCAAGTCATCTTCTTATGGCTACCTCAAAGCTCTAGCTTTGCATTTTTGGCCGACGATTGGTGCTTTCACCCTATGCACTGAAATTGATTAGAATCTACTTTTACGAGTGCTTTCACTGTTCAGCGGCAGCGCTCAGTTTCGAGATTTTGATCTGTTTTAGCGTCTGCTCTGCTCCGCTCGATTATTGCCTCGAGCTTTTAAACTGTCTTCAACAGAATTTGCGCCACTGGAAATAGTTTTCGACATTCCAATGTTCAGTGTTGTTTTAAAAAGCTTCTGATTTCATCATCAGCTTTTTGCTCTTTTGATGGTTAACGGTAAGACGAAAATTCAATAGGAAGGTGTTGGGGATGTTTATTGGGTAAAAGTAAAACTGACTCATCGTCTTGCGACAAGACTAAACATGTTATGTTTGGTCTCAACCGGCTAAAAAAAAAACATCAACTACATCAAGTCGAAGCAAATCAGCTGTGGCTATATAGGTACATATGTATATACGTGTGTATTTTGTTTTGCAAAGTGATGATGAGGAAGGATGACTTTGCTATTTGATAACTGATAAGTTCACTACATATGTATTTAAAAAATTGAATATAATAACAATAATTATTACATCGCAGAACTCATGTGATATTTATTGCAAAATTTGTAACATACCTGTCATGGTCGTCATACTCCTCATTGCATTTCTTCGCAGAACATCGATTTCATGAAATTCGTTTGAAAAAGAAACAGAATCTCGCTGTAAGTCAAAGTACTTATGTGTACATCTATGAACGATTAACATGCGATTATGAAGACAGCACACGCGACAAAATTTATGTTGCTTAATAATCTTCTGGACCATGGGAATTTGTGTATTCCACCAATGACACTTACAGCACCGCTTAGAAGTTGTCTTTGATTGGTTCTTGCGAATTTTGCAATCACAGAAATTTATGACTAAATCTTGGGATTTGTTATCGGTGTGCACTTGATTCATATTATAATGATTTTTATCTTTTAACACAGGTGCCGCACTTTGGTCTTTTGGGCGCACAAAAATATTTAAATTAGGTACTTGAAGATTTTATTGCTGTAAAAATCGTAACAAAAAAGCAACGCAATTTCGACAATGATTTAAAAAAAAATCTATTTAATATCTCTGAATGGATCTGACCACGATTCCATGAATACAATTTCGATTGATCACACTATACATAAAATTAATAACAAAAAAGTAAAGCTATACAGTATCACCACAGACTAATTACGGTTTAAAACAAATCAGAAAACTTTTTCAAAGAATCTTTCTCTCCGATTTCAATAATATTTAGTCAATTGGAAAGTAGTAGATATATATGTATTTATCTATTAATATCAGGCGTTAAATTGAGTATAGTTTTTCCACCACTGTATTTGGTGAGTGATTACAATGAACTGAAAAAGCTTTTGGATTTGTGTTGTGAATTGTGATGATGATGCATGATGATCCCGAGTATCTAACACAAGATGATGCAATACCCGAAGTAAATTACCAATACGAGAAATTATTTGTTGTTCTTAGTTAGTGCAGCTTCTCAACACAATATACCTACCTATTATTCTCATAAGAGTTGTGAATAGTCAGAAAATGTATTCATATGCAACCTGTAGGGAATTCCACTCCACGTTAAAAATAATGATGTGATCAAAACTATACGCAATTTCCTTTGCGATGCCACCTATGACAATTAAGGAGAATTGCTCAAACCGGCAATGCTGTACCGATAGATGGCTCTCGCGATAATTTCAGGGTTTTGCATTACTTTAATAGATTTCTTTAAAAATTCAATATTCTTTATTTCAAGTTTCAAGAAATTTGCTATAATGATACACTATTTGTGTCGTACTGTAAAACGCAATATGGGAAGGATTTTGCAGTAAAATTTCATAAATTTCTTAACAAGCCTGCATTACGGATAAAAGTAATTGAGGAGCGTTTTTTCAATAGTTGATAATTCAAAATAAGTAAAAATGAAATATGTACATACATCAAATAATTCGTAATGGCAAGATCTATCTATTGATTGCCTTAAAACACTTTAAAACGGTATATAAGCTACATTAAATTAATAAACTTTTCACATAATATATCAAAACTCGAACAGTACCTACACGAAAGTTTTAGCAAAATTCGAAAATTTATGAAGCTTACAGCAAAACCTGACAGCATTGAAAAAACTTTAGTTTTTTTTTTTGATTTTTTTTTATAAATTTTATGTATTGAATCCATGTTTTTCATCGAACAAAAAATTATTAAATTTTTCATTATATTGTTTATCCTTTAGTATGTAAAACACTTTAAAGCTTTTGAAAAAAGCGTTTCTCAATTAGACCTTGAGCAAAACCATCAAAGATAAGTGTAATAAGCAGGAAACATTCAATAAATTAATCATACCTAATTAAAAACCCGTTCCTCAGACCGGAGCCCGCTGTAGGCGTTGCCACCTTGGATATCAGGTCTCTCATCAAAGCGGATATACATACGTAAATACATCAGCAGAGGCGAACATGAGTACTTGCAGGTGCACAAAACTTTTTCTTTTTGGGATTAATAGAATTTCTCTGATTTTCTCTCGTAGATCGGAAGAAAACAATGTAAAACCGGCCACAGCTCGCTTTACGCGCATCAAAAAGGATGGGAGTTGTTGACAGCCCTGCCTGGAACGAGAGCCTGAGCCAACGGAACACTTTTTGTGTGCTTGTCCGGCCTTCGCCCGTAGCAGGCTTGCCCTTATATCTGTAGATGAGCTGAAAATTTTTTCGCACCAATATCTGATGCGCTTCATTAAGAGAATAATAAGGTTTTGGTGATAGGGTTTCCAGTAGGATAGCATAATGCCTCCGTAATTGGGATCTCTCGCTACTGACTAGCTTGACGAGCTGAGGAAAAGGGATCTGAATGTAATTACGACCCTTTCAGGAAAATATGTGACAGAAAAATATAAGGTAAGAGCAGTCTATTTGAAGTAGTTGCGAAGAAAAGTCAAATAAAGTTGTTTCATTTGTGTTTCTTCTCATTTTATTTTTATCTTACACATCTATCTATCTATATAAGCTCCTCACGTTTCCTAATCTCTTCCTGGCACGCTGTGCTTTGCATCATAAGGTTGGTATCCCCTGCAACGATTTACATTCTTATTTCAACATGTACATAATGTATACACAGCGATCTCTCACACAGACGATCCTCTTGTGGCGTATTTCCGATTTGGATAAAACTTTTAGTTTGTATGAATACGAAAATAGCTCATCCATATCTTTTGTTTCATAAAAAACTACAGCAACACCGAACTATTTACTATTGAAATTAAGGATCTACGGAACTTTTGTTTTGGAGTAATAAGCGGTGGTGTTCGGCTTTGTTTTGGATATATAAGTTGTTAAAGTTATCATATACTCTAAATAACATAGTTAGTAGTGCGCTCATACTGCGACGAGACAATCTAAGAATGTAATGGACGAGTTATTAAACTAAAACTGAAGTCTGTTAAAAAAGAGTGGTCTTTCAATTAAATATAGACTCCAGAAAGATTTTTCGAGGCAATTTCCCTCATAAATCATATCCAATATCCTGTATATATATGTATATATTAAATAGTTTCAAAGCTTGGGCCATTCAGTCGTAAAAATATAAAACAATGGAACGCTAACGTCATAATGTGTTCAAAAAGCCAACCAGCCTAACGTTTTTTAAGAAAGTAAATCAGAATTCTTATACTCTCAATTTGGACGGTTTATTATCTTCTAATATATTTAGCATTCAAATTCATTAACGGCTTAAAAGTTTATTCTGGTTTTGTTCTTTAATAACATGCTTTAGTGAGTAACATAATAAAAATGCTTTAATAATTTTATAATATAAACGTAGTGCGCTATGTGAGCTGCAAAATCTATAAAACTAGGGCGAATTCATTATGTATTGATAAAACTACCGCCACCAACAACAGATAGGAAAGATATAGTTGTATCCTTTTACCAGCCTGGTGGTTTTTGCTGATGGGGATAACCTCCTCCTTGTTGTGTAGCATAAGTACCGGGATATGTACCATATTGCCCCGGTTGTGGACCCTGTGGAAATCCAGAATAATTGTAGGGAGCTAAAACAGAATTGAAAATCAATAAAAAAAAAAACTAACAGTTAAAACAGAATACTTGTTGGATAAGGAAGTGTTGCGTAAGGATTAAACCCTTGTGGCATTGGGGGTGTAACATATGTAGGATACGGTGCAGCTGGTGTAGCCCCATAAGGAATAGGCATCCCTTGAGGTTGAGTAGGATATGGAACATTTCCTCCAGCTTGAATTGGTGTCGGCATAGATGGAGATTGCGGCATTGAAGATGGACCGGAATCTATGTATCATAAAGAACTAATGTAAAAAAAAAGCGATAAAATTGAAAACAATTGTATTATACCTGTTGTAGTTGTGCTGTAATGTGAAGGCATTGATGGTGGTGCTGCAGGAACCTGTCTACTGGATTCAGTAGTTAAATCTTTTAGTAGTTCCTCTTTCTCCGTTTTACGAGCAAAACAGAAATCAGAAATTTTGTTTTGGAATACAACAAGTAACTGAAAAATGTATAATAATAGAGAGAAAATATATAAATAAAACAGTAACAAACTTGTGTTAGATCATTGTAGAATTTTGTTCCTTCTTTCAGATTATTCTGGAGTTCAATGAAATTGTCATATGCAGCAGCTAATTCACTGAACAAAGTTTCTCTGGACCCAGTAGTACTTCCAGTTTCAGCTATAAATGCTGAATGTGCTTGTTGTACATCACTTACAAGTGTTTGCTGTCTCTGAATACTTTCTTGTACTTGTTGCTGCAGAGGACTAAGTGCTTTTCCAATTTGAGACAACGAAAGAACGGGTTCATTGATAGCGCCGTCTTGTGCAAGAGCTTCAAGGAAACGATCCTTTAAATCTACTGTAGCTGATTTCAGTTCAGATTCAATCACATCACGTTCCACTTTAATAGTTTCGACCTGAAGATATATAAAAATGTATTTGACTTTGTTTGGATTTCTATTTTTAGTTAGCTAGACAAGGAGCAACAAAAAATAGATAAAAGGCGAGGCTACATTATGTAACATGGTTAAAAAATCGAATGAGGTTCATAATGGTGCCAACAAAATTTTTATTTGGGCGGTTTGTGTTGTTGCCACTGACATGTATGATAACATGAACCGCTGACACTACTGAAATGGCTTACATTAATATTCCCGTAATCTATGAAATAATGTAGCAAGTGTTATACCATTTTAGAATCCTTATTAAATGCGTCAACTTTTAAAGTTACTTGCCAAACTGGCGTAGTATATTTTTTTTTCAGTACAGTCAGTTAAAGTTGGGTGAAGTATTAATTTTCTATTCTTGGTTCGGCAAAATGTGAGATTTTTTTCCAAGCTGGAGCAGTTGGCTTAGAATTTAAAGCAACAGGTTACATAAGCACTATTCGGGATTACATAAGAAAAATAAAATTGAAAATAAGTAAAGATTTGTAGCAACAGGAGCTAGAAAACCATCACAGGGTGGGGTGTACATTTTCTCAAAAATAAAAGAAATGTCTATAATTTAAAAAATACATGACTTAGATTTTCTTTTATATTTTTCTGGTAACTATTATGATTTGGTCTATCACCCGATTCCGGCTCGACGTCGACTTACGGGATACCCTGTATATGTAGATTTTTCCTTATGGGGTTGAGGTGTTGTCAGGTTTCGTTTTACAATTACAGAAAGGACTTGGAGTGCTTTTATGCAAGAATTTCACTAGCCCCGATTAGAGATCTCTTTCTTGATATTTTTTACCTTTCTTTAATAAACTCAGAACTCATTAAAAATATCTTTCTTGACACTTTTGATTTTTCTTTTAATAAACTCAGAGCTCAAGTTCTTCTTATTAAACTTTTTATTATTGACTTAACATTTGTTTAGTTAATTCTTAATACTCCTTTCTATTCTTTATTAGGGGAACAAGAGACATTACCGTGGGTCGGGAGTCTCTTGAATTCTTTCTGATTTAGTTTTAAAAATTACTGCCATGGGCTAGCACGCACGGGCTTTTTTTTTTTTTAATTTTAGTTCCAAATTGTGAATAATCAGCTAAAGACTAAATTATTCGCAGTGGGGCTAAAGAAGAGTTAGTACATAAGAAGTATTGGGAAAATTCGAGCAATATTAGCAATATTCTAACTATTTCCCCAGTTGAAAATTTTGGGTGCGCCTACCGATAATCAATACATATCGGTGAAAGTCATTCTTACATGTCTAAGCAATATTCTAAAAGATTCCGCTACGCATAGGAAATTTAAAAGCAGGCTATTGGTCAGTATTATATACATGACCAATAGCCAGCAACATCATGTAGTGTAAATTTTCCCCTCCAATATTTACCCAGGGTTTTTGCGTTCATCGAACAAGTTTTTAAAACACCGCATCTAGTATAATGACATTTCTCTGACAATTCTCCGAGTACAGGCTTTAATTTTAGCCTAGGTTTCACTTTTGTCTTTGATACACTTTACACTTTAAATGTTCGAATAATTATTAACTCTAAGTTACGCGATGTCGAAAATTAATAACAGCTTGTTGCGCGACAGCAAGCTGTGTTCTTGTCTGTTATTTAATTTTGGGATGTGTGGATTTAGAGGAATAGGGAAGTTGGATGGGAGTGGGAGGTTGTGGAATACTCGGGACTAGACACGACGTAAAGCCAGTTTTTGTATCGAATGTGTATCAGCCCATGGTACACGCAGTTTTTACACGGTTGATAGTTCTTGAGGCAGCAAAGAAAATTCATCATTTCCATACGTTCTATACGCACACAAACTGAGTACACGCATACATACATAAATGTATGTAATAAAACACTCATGTATCATCCGAGTCTAATCCTCTGATCTAAATTGAGGTATACACGAAAATGTTTTAAAACAGTGATAAGAAAACCAGTTTTTAGTACGGTGTATCGCATGTGTATCATCGTGTGTCACCGGACTTATTAGTTAATTATGCAATGATACATACATACATGACAAGCAAAAAAACGAAGAACGACTTACAGAGCCCAATTAGTGGGTCAAACGCTAGGCACATTGCGCATATTTCACAACATATAGTTAAAACAATTAAAGCAAACGTGCACTGGCTGTATGGTAGGTCAGGGACATCCCAGTGCAGCTACATGGCCAGAATCAGTCTCGTGCTGAGGGGTTTGTTTCTTTGTAAACAAAGAATTGCGTTGTCGCTATTATGTTAAAAATGGAAAAATGTTGAGTTGACAATAATTCTGATGGATTTATTGTCAGTCGATAGCAATGGAAAAAGTAAAGTCATTCTTCCTTGAAAAGAAAATGTTTTGAAATTCGAGTATTCTTCAAAGAAAATATTTAATGGCTTTGAATATGAGAAATACTCGTATAAGAATATGCTTTTGGAATATGTATGTACGTGTATTTTGGAATTTGGGTAGATTTATGAAAAGATATGCATGTGCGTATGTATGTACGTATGCATATTGGGGTTTTCATTGATGTAATTTAAATATGATGGCGCTTTGATTGATCTGAGGAGTAATGAGTGCCGCTTAATGAGTAGCGCTTCATTACAGAGGTAAAAATGTTGTTTACTTCACTTCTCTAACAATGTTTCACCAGAGCACAAAATCAACAGTGTCGCTCTCATTATGTTATTGCTGCTGGCCGACATGCTTTACTTTTAATCTCAAAGAGACATGTCTCTCGTAAAAGCTTTATTTTTTCGATACAATGTGCTTTCAATTTCAGTTGCTGACTGAACGTCACTGATCCACGTAAGGTCTGGACATCTGAGTTTATCTGTGCTTTAGGCCTCAACCTAATCTTTTATTATGAACTAAAAACTTTCTTCTTCGACGGATAATACGAGTTGTACTTGACAGCGTCACCTTGTATTCCCAGCCAATTAATACCGGTGTCCCTCAGTGCTCTGTTTTTATTCGATTCTTTTATTAATTCAGCCATAACTGAATCAATGCATATGATAAATCAATACTTAGACGTGGGTAGTGGTCGTTGTGTTTATTGATTTATGAAGTCTTCGATGCAGTTGAGCACAAGATATTGCTGGAGATCTTGGAAGAGCTAGGACTACGAGGTAAAACTAACGATCTCATCGAAGATTATTTATCACGCAGAACGGTCAAAACAAAAATAAATGGAACACTAAGCACTTACTTACCATTTAGCACGGGTACACCCGTTCTATAATAGGACCAACACTACACTTGTTATATATAACAAACATATCCTTTGTCGGTCTCATGGGGAAGTATATAATAATAATAATTTTATTAGTATATAACATACTTTTTGTTAACAATTAAATAATATAACTATCAGACCAAAAAAGTGTTTCACTCAAGTTCTTCTTCTAATAAATTCAATACATTTTCTTTTAAATTGACTAAATCTAATTTCACTCTTTGTTTCTTCAGGTAGCTCGTTGAATAATGAGAATCCTCTATATCCTAATGAATTTTGCGCTGCTCCACTTCTACATCTGGGAAGTCGAAAGTTTTGGTTACTCCTTAGAGGATAAGGTTGAACGTTGCCAACATATTGCACAAGACCACTCAAGTAGTTGGGGAGTTTATCGTTCCTTATGTTATATATGAACAAAAGTACATTTAAATCTATTCTTTGCTTGACAGTCAACCATTTTAATGCTTCTAGCATCCAACGTATTGGTGTGTATCTATTACACCGCAAAACTATTCGCATTGCTTTGTTTTGAAGCTTTTGAATTCTCTCAATATTACCTTGAGTGCTTAAGTATAGAATTGTCGAGCAGTACTCAAAGTGAGGTTTAATAATTGCATTATATATCTGTATTGAGCACAATAAGGTGAGTCGTTTCCTAATCCTTCGAAAAAAACTTACTTTTTTACCTATCTTTTTACATATATAATCAATATGGCTTTTAAAACTTAAATCTCTGTCCACTATCACTCCTAGATATTTCACTTCACTTTCATTCTTAATTGTTTCTCCATTAATTCTTACTTCAAACTCATCTCTAAAATTAACAGTCAAAAGTTTGGTCTTATTCACATTTAACTTCAATTTGTTTCTCCTGAACCACAGACACAATTGCTCTAAGTCCTGTTCTAATTTTGTTTTACACTCTTGTAAACTTTTACCTTCAATATATACTAGTGCGTCATCAGCAAATAAATTTATTTCACAGAAACTTATTGGATCATTTATGTCGTTTATGTATATAAGGAACAATAAAGTTCCAAGAACAGAGCCTTGAGGTACTCCAAGTTCATTGTAGTCAAGCGATGACAGGGTCCCATTAATCCTCGTTCTTTGGCATCGTTCACACAAGTAATCTTTAAACCATTTTATCGCCTTACCTTTGATTCCATATGCATCTAATTTTTTTAACAAAATATTGGGTTCCACCGTTTCAAAGGCCCGTTTTAAATCTAAGAACACAGCCAGGACGTACATTTTCTTGTCCACTTTTTCCTTCCATCGACTTATAATTAGATTTAATGCTGTCTCACAAGAACATGTTTTACGGAATCCTGATTGAGTTTTCAAAATTAATTGGTTCTCTTCCATATATCTTTCAAGCTGCACTTGGACTACTTTTTCTAGTATTTTCTCTATTAATGGTAGCATATTAATTGGTCTATACTCTTCGCACATCTTTGAATTTTTTACTTTTTCAACCGGGATTACTAAGGATTCCTTCCAACACTTTGGGAATTCACCTCTAGACAATGAATTGTTGACAAGTTTTGTAACTACGAATACTAGCTCATTATTTTCAATTATCATTTTTGCACTAACGTGATTATAATCAGGCTTTTTATTTAATGTTTTTAGAATTCCTTTAATAGTTTGTAAATCTACCATTTGAAATTCAAAGCGCTTATTTGTCGGTTGTATATTATCCTGATACGCGCACGTCATTATAGACCTATTAATTTCAATGACACTATCTATAAAATACTTATTAAAGTTGTCAGCTATTTCCCTATCGTCTGTGATAAAACGATCTCCAAAATTAATACATTTGATTTTGTTGGTCTCTTTTCTTAACACAGTTTGTTTGATTACTTTCCACATATGCTTCGAATCATCAGCATTACTTATTCTTTCTGCAGCATATATATGTATTTGCGGATGACAAAAATCGGAGTTATTATGCAACAAATGAGCAAGAGTTGGAAAACAGACTTACAATATGATATTAAGATTAACAAATTGGACAAATGGTAACAATGTAGATAAAACAAAATATATGGTGCTTAAACAGCGAAGTCTATCCAATATTAAGTATCAACTCCAAGCATATCGAAAGGGTAACATAGGTATAAATATTGATGAGAAACTCAACTGGAACAGGCATGTCGGCGAAATAGCTTCCAAAATTAATCCGAAGAAGCCATAGACTAAATAAGGATACATCACTTGCTATTTACAATGCATATATAGTGTCGTATATATATATATATTTTAAAGGCAGGGGGACGAGAGATCCCAAGCATGGTAGCCAGAGCGGCCCATTGTGCTGTCCTGCTAGAAACCAAAACTTCCCTGTCCTCTTAATGAAGCGCATCAGGTCTTGGCGAGGAAGATTTTTCAATTCCTCTACAAAGAGGAGGGCAGAGCTTAGAGTATCCAGCTTACTCCGGGCAAAGGCCGGACAAGCACACAAAATGTGTTCGGTTGTCTCAGGCTCTCCTTTAAGGCAGGACAGAGACTCAGGGCTGTCAACAACTCCCATCCTTGTTATACTCGTATGAGCGGGAAGTGAGCTGTGGCCGGTGATGATGCCAACCACAGTTCTACATTGTTTTCTTAAGAGCCCCAAGAGAAAATCAGAGATATTCCTATTGGGCCCATCAGAAAAAGTTTTATGCACCTGCAAGTATTCATGTTCGCCATCTCTGCTGATGCTTTCTACGTATGTCCGCTTTGATGAGAGACCCGATACCTAAGGTGGCGGGTTCCGGTTCGAGGAACGGAGAATCAGAGCCAGTCCTAGCTAAAATGTTAGCCCTTTCATTTCCCATTATCCCACTGAATGGACACCTTGTTGTGAATAGAAAACTTTTCTACAGACGCCCTGCAGTCCCCCAGTAACTTAGAGTCGTATATTAGACACGCATTACTAGCGTTCATAGATCCAAAAAAATTAGGGTGAAGCGATTGTGAATAGAGCTTTAAAAATACTACTCAATATACCATGGAAAACCGCTTCGACCGAATTACATGCAGAAACAAAAACTCTAAGCATTAATCAAACGATATACCCAAATTTGTTCATAAAATTGCACGTGTACTCATCAAAACAAATATAGGAACTGACACGCATGTAAGTATACATAACCATCGGGCAAGAAATATAAAAAAAAAAAACTAAAATTACAACAACCAAAATATATAGAATCAGAAAAGGACTTATCTACACGGCGATCAAAATCTATACCGAGCTTCCTGAATTTATTACAGCAAGCTCAAGCTTTAATGTATTCAGTTCTAAGCTGAAAGCTGAAAGGCCTAGCTAGGCACTTGGACATTGCCTGTAAGATTGATTGAATGAGCTTTACATACATCTGCATTTATCTTATGATTAATCGGGAGTTGACTTCTACAAAATAATAGGAAAAACTTAAAATTTGCTTGTTTTACTCTATCGCACGTAACACACGCAAACATCCATCCAAAACAGGACTTGCCATTTTCATTTTCTCTCCATCTACATACAGATCGCATGTGTATAGACGGTACCTACCGAAATCTACTCATTCCTATTTCCATTGCATTACATGTAAATAACTGATGAATTTGAAAACCCTTTGTTTTCGGTTTTCATAAACAATCAAAGATTTCAATTTTGAGCTGACATTACCTAGATTTTGTCGCGTTTTATCATTTCATAGTGAAGAAGAACTTGCCTGTAGACAAGGAAATAGGAGACTACCAACTAGTTTATTGCAATACAAAACACCACTATGACCAAGTCGAGTGGACCAAACATGGAAATAACTGAAGGCAAATTCATCGAAATTGAGATTAGGGCAGCATATTGTAAGCATATGAAAAAGGGGAGGACTACAATAATTTTCTAAAACCCTTTAATCTACCATTATTCCAAAACGAATTTAACAAAGTACTTACAGCTTCCATTAAACTTTTTAGATGTTGGACTTTTTCACTGTTGGGGTCTACGTTACCACCAGAAGAGGGAATCGCTCTGTAAATCTGTTCAGCAGGCATCGACAGTAGTTCGATCCCCTGAAAAAATAAATAAAATGTTACATAAGATAAATTTCGATAGAATTTTTATATCATACTTTAACATGTATATCAAACTTCTGTCGAACAACTTTGTCAGCTTGAATCGCATTGTTAATAACTTCTCGATATTTTTTAGCATTAGATCGAAACATTTCAGTGAGTTTCTCTGATGGGATACGAGTCCACTTTTCCTTAAATTGATTCCTCAATTGATTGTCAGAATCTCGTTCCTCATCTAACATTCGTTCAGCTTCATCCAAAATTTCACGATTACGATTGAGAAGTTCGGGTAATTCTTTTATATAGTTTTTGATGCTGTCAACTCCTCCTCTGTTGCGAACATCATTAGCTTTCTCCATAAGTGATGGGGGTAGTCCTGAGTTGGAATCAGTAGTTTCTACTGCGGCTGGAAGATTTAAGCTAGCCAATATGCTGTTCAATGTTTGTGTTGCTTCACGAAGTTTCAAAATCTCAGTGTTGACCATTTCATTTTTCCGTGCTTCGGAGGCTGATAGGGCTTGATGTAATACAACTGGAACCAAGTTTTCAAACAAATCTCTGAAGTTTGTAGACATTGGATTAGTAATTGCGATTGCTTTAGCTAAAAGAGCCTTCCCAGGCGAGGCGAGAGATTTTACATCAGGAATCATTTCATTATAAATAAAATCGTTATCTTTCTTTGCTTCGGCTAAATTACGCTTGGCGCGATTGAAGAATTCATCAAAAAGACTTGGATTACCTGAACGGGATTGAGCAGCTTTAAACAATTCGACAGAATCTTGAAGCCTAGCTATTTCTTCTCCAACGTGCTTGTTGGCACGATTTACCAGGCTTTGGTATAGTTGGGTCATGGCATGAAAACCAGCTTGTTTCCCGGCTATCTATAAAATTGATATGTAAACATGTATACCCAATACGTGAAAATATTGCATTTGTAACAAACCAATGGAACCCATTCCTTATCCCAAAGTCCACGAAGCGAGTCTTTTTGCATGCCTCTAAGAACATCAGCATAGAGTTCTTCACATTGACTGCATAATTTTGCAATGATTGTGTCTTTCATACTATCTGCAGAGTTATAAAGAATGGTGATAAGAAATTAAATGGAAAAGAGGAACAGTCAATTATACCTCGAATTGCCTTTGTTATAAAAACTTCTTGAGCCTGAGCAACCATAAGTTGAGACAAGACAGCCAATGTCTCTGGGTTGAGGTCTGGTGTTGGCTCTGAAGGAATTGCAGCTGGCGTAGCACCTTTAAGGTATTGAAAAATACCAGCACTTTGTAGTAACAATTTCGTCGCCATTTTTAAACCTTCATCAGTGTCAAATGACTGGGAAGCTGCAACCCAAGACTGAAGTGCAGCTATATTAAAAAGAACGCATACTTTTTCATATGCCAACGCAGTGTGAGCTGCAACAATATAAAATTTGTAATTAGAAGTAATAAAACGGAAATAACTAGTTTTATAAAAAGACACTAATAACTCACTCAAACTAATTTTTCCACCGAAAATGCTTCCTTTATCAAATGCATCCTTCCATTTGAATGGAATTTGCAACTCATTGACTGGTACCTTTGTCTCCAAGGAGCAGAGTTGATCATAATACCTATTAAGTAAAATTAATTATTTTAAAAGAAATTGTAAGTCTATTTTTCAGCATTTGACTAAATAGCAATGGCATTTCTGTATGAGTCATTTAGAGCACTTATATAGATAAAAATTTCAAGAGATTAATTACTTACGCGTAAACAATATCTAAAGAGCTATCGTATTTCTCGAAAAACTTCCAAATCGCGGCATTTCTTTGCTTGCTAAATTCATTAACAGCTGCAGAATAATCTCCAGATTCTGACGATGGACTACCGCTGTATGCACTTTGAATTAAATTCCTCAGGGGTTTTACCACGTCAACTTCCGATGGTTTTTTTAACGGTACAGACAGCAGCCGCGCCATTGTTTTATTACGAACAATTTTACTTTTGCAATAAATTAATATATAATCAAATAATTCTATTAATTACAATCGATTCGAATGACTTTTAGAAAATGACTTCATCCGCCAATGTATCAACTAACAAGTCCGTGCACTGTACAGGGAGGACAGAGGAGGCAGCCACACAAAACACAGATCGTCTAGACGTCAAATTACTTGACAAAAATTCCAAATTCCTCCAATCCAATTCCAAATGGCTGCAGGACACGACGGAGAGATGGCGCTGTGTATTGAATGAATCAGCTGAATTTATTGACCACTTGTCTTCAAACTTTTACCACTGTTCGTTTGAACTAAAAATTTCGTATGGACAAATTTAGAGTGAAAAATTTTATGAGACATTATGGCAGGGTTAATAAACTGTTTACAGCTTCATTTGTTCGATTTATTTTTTATTTTTTAAATATGCCAATATTGTGTTTGAAAATGTCTCTAGATTCGCCAAAAATGTGGTTGAAATGTTTTTTGAATTTTTCGCGCGTACTAAATAACATTAATTAAAAATCATAGCATAGCTCTTTAACTATAAATCTTAAAGCTAGAAGAAGCAAGCGAAAGACAATGCATTAAAACGAGATTATTAATTGTTTAAAAAGCAAAATGAAAGTTTGAAAAAAGGTAATATAACATTTAAGATGATGTCGGGATTCATATTGGAATAGTTAGTATCGGTTGGGACGAATGTGATGTTGGAAATGTGTTTAAAAGGTGCCAACATGTCTATGTCTATGGTTCAATCATACAGGATGTCCCACTCATGCAGAATCAAAATGTCAGGGTTACAAACTAGACCAAATTTTATCGAGAAAAAAACGAAATTTTATTTTAAAATGGTGTGTAGGGCTCAGTTCGGTATTAACTAACACTTTAAACTAATCCGTCCAGATGTTATGGAACTATGGTGAGCGACTGACTTGGACGTGAAGTCCAGACTGCTAGCATGAGCTGACAGATAACTCGGTGGACAGCGTTGACGTGCAGGGCGGCACACTAGCTCGCCTCGGCTATTGGAGGAGAGTGTGGGGGGTTCCACGAAACCCTGCCGCTGCCACCTGCCATATACAAAAAAATATCGTGTCAAACAAAAGCCGTCGCACACTTCCGGTCCAGAAGGGACCTTTACACTACTTACCAATGCTTACGTGAAGGCACAGATGGCATGCCTTCGGCTAAAACCCTCGAGAATACTTCACAAGCCATGAAATAGACTCCCTCCCTACCGCATACGAGGCCCAACGGAGTCCTTACATTCTAAAAGCAATGCTCTTATGTATAACTGACAAAAGTTTGACTTGAATAGCTCCTCCGCCCCAAACTACTATTCATACAGAAAAATGGTGTTCTGATAATCTTAAGCTTGCTTTATTATCCCTTGAACCGTAATAAAATTTTCATACCTTTCCTAACAAAATTATTTAAAAAAATTAATCTTAACCAAATGACTACGATTCCTCAAACAAAAATTTTCAGCTGAGTAATCATTGTATTGTAATGTCGCTGTGCCGTCATATGTCGTGGGCTGATGAAATCGAATGTAGCTGCCTACATATTCGGACACCGGCTGCACATACACGTATGTAATTATCACTCAGCTGAGAAGTATTGAGTGTAAAATGGTAAGGTTACTTTAGCTGCGTTTTTTTATCTCTCTAATCTGATCCGGTTCAATTTGATTCGGTTCAATTTTATGCGTTCCATTGTTGTTGTTTTACGTACATAAAATTGAACCGGATCAGATCAGAGACATAAAAAAATTCAGCTTTTGTAATCAAAACTATTTTATTATTTTGTTAAGTAAGGTATACAGGGTGTTTCCCACTAGAAGGTCAATAGAGCAGGTGGTGATAGTTACTCACCTAGACGAACCAAAAATCGTAAGGCAGGGGGGGGCATATCAACCGTTTAGGAGTTACAGCGTGATTAAGAAAAAGAGCTAGTTTTTCACAAAACACCCTGTATTTTAAAAACTACAGGGCGTACAGTCACAGTTAAGAGCTCATTGTATGCAGAACTTCATGGCCTTTTCAACGGCTGCTCACCCCACAACCCTCTCCCATCAAGAATTATGGTTGGCTAAACTAAAAATTTTTTTTAATTTAACCTCTATTATTTTTGCAAAACGGTCGTTAACATAACTTTTTTGTATAAAAACTGTAAACTGTAGGCTCTCCTCTTTAAGTTGACCTATTACAGCAGATGTGTTAACTGTAGCCGTTAAACAGTTATAACCGCATAACCTATTCAGGTCACACCGAAATTAGACGATATTTTTTAAAATGACGTGCTAAGGGAACAAATTATCGTTGAGAATAGGTTTGAAAATAAGTTTGAGAACAAGTTTAGAGCTAATAACTCTTATGGCCGGTTTCACAGTCAAGGCTTAAGCCACAGCGATGGCTTAAGCCAAGGCTTAATAAATATTTCGGTTTCACAGTCAAGGCTTAAGTGAAATCACTGGCTTAAGGAAAGCTTAACTTAAGCCCGTCATCTCGAAGGCTTAAGCCTCAGATTTGGCTGTGAAACACATAAGAAATATATATTTTGCCTAAATATTATAATTTTTGTTATTAAATGAACGTGCATATTTCAAAAGTTATATTTTAAAACTAAATTGAAATTTTCCAAGCGAAAAATAATTATCTAATTAGCAGTTTTGAGTACTGTCTGGTAGCTAGTGTCAGCATTCCATTTGACGTTTTAAGAAGAAACCAAACAGTTTAGGACAAAAATGAGTTATTTATCTGATGCAGAGGATATAAGAGACCAAGAAATGTATAATATAATATCGCAAGGTGTGACCCGTGAAAAAATTATAAAGAGTCGCCCGCAACATTTCGAGAAATGGGATGACGTTTATTTTTATTCTCGGTTCCGGCTGTAGATACATTCGGCTTTGATGGTTTACGTTGCCGAAACATTCTGCAACAATGATATTGGATTTGATATCCTTCCAGAAAAAAACCACAACAAACTGTTAAATAAAAAGATCTTCTTTTCGCTTAGTTTTTAATCCACAATGGCAATTTTCCTTTAAAAAATTCACAATTTCCGCAGTGCTGACAACTTAAAAATTTTCATCCGCGGCTTAACTAAGCCTCAGCTAACTGAGTACTGTGAAACCGAGTAGGCTTAAGTTCTGGGCTTAAGCCACACCCGTGGCTTAACTAAGCTCTGGCTTAAGCCTGGACTGTGAAACGGGCGGTTAAAGGGCTTCAGATAGCACATTGGGTGTAATAGGTCAACTTAAAGAGGAGAGTCTACAGTTTATAGTTTTTATAAAAAAAAGTTATGTTAATGACCGTTTTGCAAAAATAATAGAGGTACTCGTTTTTCCGCGCAGATTCCGATGCTCGTGTTTTTCTAAACAGACTCATCGAGTGTAGCACCTTCTATTGTATAGTATTACAGATGTATTAGCAGCGGTGGCTTTGCGAGCTTTATATTACCGCTTTCGTTTATTTATTTTTTAGCAAGTACAATGGTATTATGTTGCTCATCCTGTGTTGCGATTACTTCCCTTCCCGTGTCTGTACTTGACCTCGCCGTTCCAAAGGGTACTTATAAGTATGTATTTATAAATTCTCTGTGCCAATACACCGAAATCAAATGAAACCAAGTACTTTTTGCGATGAAATTTTTGTTACAAATTTTTATTCATTTTCAAAACTCACATACCTATAAATCTAATCAATTTAAAAGTTTCTTTTAATATATTCAATTTGCATTTATAAAAAAACTTACAAAAGTTAATACTTGTTGCGTGAGACTCGATGCCTGTATGTGCGAGTCGCAGAAGCCAACACATGCATCCACACACCGATACGGGACAAATGTCTTAAGAAGCGTCAGATCAAAACCCTCGAGAAATACTTTTCAAGCTATGAAACAGACTCCCTCACTACTGCATGAGAGCTCTAACATAGTCCTAACATTCTAAAATATTTGCAGTGTTTTATGTAAAACTGACAAAAGTTTGATTTGAATAGCTCCTCCGCAATAAACTACTATTCATACAAATAAATGGTGTTCTGATAATCATAAGCTAGCTTTCTTATCTTCCGAAAAAAAATAAAATTGTTATACAACAACAAAACAAAACAACAAAATTATTTAAAAAAAATTGTCTTAACCAAATGTTTACGATTCATTAAACAAAAACTCTCAGCTGAGTAATAATTGCATATGTATGCTGTGCCCTGGCCTGATGAAATCGAATCACTCTGCCTACATATATGGACTCCGGCTGCATATACACACATGCAATTATTACTCAGCTGAGAATTAGAGAGCGTAAACTGATAAGATTAATTTTCGATCAAAACTGTTTAATTATTTTGTTAAGTAAGGTATATAGTAAGTGTAGCCTTTGGGAAGGTAAGGAACCAAGCTTTAAATTACTAGAAGACTATTTTCCTGTGCTGATATTAGTTTAAGCTCTATAGAATATATAAAGTCATAAGTCCATAAATATCAATATGGAACATTTTAGAGAACGGATTCACAACGCGCACATATAGATTTCTGTTTCAAGGCTTTTGAAGTATTCTCGAGGGTTTTGGTCACATTCGACAAATTAACTCTGCGATTTTTTTCTACCACCACGCGTAAAGATGTTTACATATAAGCTGTGTTCTTTTGTGTCCGCAGAACAGAGCAGAACAAAAGATACACAAAAGCAGGCCTCATACATTTTCATAGAAGATTTATAAATGAAGCGAACAGTACAAATAATTCGCTTCAATCGACAGAACAATTTGTTCTCTCCAGTATATGGGAGTTCTAGAACAAGGTACACAAAAGAACACAGCTATAAAAAAATCATAAAGTGAAATAAAATCGTATAATTCAGGGTTTTTTCATGTTTCAGTCCCCTCGAGAGCCCGGAAATGTCTCTGTTAAAACCTGCCAACACAGGAACCTTGCTAGTCTTAACTCCCGAAACACATCCAATCCAAAGAAGGAAGACAGCGAAGTATTCGAAAGGCGCAAACGCACCTGACTTGACTTGACTTGAGATTTTTCAGTCCAGTTCTCGGAAAGTAGGCGGTATTTTATTTTCATTCTCTGAAAACTGATTACTATTTCCACAAATAATAAACCTCTAGCTCATTGTCTTGAAGTAGTAAAAGTTTTCTAAAAATACCTCTTAGAGCGCCCTCGATTTCCTGAAGACAATTGTTATAGCTAAAATGGGGAAGTTTGAATCACGTACTTCAAAGGTAGAAGCTTTCGGAATGTTCGAGTTCTAAGGTTTTGGGTGCAAGAGCCTGCTATCCTACCGCAGTCGATTATACAGGTACTTAGCACACAGAGCCTGAAAAATCCAAGGACTTTTAGGATGGAGGGAAAAAACTTCATAATCCAATTAACGGGAATAACTGCAACCGCTAGAGGAAACCAACATCAGGATTCAACGCTGTTGCAGTCAATGCTTATCGAGATTTTTTCAGGAATACTAAAGAAAAAGGCTATTCGATGGATTTAGGAAAATTCTACAAGAATGAACAAACGGCCCGACATAAATGATGACGTATCTGTTGGTTAGCTAGATGCAAACCTATGGAGAAGGTTGGATCATGACTAAGGTTTGAATTAATTGCGCGGTCAAGACACGAGGATTAAAAATGAAGATGGGATATGTTTTGAATTGAATTGATATTGTAAATTTTATATTCCATAATAATTGTGGTCGTCACTAATAGAATCGATTTAAATCAATTCTGTTTATAACCCAATGCAAATAATAAAACATTTACTAGGCATATGCACTTCGAAATTTTTCTTTTATGGACATACATATAACTGAAAATATAAAGGGTTTTCCAATAAGAGGTGTTATTTTAATTAGCCCGCTATTTCGGTAGATGTCACTTCTCGAGCTGTCATTTTTCGACACTTGACAAGTAGAAACTACGCCATTAATAAAAATGGAACGATACACGATTCAACAACGCACTGAAATTATTAAAATTCACTATAAAAATGATGAAAATGTGGCAGAAACGGTTCGTAAAACTCGAACATTTTTGGGTCGTCGTGAAGCACCTTGTCGGACCGCAATACAGAAATTGGTAGAAAAATTCGAGCTGTCGGGACAAGTTAGTGATGTGAAGAATAAAACCCGTGCACGTCGCTCAAGAACAGCCGAGAATATTGCTGCTGTAGCCGAAAGTATTGAAGAAAACCCAGGTTAGTCCATTCCTCGTCGTTCTTTGGAATTAGGCATTCCACAAACGTCATTACACCGTATTTTGCACAAAGATTTGGGTCTTAAGGCTTATAAAGTTCAGTTAACACAAGAACTCAAGCCGGCCGATCATCAACAACGTCGAGTCCTTGCTGATTGGGTCCTTGAAATGCATGAAAATGATCCGGAATTGCATCGAAAACTCATCTTGAGTAATGAGGCTCATTTCCACCTCGATGGCTTCGCCAACAAGCAAAATTGTCGTATCTGGGGCTCGGAAAACCCAGGAGTTATTATTGAAAAGCCTCTCTATCCTCAACGTGTGACTGTTTGGTGCGGTTTATGGTCCCGCGGGGTCATTGGACCTTACTTTTTCGAAAATGAGGCTGGAGCAACAGTTACGGTGAATGGATTGCGCTATCGACAGATGATTAATGATTTTTTATGGCCGGAATTGGATGGTATTGATCTGGACAACGTTTACTTTCAACAAGACGGCGCTACGTGCCATACAAGCAACGAAACCATTGATTTTTTACGGGACAAGTTTGCGGACCGTGTTATCTCTCGAAGAGGTGATCACAATTGGCCACTGAGATCTTGTGACTTAACACCTTGCGACTTCTTCCTTTGGGGCCACGTGAAAGAGAAGGTCTACGCCAACAACCCAGCGTCGATTCAAGACCTCAAAGATGGAATTCGTGAGGCTATCGAGGACATAGGGCAGCCACTTTGCGATTTGGTTATGGAAAATTTCATGAAAAGGATATGGTCCTGTAGGTGTGGTCGTGGTGGTCATTTGGCTGAATGTTATTTTCCATTATTAACGGCATACCTTCCTCTTTATATTGAAATAAAGATCCGATCATTTGTCTCAAAAAATGGCATTTTTCTTTGAATATCAAAATAACACCTCTTATTGGAAAACCCTTTACTAAGGCTCCTAGATTTGCGTATTGTGAAGCAATGAAATTATATAGGAAACCCTTACAAGACATTTTAACAATCAATTCAAGGAATATTTTTTCACACTTCGCGATTTTACTGTTTCCTTTTTGAAGGCACCTAAACCAAAGTTAGTTCTTCTTTACTTCCACAACTGTAGCCGGTCTATCTTAAAAGCTTTCATTGCCATGGGAACTGAACTCATTCAAGGCATAAATACAAAAGAAGTCGAATAAGTACATGTACATGTAAGGTATACAAATAACATATAGTTACCATATACTATACCACATTTACCATCCATTTCTGAATCCAGGTGAACTTGCAGGAGTACAAACGGTTTTCTTTACATTCAAAAAGAATAACAAAAGCTTATAGCAACGGCGGGCGCCAGTATTCAAAAGCTTTAAGAATACAACACGCTAAGAAAGAACCGACCAATCCTTTCTGCCGGTACATAAACAGACCGATTTCATAGGGGATGAGAAACTTTTGAATGGCTGGAAAACACTCCCAACCTGGAAGTTGTCTAGCGACTGCGTTCAACTTCTACAAATCGAACAAGTGACAGTGCGAGACGTAATAACGATCACATAGCACGGAATTTTACGCGTATCTGGCGAAAAAGTGAGATAATTTGTTTTCTATTGGAAGCCGAATCCTTCGAACATAATTATTTCTGGTCTTGAATTGAAACATAAATAAAACTCGGTTAAGAAAAGTGTTTTATTAAATAACTGGCTTAGTAGAGCATACGCTCACTGAAATTGTTAAGGTTATTAAATTTAATTAAGTAGGTAAATGATATTGAAGTGTTTTTAGTGCGTTCTTAAATTTTGTTCAATCTATACAAACCCAGCGCATTGACCTTGATCTTTAAATTATTGCTAGAGTTTGGCTTTGTTTTTTCATTTCTGACTGACTACCCTACCTTGTGAAAGCGAATACATCAAATTATGTAGAGCGGGTAAGTGCAAGCATCACCATAAAAATACATTTATCTTTGCCACTTAAATTTTCAGGCCATTTTCTCTCATTTACTCCCATTCTGTTTTAAAAAAGAATTTTGCTTAGTTTTTAGTTTATTGTTGAGTATATAAAAGAATGGAAAATTTCAAAGAACGTAGGTATACATTTCCGCACTGGGTCAAGGAGATGGCTATAGAGAGGAACATTAGTTTTAAGAACTTTCCTCCCTAGAGAAAGAATTAATTGAGATTAGCTGTTGCCTATGGTTTCAAGGATGAGTGTCAATTGTCATTTAAAAGTAGGTACTTATACTTGCATTGTTTTAGTGTAGCCAAGATTGGTTTGTTCAGGTTAAACGTGTACCTACTATATTTTGAGAAGGACATATTTCATTACTTCAGGATCGGCAAGAAGTGAGAAGAGGGTAAGAAATTCTGCATACATAGGTACAAATGTCCTATGGAATTGGTCTCGATATAATGTCCAAAGTTGTATGGTTGAGTTGTTATCCTGAAAGGAAATTATTTTCTTACCAACAAGCAATCGTGTGGGACAGTCTTTCAGTCAAGGGGGTTTGGGTTTGGTTGATTTAAATTGGCAAAGGGGGTTCCTGTCTATTTCCTTAAATTTATTGATGCAGGCATTTCTTATAATGCGGTAATACATGTTTAGTGAAAATAGTCAACCGAAATCGTATCGTAAATGTAACGTGAAGAGCAAGAGGAATTTCAAGGCTCCTGCAGTATTTCCAACTTTACTTTAAGAACTTGAAAAAAAGAAATGTAATAACAATATTAATTTAAGTTATAAATGATTTTAGATCTTTATGGTTCTACAATGAATTCTCTTCTTCTTAAAATTAATCCTAAAACTAATGGAGTATACCTATACAATCATTTCACAAGGAGAACTAATTGGTGACCAAAAGTGCTGGCTAGAAGTCCATTTATCTAAGTTAGTTTAGACCATCGATGATCCATTGTGATGCCAGCTTATCGAAAGCCTACCTGGAAATGATTGTTTAATTTAGGGCATGCGTTATTAAGACCATCCACAAGAATTAATGAACCTCACTAGATCTTCACAACTTCTTGTCTGCTAATTCCTTCAGTTCGCGGGAAAAGCAGCTACCAAATGTATTTTTTTTTTACGTTTGGAAAGGTTGGACATTCATCAATCAGAAATCTCCTCCTCGTCCATACAGTTTCTGCAGAGATCATAGTATTATAGAGCTTGGATGCGTTTCGCATGTGATAACTGCAGTAAGATTCCGCACGTTATTTGGGTTTCCTTCTTAGCAGAGTTTTTGTCATCCTAGAGTATATCATGGGCCATAGCTGTCTTGAAATCGTGCATGTGGTTAGCTCACCCCTATCTGAGATTAGCCAGTTTACAGGCTTGTAAATCTCGAATCCTCTTTACTAAATCTACGGATTGAAAATGTTGGAGTCAAATTTAATATTTTTTGTTTATTGTATACATGGCAACATCCAAAATTTATTAAATTGTAATATTGTGAATATATTAATACGCAATTTTAATAACTTCTCTATTAAAAGGAAATATATTTTAATATATTACTTTTTAAAACAGTTTATACTACAATTTAATATTCTCAGCTAACAAATTATATATAAATTTTTATTAAAATGTTATAGATTAAATATTAAAAATTTGAAAATGCCTCATTCCCTGGCATATAACTATCTATTTGCCGATTACCCAGAAGAAAATAACTCTGTGGTTAGCACCCGATTCCCGAGGTCACTGCAACTGTTTGAATCCAGAGCTTTGATTGCAGCTTGAATGTCATTAAAAATTCTGATACTGGTTTTTCACATTAATTTCACCCTTTTGCAAATTAAATTCACCATATTGCAAATGGAGTTCATTCTTATAGAAATGAAGTTCGCCTTTTTGCAAATCAAATTCACCCTTTTGCAAGTCAAGTACTTTAACATATATATTATATTAAAAATAAAAAAAAAAACACCAAATAATGTTAATTACAGAGTAAGATATCAATATAGTTTTATTATAATTCATACAATGAAGGTATGTATGATAACAGTGTGCAGATAATGCAATATTAATAATAATATATATATGCATGTATGTACATATAACCTAGTCTATAATGGTTTTCCTGCAGTAGAAGTTGGTAATTTAACATACCTACATATTCATATAATAATTATACCAATTTGTAAACGTACCAATTCAAACAGACTTATTAATTACATCTACCAAATTTTCACGATTGAAAGGATTGAATTAGTTACCTTTTTAGATAAATTTTATTTCTGTTTCATAGATTTCAGAAATGCTTCAGCAATATACAACAAAAAATTAACAACTTACACAAGTCGATCAACAAATTAGAATTAAATTCAATATTTATTTCAAATATAATTCAACGCGTTTTTCAAATTAAGTCAACTATTTTTAAATTTAATTTAACATTTCTTCTAGATATAGTCCAACGTATTCGTTATTCTATTAAAATAATTCACCAAATATTATTAAGTCAAAAATTATTGTAGACAACGTTTGAGTTGAAGCAAAATTAGTGGATATCATAACGACAGCTTCGATGTTATCACTTAATCTGATTGCCGGAATTTTGTACTCCACATGACATCAAATTTGAATACAACAACCTTAAGGCGGCTATTTACTTAATAATATTGGTGAATTATTTAAATAGAATAACGAATACTTTGATCTTTATCTAAAAGAAATACTGAATTAAATTTAAAAATTGTTGATCGATTTGCGTAAGTTGTTAATTTTTTATTGAATATTGTTGAAGTATGTATTTCTGAAATTTGTTGAAACGAAATGAAATTTGTATAATTAAATCTAGAAAAGGTTATATCTTCACACATAACTTCATCTCCATACGTAATTTTATGAATTATATTAAAAATTTTGATTTTTTACTATGTAATTAACATTATTTGATACTTTTTTAAATATTAAATTATATGTAAAAGTACTGCAAAAGGTGAATTTTAATTTAATTTTCAAAACGGAGAATTTAATGTGAAAAACTTGTAACTCGATTACTAGGTACGTTTCTAGCAGCCTTACACTATAGTAGTCCGGAAGGCGGTACGATTCTTGTATTTGAAGGTATGCTTCGTATACTCCCACTCCTACATAAATATTCGAACCATCTGTAATGACACATACATAATGTACAAATTATCTAACTCGATTCTTTCTTATTGCGTGGTATGCAAAATTGTATGAAAAATATTTTTAGTGAACTGAAAAAATAAAAGCGGTGGCTATATACTTTTACCATTGTATGAAGGTGTAGAATCACTCAAAGTGTTGAGCCTTTATGGATTGCTTGAGGATTTCAAGTCTTTCTTTTAAACTTAGATGCTCATGATATGAATAAGTCGTGGAAAGTTACTCAAATCATATCAAACTCGCCGATTGTATTATTAAAAAGTATTAATGTATGTTGAATCTTTGAAATTGGCTGAAGCGACCGAGTATCCAGTAAAATTCCTGGGAAGCGAACTTTGGATAGAATCGACGTAGAATCATATATAATTATAACGCAGATCTTAGGTTGGAATCAGCAAAGAATATGTCATACCATTTGGAGGAGAATAATTTTAATCCAATTTAATGACACCGTTTCCACCGTATAATGTCATTTCCATTTTTACAAAAATCACTGGAGACACTCGATTTGACTACCTTTAATTCAAAAACTAATTAACAGATTTCACTAAAAGTTTAAGTAATGTTATACAAAAGACTACATAAACACCAACATCTGGAAGGTATAAATATGGATTTTAGAGCTCTTTCTACATCGGGCCGTAACGTGAGTTTTTCAATGGTCTATAGCCGCGCATTATCATTCCGTTTGTAATGCATAGAAATAATGTTGATAGAACTAAATGGATTGGACACCCGAGCGTAAAATTAAAAGTTTTATTGATTTTTGGATATCCGTCTGTCTGTCCGTTCATCTTTGGTTTTTTCACTATATATTTGGGTATTTTCTGCAAACGCATCGACCTAGAGCCCTGAAATTTAGTACACGGTGTTTCATGGTGTTGCCATAGAAAGTTTGATTTTTCAATATATATTTGGACACTGCCTGAGAGCCCGTCGACTGATGTGGACAGTTTCAATTTTGTACACAACGTTTTCATAGAAAATTGCAAATACAATTTCAAAAATAGACTAAATCTGACAACTCTTTCTTAGTGTTGCCATACAAAACTTTTTACGTAGTTGTCAAATATTTGTCAAACATCTGATAGGATATTTGGTGTGAAAATTGTTTTCCAAATGTTCAGTTTTAATCATGTATTCTACGAGTGAAGTAAGTGCTGCAATACCTCTTTTATCGTCCTTGACGCAACGTTTTCGGAAAGTTTTCGAAAAATTTTAGACATAGAAAATTACAGTTCTATCATGAATGAGAAATGGGTCAAGATAAATATAATAAAAACAGTGGTCGTGATTTATTGAATGATAAATATGATCTTTCTGGTTTTCGAATTTCGCAAGAATCTAATAATTTTATTAATTTTATTATATGTATTTATCTTTACCCATTTCTCATTCATGATAAAACTTTATTATTAAAAAATTTCAAAATGAATTTTCACAGCTGTTGAAAACTGACTGAAAGTACTGTACAAACTTTAACAAATATCTAATGTTTTTCATTTCATTTGATTAAATTGGAACTTTTTTAAGAATCCATAATTACAAAATTTGCGTCAACACCCATCAAACATTTCACAAATACTTGACAAATGTTTGACAAATCTTTGTAAAACATTTGCGGAATGTTTGTTATATATGGACGCGCCTTAAGTTAAGTCAATAGAACGATGTTATGAAAGCGTTCATAAATTTGCTAACAATCGCAGGCACATAGTTGCTGTCGCAGTTTAGCATATTTGCTATTAATACACGTGATAATTTCATATTTTAAATTCCAAATTAAAGCTACAAGATGATAATGAAGCAGTGCCATTTTAAGCATTAAAGAAGCGATATGGATCGAATTAACGTAATAAACTTTGTTTTTATTTATTTTATTTTTCAATTTAACAATTTACACATGAGAAAAACATTATATTAAAAAGCTAAACTTCTTATGATACCCAAGATGAATGCCCGTAAGAAATTTCGTATGGTCACCCATTTGAGCAATTTTGATTTTTGCAGTGGTTTTTCGCATATATTTCTAGAACGGTTCGTCGGACAGAAAAAATGATTAAAACCAATTTTATAGGATTTCATATTCTGAAGAAGTTTTTAGTACAATATAAATATTTAAGACTGATCGTTTTCACAGCATCCGTAAAAAACACAAATTTTTATATGGCAACGCCAAGAATGGGTTGCCCGATTTATTCCATTTTTTAAATTTTATTTGCTATTACTAAGAAAACACCATGTAATTTCAGCTGTCAACGCGTTCTCAGGCAGTGTCCAAATATATAGTGGAAAACGAAATTTTTGTATGGCAACCCCACGAAAGAATTGTCGCATTTTCGAACTTAATTTTACTATTTTATTTTAAAGTCCGCGTATAAAGGACATGCAAAAATCAAAATAACTTTTAATTTTATGCGTGGGTGTCCAATCCACTTTTCTCTACTAGCATTATTTCTGTGCGTTATAAACGGAATAACAAACTTAGTATACCCGTTAGATTTCATCTAGGGTATAAAAAGAATATTAACAATATGGTTTGCGATTTGCATTTCTTTGCATTTCTTCTTCTTATTTTTCAAATCGGCAGATACACAGTGGAGCTCCACATTTATATTATATGCCAAGTCTAGCACATTTTTCCTCATTATAGCTATAATGAAGGAAAAACCCACTTCATTAGTGTACTTCATTATCATCTGATTTTCGAGCCATAATGACGTATACTATGTGACACACGGCATTTTAATGAATAGTTTGTACTAATGATTCCTTAGATCATGCTGTGTGTCCAGGGTATAATGCCCTACACACACAGCGAAGAAATAACTAACGACTCATTATACCCTAGACACACAGCACGATCTAATGGATCATAGAGGTGGTACAATATTGAATCTCGAAGTTAATGGTTTGAAATAGTATATATACCTATTTACTAGTTTTCAATGGTTCTACACTGCTGAAAATTTGGTGGTTTCATTTCTTTCTGTACAAAACATTTACATGCAGTATTAAACCACACGTTTTATCTGTCAACGGATTAGCTTTATCAATATTTTAAATTTGTAGAATTGATCTGACCCAAAATCTCCTTTTGGGATAGTAATAAGTTGTATAGTAGCAAATGCATCTGTAGAATCATTAAAAAAATTAATTAATTTATTGTTGAAGATAATATTTCTAGATTTTGTTAGAGAAATCTATGGCAGTCTGATGGATCTGGTTGATTTGTCAGACCATTTTGCTTTCCAGTTGTATATGAGTATTTCTAAATTTTTCGGGATAAAGTGGAAACATTTTGATAAGTTTCCTAGAGCTCGGGTTTAATCAGGCTCAAAACGTTAAAAAGTGAATGTCTATCAACTTGGATTTATTTGGTATTAAGAATGTTATTAACGTATAATAAATATTAGTTCCATACAAAGCTTTTCTTTAGTAATTTTGCACCTACATTTGTAGATGCCTTAGTGTGATGACTAAAGGATCACTCTACATCATATATGGTGGTGGGTCTAGAAAATAAGACTCTAACTCATTTAACTCAGATAATAGTGTTTCATATCCGTCCGTATATAAGTCACAAGTAGATTTTTTAAAAGGATCTACCGCAGATGCACTTTTCCAAATGGCTCTGACTGATTCATTTATATTTTCTTCTACTTGTCGCGCTTCAGTTAGAAGAGAAATATTCTATGAATTGTTTTATAGCCACTTTAGCGGCAGTGAGGTCATCTAGAAATTAGGTTTCCATTACTGCGCTGCACGGAACCCCTAAAAAAGGCTTCAAGTTTCTGTTTATGGATTTATGTCTGAGGTTTAATTCTTGGGCTTTATCGGATTAAACCCGATTTTAAAAATTAGCTAACGGCGGATAGAAATCGGGGTAAAATCGAAAATTCCATAGCCTGTATATGAGTACATTTTGCAGGCTCATAGCTTGTTAATATCTCTAGCGGTTTTTTGCTGACCGAATCATCTCTTCATACACATAAATTAGTGTTCAATTCTAATTAAAATATTTGCAATCCCGTATTCAAATGACATTTTGAATAATTTCGAATGAAATGTGTTGAGAATTTTTTTCTATTTAGTGATGCACTGTAAGAGATTTGGGTTGATAAAGCGATATATGTAAAGCATAATTTTCAGATCAAAACATTTATGTTTGTTTAAATTTTACATTTGATATTTATTTTTATTGTAGAAGCATTTATAGCGGATTATCTGAATAACAAATTTGTTTGTAGCTCTTTCCATTTTGAGAATGTGCATGGTAATAATTCGATATGTGTAGAGCAAAAATATATTATGTATGTATATCCTAATACACAAACACAACAAGACTTAATTATTTTGAATGTTTTTTTTTTTACATAAATTAATTTGACAATAAACGTAAACATTTTAATTTATTAGTTTTAATTTGAACCCATTAGGGATTCATGATTCCCATGTTAACTCTGCTCCATATTTAATGAAACTATGTTAATAGAAAAAATTTATGTAACTTGAATATGCAGGATATGAAAAGAAAAAAAAATATTAATAAGGCTTGAAATGAAAGTAAACTGAGTGGTAGATACTACAGAAATGACTATTCCTCGTTCCTTTCCCTTAAAGGATTCTCTCATATCATGTGTTTGCTGTAGTAAAAGTAAAAAAGGAAGAACTCCTTAACTTAATTATTCGTTTCAAGAGTGGAGAGCTGGTAGTCAACAAGCGTAACGCGGCAATATGTAGAGAGAAGTATGTAGTCGCGTTTATGCAACAAATTTAATTAGGAACACGATAAATGTTCATGATCTTGCTCTTCTTGAGCGTAATTAAAATAGCTTCAACGTTATTTTTCATGTTAATGAGCAGATACTAGACAGCTTATGACTCTCTGATCTGAACAATTTACTCCTTTTCAGGCATGAATTAAGGGAAAATATGCATGCCTTGATTTCATATGTACATACATAGGTATGTTGTATACATGAAGTATAGGTTTAGGTATGATGAGGGCAATCATTCAAAACAATTGAAATTAAACAGCCCCCAGTTATGTACCTATAACTGCCAGTTTTACTGCTAAAAAAAGGTTGTAAGGAGACGTGTAAAATCTTATGAAATATTGTTGTAATACTTTCATACTTTCATTTCGTTTTTGGAAACATTATGTCAGCGAAATGAGGATTTTGTTATGAATGCTTTATTATTCGGATTAGGATTTTGATGAGTGATATTTTTTTGGCTATTTATTGAGTGAGATTACAGTCAGTCATGGGGAAAAGTGTGGAGCTGTAGAGAAGATATCTGAGGATAGTACTACCGCGTCTACTTACTCATTCATATTTTGCTATAAACTACAAACGGAATTGCCTGGCTCTCAACGTTTTCTGTATTTCGCAAGTATTTTCCGGATTATTTGCATCAAACTCAATATTTTTGTTTATTTTTTATTTAGAATAAATTTTTTCGAAAATTTTTATATACATTTTGGTCGATTTTAAGTATTCTGTGAGTATTTATTCTAGTTTTTTAGATATTTAACTATTATTTTGATACTATGTCATATTCTTTATTATTCTCATTCTGATGGTGTTCATTTGAATTATAACTGATTTTGCGTATTGAGCTCTAAGTTGTTTTTGAATTTCAATTCTTAAGTATTTTGCTTTCTAGTTTGAATCAGGTGATATCACTTCTAAAGAAGCCAAGGGGACATAGAAAATGAAGATCGCAGCCTCTTTAAGAGTGGTACTTAATCCTCAATTCTGTAAATTTGAGACACGTTTTTTCCTAAAAATAAATGTCATTTTCCCCCAAATCAATGGAACATTCAATGAATTTAGGTATTTGGCACTAGGTACGTAAAATTTCCAAAGTGTTAAACTTTCTCGGATATAAGGAAGAAAAAATTCAATAAATTACGTATTATTCTACATTTTTTATGAAACTTTTACAAATATTACAAGTCAGATATTGTTTTTCATTATTTTGTTTGAACGTGCCCAACGCCCCAGCACTAACTTCCATACTACATATGCTTTAATGATAATGGTAGTATGGTAGTATGGTACATAAGAAATGAGCTATTCAGCTCATTCTCATGCTTTTTAAACGTGTAGTTTACCTATTCCGTACATTTTAGGGAATATTCCCTTCACTTCAGGAAAAAATGAAAATTCCCTACATTTTAGGGGAAAAAACCTAATCTACGTTTTTCAAGGTGGAGCTTTCCCGTAATCTTATAGAAAAATACCTAAGCTTTGTGGCACAAATTGTTGCTACTCATTTTCGGGAAATTTTTTTTATTGTATAGCTCTCCGAGGATTGTATCAATATCTCTAAAGCTCATCATAGTGGGTTGAATAAAGATATCAAAAACAGGTCAAGAGCAATACCGGCTCGCGCAAGCAGGTCTCCGTATCAGAACTTTATTAACGAACAGTCGATCGACGGAATTTAAGTATATTTAAATACAATTCAAATTTGCCTGTGATAGCTGAAAAATGAATGAATTGTGTCATATTGTGCTGGAACAAGCGCCATCTTTACGCATGGCCTGCTGGGCTGGGACCCAGGGCCACGCGGTCCGTGAGGCCCCCCTAGTCCGGCGATAGTAGACCAACCGATGACTAAGTTTCAATTCAACCATGATAAGAACCTATTACAATTTAGTTTAGCTGAAAGTAGACAATGGGATTTATTACAAATTCTATACATGACAAGAAATTTTCATACAAAAAACAACGTATAGTGTCAGTGTCTACAGCTCCAGTATTTTTTAAATTTTTCGCCTTTTTTTACGGCTTACTTTCAGTAGCAAAACTCTATTTGGTAAGCGTAGAAAATTGTTGTACTGTTCATATTAACGTAATACTGGCAACTCTGCCTGGATAAGGTTTGATTACAAAACCGCTAAACTAACTCGCACAATCGGCACTTTCAGTTTACTTTAAATACAACATTCGGATGGGGTTTTCCTTAGCGCCACTTTACGTTAACTTTCTTTTCGGGACAGAAAAGCAGTTTACTAGCCTTTGGGCTTGCAATTGATGTGTTGCCCGTGCTGTGTTTGCGATTGTATTTTACATTATTATTCCTGTTGATCACCCAAACTAGTTCAGAAAATAATTTCTGTTAAAGGGCCCCATATCCTAAAGTGCCATGGGCCCCCACTTGATGGCCTTGGCTGAACCATTAGTAAATATATCAACGATTACCGTCCAGTAAAGGTTCAGGCTCTCATCGAGAGACAGTGGTTGTATTTGATGCTCAAAAGTAAACAAAACTCAATGTGATGTTAAGAATTCGTTCATACTTAAAAATGTTTATTTTATAATATTTATTTGTAAATTATTTAAACTTTATAAAAAATAGTTAGCTCTATATTTCATATGTTTTAAATACTACTGTATTGTCAAATTTCAATAATATTCAAACAGACGGGCGCAAGAGTGATCTTAGAAGATCTTATTGGTTAACAAAGCATTTTTCTTTTTCAGTAACTATGAGACTGACGAAGAAAGAAGATCAGGGGAACCGTGTTTTTTCACACATTTCGGGATATATCTTTATAACCAATTCACTAATAACTTTGAATTTGTTTTTTGGAATTCTTGAAAGTAGTGTTTTCAAACGATACCCCACACGATACAAAATACAATTTATTTTTAAGGGGGTTCAACGTAGGGTTGTTGATTTTTGAAGCTCCCCAACACTAGAAACAATTCAGACACTGTCCTTTAGCAACATTTCTCACGAAACTATTTAAATCCATTCCCACAGCTTCATATCCACTTTTCTAGAAATACGAAACTTTTATTTTTCAATACAGAAAGAATAGTCGAGCTTCGAAAAGCTTCGACCTTCGAATGGAAGAAGTTCGAAGCTTCGAAGCTCCCAGTGACCGTGATTCAAAATATGTAATGTTGATTTGAGTCGCTTTCCGTTAAGTCCCGTTTAATCATTGAGCTAAAATTTGGCATACATATAGATCTTACATGAGGTGAAGTTAAAATCAAACAAATCGTAATCTGCAATCGTTAAAATTCCCCAGATAACGATTTTAAGTCGAATCTGACCATGAGTGATAAAAATCGTAAACCATTTTGGAGCCGCCGTATTAATTTTATGTTATATAAGCTATTGAAACTATTCAAAAATTATTTCAAGTCACCTCAAATATTATTCTTGTGTATAGAACTATCACATATAGTTCTATATACAAGGATATTATAATTTAACCTCAACACTGTAGTGCAGACACCAGAAAAAGTTCATACTTCGAAGTTTCGAAGTATTGGAAAACTTCGAAGCTTCGGAAAACTTTCATGCTTCGAAAAATTCGACTCCAAAGCTTCGAAACGGCTGCTTCGAGCTCTATAAACAGCCATAACGTACCCCCACTAAAAAAATATTTCGTAATCTTTCGAAAATACATAGGACGTAGTTGGCTGGAAAAGTTGTGTCCTATTCGGAAGTCTGCTTTTTCTGTATGTTATCTTATTTCGGCATGTCAAAAAAACCGATGGTAACCGTACAATAGTCACATAAAAAACTTTATCGGAATACATTTGATCAAAACGTAACTTCAATCAAAGGTCACAAGATCTCCATTTCAGTTAAGGAAGAAGTAAGCCCAATTTGGTCCTTTCTTATGCAATGCCTTATGCTCTTTGCGGTCCAAGGTAAAAGCTGAACTACGTAGATTTGAAAGGAAAAACATTATATAGCAAGTTCTAAGCAGCACACACAGCTGGAATTGTCAGAAAAATCCAAACAATCGCCTAAGTTGTGGATTAGAAACTGATCCAGCCCTGTTCTAAAGCTTTTGCGAGGTGTAAAAGAGTACCAATTCTATATTGATGATGGGTTTAATACTGTGGTCACATTGTCAGTAGTCAAGGTATACAGCCCAAGCCCAAAAATGTTGGCAATTCGCAATGCACCCCGTCCGAAGGTCCATTTACGATTGTTGTCCTATCTTCTTATTAGGTTATCTTTGGCGAGATAACTATAACCTAAAAAAAAAATTCATTTCTCTACGTACAAGAAAATTTGTTGAATAACTATTCATAAATACTTGAAATCTAGAAATATGCATTTAAAAACTGAATTATCGTATCACCTATCTAGAAATTGCCCATTGCTTTTACTTCCTTGTACCTTACCATTGGCGATATTTACTCCTAGCATTAAGTCTAACACTCTTTTAAGAGAAATATTTAAATTTTGTGTAAAAGAAAGAAGAAAAAAAAGGAATTCTACTCATCCTTTTATATAAGCTTATCAAAGAGGCTTCCTGTCCTTGAGATGCTGAGTTGAATATCACAAGAATTTTTTGTTGGGGGGATAGATAAAAAAAATTCATTGCTCATCCCGGTTTCCTGTATCGTAACCAAAATAGCTGCCTATGTATCTATAGCTGTTGTGAAACCAAAGAATTTTAAAATTAATCTAATAAAAATTTTCTTTTAATTTGTTAGCCTTCAAGGAACGATTTAATTAATTTGTTTCGTCGAAGTGGAGAGTTTTATGTTCCTTTGAGTACTGTGGTGTTTTGGAAATATTTTCTAAGGTCATAAAAGATAATGAGAATCTCCTCTGGGGTTCAGCTCAACGTCTTGCATAAATAGCAAATTGAATACAAAATAATCGTAGCAACTGTGATAGAAAATAGATTTATAAAAATTTTCCACTATCTTTTTAGAAGCACATCAACAGGAATTAAATGGTTTTAATAAATTAATTAGGGTATTAGTCAAGAGCCGAGGTGACTCCTCTCATCGTCAAATCAAACGTCAATATGGTGGTTTTTTCTTCATCTCTCACCAAAATCCGTTTCTCCACTATAGCTACCAACTAACTAACTAATTATTTAAGGTTGGTGCTCAGAAGCGACTGTAACAATTTTTTATTAATTAATTTATTTTTGGTTTATACCAATTTTAATGCCAGCCTAACCCATGCTAAGGTAGGTGGATCATATGTTTTTATATCACTATTTTGTTAACATTTTCAAAACCCTCGAGACATACTTCCCAAGCCATGAAACAGATATCTATACATATGTGCGCGTTCTAGTCCAATCCTCTAAAAAAATCCTCTTTATATTGATTCTTATGGAAAAGTGACTAGATATTGATTTCATATATGCTATGGAGCCTAAACTACTATACACACAGGAAAATAGTTCTCCAGTAATTTTAAGCTTGGCTTCTTACCTTCCCAAAAGCTATACTTACTATTCAGGGTGTTTCCCCTTAGAAGGAGGTGATAGTACTTAGTACTTAGAGCAGGAGGTGATAGTACTCACCTAGATAAATAAAAAATTGTATGGTAGGGGTGGGGGCAATATCAACCGTTTAGGGGTTACAGGTTGATTAAGAAAAAAAAGCTAGTTTTTCACAAAACACCCTGCATCTTAAAAAGTACTGGGCGCATGGTCACAGGTAAGACCTCATTGTATGTAGAGCTTCATGGCCTTTCGACTACCCGACGTCTACCCAACCAGTCCCATACCACTCTCCTCTGAGGGTTACGGGGGTCTAATCAAAATATTTCGGATTTTTTTTACTTTTTTTTTACTTTGACCTCTATTTTTTTTGCAAAACATAACTTTAATTTTAATTTTAAACTATAAACTCTCCTCTTCAATTTATTTGACATATTACACTCAATGTGCTATCTGTAGCTCTTTAAAAGTTATTAGCTCTTAACCTATTCTCAACGATAATTTGTTCCCTTAGTGAGTGAAAGCACGTCATTTAAAAAAAATATCGTCTAATTTCGGTGTGACCTGAATACGTTATGAGCTAATCACTGTTTAACGGCTATAGTTAGCACATAGGGCGTAATAAATCAAATCAAATTAAAGAGGAGAGTCTACAGTTTATAGTCTTTATAAAAAAAAAAGTATGTTAATGACCTTTTTTCAAAAAAATAGATATCAAAGTAAGAAAAGGGCATGAAATTCTGCATACAATGAGCTTTTAACTGTGACCGTACGTCCTGTACTTTTTGAGATACATGGTATTTTGTAAAAAACCAGCTTGTTTTCTTAATCACCCTGTAACTCCTAAACGGATGATATTGCCCCACCCCCACCCTGCCATAAAATTTTTTATTTGTCTAGGTGAGTACTATCATCTCCTGCTCTATTGACCTCCTAAGGGGAAACACCCTGTATACCTTACTTAACAAAATAATTAAATACATAGTTTTGATTGAAAAGTAATCTTACCATTTTACGCTCAATAACTCTCTTCTGAGTAATAGTTGCAATAGTGTATGTGCGGCCGTATAGTCCGAATCTGTATGCAAATTGATTCGAATTCATCGGACCACGCCCTATTCACATATGCGATTATACTCAGTTGAAAGTTTTTGTTTGTGGAATTGGAGTCGTTTGGTTAATATAAATTTAGTTAAATATATTTTGTTAGGAAAGGTATAAAAATTTGATTACGGTTGGGAAGATAAGAAAGTAAGCTTAAGATGATCAGAAGACAATTTTTCTGTATGAATAGTAGTATAAGGCACAGGAGCTATTCAAATCACACTTTTGTCAGTTTTACATAAGAGCACTGCAAATATTTTAGAATGTTAGGACTAAGTTAAGCCTCTCAAGTAGTAGTGAGGGATTTTGTTTCATGGCTTGGGAAGTATTCTCAAGGGTTTTGAATACTTACATAAGCATCTATAGATCTAAGCAGGTAATGCATGTTGTCGGGTCAATTTTCTGCACTTAAAAATGTGTCCTTGTCATGGTCAGTTATTGTTCTCACCAAAGTGTAGACAAACAACTCGGTGGTTACAATAACTTTGCTTTGAAAACTTTTCACGATACTCTCCTTCAGTGATCTCCTATGTTTAGTATTTATTTATGTACAATTTAGTATACGAATTTTGTTCAAGAAGCTTGTGCAGAAAAACTAAATACACGTTTAAAATAATTTACCTATGCCTCAGAAAAAATTTCGCGTATTATATTAATTCTGGTAAAAGCCTTAATATCGAAGCAATTGATCAATGTCCATAAATGTCCGATCTCGAGGATAAGTGCGAGGTAGAAATATTGTCAACCCTTTCTGTAATCGGAAATTGAAAACTTCCAAGTAGATTCTGGTGAGATTTGGCTCCGAGAAATTACGCTCAAAAGCGATAAGTGAAATATAAGGCCCAAAGACAATATGAAATAAAATCCAAAGTAGATGAAAAACAAGTAAAAAAGTTAGAATTGGTTTAAGACCTATTCTTAGGATACCCTAGATGAATGCCCGTATTAAATTTCGTATGGTCACCGATCTATTCAAGTATTGATTTTGAAGTTGTTTTTCGCATATATTTCTAGAACGGTTTGTCGCACAGAAAAAATGATTATAACCAATTTTATAGGATTTCGTATTCTGCAGAAGTTTTTAGTACCATAAAAATGTCTTGGACTGATCGTTTTCAAAGTATACGTAAAAAACCGAAATTTTTATATGGCAACACCAAGAAAGAGTTGCCCGATTTAGTCCATTTTTGACATTTTATTTCCTAATGTAGTAAAAACATCATGTGCGAAATTTCAGCTCTCTACGTCGACGCGTTCTCAGGCAGTGACCAAATATATAGCGGAAAACGAAATTTTTATATGGCAACCCCACGAAGGAGTTGCCCGATTTGGCTCATTTTCGAACTTAATTTTACTTTTTTTTTTTAAAGTCTGTGTACAAAATTTCAGCTCTCTACGTGTTCGCGTTCTCAAGTTATCGTGCGCACAGACGGACGGACGGACGGACGGACGGACGGACGGACGGACAGACGGACGGACGGACGGACATGCAAAAATCGAAATAACTTTTAATATTATGAATGGGTGTCCAATCCATTTTGCTCTACCATCATTATTTCGAGGTGTTACAAACGGAATGACAAACTTAGTATACCCCTATGATTTCATCTAGGGTATAAAAATGGTGAAAATGTGGCAGAAACGGTTCGTAAAACTCGAACATTTTTGGGTCGTCGTGAAGCACCTTGTCGGACCGCAATACAGAAATTGGTAGAAAAATTCGAGCTGTCGGGACAAGTTAGTGATGTGAAGAATAAAATCCGTGCACGTCGCTCAAGAACAGCCGAGAATATTGCTGCTGTAGCCGAAAGTGTTGACGAAAACCCAGGTTTGTCCATTCCTCGTCGTTCTTTGGAATTAGGCATTCCACAAACGTCATTACACCGTATTTTGCATAAAGATTTGGGTCTTAAGGCTTATAAAGTTCAGTTAACACAAGAACTCAAGCCGGCCGATCATCAACAACGTCGAGTCTTTGCTGATTGGGTCCTTGAAATGCATGAAAATGATCCGGAATACCATCGAAAACTCATCTTGAGTGATGAGGCCCATTTCCACCTCGATGGCTTCGTCAACAAGCAAAATTGTCGCATCTGGGGCTCGGAAAACCCAAGAGTTATTGTTGAAAAGCCTCTCTATCCTCAACGTGTGACTGTTTGGTGCGGATTATGATCCCGCGGGGTCATTGGACCTTACTTTTTCGAAAATGAGGCTGGAGCAACAGTTACGGTGAATGGATTGCGCTATCGATAGATGATTAATGATTTTTTATGGCCGGAATTGGATGGTATTGATCTGGACAACGTTTACTTTCAACAAGACGGCGCTACGTGCCATACAAGCAACGAAACCATTGATCTTTTACGGGAAAAGTTTCCGGACCGTGTTATCTCTCGAAGAGGTGATCACAATTGGCCACAGAGATCTTGTGACTTAACACCTTGCGACTTCTTCCTTCGGGGCCACGTGAAAGAGAAGATCTACGCCAACAGCCCAGCGTCGATTCAAGACCTCAAAGATGGAATTCGTGAGGCTATCGAGGACATAGGGCAGCCACTTTGCGATTTGGTTATGGAAAATTTCATGAAAAGGATATGGTCCTGTAGGCGTGGTCGTGGTGGTCATTTGGCTGATATTATTTTCCATTATTAACGGCATACCTTCCTCTTTATAATGAAATAAAGATTTGATCATATATCTCAGAAAATGGCATTTTCCTTTGAATATCAAAATAACACCTCTTATTGGAAAACCCTGTATCTAAAGCTTGTAGGAATCTGGATTTTCTACGCAGGAATTCGCGAGATTTCGTAGACGTTTAAAACACTTGTCATTTCAATTGTGCATTCTATATTAGAATATGCTTTTCCAGTTTGGAATTCCAGCATTAGATCCTAATGTTTTACGCGATTTGTGTTTAATAAAACTCAATTGCAAGGATCTTACCTCCATATCGGTTTAGGTCTTTTTATTGTTCTTGAATCCCTACAAACCAAGATTGACTGCATGATTATATACATATATGCTCCAGAAAGACCTAATCGTTCGTATCAGGTTAGTATCATTTGGTATCATTTGCGAAACCCACCACGTCTAGTATCTTCATTGATATTATATAGAAGTTGGTTCGACCATGTCAATGCCAAAATCTTTAGAAATTTGAGATTACGGAAGTCCTTAGAAGTTGGCGATATCTATAAGTTTTTTCGATTGGGGTGTTATTTTTGAACAAGATGAATTTCTCTTAACTACATATGATGAACCCATATATTCCTGTCACGGGATAAGGAGCTCGTTTCCAATTATCATTGCAGCCGATTACGTAGGATAGTTGAAAATACTTTACGCATTCTGTACTCCTTGTTCTCGAGGTAGGAATAGATTTTTTTTATCCTTCGTGAATGAAAACACCGTCAACATAGAGAACTTAAATACTAGGAGAGCAGTTCCCAAAATCTGGAAATTGGTAGTTTTCCGAGTGGCTTCCCCAGCATTTTACACTGAGGTCGTATTTTCTCTCTGTAAATTCTATGCTAATTTTTTCGATGATATGCGATTCCTTTCCATTTTTTCTTTTTCTGCTTTTCATATATATTACCTGGAAGAGCAGTTCTCATATACATACTACTTTCTTTTCTTATTTTATATATTAGCTGTGTTCTTTTGTGTACCTTGTTCTTGAACTTCCATATACTGGAGAGAACAAATTGTTCTGTCGATTGAAGCGAACTATTTGTACTGTTCGCTTCATTTATAAATCTTCTATGAAAATGTATGAGGCGTTCTTTGCTTTGTCCTGTTCTGTGGACCCAAAAGAACACGGCTATTATTAAGCCAAGCTCAGGGGACACTCTATGATGCAAAGCACAGTAAGGCAGGTAGAAGATAGGGTATTGATAGGGGATATGAGAAGAGTGGCGGAGGTGCTGATGTATGTCACTCTTGAACTTTAGTTGATTGTAAGCCGGAGGAGAGACAGAAGGTGGTAGAATGTTCAACGTTTGCACAGTTCGGGATATAAAAGAATAAAAGAATGCAGTTCGAGTATTACGTGCAGGAATCGATCTACAAAAGATTAGACTAGATAGATATTTCATCAGAGCATTGACCATGCATGTAGCGATAAAGAAACGAAAGGCATTCAACATTGCGGCATTGCTCGAGCGACTCGATATGATAAGTTATTGCCATATCGCCAATGAACTGGAAAGCTCTATTCTGGGCAATATCTAACGGAGCTAGGATTGTGCGACCAGCCTTAGTCCAGATATGGGATTTACATTTCATTCTAGGTCTTGTAGACTTGTAGAGAAGCGCTAGATTTGATGGGCTGAAATATTTCTTACACCTTTTCAGAAATCCAACACATTTCGATGCTTCTTTGAAAACAGAGAAGATGACAGACCACATCTTAACTTATTGGAAATATAAGGCCCAAAATACATTCACGACCACAAGCCACAGGATGCACGCCTCTGAAACAATGGAAATGTATTGCGAAAGTTACATTTGCAGCCACAGGCCACAAATTTTGTGACTCGTGGCCCCAGTACTGCCAACATTGAAGTATAGAAATGGTAGGTTATGCAATATGGCTGGAGGTTTGTAATTAATCAGAATTTTGTTTATCAGTAAGAAAGTTGTTTACCTGTGAGAACCATTTCATACTGGGTTGTAATAATTCTGCAAAAAAAATAAAATGGAAGAAAAAATTATTAATTACTTGAAAACACATCCATTTATGGATAATAACAAGCATGGCTTCTTGTGGCCAGTGGCCGTGAATGTAACTTACTTGGCTTCAGATGTCGGCCACAAGCCTCAAGTGGCTTGTGGCCCGTGGCCTGAGCCCGTGAATGTATTTTGGGCCTTAAGCTACGAATATTTAGTAACGGTGTATCGGAAATTAATGCTCCATAAAAATAAATGGCAATGGTTAAGTGATGATGTTTTAAAGATGTGTTAAGTGAAGATGTTTTAAGTGATGATGTTTTTAAAGACAGCTTTGGGTCTTAGATACATTGAATTCGACGCTATTTGCTCTGCCCCAAAATTTTGGGGGATATTGCCCGAAGATATTGTCAAGATCGTTATTCAATGATCTTATCATGCAATCTCGTTTAACATACGGGGGATTCCCTTTAGAGTACGCAAGAGTGTCAAATGAGTAAGCGAAATCAAGTATACTGTTATCAGCGAAACTATGGATGGGATTGAAAGTAATGAAAATTAAGAAGAAAGACGGATAAATATCAGTGCCCTGGGGTACACTGGCATTTATAGGATGGGATTCAGATGTAACGCCATCTAATACAACCCGTATTAGGCGTCTAGATAAAAAACTTTCAATCCATAATAGAAGAGGAGGAAAGAGACCAAGTGGTTTAGTCAAACTTAATAAAATAGCGGCCCTTTCAAAGGCCTTTGAAATATCTAGGGCAATGATCTTGGACTCACCAAAATTATGAAGACTACGGTTCCAACGTTCCGTAAGAAAAGTCAGTAAGTCTCCAGATGAGAGTCCAGTCCGGAAGCAATATTGGTGATCGTAGATGAGTTGATTAGTTTCCAGATACTTCATTAATTTGTAATTAATGATAGATTCTAAAACCTTCGAAAGAATCGAAGTGATTGTAATTGATGGATAATTTGAGGGATCGCTAGGCTCTCCTTTATTGGGAATAGGCTGAACATGAGCAAGTTTCCAAGCAGTTGGAAAGATTCCTGTCGAATAGGACAATTAGAATAGTTTGCGCAGACGTTTAGCTAAGGATGAGGCGCAGATTTTAATTAAAAGGGGCGAGAGCCCAACAGGTCCCGCAGCTTTGGATACGTCGATCCCCTTATGAAATTTGAACACATTCCTCTTACGGATGTGTATTGGCTCTTGTACACATCCACACGGGAGATGCAAAACAGGTATCTGTGAAGTGGGTGAAAGACGAGAGTTTGAAGGGAATCTAGCAGCCAAAATATTAGCCTTATCCAGGGAGTCATATATGATTTCACCACTGTTAAGTAGTGAAGGTATAGAGGAAGTGGTGAAATTGTTCCTAATGGTTTTGACGAGAGACCAGAAACCTTTGCTGCATTTGCGGCCTGCCAAGATTCTTTATCTAATACTCTGGTCAAACAGAAGTTTCTCTCTCAGGATAATGGACTTGCAGGTGTTCCGTACATTCTTGTAGACTTGTTTCAGCTCGGGTCATGGATGTAATTACTAAGCGCGAAAATCAGACCGCTTAGCTCATGCCAAGACTTAGTATGTTACTAAGTTCTAATTTGCACTCATCAACTCTCCCAATCAGTACAATTCTAGCACGTGGTTAAGTGCTGTCAGATCAACATGATATTTTTTTCATCCTGATGCTGATGATGATAATTTTTCGTTTGATACTCGTTCATTCCATAGAGTTTTAATAATTAGACATAAACATCTATTACATAATGTTTGTAGTCGGCTTATTATGAAACCAACTAGCAACCAAATATGTAGCAGTTTTGTTTTTACATTAGCTGCATTTTTTTATCTCTCTGAACTGATCCGGTCCAATTTTATGTACGCAAAACAACAACAATGCGTGATCCATTGTTGTTGATTTAATTACAAAAAATTGAACCGGATCAGATCAGAGAGATATAAAAAATGCAGCTATTGACGCTGAAAGTCGTAAATTTATTTGTCGAGAGTTAATATATGGTGAGAGTAGCGAAGACTTTTATGGGTTGATCCAGGTAGCAGTTCTATGGTTAAATGTTTTTGCCTTTTTCTTTTTTATATACTTAATGTAATATTTTTTTTTTGTTTTATCCTCCTTTCCACCACTCTCTCCATCTCTCTAGTCTGACTAATTGTTTTTTTTTTCTTATATATTTGGGCATCTTCACAGACAGCCAAGGGCTGGTATTAGTGCAGAGCACTTCTCCTATTCAACAATTCTTTTCTTTTTAGTCACTAGTTATCATTGTTACATAGTAATCAGTTTACACATCAACAACATTCTCATGTGCAAATTTCTTTATTAATTTCTTGAACTTGTGCACTTGCTCTGTATTTTTTATTTCCTCTGGTAATTCATTGTATATGGGTACAGCTGTGTGTTTTAGACTCTTGAGTTTTCTGTCTGTTCTAGCGTACGATAGACGCAGATGTTGGCGTAATCGTGTGCCGTAGTTATGTGTATCACCGTGCTCTATTAGGTTTATGTTCGACTTTATCTTCTTTTTTCTTATCTTATATATCATTTTAGCTTTTTCCACATAAATTAGCTGTTTTAAGCTCAGAAAATTTGTCGATTCATACAGCTCATGCGGTGGTGTGAGTCTATGTAAATTAAATATGGACTTTATTGCTTTGTTTAATACCCTATGCATGCAGTTTAATAAGTGATTGCTACATTAATTATATTGTAAGTAATTATTGGTAGTATAAATGCATTGTAGATTAAGATTTTCGTCTGACGATTAAAAAAGTCTCTTCTCCTCATGATTCCTATAAGTGGTGCAACTTTTTTCCTCATATATGTTGTGTGTTGTTTCCAAGTCAGTTTATCGTCCATTATCATTCCCAGATATTTTATTGAGTCGACTCCTTTAATGGGTTCTCGTTCCACTTGCAGTTCAATGTCCAGCTTTTGCTTGCCTGTCTGTTTGAAAACCATGAAGCTTGTTTTCGATGTATTTATTGTAAGTTTATTTCCATATAGCCATTTTGTGTACCGTATTAAGTCCTCATTTATTAACCTCTCTAAGTCATCGCCATCCTTCCCACTATACAGGAGCAAGGTATCATCAGCATATATGTAGTATTCCGCGGCCAGTCCAGCCTCCATTAAATTTTGGATGTACAGAGAGTAAAGGAGCGGACCTAGAATTGATCCTTGCGGGACTCCAGTACTCATCGATTCATTCTCGCTTAAGCTGTTTCCCACTTTCGTACAACACTGCCTTGCTTGCAGATAATTACTTAGTAACTGGTTTGCTTTTCCTCTAATTCCCAATTCGGCTAACATTTCTATTAATATGGTATGATCGACAGTATCAAATGCCTTCTTCAAGTCGACAAATACTCCAATAACATAATTACCCTCATCGAGTTCTTTATTAATGAACTCCATTACATCAGACATAATAGCCGTCGTGTTGCTTTGCTTTTGGAATCCATATTGCTTTTTATCAAATCCACCATTACTTTGAATAAATGCTGTAAGCTGATTATGAAGTAGTCTCTCATATATTTTACTGAACACATTGAGGAGCGCTATGGGTCGATAGTTGTTTGGGTCTCTTCTATCTCCTTCTTTTAGTTTTAGGTGTACGAATAACTGTGATCCTATAGTTGATACAATCTTGTTTCATTTCAGAATTGATTATCCTTCGTGGATATTAATAAATCTTCAGAGAACGTAATAAATAAAAATGTAAACTCACTCAGAGAAATAGGGAAAATGTCACATGTAAGTAAGCCGTGAAAATCTTAAATGTCTAAGTTGGTCTAAGCAGTTTGACTATTTGTGTCAATAATTTTTAGTATCAAAAGGTCAAAGAGAAAAATTCGAATGCTAACCATTTACCAACAAAAGAGCTCTGAAAATTAATCGAGTGCTTTCCCCAAATTTCGGTAATATATTTCTGAATGAAAAGACTTTTTTATGCTCTTAATGTTAAATGTTTAAGCATTCTATGAAAGGTGACGCAGGTGCTTTGATATGGTAATAATCTAGAAATTTTAAATTATCCTTACAGACAATTTTATTAGATGAGACTAATGGAAACGGGCTGTTTGCTGTCAAAACATCATCATCACCATCAGCCCATGCAGTTTTGGCAACGTCTGTGTCTAACGAGGACTTAAGTCAAAGCTTATCTGAGTATACGGACGCCGATGAAAGTATGTCTGCACCAACAGAGTTTTTGGCAGAGGTTAACTTTTTTATTTTAAGATCATTTCATTTTAGTCGACTTTTATCCAACTTCAGAGAACACAACCACTTCAGTCCAATTTACCTTTAAATGGACTGAAAAGGACTTTTGTTAACCCAGTCAAGTAATTTATTCTTCCGTTTTCCTTTTCAGTTTTTATCAGCCGTTATGCTGAAGGATTACAAAAAAGCCTTAAAGTACTGCAAACTGAGTACGTATTCATATACATATATAGATTTTCTTTCCATTGTTTGATTTACATTTCCCCGACTTAATACCTCCTCCGTGTATTTAAAGGGATGACATTTATTCTTATTATGCAAATGCGTTTTTGTTTTCTTTAGTCCTACACTACGAGCCTAACAATGCAACCGCAAAGGAGTTTTATCCCTTGATTCAGGAAAAATTGAAATGTGAGCTCTCACTGAAATCCTTGATAGAGGATAGCATTTTTTATTTTATTGTTTACAGTTGACTCTTCAAGTGAAAGTGATGAAAACTACAACAAATCGTCATCCCCAGAGAATGAAATCGATCAGGGCGCGGGTGGACATGATGAACAAGAAGGGGATGCAGCTGAAAGTGATAATTCATCAAGTATGGGGGAAAGTGATAATTTATCCTCAAGTGGCAGCATTGAAGCTGAAGTTGGAATAACGGGTGGCGCTGGCACTGATAATTCATCGAATGGTGGTGGAGCCAGTGACTCTGATGATGCAGATGGTAGTACTAGTGATTCTGATGAGAACAACTTGGAAGCCTCACACTCAAACACTTCAACTAGCTCAACGAGTCGAAGTGATAATACAACTCATTCGTACTCAAGCCTATTGCTTGAAGAGGATGATGAGGCGCCTCCAATTTTGGACAGTAAACAGATATCATCGCCACCAGATTTGGATTTGAGTAATGGTAAGGCGTATATATATATATTTTTTTGTAATTTATGAAAAATTTAAATAGTCATAATTGCAATCTTCAAGAGTGTCGTAAACGAGGCGAGTAATTGCTATGACTGAAGATTTTGAAGAGTTCTCAGTGCACTCATCAAATTCTATTTATAGCTTGCTAACATCAAGGCAATTTAAAATGCAGTGTTCTCTGCATTGTTGAAATTTAAGTAAAGTTTTGCAGCTAAAATACAATATGCAAGCACTGCACACTGTGCTTAAAAGCAAATTTACATAACTCAAATATTGTTGGAAAACAGAATGGGGAGTTTTTTCATTTTACCTGAAAATATTTTAAATCAGTAAAGACAGGAGATATTTCAGGAGAAAATTTTTCGGGCTGAAATGTTTAATATCCCACATTTTATCCTTTCTTCCAACTCCATTATATTCTCGTGGGACATGGGTAGTAGAGCTCTGTGACCTTTGCACATGCATACATAAACCCAGAGATAATATGATTTGTAAGATGTATGTAGGTATTATAAATATTACACATACATATATTTTATATTAAGATCTCTTGTGTACGCATATATTGTAATTTATTTTATTTTTATTTATATTTTTATTTTTGTGGTCTTCGATACAATTTTTCATAAATGGCCTATTGAGGAAAGATGAAAATTCTGTATACCTACATTTCTTAAAGGCCGATTCACACCACCGCTATAGCGATAAAGTAGCGATCGCGATAACGAAACGACAGCGATAGATCGCTACACATAGTTTTCAATGTAAACGCTTACACCAACGCGATAGATCGCAGCGATACAAAGAATTTCTGCAGCGTTTGTTGACCAACGACTCAAATGTCTTTCGCAGCATGCACAATTTTAGTCATCTATCACGAGCTATGAGATCAAAATGGATAGTGCAAATTCAAGTGGGTGTTGAAAAATGAATTAAAATTTTATAAAAGATATTTGATCTGAATTTAAACATTACAAAAATAATGGAAAAATACAAAGTGGGGATTGATATTGCCAAGGAGTTGAATACAGGTTGGATTAGCTTAAGACTTGGCCACTGGGACCAAGCGGACACCGCGACCAGAGTTCATTTATTGTGTCCTTCCCTAGAGACTAAATCTAGTCTAGAATACAAGTGGAAAGTGTTAAACGAAGTGAGGTTATAGTGCAAGCACTTCTTCTTCCATTAACTTCACAAATTATCAAATCCCCCATTTCTTTTATTAAAAGGGCTCTAAATTTAAAGTGTAATAATTATCGTACTCATTCGCCGTTGTAAAAACTATGAAGAGCGTAAGGGCCTTGAATAATTTTAATATTTGTTTCAGGCTGTGTTGCAGTAGGATTGACGAAAGTTCTACATTTTGCGCCAAAACTCCAAAGGCGTTTTCAATTATCTGCTTATGTATAAGTCTGTGTTAGTTTAGTACATATTGTACTGATTTTTCTGAGGTTCTTGTCGACATACTTTGCTGCGAAAGGACGCATTAAGTAAAATTTTAAAGGGAATCCTTATTCGACAATCGAGGTATAAGGTGTTCTTTGATATTGATCAGGCAAACATTTGGTGGTATTCTTCGAACAAACCGTATTGAAATTTCATCTCTATATCCCAAACATTTAAAACACCTGTGTCATTATTTCTTTCGATATCAGTGATGGTCATTATGACAAACTTTTTCAAATTGAAAAAATAAGCCGAGCCAGTATAAGTCGAGGTAGTACACATTGAATTGACACATAATCGCAGAATGTCCACCATCAATACTAGACAATACAATTGGGAAACTCGAATTTGTTCCATGTTCAGATTTTTCCCAAATATCTTTATTTGGTTCAGGCATATACGCATGTATCTAACTATCGCTATGATTCATCGCGTTGGTGTGAAAAGAATTGTGTCGCTAGTTTATCACTATGATTATCGCTATCGCGGCAGTGTGAATCGGCCTTAACTCTATCCGGCGAGGCTAGACTCTATATCAAGCTGGAGAAGTAATATATGCATGCACATACATAAACGCTTGAGAAGGGCTGACCCCCCCCCCCTAATATAAGGGCAGTTTTTTAATATAATTTATAAATTGTGTATAAAATGTAATCTGTATATTATTACAAAGTCCGATAAAATGCAATAAAACATTTAAAGATATAATAGCAGCTCTTAAGTTCTTAGATGGGCGCAGGACGCGATTTAGACTCCTTTTGGACTTGGGACACCTATGGTCCCCCCCCCCCCCCCCCAAGTCAAATCTTGGGTGCGTTACTGACCATAGTAATACCAATTCTATTCTACTATAGGCTCTATAGTCTGGTGGACGGTACGCAAGAGGAAATACAGTCTGCACGAGCTGTCGAAAATTCAGAGAGTGGTATTTTTGGGTCTAACCACGCCCACGGCTCCATTGGAGGTAATGTTTGATCTACTACTGATAAACCTCTACTATTGAGGAGATATGTATAGCAGCGGCCAGCGTACTCAGGCTTGAAGCAATGGTTAGTGGAAGAAGGTGTGTGGACATTCCAATATTCTTCGGACGGGCAATAGACTGCAACAATGTACATAATAACAGACCCTCCTGTCCTAACCTAGAAACGACTAGAAAGGGATTGAGGGAATTGTTAATGTCTACTTTTACAAATGGATCTACGACGAATACAAGTACAGAAGCGGAAGTCGTACTGGTACGAATCATATAAACTGCCAGATAAATGTAGTGTTTTTCAGGCAGAATTGGTGGCAATTAACCAAATGGTACTACTGCTATCAATATGTAAAGAGGCGGATTTAGACACCTGCATATATATACTAACAGCCAAACAGCCATTAAGGCGTTGGACGCTGTGGTGGTAAAATGAGAACTGGTGTGGTTATGCAAAAAAGGGCTCTAAAATGGATAGCTTTGATGCAATATCGTATGTGAGAATCGCGATCGGAACTCTAAAACGCGACATCGCCAACGATAGCTAAGCATTGGTGGATTAATCGGGTCTGGATACCTGCTGTATTGCGAGGCAATTATGACAGGAGGAGAGCTATGAAGCTCGTTAGAGGAAGCAGAACAGGCAACTAGGATGGGGTGGTAAGGGGTCATTGATTTATGTTAGATAATCTTACCAGTAGACTGGCCCTAGAGTCAAATAGTTTCTGCTGAAGTTGTAATGTTTCTGAAGAAATCGAATCAGTTCAACCTGTGGGTACTCTACGAGTGTTCTGTTCTAGTGATTAAAAGAGACTGGTTATGTGGGAACTACTTATTCTTAGGTAAACAGTAGAGATGTGTCGGTCCGGAACGAACGGGTTCATTCAGAACGGACCCACACAAGAAAAGAACGGAATGGGTCCATAATTAGTGGAGCTGTCGTTCAATCGTTCCTATCACAGATTAAATCGAGTACCTATGTTAGCTGTTTATACTTGCAGGCTGTTTTTACACGCAACTTCAGTCCCACGTGAAGGGTTTATTTTCAAAAGCTTGTCCAAATACTTACTGATAAAAGAAATCAACAATTTTATATGCTTATATTTTTAATTGAAGGCTATATTTTTAGTTCTTAATTCTACAATTATGGGAAGGGTGGGTAAAGTGGTCAGGGCGGGTAAAGTGGCCATCGGGCTTTGTTTCGTTGGAGAGTGTTGCAGCATTGCGGGAAACAGATGCACTCAGTATGGTCAGTAACCGTGCAAGTGCTAAGGTTTTTCGTTTGCAGCCTACATTTCTGTATTTCTTTACCTGTCTGATAAAAGGTAAGTGGGTAATACTGTTGCTGTTAGTTTAGTAGTAAGTAGAATTATAATTATTTGGTGTAGTACTGTCCTTGTGCATAGAACTATATAGTGGTTGCGAGAATGCTTCCTCGTTATAATTTCAGACGGCACCACTTGTACCATTTTGAACAGTTTTGCTCACGCATCACTAAAAGCAAAGCAGTGCAACTGAAGTATTGATAAGGGCTTCAAGGGATAAAGGCGGAATTACAATAGACGCAACGTAACGCAACTGAACGGAGAGAAATGTTAAACCGGTTTTCTTTCAAATGGAGTTGCGCACAGTGGACGGACGTAAACGCAGTCGTACGCAGCAAGTTTAATAAAATCTGAAATTAACGCAACTGACCGGATAAACATAACCTCAAAATAGCTTTGGGATTGTTTATTTTGTTCCGTCAAGTGAAACTGTGCTGCGGTAAGTGAGTTCCTTAAACCCCGGGTTTTCGACTACCCGGTTCTTATCCGGGTACCCGGGTTTCACGGGTAAGAGTCGAGCTACCCGGGTACCCGATTCTTGGAATCTGGTTGTTAGGAATCGATTCTTTGGAATCGGGTAGTGAGGAATCGATTCCTTGGAATCGGGTATTGTGAAAAACTAATTTGGTGTCCGAGTTTTTGGATCCCTGAAATTAAATTTACGTTTGTAAAAATATTATGTCTGGTAGATGGTTCCTTTTTGGAATTTTTATTATGTCGATCAAAATAAAAAGGTAAATATGTACAAATGAATAAAAGATAATAAAAGCTTAGAAATTTTATTAAAATATTGCTCTTTATTATATAGACATGATATACATATATCTGTAGGTTCATCTTTACTGCATATTCACATTTTCTGGCAAGTAACGATTCTTTTTCTTTGTTACTGTATTTCCATATGTGGAGAATGATCTCTCACAGCTGGATGATGTAGCTGGAATAGCCAGTATTTTGTGTGCCAACTTTGAAATATAAGGAAACTTCTCCTGATTGTTCTTCCACCATTTCAGAGGATCAGCATTGTGATGAATGGTTGGTTCGCCAATGTACCTCTCCATTTGCGCAGTCGCATCGAGCGCTTCCAACCGATCTGTTGCACCCAATAGAAAATCCAAAGCAGTGTTTTTATCCTTTGGATCATTACTCTGGTCTGTTTCGATAGTTTTAACACAGATGTCATTATTATTTTCAAACTTCTGTATCATGTTCTGCACAACTTTAAGAATTTGTCCCCTTTCTTGTTCACAAGCATCTACTCGAAGAAGGTCTTTGTATCGGGGATCAAGGAAAGGTGCCAATTGGTGTGCCGTTAAAACTTCAGTATCATTTGAAAATGGAGAGCTCTCTGGTGAAATAATGAATCGCTGGCTTAGGTCAGTCATGACCCTGGACTTGAAGTCCTTTATTGCTGAATTATCCAGAATACTATCCTTCAAGTGGTTCTCAATTACACCGCATATTACAGGTCTAACTGCTGATAGAGTTACGTACGATAATCCTGAAAGATACTTTGTGGCAACCTGTAAAGGTCTCAGAAGTAGAACTAGATCCTCCATATTCACCCAGTCTGATTCGTTAAGCTCTAAGCTCCTAACAATCACCGCTTTCGTTATATTACGATCACTGAGAACTGCTGCTATTGCACTTCTCTGCTCCAAGATTCGCTCAAACATATAAAAAATTGAGTCCCAACGAGTGGGAAGGTTAGGAAGAAGCTTTCTTTTGTTCAAATTTAAAAGTCTCTGCTTCTCTGTAAGTGCATGTGTGGCAATGGTGGAGGATCTAAAGTGATTAACGAGCCTGGCTACCATTGGTACAAGATTCTTATATGCTTCCACCTTTAGACCTTCTTTTACGGCTAGCTGAATGCTATGAGCGACACAATCAATACTGTGCTCTATAGGAACGTTTGTCTTCGATAGAAGAGAGGTCCCGAGTCTTATGTTGGACGCATTGTCATGCACAACCGTGTGAACCTTATCTTCAATTTACCAGTCCAAGCATACCATCTGTAGAGCAAATGCAAGATTCTCTCCAGTATGGCGTTCTGGCATACCCGTCGTACACAACGTGTAGTCGTGCAAGTCCCAGTTTACATCCAAGTAGTGGGCCGTGATGCTTACGAAAGAGTCCTGTGCAGCGGAAGTCCAGCAGTCTGTACTGACTGCCAGTGAAGGTTCCTGAGTGATGCGTTGCTCTAACACATTTCGCGTTTTTTCATATAGGTGCTGTATTCTTGAGTGGATAGTTTCGGAACTGGGAACGTGATATCCAGGATCAAGAGTGACCATAAACATCCTGAAAGCTTCCATATCCGCTAAAGAAATGGGGAGTTGTGCCGTAGCTATAAGCTTTGCGACCGCTTGCGATATTTCTTCTTGCTTCTTTGCAGTGCATGCTACTGCAGAGCTTCCTACATTTGCTCTGCCACTATAAACACGAACTCGTTTTGGCTGAGACGGCCCAGCATTTTCTTCCATTGAGCAATCTTCAGTTTCATCTCTGTAAAAGGAACAATTCATGTTTTATATTGATTCTCATTGATTTTATATATTCCATAGAGCCTAAACTACTATCCACACACCTTCTACTATTCACTCACCTATTTTCAGCACCACTGTCATCTCCTAATTTATTTATTTTGTGTACAAATTTGAGATGTTTTCCCATAGATGACGTAGACTTGCAGTACTTTAGAATACCGCGCCCGTCAGGACAAAGATTGCAAGAAACTTGTGACTCATCGTCTGACAATATAAAATGAGTCCAAACGGAACTCCTTTGATTTTTCGTCATCCTAGAAAAGTTAATGTCACTACTGTTAAATATAATTTATTCAATGTAACACAAATTGATAAAAGTTTCGCATTTCAAAATTATTCCTTAGTTAAATAAAACAGTGTAGTCCATCTGCTATGTCCTATGTCACTGCCTACTCTATCACAAAATCTTTAAAAGTAAAAATTCAGAATGAGTTTTTTTTGCATCGGGTCACACTATCTTCAGCATTCAATTAATACTTGAGAAAAAGATAAATTTCGCTTTGGCCCAAATGCTGAAAGGAGATGTAAAATTCCTCTCAAATGTAATTTTCATTTTTCCCGAAAATATCTGTTCAGAACTGAACATCTTTTTCATTTCATAGTGAAATGATTTCGTCATACAAAAAATAAATTGTCACAACAAAATAATTTTGTTAACATAAAAAACATCTACGCAACCAAAGCACCAAATCGGCACATATTTTCCAGCAGGCAACAAATGCAAGCTGTGCATTTTGTAGAAGTTATTAACCTCGGGTCAATAATAATGTACAAATTTGCCGCGTTAGCATTAAATTAGTATGTAGCATGAGTAAATTTCCAATATTTGTAAATATATGTTATGTTAGCAATAATTTAGTATTTAAGTCATATGATAAAATGAATAAAGACAGTTTTGATCTAAAACGCAGAGTGTTTTAATTCTTTAGACTCAAATTAAGTTTGAGTTTATTACAGTCGCACTACATGGTCCTTCGAGCGGTAATTTAAGAAACAACAATAATTCAAGAAATCTTGAATTATTTTCTTAATCATAATCCAAAAAAGTTCTTCCAGCAACTTCGTGTTTAATTCAAGAATCTTTGAATTATTTTTGGAAGGAAGTAACAGCAATACAACTACGTGATTAATTCAAGAGTCTTTGAATTATAATTACAAAGCAATAAGCCAATACTAGCTTCGCAAGAAACAATTCAAGAGCCATTGAATTGTCGATAGCTGGTGATAATAATTCAAGAATCTTTGAATTATTTTCCTCACTTTGCATCATCAACCTATCTTAAAAGATCCAGATAGCCACAAAAAGATTCAAATTAAGTTTGAATTCTTTTTAGATCAAAATCAAAATGCCAACAGATCCATTGCATGAGGATTCATTAAAGGCCCAGAAGCACCTATTGAAGGCCCAGAAGCAAATAGCTGGAGATATTGAAAGATTCAAGACCAATCTCACCAAAGACCCACTGGAACGGAGAATCCCAGAAAAGTTGGTAGACAAACGACGCCAACTAGAAGAATACTGGGAAAGCTTTAATGAACTGCACACAGATATAGTGACCTGCATTAGTGAAGATCACGCGTATTTCAAAGAAGACGTTTTTAGTAAAACAAAGGCGATATACATTGACGCTATCAAGATCATTGAAAAATACGAAGCGATAAATAAAGCTACAGAGCCAAATTCTCCAGTACCATCCACTACAAAGCAGACTATCAACCCAACAACAGACATGCCAACACTTTCTCTCACCACTCCCGAGTTGGACACACAAACAACAATAACCGCTGCCAGTCCAGCCAATCCCAGTGGCGCTATACAGCAGCCAGTTCCACCAATGGCCTACTCACATCAGAACAACACCAATAACTTTCCGAAACTTCCGCCAATAAAAATACCTAAGTTTAGCGGAAACTATAAGGAATGGAAGACGTTCATCGACATCTTCACCCAAGTAATAGATCACAACCCTTATCTGAGCAAAGTTGAAAAGATGCAGTACCTTCTTTTCCATCTTGAAGGTGAAGCAAGGAAGGTTATCAGTCATCTCCAGCTGAGCAATGAGAACTACAATATTGCCATTCAACTGATAAAGGCTAGATTTAACAATAATAGAAAGATCGTTACTACGTACATCAATACTATCATAGACGCAAAGAAAGCCGAGCACAGATCTCAAGAGGATATAATTATGCTTTATGACACATTAAGGGAATGCCTCGCTGCATTAAAGAATTTAAACTGCAATACAGATGAATGGGATGCTATGATTGTTTGTATTGCTACGAGAAAGCTCGACGCAGAGAGTCTTAGATTTTTTGAAGAAAGTCTAACAAACCAGAAAGAAATGCCTTCAATGACGGAGTTGTTCAATTTCTTGGAAAAACGTTACCAGATTTTAGACTGCATAAAAAGTTCAAGGCAGACCAGACCTGATGGAAATCAAAGCAACATTAAGAAGAGAGCATTTCACACAACATTGAAGCGTTCATGTATCTTCTGCAATAAAGAACATGCAATATATCAGTGTATGGATTTTAAGGCAATGAGCGTAAGGGAACGAAACTCATTCATTAATAAGAAAAATCTGTGCAACAATTGCATGGCCCATAAGGCAACTGAAAAATGCAGAACCAACAAATCGTGTTATTACTGCAACAAAAAGCACCACACCTTGCTCCATAGAGATCATGAAGGTGATGAACAATCGAAGAAAAGTATGAGTAGACCTGTAACCACATATAATAAGAAGGATAGCTCACATTCAAACCAGCCAATTGAAGAAGATGTAACGATTCTACACAATAAAACCAAATTTCCAAAGGTTTTACTACCCACTGCCAAGGTGTATTTAAAAAATATCTTCAATGAATCAATACCCTTTAGAGCATTGATAGACCCCGGCTCACAAGTATCGCTCATCACTGAAGAAGCGGTGCAAATCTTAAAATTAACCAAGGAACGTATTAAAACAACCATAATGGGAGTTGGCGATACTAAGTCCGCTAAATCCTCCAGCAAGGTAACTATCCAAATTGAGCTAAAACAACCAGAACGCCCAAGCCTCACTGCAGAAGCACTTGTATTGCAAAAGTTAAATTCGCTACTACCAGACGCACCAACAACACGAATTGATCCAACAAAGTTTGGAAATATTACACTGGCAGATGAGACTTATCATATTCCTGGACCAATAGATTTACTGCTAGGCGCAGACGTTTACGCAAACGTAATACTGGACGGATTGATATCAGGGCATCCTACGGCACAAAACACAAAGTTAGGTTGGATTCTCTTTGGTCGTGCTCCAGATACCTTCATCAAAACCAACAAGGTATCAAGTTTTCTGTCCACAGCTGAAATAGACGAAAAGCTCGAAAAACTGTGGGAAATAGAAGAAGACATCTCCTCTAGTCAGGTGACCGATCAATACGCACAACATTTCCAAGAAACACATAGCAGAGACAGAGATGGCAGATACATTGTCCGCTTACCATTTAAGGATAATGTTAACAAATTGGGCGATTCAAGAAACAAGGCGTTCGCTCGTTTATTACAACTAGAGAAGAAATTACAGAAATCACCGAATGACTTCGACGAATATAATAACTTTCTAATGCAATACCTGAAACTTGGTCATATGAGCCCAGCTGATGCCTTCACAGGACATATATCCAGAGTATTCTACCTGCCCCATCACGCAGTATTTAAAAAAGACAGCACTACGACAAAATTACGAGTAGTGTTCGACGGGTCCTGTAAGACTAACACGGGAATAAGTCTGAACGATTTATTACACAAAGGTCAAAAGCTACAACAAGACTTACATCAAATACTAATAAGATGGAGAAAGCATCGCTATGTCTTTACAGCAGATATAGAAAAGATGTTTAGACAAATCAAGATAGCTAAAGAAGATCGAAACTTCCAGCGAATACTCTGGAGACATTCTGCGACAGAACCAGTGCAAGAATTCGTTCTGAACACAGTTACATATGGAACAGCTCCTGCAGCTTACCTAGCGGTAAAAGCTTTGAAACAGCTTGCAGAAGATGAAGGCGATGATTATCCGGTAGCAAAGAATGTGGTAAATAATGACTTCTACATGGATGACATGCTTTCTGGTGCAGATACCCGACGTGACGCACGCCTGCTCCAAAATGAGATAATCTCCCTCTTAAGCAAAGGTGGATTCAATCTAAGAAAATGGACCTCAAATAATCACGAGCTGTTACAAGACATGCAAGAAGACATGGTTGAAAAGGGAATCCTAGAAATTGGAAAGGATGATACTATAAAAACCCTTGGAATACACTGGAATCCGAATCAAGACGAATTCCAGTTCAAAATGAAATTCGATAAGGAAGATTCAAAACTAACCAAGCGAATATTACTGTCAAGAATTGCCACAATTTACGATCCATTAGGGTGGCTAGCCCCAGTAATAGTAACAGCCAAGCTCATCATGCAAGCTATATGGCAAACAGGCACAGACTGGGATCAAGTCCCACCGCCAGAAATAACAAAGGCATGGAAAAGGCTAGAAGGGGAGATGCAGGAACTGCAATCGATCAAAATTCCACGTTGGATTAACCACAGAACAGGCCAAGTAATGCAGCTTCATGGTTTTTGCGATGCCTCTGAAAAGGCATACGCAGCCGTTATTTACACAAGAACAGTAGACGCATTTGGTAAAATACACACAACTCTTCTAGCGGCTAAAACTAAGGTAGCACCCCTGAAGCAAAAAATCACGCTACCAAGGTTGGAACTATGTGGCGCTTTGTTGTTGGCACAATTACTCAAGTCAACTGTTGAAAACTTGGAAGTAAGCACACCTCAGATATTCGCCTGGTGCGACTCTGAAATCGCTCTAGCATGGATAGCAAAAAATCCAAATAATTGGCACACCTTTGTGGCAAACAGAGTAAGCCAAATACAGAGCATGTTTAATACAAGTATATGGAGATACATATCTTCCCAAGAAAATCCTGCGGACGTTGCATCAAGGGGTACCACCCCAAACAAATTGGCTACGCACAACCTCTGGTGGAAGGGTCCACTATGGCTAAGACAACAACCTCAGGCATGGCCTTCAAACAAACTGAAACCGTTGACATATGAAGAAGCAAAAAAGGAAGTAACGGTTTTGCAAGCAACGATTTCTTCCCAAGATGTTCTCACCTGCTCAACATACACCCGACAAGTAAGAATAATAGCCTATTGTCTGAGATTCATCAACAACTGTAGATCATTAACTACACAAAGGAAATTTGACTATCTAACATCCCAAGAGTTAGAGGAAGCAAAGCAGTGCATAACAAAAATTACACAACTCGAACAATTTTATGAAGAAATAACCACCCTAAGAAAGCGTCGACAGCTGAAGAAAACCAGCAAGCTGCTTTCGCTACACCCATTACTGGACAATGAAGCCATTTTGCGGGTTGGAGGAAGACTGGGAAACTCTGATCTTTCAATTGATACGAAGCATCAAATATTACTACCTCAAAAACACCACGTCACCAACCTTATCATTGATTATGCTCACCATCAAACCTTACATGGAGGCACGCAACTTACCCTGAACTACATACGGATGAAATTTTGGATAATTGATGGTAAACGAGTTGTACAAGGAAGAATTCACAAGTGTGTAACTTGCATAAGACATCGTCAACAAAGCATACAACCTGTAATGGGTAATCTACCAGCAGTGCGAATAACCCCATCTCCACCATTTTCACACAGTGGGGTTGATTATGCTGGCCCATTTATCACTAAAATGTCTAAAGGGAGAGGCACCAAAACCATAAAGGGTTACATAGCTCTTTTCATTTGTATGGCAACAAAGGCAGTACACTTGGAACTGGTAAGTGATCTCACCACAGATGGCTTCCTGGCAGCTTACAGGAGATTCGTTGCCCGCCGGGGAAACTGTAAACAGATATTTAGTGATAACGGCACCAACTTTGTCGGAGCTCGGAACAAAATGGAGAAGGACTTGGAGCTTATCATACGCAATTCCACCAAACAAGCAGCAGAAACTTTGGCCAATGACGGAACCGAATGGAAGTTTATTCCGACTGCCAGCCCACATTTTGGAGGTCTTTGGGAAGCTGGTGTAAAATCGGTTAAAGGACACCTAAAGCGTATTTTGGGAGAAACGCTCCTAACTTATGAAGAGTTCACCACAGTCCTATACCAGGTCGAAGCTTGCTTGAACTCAAGGCCAATAGGACAACAGTCCAGCGACCCCAGAGACCTAGAGCCATTGACCCCAGGCCACTTCCTGATAGGACGCCCTCTCATAGCACCACCTGAACCGGATATTCAATGTAAACACTTACATCAAAGATGGAAATTGGTTACAAGGTTATATCAGGATATATGGAAAAGGTGGTCACAAGAATACTTGACCCTCTTGCAACAGCGGACAAAATGGAAAACAGAACACAAGGGTCCATCCATAGGAGAACTAGTCCTAGTAAAAGAAGACAATTTACCACCACAAAAATGGTCATTGGGTCGAATTCTAGAACTACACCCTGGAGAGGATGGAACAGTTCGAGTAGTATCAGTGAAATACAGAAATGACATCAGAAAACGCCCAGTTAACAAAATCTGTCAATTACCTATAAACGAACTCAGGGATGAGGATTCCTCTCATGTTGCCACAAATATGACGACCATGAATTCAAAGAAAAAAAGGGCTACAAGAAAACGACTTACAGTAGTTCAGTCAGAACCAGAGCTATGGTCTAGACCTGATCATTTTCACCAAATTGGTCCAGCTAAGGAACATAATCCAACCTTAACTCCACCGAAAAGGAGGAGGAGAGTAGCACCGTGCACATGGGCAACAAAATTCCTACATTCTGCCTTGTTATTATTTTATTGGTTAGCGGTGGTCTTCGCTCAAGACTACGAAATACTTCAACCGAAAACAGGACTGTATATTGAAGACCTAGGGAATGTTCAAATTAACCGAGGCAATCTCCGGCTTCAAGTAACATTACCACTAGAGGAGATAATAAGAGATCAAAAACATATTGACACTACCTGGGCCCAAATAAAGAGTATGTGCGAGCAAACCAAAAAGCTAGCTCCTATTACACACTGCCTGGAGCTTTTTCAACATTTATCCACTAGAAGGCAAACTCTTTTGAAAACAACCAATGAAATCCTACAAAGAGCACAATCAAAGAACAGAGGGAAAAGAGGTCTTCTTGGTAATTTACTAAACAGTATTTTTGGGGTGAATGATGAAGTCTATAATGACATCGAAATCTTACAGCGCAATCAGGAAACCTTCCTGCACTCTACAAATCAACAAATGCTCTTATTGAATGCAAGAATCAATCAATCAAACTACGTAGTTCTTGAAAAACTGAAGAGGTTTGACACCAGGCTATCAGAAGTAATCTCCTCAGTCAATGAAATGAACACATGGATCTTAAAGGCAGACCATAACAGGCTCAGCCTAGAAGTGATCACCACCTACATAAGTGCTGAAGACTATTACGACGAGATCCAGGAGAAATACGATCATTGGATCAATGCCTTACATAATCAAGGTCACTTGTTGAACTTCATTACCCTTCACGACATAAATTCGGCAATACGGAATATATCCCAAGATATTGGATCAAACTTTATAATATTAGCCACTCCCCAGGATCGTTTGGAAATAAAGACTGCCAACAACGCCATAATATTGTACGGCTACCTAAGCATTATCGAGAGGGCTTTATACGACTTAATACACGTGACACCTACTCCTCACATCATAGATAACAATGCATTTGCCTTAGCTGACATTGATACAACTACATTCGCTGTCAACTTTGATCAACAGACATATTTCACCTTGGAGGAACAAGAACTAAAGGCTTGTTCAAGCACACAAAACAACGTTTATCTCTGCACTCCAACAATAGTGCACAACATTGAAGAAAGTCCCTCCTGTGTGCTAGATGAAATTTACGATCGTCATCCAAAGACAGTGTGCGACCTCCGTCCTATAACTTTAAACGGAACTTTATGGAAGGCTCTAATCATGAAGAACACCTGGCTGTACATGACTAACAAGGCTAGGGTTGCTGCAATAATCTGTAAGGGCTCAAGGCGAGAGTTATTGTTAAACCTTACCGGCATCATCCATATCAATAACGACTGCTACATAAAAACCAAGGAAGTGACACTCAAACCAACTCTGGACAAAACCAGGAACATCATCACCAGCCACATGAAGGAATTTCTTCCCAAATCAATCAACCTGGATTTTGCCAAACCACCTTCAATACTTCAAAGCGGAACTCTAATACAACCCTACGAACAGATACTCAGCTATAGTGTGAACCCAGAAGTATCATCAGACATCCTCAAGAAGACTATAGTTTTGCACTCAACTGGCGCAACATGTACGATGATTCTGATAATCCTGGCGATACTCTGTTATAAGTACTCAACGTGTATCAAGAGAACTGTTCTGCGATCTTGTCTTAAATCTCAAGGAAGTACCAATGACCTTGCGAAACAACCATCCCCAAACAGTTCAATTCAGCAACGTTTTGACAGAGTCTTAGCATCTGGCGGCCCCCAACATGTTCAGAACTGAACATCTTTTTCATTTCATAGTGAAATGATTTCGTCATACAAAAAATAAATTGTCACAACAAAATAATTTTGTTAACATAAAAAACATCTACGCAACCAAAGCACCAAATCGGCACATATTTTCCAGCAGGCAACAAATGCAAGCTGTGCATTTTGTAGAAGTTATTAACCTCGGGTCAATAATAATGTACAAATTTGCCGCGTTAGCATTAAATTAGTATGTAGCATGAGTAAATTTCCAATATTTGTAAATATATGTTATGTTAGCAATAATTTAGTATTTAAGTCATATGATAAAATGAATAAAGACAGTTTTGATCTAAAACGCAGAGTGTTTTAATTCTTTAGACTCAAATTAAGTTTGAGTTTATTACAGTCGCACTACAATATCAGAGAATCCAGCATGAGTTCTCCCACTTAATCTCTTCATAGCAAAACGAATGTAAACAGAAACACGTGCTGTTCAAATATCATAGGATTACAGCAACAAGATGTTTCCATTTATAGCAACAACATGTGACCAAACATTATCAATATTTCAGCAAAAACCGGTTTTCACAAAAGCGCGGGAACATTTTATGAGAGTAAAACGTGAAAACTCCGCCTCTTCTAATTTATTTACGAAAATGAAACATTTGCCATTCTGTTTCTTTGCATGCAATTTGCACTTTCACATTTTTTATCTTTATTAATAAAAGTTTTAAAGAGAGTTTCATTTTTTTTTGATTTTTTTCTTTCTTTCTTCCTTTGATATATTTCTAAATCCTTGTACATTTTTGTACACACATAAACTTATTCAGGCATGTTTCATTGTGCATGCATATGCACACTCCTTTACAGAAATTCAAAATCAAGCAAAGCGCGATTCGGGTAGCAGAATTATTTGGCTGTATTCACGAATTCAGTAATGTACCGGAGTGCTAAAATATTAATATCCGATTGTACCCGGATACCCGGATATTTGGAATCGAGAATCGATTATATCCGGATATCCGGGTAACTCGCAAGCGGGTACCCGAGTAAATTTGGAATCGAAAATCTTGGAATGGAGTACCCGGGTACCCGATTCCACTTGACCCGGGTACCAGTGTAATAAGCAGAGAGGAAATGAAATGAAAAGAGTTTTTTGATTTTATCCATATTTGTTTATAAATTTTGGGTTAAACGTCATTGTCACTTTCAATTAATGATGCGTCCATTGTAAGCAGCTAACCTCGACGTCCGTTTTACTGCGTAAATTTGACATTTCACACCGTTCAGTTGCGTTCCGTTGCGTCCATTGTAATTCAGCCGTAAGAGCCTAGCCAAACTAAAAACATACAAAGGCTGGGAAGTAGACATCGCCTTCCAATCATACAATGTGTACTGTTGTCGGCATCCATTGCATAACAATTCTAAGGAAAAAATTTCCAGAAATTTCTAAGAAAAAATTGCGGCTTTCCCTACATCAGGACCAGACATCGCTGTATTTATTTTGCAGCGAGGCGAGGCATTGCTTGTTTGCCCTTTGGTTACGTCTGCTCTGCCTGCAGTAGTAGCGCCTCTACAACACAACAAGGTACTAATTGTATTGCAAGTCAAATTTCGTTTCGCAATCACTATATAGTTCTATACACAAGGGTACTGTTAAAATGCCAGCTTTTTGCTTTAAAATAGTCTCTTTTTGATATACAGAGGTCAACTAGATTTTACTGCAGACCATATTTTTCGTAATGGCGTCCGAACGTGGAAAGTGGCCACTATATTCGACCGACAATTTTTATCTAGGAACAAAGTATATAACTTTATGGTTTGCAGTTTATTCATTACAATATACGAATGTGGTCTTTGATGCAGATTTTGTTGCAGCGGAAGTGTATGATATTCCCATGGTCCCTGAAAACCATGACCTTGCTGCCATCGAAGGCAGAGTGTTAAATGATGAAACTGTACTGGATGGTCGTGGAGATGAAGCTGCGGTGGATGGTCGGGGTGGTCGACTACGGCTACAGCGGATGGTCACGGTGGTTGGGTTGCTGCGGTATATAGTGGATGGTCGTGAAGATGGAGTGACAGGCAACAAAAAAATTTGGTGGTCGATACATCCAAATCACAACCCCACTTATTTTTAATAACTCCAAAGAACATTGTACCTTTGCATAAACAGACAGGATTAAGCCAAAGAAAACTAAACAAAAAAAAGACCCAGACAGCGATAATAACATCTAGCCCATACAAATCTGAATTACTAAAAGAGAAGCTGAAGACAGAGGAGGAGGATATGAAAAGAAAATGAAGAAAGGAAGGAAAGGTGATGAAAGCTACAATATTCAAAATTATTCCAGTGAATAAAAAATCAAAAACACAAACCAAAAAGGAAGCAAAGGCTGCTGCAATGAAAAGGTTTTGGGCCTGGAAGATGATGATGATGATGATGGTGTTCCACGTGTAAGGAGTGTACTGGTTGCGAAGAAGAAGATGACGAGTTTGAGTGCGAATTTTATAAATAAACTATTAGCATCGGGGAAATCGTTTGTTTGATTTTTGCTGAATTTAATTAGTTTTTAAATGATTTTCTGTGTTTTTCCATTAAATTTAAATACGTATTTCTTTAAAAAAATATAATATATCTTCAACATCTTATTCTGTTAAGTTAAATACAGCTTTCAAATGGTTTCCTTGAATTTCAATATTTTTTCAATTAACATATATGTATATCTTTGACATGTCCGAACTATTTACTGCTTTAATTAACCTGTGTGAATAAAGTGGCCAGTCGCTGGCCCCTTTACCGGACCTGTTCGGATAAAGTGGCCATTTTTCATACTTGAGGTAGAACTCACATCTACTATACAAAATAATTATTTAACAAAAAATAAATATTTTAATGTTTTAAACTGTTTACAACTGTTTACAGTTGCTGCAGGTAATATTTCTTGTAATTTTCTTATTTGAGATGGGCTCGTGAAAAATGATTTTCCTTAGGGTGATCACTTTACCACCTTTCCCCTACAAAAGGAAAATTATAAATTAGATGATCCGGAACCGGTTCCGAAAATTCTTCAGAGCGACACATCTCTAGAAACAGGCTGAATCTAGAGCGTTGTCCTCATGATAAATAGATTCTCAATGAATTTATACGACACAATGTATCCGATTGTAGGCTATATATGTGAAGCGGGCTAAACGTAAAGCTACACGGCAAAAGACTTAGAGATCACTTTTTTAGTCTCTGGAGATCCATTTGAAGGTTCGACTTCTGGTCTCCGAAGTTTGCTCATTTTTCATTTCCAGGTCTCCGGAGACTATGTGTGTGTTTCTAGCTGAGACAACTTATGTGCAAAACCTCACAAAAACGAGCTAATGGCCGTCTATGCACTCTCTCTCTCTCTCTCTCTCTTGCTGTATTATGCCACATAAATTCTTCGCAATGAAAGCCTTCTTTGATTGAAAAAAAGTTAAAGAACTTTCAAAAAGTGATCCGGGTTTATATGGAGATATTCATATCTAATTGTAAGTTGTCTCAGGTTCTAGTCAATTAGGTCTACTTGGAAAGGAAAAGGAATAAAGTGGGGTGAATTTGACAAATTGTTACAAAGAAATTAATAAAAAAATTAATAATTTTTATAATGGATTTTGGACAGGAATTTTGTTTCGTCAATGATGAAAATGATTCTGCTATAAATTATTCTAGTTCATCTTCCACAAATAGTTCGTAAAGGTCGATTGAGGTGGGTTGGATGTGAAGAGAGGAGTAGCTTTGAAGGTGTACAAGTTTTTTGATTAAAATAAAACATTGATAGACAATCTGACGATGTTTTTCAAAACTATTTTTGATAAATATAGATTTATTATACATATGTAATGCATTTAACATAATTAATGTTGTTTTTTTTTTATCCCTTTTATATTCAGGCAATTTTAAATCAACATCATGCAGTGATTCAGAATCTCCTACAGAGCCTCTAACTCAACGGCTTGTTGCAATCTTACGATCTAAATGTGTCCCAGGAAAAGCAACGACCTAAGAATGTATTTTCTATTTTTGTTTTTTTTTCTTCCTTTCATTTCCTAAAGATTTAAGAAACCACAACTAGTTAGGCAGCATCTTTTTTATTGAAGAATTTACAAATTGTCTAAAACAATACCTAACGATAGTACTGATAAAAAAACAAAATTTATTAGCGCTACAAAACACCACAAATGGAAAACTAATAAATTAAAATTAATGTTTGTTTTCATAATAGTGTGAGAAACATATCTATATCTCGTAAATATAGTGTATAACTGTGTGTTGAATGTTTATACAACTCACAAAAAAAGATAGCTAAAGTGTGAAGAGCTATATAATTGAAATTTAGTAGATAATTCAATTGTATGCAGTGTTACTACAAAGTATGTATGTATTATATTATATATACACATTCCAGGAATATTTAGAGACTTCTTTCTCATATGTATTTGTTAGTTATGTAAGACTGTAGTATTCCAAAATGAGAACTTCGACATGTAAATCGAGAGACTATCAAACTTGTGGGAAACATATATTTCAATAAATAAATGTCAAGAGAAAATTCGCAAATTTCTTAATTATTTTTGTTTGATTTTTCAGTTTTTTCGGAAGCGCAGTTGATTTGACATGGCAGTTGTCGAATATTCAGCTTCAGAGTTTGGAACAAATCAATCAAACGCAGCCATGTAATGTCATTCAAATTCAAATTTATTTTATTTTATTTTGGTTAATATATTACACAAGATTATAAAAAAAGAAAGGATTTGGTTATTTCTTTTGTGTCTGATGAGACGCATAGATTCCAGCAAAAATTTTAGAACATTTTATAAGAATAACAAGTAAAAAAGCTAGAATTGGTCTAAGACCAATTCTTATGATACCCTAGATGAATGCCCGTATTAAATTTCGTATGGTCACCGATCTATTCAAGTATTGATTTTGAAGTTGTTTTTCGCATATATTTCGAGAACAGTTCGTCGCACAGCAAAAATGGTAATAACCAATTTTATAGGATTTCGTATTCTGCAGAAGTTCTTAGTACAATAAAAATGTCTTGGACTGATCGTTTTCAAAGTATACGTAAAAAACCGAAATTTTTATATGGCAACACCAAGAAGGAGTTGCCCGATTTAGTCCATTTTTGACATTTTATTTGCTAATGTAGTAAAAACATCATGTACGAAATTTCAGCTCTCTACGTCGATGCGTTCTCAGGCAGTGTCCAAATATATAGCGGAAAACGAAATTTTTATATGGCAACCCCAGGAAGGAGTTGCCCGATTTGTCTCATTTTCGAACTTAATTTTACTTTTTTTTTTAAAGTCCGTGTACAAAATTTCAGCTCTTTAAGTATACGCGTTCTCGAGTTATCGTGCGCACAGACGGACAGACGGACGGACGGACGGACGGACGGACATGCAAAAATCGAAATAACTTTTAATATTATGAATGGGTGTCCAATCCATTTTGCTTTACCATCATTATTTCGAGGTGTTCAAACGGAATGACAAACTTAGTATACCCTATAGATTTCATCTAGGGTATAAAAACACACTAAATGGAATTTTCGTGCTCCGTTTCGGTCTTTTATATTCTCAAATAAAGGAACTTGCTGCTCTAGAGTATGTTTTTATATTTTTAGCATAACACTTTTGTAGTTTTTTTTTTTTTTTTATTACGGAAAAGGTACGTATTTAATTTTCATCAACTAAATGAAAATAGGTATATTTTTGTTTGGTTTTTTTATGATGTGGGTAATTTTTATCCCATTGTATTCAACGACAGTGTTTTGCTAGGAGGAAGCTGAATCCGAGACCGAAGGATGTTGAAATTGAAAGAATGTTGAGTGAGAGAGCGAATATTGTGAGGACAACCAAAAAGAACAATTTATGCAAACTGCTACTATAGATTGTTCTATTCAACTTTCAGGGCCGTAAACACCAACCAGAATAATCCATATTCAAGTGTAATACACACACACCAAATAAGATTACTCGCGACTTAATCCATCGTATTACACCAGTGTATTATTTTATCCGAGATTTTCTGGGAGTAAAATTTCTATTCAAGGATTATTCCGAATAGGAGGTGACGGATGAGCGAAAAATGAATTTAAGTGACAATTACAGCAGACAACAAAGAATAGCACCTTTCCGTGGCAACGATATTTCGGTTAGATGCACTGATTTTATGTTCTTTCTCTACTAAATTGTTTTTTTTTTTTAATATTATGTAAAAAAGAGAACTGAAAATTAAATTAATTTATAATAATTTTATAATACCGAAAATATCCGAAAGTAATGCCCAATAAACAAAAAACTCATTATTTTACACGAATTGGTGTTTACGACCAAAGCAAGTAGGATTATTCTCGGATAGGCATAGGAATAATCTTTACACAGGAAATAGAATTATCCTCAGAGTTTGTATCTGAAGTTGAGCATATACATATCTAGCTGTATTTGGTTTCAAGTAGAAACATCTGATTGCACATTTACACGCCGAGGAAAGCTATTTCATCTAAAGGACATTGTGCACCTACTAGGTGAAAGATTAATAAATTCAATAAATTCACAGACTCAATTGAAAGTGTTTTATAAAATATTTCCAAAATGTCTAATTAATTATATTACACAAATAAATCGCAATATCATCCAAATTGTAGGTACCTATCAGTATCAAGTTATATTAAACAAGTAAAAAAGCTGTAATTGATCTAAGACCAATTCTTATGATACCCTAGATCAGAGCTTCCCAACCAGTGTGCCGTGAAATATTTGCGATGCGCCGTAAGATAATTCTGGATTTTTTAAAATTTCCTTATGAAGTGATAAATATTGTTCGACTAATATTTACATATTAATTTTTTTTCAATTAAGTATAATAAGTCGAAAATTCAGTAAAATAAAAATTCAAAAAAAGAAAGTAGGCTCTGCAAAAAATATAACGGGTGAATGAATAGTCACATCTCGATATTCTTATTTTTTATTATTCAGTTTATTTTTGTGAACAGTAGTGACCAGTAACGTAAGCTCTTGCTTTATAAAATTTAAGTTTAAAGGTAAAATATAAAAAGAATTTATTAAATATGCTTAGAAATATATTTAATATTATTATATAGGTATTGCAAAGTATTTTTTGTAAAACTTTTTCAAAATTGAAATTATGGATAAATTTTTAAAAAGAAGCGAGAAACAAACAGTTGTCGATGTGGAACAGATTCCAAAGAAAAAAGGGAAACCAACTCCTAATATACAATATAACGAAGAATACATCAGATTTGGTTTCTCAAGTGTTGAAAATGCTGGAAGTATTTAACCTCATTGTATTATATGCCGGGAAACATTATCAAATGAAACAATGGTGCCAAGTAAACTTCTGCAACATCTTAAAACCAGACATTCCAATTATGTTGAAAAGAGTGTTGATTTTTTTAAGCGAATGCAAATTGATAATAAAAAACAAAGTATTTTTATGAATTCAGCAACCACAGTGTCAAAACGAGCTCAAGAAGCTAGCTACAATGTTGCAAAATTAGTAGCTAAAGCTAAAAAACCGCACATTATAGCTGAATCTTTAATTTTACCATCTTGCATAGAAATTGTTCGACATATGTTTGGAGCCAAAGAAGCAAAAGAAATTGAAAAAGTGCCACTTTCAAATAATACAATTAGTAGGCGTATTAACAAAATGTCTATTGACATAGAAACAACGTTAATTCAAAAAATTAAAGATTCAGAAAATTTTTCGATACAGGTTGATGAATCTACAGACTGTAGTAATTGTGCTCAGCTTATGGTATTTGTTCGAGTTTGTGAAGAAAAAGAAACGAAAGAACATTATTTATTTTGCAAGGAACTTCCCAATCGAACAACTGGGGAAGAAATATTTAAAGTCATCAACGACTACTTTGTCAATAAAAATATACATTGAAAAAATTGCATTAGCTTATGTACAGATGGTGCAGCTGCAATGACAGGAACTGTTAAAGGTTTGGTGGTTAAAGTTCTCTCTGAAAATAATGAAATTCAAATATCACACTGTTTTATCCACAGGGAATCTCTTATGTCTCAAAGTTTACCGGAAGATCTAAAAGTCACGTTAAACGAAATAGTAAAAATGGTGAACATTATTAAATCTAGGCCACTTCAATCTCGGCTGTTCTCAATTTTATGCGAAGAAATGGGGTCAGAACATCAGTCTTTACTTTTTCATACTGAAGTACGCTGGCTGTCAAGGGGAAGAGTATTGTCAACAGTTTATGAACTTAAAGAGGAATTAAAAACTTTTTTCGAGAATGACACTTCTTACCATAATATTTTGAAAGCTAACTTCTGGCTACAGAAACTTGCGTATTTAACTGATATATATGAACATCTTAATGAACTTAATCGTAAAATGCAAGGAAGAAATGAAAATATACTCAGTTGCACTGATAAAATAAATGGATTTAAGGCTAAAATTAAGATGTGGATTAACGAAGTGAAAACTGGTAAAATTTCTATGTTTAATAGGTGTTCTACCTTAAATCTTGATAAGAAAATATTCAAACTTGTGGAGCAGCATCTGTATTTACTTGAAGAAAAGCTGCAGCATTATTTTAAATCAAATAGGCTGATTGAATTTGATTGGGTTCGAAAAACTTATCGATGCAACAAAAAGAAGAACTAATAGATTTAAAACGTGATCGTACACTTGAGCTTCAATTTAAAGACAATATTCCAATATCTCAGTTTTGGTTAATCGCTAAGAAGGAATTCCCAAATATTTCAAAAAAAGCTATTGATATTCTGTTACCATTCGCTAGTACCTACATGTGTGAACAAAGCTTTTCATCGATGGTTACCATTAAAAACATAAAGCGATCGTGTATTAAAAGCCTTGACCATGAGCTACGTGTATCCATTTCAAGTATAGAACCTAATATAAGCAAGCTCTGTTCTCAACATCAAGGTCAGATATCACATTAAGCTGCTTTAGAAATGTCCAAAAAAATTACTAAAAATATATATATTTTTTTCAAAACTTAACAGAGTTTTTTTTCTATAAATAAGTAATAGATTTTTTAGTGTGCCGCTATATTTTTGCAAAACTAGGTTCCGTGCCGTAGACTGAAAAACGTTGGGAAGCACTGCCCTAGATGAATGCCCGTATAAAATTTCGTATGGTCATCGATCTATCCAAGTTTGATTTTTGAAGTGATTTTTCGTCGGACAGAAAAAATGATTATAACAATTTTATAGGATTTCGTATTCTGATGAAGTTCTTAGTACAATAAAAATGTCTAGGACTGATCGTTTTCTGAGTATATGTATGTAAAAAACCTAAATTTTTATATGGCAACACCAAGAAGGGGTTGCCTGATTTAGTCTATTTTTGAAATCTTATTTGTTATTACTATAAAAACTACATGTACCACATTTCAGCACTCTATGTCAACGCGCTCTCAGGCAGTGTCCAAATCTTAGAATATAGAGAGTAGGAGAGAGGGGCAGAACGGACCATCTAAGAAATTAATCCAATTAAATCTAGCTTTATGCACGAAATGGCCGCCAAAGGTATTTAGAAATTTGCACTCATGCTTTGTCTATAATATAAACCTTTTAAATGCATACTGACGTTTTTTTTACATTAGTATGAAGTTATTTTGCAGAGGACTGCAAAAAAACCGCTTTGCCCCATTAGTGGGGCAAAAAGGAATTTTTCAAGGGGTAAAATGGACTCTAAAATAAAAGTAAAAAGTTATTAACAATTTAAAGCTCATGTATTTTACAGATATTTTTAATTTATGGAATTAAATAAAGTGAATACTTGGAATTCATAAAAAAGTTGAAAAAACATGAAATAAACTCAAAAAGAAACATAACAAAAACAAATCTTATAGTTCATTCTTAAAGCCAATATAGTAAAAGAATATATACTTAGAATTTGCATTTGCTGCAAAAAAAGAATTCGTCTTCTTCCTCGCAACCAGCACAATTTTCATGTGCCCATTTCTTGCATGTACAGCACTGTATCCAGCCATCACCTTTTTTGGAATTGCTGTATTGCCTGTTACAATATAGGCAAGGACAGTCGTTGTCGTCTGTATCAGTTTCGCTTTTGGGTTTAGACATCTTTTCTCGTTTCGGTTTTGTTTTCTTATTACTTTTATATTTAGTAGTTTTTGGTGTATTTATCAAACTTTCCTCAAGCTGTCTTTTGTATGGACTTGATGTCAATATAGCTGCTTTACCTTTTGCTCTTCTATTTTTTCTTAAGCTTGCAGTAGCAGAGACTTTTGGAAGTGGTTGTATTACTCTTGGAGATACTACACCAAATGTACTCGGTATTGAAATTAAAGGAGGAATCCGAGGTATGGCTGCAGAGGTATTTGTCGGTATATCGGGTACTATATGCATGTGCTTGGAAGTTACATTATTAGTGGGCGAAACACCTACTACGTGTTCGGGTGAAAGAGTTATATCCGTAACCTCAGCAGCGATAAAGTCTTCATCGCCAAAGACATTGGGGTCTACTGGATATAATCCTGTCTTTCTGAAACCACTGATAATGTTGATTGGTGTGGCCGCTTTTAGATATGCTTCACCGAACAGTCCCCCAATTTGGAATTGGGTCACTACTCTACCAGGATTATTTCTCAAAAATTTCTCACAAGATTGAGAGAAATAATTGTTCAGTGGCCCCATGAATGATACATCTAACGGCTGTAGTCTGTGGGTGCAGTGGGGCGGAACACAGAGCACGGTTACGTTATTTGCAACAGCCATTTCCAAAAATTTTACATTTTTAGTATGTGTCACATGACCATCTAAAATAAGCAAACATGGATCATCCGGTGTTGGTTTCGTAAATCGAATAAAGTGCCGAAACCAATTTGTAAATATTTCAGTTTGCATCCACCCTGATTCGTGACAAGCAAAAGGGGCTCCTGGTGGTGTTCCGTCCATTAATTCAGGTTTCATTCTCTTTCTTGGAAATATAATCATCGGAGGCACATAATAACCAGAAGCTGACGCGCAGATAACTGCGGTTGAAAGTACACCCCTTTCCGCAGACGTTAAGGTACCAACTTGTTTGCGACCTTTGAGAGCAAATATCTTGGAAGACTTAGTTTGTACCTAAAATAATGAAAATATATATTCAGAATTAAGAAAAAAATTAGCAGCAAATTAGGGCACCACCGTTGTAATCCCGGTTTCATCCACATTGAATATTCTTTTTGAATGAAATTTTTTCTCGTCGTACATTTCCTTATACATTGTAAAAAATGCCGTTATTATAGGTCGGTTGAAAGCCTGAGCCCGTGCCTTCGATGTTTGCTCGGGATTTCTCAAAGAAATATCTGGATGTCTCTTCTGAAAATTGAACAGCCAGTCCCTTCCTGCGAGGCCAGTTTTTTTGTCAAACTTGTGTTCTAAGTTATTGGCTTCTGCAAGTTGAAATGCCACCGACCGTACATCTCTGGTTGTTAATCCAAAAAAACGCTTTTCGAAATCAATAATGTGGCCCAATAACACCTTTTCTTGATCCTCATTAAAAACTTGCTTAAAACGTCCAAGTCTCTTCGAGGAATTTTGTGTCTTTACTTTTCGAATGAGAGTTGTCTTAGGCACTTGGAAAAACTTGCTGGCTTTTTGATACCCCATTATCTTATTATTAATAGCATCTATAGCCTTCTGCATGGAAGTCTCTGTCCACGTTTCATTTCGACTGGGTTTTCTTTTATAGGTGCGAACCATCCTACAATATAACAAAAATGCATCCAAAGATAAATTTCAGTGGTACGTAAGAGGGCAAGACGGACCACTAGTCCTTCTTGCCCCCATGGAAACTGGTCCGTTTTGCCCCGAAGGAGGACTCGAACTTATAAGTAATAGCTTTCTGTATTTTAAATAAAAAAAACTACCTTGTTAATACTGCTTCTGATAAATAGAGCCTAAATAGTTCTTCTAAAGCAATAACCCTCTGAAACCACCACTTTTTGTTATAAAAAACACAAAGCTTCATATAAGCTGAAATAACATCGACCAACCACTTTTTACATTTTTTCGGATGACAGCTGAATCAGTGTGAAGACAGGAACGATTTTTACACGGAGCGTTCAGAAATCTTCTTAGCGTTGATTTATGCTATTCACAAACAGATCGCTCTGCTCGAACTCCGAATATCAGTGGTAGTTCTTCTTACCCCAATAGTCCGTCTTGCCCCCCTCTCCCCTACAGGAAGTGTGATAAGTCAAATTTAGCGTTGTCAAATTCTGGTTGTGTTAGTACCTATATGTTGCCGCTGTAGTGAAGGCTCATTACGGGGCAACAAAATATATGGTTGAAAATATTGCAGTTGCTCCCACCAAAAATGCTCTTAGTCGCTGCCACTGCGTCAAGATACACAGGGAATTTCTCAGCTGTCACAAACGTAAACAAATATTTCATCGTTTTTGTTCTTAATTGCGCTTAATTGTATATTGTCTCTTTCTTCAAAATAATTCTGACTTACTGCACGATACTCTGAAAAAATCCACCCTCAGGCACACGAATTTTACAGCTATCAACACTTCCTGTTGTCTTTATATTCTAAGGCCCAAATAGGTATATAGTGAAAAACGATATTTTTGTGTGGCAACCCCACGAAGAAATTGCCCGATTTGTCGCATTTTCGAACTTAATTTTACTTTTTTTTTTAAAGTTCGTGTACAAAATTTCAGCTTTCTAAGTGAACGCGTTCTCGAGTTATCGTGCGCGCGGACGGACAGACGCGCGGACATGCAAAGATCGAAATAACTATTAATATTATTAAGCATTTATTCGACTCTGTGAGGAAGGTATGTACTCGGGCTGGGCACTGAGAAGTAAAAGCACAAAGAGTTGAGTTTTAAGATCTCGGCACTACGGTGTGGTGTAGTAAAAAGGAAAATAAAAACGGTCGTTTTTGGTAGTAGAGGAAGAAAAGTTTGTGAAAGATAAGTTATAAACCGAATTCAGTAACAGAAAAAATCAGGAGGATGTAAATTAAAAAGTTAGAAAGGGATGTTTAAGGTCTGACATAGTAAAAGTTCCATGTAAGCAGTTAAAGATTGTTATAAAAGAAAAAAAATAAGAAAAAAAGGTGAATCAAACCAATAAAGGTATTTTGGATTCAAAAACCCCGCCATCTCATAAGCTAAGGGGTAAAAGATTTAACAAAGCTCCACATCTGTATAAAAAAAAATTGGCGCAGCTGGTAGGATTGGGGAAACCAGTCTTAGAAAACAAAAACAAGCTCGATCGAGCTCAATCCTGCACGAACAACGAAGGGGTTGATAAAAGGAATCGCCTCGCTCGGGGTAGGACAACTCCAACTGCCTCTGCTAATAAAAGCAAGCAGCCACCCCTCCACAAAGTGCGAAGCACCAACGAAGGACATTGTGGGATGTAACCCTGCCCGGGACTTGATCTTTACATGAGCAACAAAGTAGATCGAGAGACGACCCAGGAAATCCACAATCTTCCATGCCGGGTGACGAAATGGACATTCCGCTAAGGCTTCCAGAAGGCAGCCAAATCGCAAAGGAAGTACATGAAAAAACGTCTATCAACAACCCTCAACCTTCAACTCAAACAAGTAAGGTCTAGTACACATTTAGATTTAAATTTATATCTAAAAATATTAGAAAAGCAAATTCGAGAGTTTGCCGGAATTTCTGTTATTCAGTGCGACGGGATTGATAAACAAAAAGCTTATTCTAGAAAGAAAGGACTCGAAAAAATTTTAGACAAGAAACAGAAAAGTGCCGAGAAGAGCTCACTAATTTCGACAGATTCTCGCGCTCGTTTGCTGTGAAAATAAGAGTGAAGTGTGTGAATCCGATTTGTGTAGAATATATAAAAGTAGCAAAATTAGCGACGCAGCTGGTTCCAGTTTTCGGGTGAGCCAAATCCTAAATTAGGCCTAAAACTCCAGACATTTTTGGGTTGTTGTTGGTAAGTGACACTGCTTCTCGGATTAAGAACAAACTATCAGTACGTTTACATGAATACTGATTGAATTAATTCCAATTAGTTAAGTTGAAATTTACGCGTTAAATGAGCATTTTCATGATATTTTTATTACTTCAAGTATTCATGTAAACGTACTGTATGTTTCTACAAATTCTCCTAACCAGACTTCGAGGTGAGGCATATTAGCTGTTCAGAGGGGTAGAAGAACGTCTAAATAGGATGTATCTCTCCCGGGAAATGGTAAATAAACTAATTACCACATATCAGTTCCCCCTTGAAACCTTATCAGCCTTCATGGCAAGATTGAAACAGTTATTAACTTTATGTAAGGGGCGGCTGACGCAAAATATGGTGCTACAACAGCACCGCTGGTAAAATCCCAATTGACCTAAATGTGCGCTAAGGTGTGATAAATCTCCATTCGTGCCAATATCTGTCGACAATAGGTGAAGGAACTTTAGATGGACTCAATCAAAAAGCACTAGATATGGAGTGGATCCAACAAAGCGCTCCATACCTATACAGTGTAATCCAAATGATGGGCCCGGCTCAAACACAAAAGCGAGTTCATTGCCACCAAATAACCCGACAAGTCTAACTATAACCCAACCTTAAAAAGAACTATGGCACAATATCCAGGCAAATAGTGCATTTCACCCCCGACCAGGGGCGGATTTCCCTATAGGACGAGTAGACCCGGGCCTAGGGCGGCAAATCTTTGTGAATCCACACATCAACGTTTAAAATTTCCAAAATGAGTTTATAGCACCTCGAAAAAAAATTTACACGAATGGAGATTACAATTATGAAAATTTTAGATCACCGAACTGGATCTTTCCACTAGTTTACTCCAAGTTCAAGCGCATTATTTTAATTTTGCTCCACTATAGTCTACATATATTAGTACGGCGGCATCTTCCATAGGCCTAGGGCGGCCAAGTTATCAAATCCGCCCCTGCCCCCGACCTACACAGTCAACACATACGTCAACATCAAGTGAACCAGAAATGTAAAAAAATAAAATAAAATTTTGAGTAAAATAAATTGTAGTTTCAAAATAAGGGGCCAGAAAGTGGGCAAAGAAATGTGCCGCACTGTATAAACTGTAAAATGTATAACCACGGCGTACACAAATTTTAACCCCAATTAGTTTAATAGAAGCTTTTCAAACAATGGAACCTCATCTGAGACAAAGCCTAGCAATCCGCGAATGTATCGTCTTCAAGTGGAAGTGGGATTTTTGTGGTCGTATTGGATATGACAATAAAGTCATGCCAATATAAAAATAAATGGGAAGCCAGAAGTCAGAAAAACGGCAACCAGTCGACCCAAAACTACCAGGTCTAAGCCCTCAAAAACAAGTTCGATATTTCTGACTACAGACCTGTCGCAAATATAAGTTGTATTGGTAAAATATTTGAAGCACTGGTTAGCGACGTTTTGTACTTCCACTGTAAGCCTTTCGTCCGCTCTTTTCTGCATATCTTTATGAAATGTAAATGAACTACGAAGAATTTACTAATCTCGGCATTTCTGCTATTGAAAGCGGAAAGCAAATCGATTGCATGGATGGATAGATAATACCTACTTCTGGTGTACCTCAAGGCAGCCATCTCGGACCACTCCTTTTTATAATTTATATCAATGATGTATCTCTGATTCTGACTAATTCAAGAATACTGTGCTATGCTGGCGATGCCAGAACTTTCCAAATTGTTTCTTATGAAAACGAGTGTGGGCACCTCTTCTAAATGCTGTTCTATTAATTGTCTTCTTCTTAATATTAGTAAATATACTGTTATGTCCTTTTCTCGCAAAAGAAAGCCCTTGGACTTGCGTTATATTTAAGATGGATGCTTATTACCTAAACTTAACAGAACCAAAGATTTGGGTGTCTTCCTTAATACTCGTGAGCAATCTTTCTTTCGAGGATCATATTAATCAATTATCAGGGCTAATGCTACTGTGAACTGGTTAAAGAGATGGTCAAAGTAGTTAATGATCCGTTCATAAAGAGACTGTATAGCGGAGATTCGTTCGATTTGCCCTGTGTGGGCTTCATTAGGACAAGTCTGTTATCCTACCTCCATATGTAGACAGACTTAAGCTCGTTCGATTAGATTCTATCAAGAATAGACGAAAACGTCCAGATGTGTTCTTGCGTTTGATTGTATACAAGGTGTGATAAATTCCTTTGAGCTCTTAAATACTTTCAATATATCTGATCCTGTACGCTCCTTGAGGAACCAGGACTTTTTCCTTGTTCCTAAGCATAGTAGAGTTCGTCGTAATTTGGTGCATTCGGATAAGACGCTGTGCTTTTAGAAGGTTGACAGCGGAATTTCGTCGTCGTTTTCCGTCTGCCGTCGCAATTGTGCTTAGGCCTCACACACATCTTGCAGTCCTGAAGGGATTGTTTCACATCACTTACCTGTAGTTTATTGGGAGGATCCGATAGGATGCGCTTTTCCCCGACCTCCCTATGACATTGCTGGTACTTGTATGCAATATCCCTATTGATAGCTGAAATAAGCAGATGAGCGGACCTATACGAACATTGTGTTAAGTGGAAAAGGACTCCGGGAGAGTGAAAGAAGAAATATAAAAATTTCACAGAGCCATTGTGGTATGAACAAACTTTTCTTTAACTAGAGGATAACAACCAACATATAAATTCAATCTTTTATCATCATAGCTTATCGCAAATAGTCATAAGAACGTACTAAATTCTAGTAATTATGTTCCACTATCTATTAAGCGTATAAATTACTGATTTCAAAATTTCGTATTACATAACATATACTATGTATAGTAACGAAAAATGTGTATGGAACATACGTATGCTCCACAAACTTTTCTGTAGTTAATTATAATATGAATTTCATGGCTTTAGCAAATATAATAGAATCAAAAGAAGGCAACAACTTACATTTGATCGTTGTGTGTGGTCCACCGCAGAGAGGCGACTCTGTGAGTGTTCCCCGTTCCACTATTCAAGCAATAATGGGTGGGTCATGTTATGCTAAACAAAAATTCATAAAGGACCAAAGCTCTTACTTTTAAAACGTTACGGAGATAAATTCTAATTGCTTGCTGCAGGTTAAATTGACGAATTTATGTTGATGATGCTCCAGTGAACTCTGACGGATCTTCGTTTTGAATTTTTGCAGGTTATTTGTATCCATTTACTTCGCTGAGACACTATTTCAGCAAATATATAAAGATTCGAGCTGGTTTTTGCAGGTTACATGTGTCACTTGGGACACTTTTTAGCAAATATTTAGAAAAATTCCTGCCGGTTTTCACAAGTGAATTATATCAATTCACCTCGCTAGAACACTCACTGGAACTATATTGCAGCAACTATAGAAAATTCTTGCCGGTTTGTGTCCACTGACCTCGCTGGGACACCTTCCAGCAAATATGTATATCGAAAAAATTTTTTGTTCAGCTTCCTCTTAAAACTTTCGATGAAAATGAAATACCGTGACTTTCTTCTTCTTATATTTTTAATTATATAAAAATTTCTCTTGCCTGGATGATGCCCAGCATTTTTCGATTTTCTCGACCGTTTTCAAAAATTTGTCACTATCCGACAGCTGGCAAAGCAAGAGAGCTCTCTTCTTCAATTTTTGTTTATGGTGTTTCCTCCAACCTCTTTTCTCGGAACAGTCATCTGTACTCTAGGCATATAGATGACAATGATGTAATTGGAGGGATATTGACGATTGTGTGAATACTTAAAGCTGCCACCATAACAAATTAAATCGTGAGGAATATGAGTTTTATGCTAACAGCAAGGGCATGATCTGTACAAAATGACATGATGCTAAGGGAGTGATGGTACTAAGTAACTGTGTCGTAAAAACTTCACCAGACTCGGAAGAAAAATGACTACATATTCCTTGATATTCCAGATATCGTTAAATTTTATCGAGAGATTATGGATTCATTTGGAGAGATTATGGATTCATTTGGAGTTAACTAACCAAATGTTGAGTCTATACGAGGAAATCAGCGGAATGGTGGAAGAAAGTTTCCTATTATTTAATTTGATTTAATTTATGATGGATGTGGGCTCTGTACAAGGACCCCTCAACAAAAAACCTCATCCATTTCTTAATTTTTTGCTATCATTTGCCTAGAATTTCATAGAAGATGAAGAAAAGATAGCAGAAATAGCTCGATCGTACAGGAGTGATCGTAGATTGAAAAACATCTAGTTACCAGGAAATGTGATTCTTCATCTGACTGATTTAAAGTTGAGCGTCTTGATAATGTGTGAACAGTAAACGGAAGTATGCTTTGCATGCGCATTTCACATCGCTGGCATAGCGTCGCATGCGTCTTGTGGCATTTCACATCGGTCGTATAGCGTTGCATGCCTTCTTGCAGGAAAAGACGCACTCTACCTAAAAGTACTTTAAGAAACTCGAAATAATTTATATTGTAGAGTATTTCATTTTTTATTTGTAATAATAATTACAATAAATAAATTTTTTTTTTGTTTTTTTTTTTTAAATCCAATAGTTTCACCTGTTTTTTATACACTTCTTTAATTTCTATTAATTTCTATATATACGATAAACAATTGGCGAAGTTTACAAAAAAAAAAAATTATAATAGTTATTGGAAAACCTTACTATATACTTTGCATACATATTTTTCAGACAAAATAATTTAAAACCGCGCACTTGATATGTTAATATCCTACATAAAAAATAAAAAAAAAAACTTTGAGAAAAGTGAAAATACAAAAAAAAAAAGTAAAACTTACATTTACACATTCTTTCAGTCAAAATTGTGAGGACTAATATCTATCGGTTACTGGGGGCCTCCTCTCATGAAAACACTATTTTGAGAATTAATATATTCCTTCGAACTAGAAAAAAAAGTGACTTAAAATGCTCAATAATTACATACATTCATACATATATGTAATAAATATCGAAAAATTACAGTCACCGTCAATAATATACATACAATATTACATACAATACATTGATTTACTTTTTTTTTTCTTAAACCATTTCAATTTTAGCACCATCATTTGTATAACTATCCTGCATAAAAATCGTACTCTTTCTATTATAAATTTTCTTTTAACATAAATGCATGTGTGCTATTCATTTATTTATTTATTTATTTATTTATTACGTACTTATAACTCTTTCTAAAATAACAAAATTTACATGGAAAATCGTAGTCTTTTAAATATCAGTGTTCTTTTTTCAAACTGCGGAAAAATTTTGAAGAATAAATAATATACAATAATCTGGAGAAAAGTTAATATTATTCAAACCCAGAACATGTATTAATTTCATTCGACATATATTTTATCATAATTTTAGTGGTATTTTACAAGTTAAATGCGTAAATGACTTACGAAATCGTGATCGTTTCTAAATTTTTTTATAAATATTTTATTTATATAAATTTTTCATTAAAATGTACTTTCAGTTGTGTACCTATAAGTGTGTGTGTATTTGTGTTTCTAGATTTATTACGATAAGTTTCAAATATACATATATATATATATATATTTTAAATTTCGAACTATTTGAAAACTGTCAGGTATATTGTACTTTCAGAGGTATGCTGAGGAATTTATAGAAACTCTTAATACGTTTATACTCAGGGGCATTTGCATTTCGGAAGACAAGAGGAGGGATGACTGCTTGCTTTTTTTAAATCAGCTCATTTTCAAATACTTTACCGCACTTTCAACTTAATTTAAAATCTTAATTTTGATTTATCTTTGGAGTGACTGTTAAAGGTCATGCACATTATGAATTGGAAGATATTGAGAGTTATTCTCAATTTAATTCAAACTATTTTTTCTAAAGCATTTATGATGCTTGGTGTTATATTCCAATAGATATCATGATATAGTTAACATATTTTCTGATTCTGACCTGTCGTTGAATATCTCCGCAATATTTATAGCACAAAAAAAGAGTAAAATCTGTGCAGAAATCCTTCACTGGATTCGTTTTAAAGACACAAACTGTTCGAACGATCTACATTCATATAAAGTAAAATGTAAAATATAAATTGATTTCTTTCTAAATCAATAACTTAGATTGTTGTGTAATCTTTGTCCGCGATATCTTAATGTGCCATAAAAAAAATTACAGAATTTCTTGTTCTATATACAGGGTGATTCGAACATTATTGGCATAACAGATGACAGATGAATTAGAAACGCTATTTAATGCTCGATTTTTCATCGTTTTTTAGTGTTTCACGTTACTCAAATATATATATTTTATTGTATTTTAGAATAATATTCATGCACTCACATTTCAAACATATATGTAATTGCCTATGCAACAAAAATTCAGGTCTGTATGTTTACTCGAAAGTTTTTACCCAGGCTTCAAAGTTTTTACACAGCCTTGAAAGTTTTTTACTCATAATAGGCCCGTATGTTTACTTTTGTGTAAAAATGGCTGAGTAAAATTCAAGTCAAAACTTTCTTTCGGTAGAGGGGATAATACTAGACGATAATGACAAAAGTTAACAAACAACTTGGATATCCATTCAGCTGTCAAATTTTTTTTGTCCGAGAAGTTAACATACACATTATGGGTAAAAATCTTTCGAGGCTGTGTAAAAACTTTGAAGCCTGAGTAAATAATAATAATAACTTCTTGGAGTAGAAAAATTTGGCAGTTGAATGCATTTCCCCTCCTGAACAAAAGGTAAAATTTTTACACACGATGAACTTGTCAGTTCGATTTTTTAAAAATAATAAATAAATAAAACAAAATTAGTGCAATTCATTTCAATAGTTTTTTATTTATTTATTATAAAATACAGACAGACAGTTCATTGCAGCTCACATTAAAAAAATTATTGTTGATTTTTGACAGCTGAAAAAATTGCTCCGGTTTACCCAGGTCTAACTTATTAGTTGTCTGTTAACTAGTATTATCACCTCTACTAAAAGAAAGTTGTTACTTGAATTTTACTCAGACATTTTTACATAAAAGTAAACATACAGATCTACTTACCACGGTGCTGATTCTGATCTTTTGTCGTGACTTAGGCGTGTTTTTGTCACATATTTTGACATCTCACAGAAATATTTGTCATACTTTTATTTTCACCATATTCATTTTCATCAACCATAAAATAAACTAAAATGAATTGGCAATGAATGAACGTCAGAATATATGCCTAAAAGTACGACAAACTAGTCAACTGTTTCCGAGGTTGTGACAACATTTTTACACTACTGAGCTGAACAAAACCGACAAAAGATCAGAATCACCCATCCTGATAAAATCGAATATATGGTACTGTCATGTATAATATAGACCGCTGACACTACTAAAATTGCTTACATTAACCTGGGAGCACTTTTCAGTCCAGTGGATTCTCCAAATGAATATATAGAATAGAAACAGATGGCAGTACAGCATTTGTAATCTTTTCTCTGTCCCCATACCCACTTTTAGCGATAGGCAGACAAAAATTGCCGAATTTTATTTCCCTAAAAATCAAGCTTAATATATATGTAATGTAAAAGGAGACTAGATTCCAATAAAAAAAATATTTCGAATCTATTTGGCATTTTTTTTATACCCAGAATGAAATCTATAGGGTATACTAAGTTTGTCATTCATTTCTGTCCGACGAACCGTTCTAGAAATATATGCGAAAAACCACTTCAAAAATCAAACTTGCATAGATCGGTGACCATACGAAATTTAATACGGGCATTCACCTAGGGTATCATAAGAATTGGTCTTAGACTCTAGGTTTTTTACTTATTTGAACTTGAATATGAATATTAAAACGAAAAAGAAACTTGAAATTAAGGTAATTGGTACCCCGGCAAAAAAATTGGTCCCACATGAAATAGAAAATGAAATAATCCATGTTATACATGACAGTAATATATGCTTGTTATATAGGGACTGTTAAATTACCACCTTAGAATATAAAGAGAACAAGAAGGGTTGATACCTCTAAAATTCGTGTACACGAGCGTGCTTGAATATATTGAAGAAAGAGATACCTTATGAAAAATGCATGTTTAGCTGCTTGATTTGTTTATATTTGAAACAGCTGAGTAACTCCTGACGTGCTTGGCGTAATACCAGCGACTAAGAGCATTTTCGGTGGAAGCAAGCGCAATGTTTTTAAACATATATCTTGTTGCCGTCCTCTCTATGTTAATTCATACTACACGCCTTTACTGAGTTTTCACTACAGCGGCGCCATCGGATTTTAATATAACCAGAATTTGACTACGCTAAATCTGGTTTATCACACTTCCTGTTCTCTCTGTATTCTAAAATTACCGCATTGAATAAGCAAATAAAATTGAATAAAAATAATCATTCAATCTTTCGAGACAACACTATTTCAAATTTTTAATCTTTACTAATTATAATAAACTTAAAAACTCGTTGAACTCCCGGAACTCTAAAATGAAAATATTCAAGTACCGTTATCTAGAAAAATCGGACATATGTTTATATAGTGATTTTTGCTATAATTACGTCCCTGAAACACCTGTTGGGCCAATAACGTCTGAATTATCCTGTATAGTATTTATTTTTCTTCCTTACCACTCATGACGATGAAAAATTCAATTGTTTTTTTTTTTTACATAATTAGAACACGTAGGTAAAAGGATATTTTCATATCTAAAGTGTTTTAGAATTTACAGCCTGTTGAACTATCCACCGGCTGGAAAACAGGTACCTGAAGCGATCGGAGTGCGCTTTCTGTGGAGATCTTTTCTCGCTAGCTTAGATACCCTTGTACATTTCGGGAAACTATTAACCTTCAGATTCAGCACAATAGCTGAAGTAAGCTGTCAAAGATTTTTTTTAAAGTTAAACTTTTCTGGGTAAAGCATTTTTACCGCGCAGGGCGGGGCGCTAAACAGCTTCAACGGCTGAACCGATTCCAATGAATCTCTGCGCAATTGAAAGGAAATTCAATTTGCGGGGCAATCAGGAAGCAATTTTTGTCAAAAATTGATTTAGAAATGTATTTTTTTTTCGTCCGTTGAAGCAAAAAACAGGGCAAAAATATGGGTTTCTTTTTCAAACGGCTGCCATTTTGTTATACAATGATTTTTTTTAAAACAAAAACCGGTAAGGCCCCCAAATTTTGCCTAGTTTAATCATTTTCAATCCTATTTGTTTCTGATGAACTGGCAGAGCTGTAGAGCGTCCCGCGCAGACCAAAACACGCCATGCATGGCTTGGTTTTATTGGAGCTGGAGCCGCCATTTTGGATATTTTTTTTTTTTAAATAAAAATGAAATTCACTTCCTATTGATAAAAGAATAAAATATATAATCGAATACCGTCTGGACAGAAAAGAGGATATCGGCCCACGACGAACGTTGACAAAGCCATGGAGTATATCTCAACATATCTTACGAAGAATGTCAATTCTCCCATGGACTAAATTGACGGTGAGATCTCGTCATCTGGAGGAGGAGAGAATCATCGAGCGAAATAATGTCACCTGTTGTCTGATTCCGGGACACGGGATAAGTAGAGCGTTTAATCATCTTCAAATTTGTATGAGACATTTTTGTGGTAGGATTAACCGTTGAGAAATTATTTTGAAAACCCAATTTTTTGTACCTTTAATCCAAAATAACGGAACGCCCCCGAGTCCATTGTGTGTCTATTGTGCCTTCCCTAAAGTGGTTAGGCAAAATCGAGTCTTTTAACGAGCTCCATTATTATTGCTTGGCACATATGACGTGCATCGAGGTTTCGTCTTCCTCTTCGCACAGTCGACACAGTTCACTGTCGGATTTGCCTATCGTCTTCAGGAAGAGACGAGAGATGATAATAACATCGTTAATTTTATAACGATAGATGGTGGTTGGGTTTTGATAGTTTCTTTGTTAACACGGAAAATTAATGAAGAACATAATCTGGAAAATATTCTATAAGATTTTCGTCTTTTAGAACAGGAATATCAGTTAAAACTTGGTTATTGGATAAATTCAACCAATTCATTTTGTTGCCATATTGTCGTTGATATTGCATAATCGCGAAACTACTAATGTCACTATACAGGGGTTATAGTACTCACCTAGGCGAACAAAAATTTTGGCAAGGGGGGTTCATAAAACATCCTGTATCTTAAAAAGTACATGGCGTACGGCCAAAGTTAAGGACTCATTGTATGCAAAAATATGGCCTGCTCTACCAGCGCCCCGTACTCTTCTCTCAGGAGTTATGGGGGCATAAAATAAAAATTTCGAATTTTTTTACCTTTTTTTACTTTGACCTCTATTTCTTTTGCAAAAAGGTCGGTAACATAGCTTTTATAAAAACTGTAAACTCTAAACTCTCATCTTTAATTTGATCTATTACACTCTATGTCCTAACCGTTAAAGAGTTATTAGCTCTTAACCTATTCTCAAAGGTATTCTCTAACCTATTTTTGAAGATAATTTGTTCCCTTAGCGACTGAAAATCGTTACTTTCTTAAAAAAAATCGTCTAATTTAGGTATGACCTGAATAGATTATGAGGTAATAATTGTTTAACGGCTACAATTAGGACATAGAATGTAATAGGTCAAATTAAAGAGGAAAGTCTACAGTTTACAGAAAAAAGTCATGTTAACGACTTTTTTGAAAAAAAAAAGGTAAGAAAATCCGAAGTTTTTATTTTAGACACCCACAACTCCTGAGAGGAGCGGGCCGCGGAGCTGGTTGAAAAGTTTGGAAAGGCCATGAAATTGTGCTGCATACAATGAGCTCTTAACTGTGACCGTACGCCCTGTTCTTTTCAAGATACAAGGTGTTTTGTGAAAAACTTACCCTTTTTTTATTAATCACCTTGTAACTCCTCAACTGTTTATGTGAAACACCACCCCCCCCCCCCCCCTCTGGCATACAATTGAGTACTATAACCTCCTACTCTATGGATCACCAAGGCGGAAACACCCTGTATATAAGTGCCCCATACTTAGATAGAAATTTCTCGCGAAGTGATAGACAAGACAATTCATAATTCATAATTAGGGATGGAATTCATGTTTTTGGGTAAATACAACCTATTAGAGTGACATTGGATAGAGAAATTGTGGTTCGTTTCAATGAATCCCTCTCCCATCACGAGTTATGAACTTCAGAAATGACGAAATTTGTAGTTTTTTTTTCAAATTTCACTGAATTTACCTCCAAAATGGCCGAATAACATACTTTTGGGTCGAATTAATTATGTATTCCTGAAAACCTCAACTTTAATTTGATCCAATAAGCATCTACATAAATGCAACCGTTGTGCAGCTATGCGACTGTTTTTACCTGGGCGTTTATTCCAGAATTCAATTCGATAGAACTTGTCCAATTTGAATTTATTTTGTTATTCTTCAGCGAGTGCATAAAAAATTATTACCTATTCAATTTAGAAATATTAAATATCGAACTCTACTGCCTGGGTGATACTAAATGTAACCTGATAGTAGCACTTGGCAAGTTATTATCTATGTCATTAAATGTGATGAAAGATTCGAGTGGATGGATCTGATAAGTTAATTTATATCTTTGAAGAAGATGCACAAACTGAAACAGAATGAAGCACTATAATCGCAACCACTTGTTCCTCGAAAAAGAAAATGACAATTGCTTATTTTGACCGCCACCTGTGTTTTAAAGTGCTCTTTCTATTAAGGTGTCCTTTTGTTAAATCTTCTTAATTATATTAAGAATAAAGCTAATCTCGCTTACATTCTACTGTTTATAAAGCAGTTCTGCTTTTGTTAGTCGTTTGACCAAATATCATCAAGTGAATTAACGAAAGAAAAGAGTCGATATAGAGTTCTATAATATCAAATTGTCGATATCGCCAATCTTCTTTATCGAATCAAGTTCTGGAACTGCACTTATAATCCGCTTTAATGCTCTGCTTGCTGCAACAAAAGCGTCCCAACGCTGACTTGACACACATTATTGTAATTAAATTGCAGGAAGAAAAGGGAAATGTCGCATTTTAGCCGCACCCCCCAAACACACGCAATATTCAATACAAATTATGCCTTATCTTCACAAGATCTATCTAAACGAAAGATTTGTATCTAAGTTCAGGACACCCTGTATATAATCAAAGTTGATTGAGAATAAAGGTATTTGCATTGCAATTATGCTTTCTTTTTAATTAACAGGGTTGTATCATGCCTCCTCTCTCGTTTTTGGGATGATCGTGATGCTCCAAGCTAATAGAAAAATTGTTTGTGATTATATTAACAACCAAGAAAAAGAATGTTCGCATCAATTATAATGGAATTAATTGTTTTCAAGTTAACCTGGAGGCAAAATATTTCTGAGAAAAATAAGAGACGGACAGTATGTGCTAAAATAAATTAACTATTAATTTGTGAAAAATAAATCATTGCAATGTTGCACTTAGAGACTTAAGCAACAAAACAACCTGAATGCGTGTAAAAATAAATTCCTCAGCATATGGAAGTTATCTGCATATAATAATATGTAATAATATAACAACAGTTATTTTTACATATTACCTATCCAGTTGTTGTAGTAAGTATTACAATGACTGTTGGAGGAAAAATATATTTTGATAGAATTCTGACCTCTATTTTATATATATGTATTTAATTAAATAATTAGTATTATGTACTAGAATTACTTCTTTCTTCATTTGGTTTTGGCACATATATATCAAAAAATATTATTTATTTATTTTAATAATAATAATAATAATAACTTTATAAAGTCTTTTTCAGTTCTTATGGTTATTTTCTCATAATTTATATTTACTTTCCTTCAATACACTCTTTTATAATTTCTTATTTTATAGTAAATTCTATGTTTTACAATAATTTTGAAATGTTTCTAAATATTTACAATCAAGAAGTGAAAACAAAAAAAATGGAATATTAAAAAAGGAAAAATAAGGATTAATCAAACAAAAACGTAAATTTTCATTAATTAAAATTGTATTTTCTTAGATTTATTAAAACACTTTTCAGTACGATCGAAAACTTAAAGGTAAAATCAAAATGTAAAGTTATAAACAAAAATACGTTTGAACTATTGCGATCTATCTGTACAAAACGGTAGAAAAAATAAAATATTCATTTAATCTACAGTCGTAAGAACTCATTTCCTACAAAATAAAAAGGCGGTTCCAGCGATACAATCGCCGAAGATATCGGTAATAAGTTAAAATCTAGCTTAATTTATAAATCATCGATACCTATATATTTTAAAAACCTTTAAATCTCTATAATTTTTTCTGTTAAAAAAATATTTCTCGCGTAAAACTTCGTTATCTTGGGTTATAATATACAAAAAAAGACTCCTTTTTTCATTAGTCCACAGACTAAAAAAAAACAAACAAACATAAAACTAGCTCATTCGTTTCGAACGTGCCACGCAATAATAAAATTACAAATTTCTCCTATTTATGTTTACATGATGATAGAAATTTTTCAACAGTCCCGGTTAGAAAATATAAAAACAATAAAATCCTCACTAAATAACAACAAACAGATTTACTCCTTGGTATGGATTTTATGTGTATGTGTGTGTGTGTGTACCTATGAGATGTGATCTGTCCTTCCGGTTTCCACGACACGGTAGGAAAACTTTTGTTTTTTAAAACTCGTTTACGACCGTTGGACGACTGTATAACGTATCATATTATTATTTCTACTTTCCTAACCTAAATATTATTTGCTGAGTCGGTGTTAGTCTCTATTAATAGAGGGGCGGTTGGGTATCTTGTATGTTGTGATACTCGTTCCATTACACAAGAAGACGAAAGCCTCGCTTCAGCATCGTGATCCCAGCATTCTTCGATGGTATCACAGATTTGACTGAGTCCCTGATGTAGAGAATATAATTTATACATTGGTTTATTGATATATAATAATAAAAGGTTGCAAGATCCTAATAAATTAAAGGTATTGTAATTTATAATAATAATTTCCGTTAGATGCATCAAGTTGAATACTAAAAATTCTTATTTATGTACTATTACAAGGCAGAAGCAATTTAATATACTTGAATTTAAAAGAAATACAAAAACAAAGCAAAAACAGGTAAATCACAAAAATAAGAAATTCTCTTCATGAAATCAAAAATGTATTAGACCTAGTGCCAACCGCAAATATTGGGGTCAAAAAGTTCTCTGCAGTCTGGATAAATTAATTTAATTAACAGCCACAGTCAGTAAAATGTGTAATAAAATGTGTACAGCCACCGTCAAGAGCTCATTGTGCTCATGGCCTTTCCAACGACTGCTCAACCAGCCCCAAATTTCTCTCCTCTCAGGAGTTATGACTGTCAAACTAAAAATTTCGGATTTTCTTACCTTTTTTTTAGTTTGACCTCTTTTTTTTTTACAAAAAGATGGTTAACAAAACTTTTTTTTATAAAAACAATAACCTGTGGACTCTCCTCTTTAATTTAACCTATTACACCTATGTGCTATCTGTAGCAGTTGTAGAGTTATGAGCTCTTCAATTTTACAACAACTCAAACTGCACACAATCACACAATTTCATGCATTGCACCTGAACTTTAGTCCCTCATATCGCCGTTCCCTCTTATCCACTTCTTCTCTCGATAAATTTTCGACTAAAGAACTCATATTGAAAGATTTTATATGGCGGGCCGAGATATTACTACCACCTCTCGCAAATTGTACGAAAACTCTCCGCTTTGAAAACCCAAACCGCTTGTTGGGGGCGCTAGACGAAACGGTTGTTAAATATTTTGAATCCCATCACTGCCTGCCTGGAACGCCCCGTTAATGGTACTAAAGTACCTACACCGATTTCAATTTTTACATGACATTTAACAGTGCATATCTTCCTCGAGCAAAATTAATACCCCGCCAGAACTGAACCACCACGACTCCTGCTCATTGCTGGTGTGTATTTGATGTGATTTTGTGACGAGAAACCAATGAAATTAATAATCTTATATCAGAGCAGTTTTTTAGTAGTATTAAAACTGAAAGCCGGTAAAATACATGACAGTTTCGTTATGGTGATGAGTTTGAGCACTATTTGTAGAAAATAATGCACTCCGTAAATTCATATAGAAGAAATAGTCTAGTTGACTAATAGCTCAAGGATCACTACAATGACAAGCTTGTATAATGGCGTTGTAAGGGTTATTAGAACTACAGTCATCTTCTCGATAATACCCATACTATTTGCAAAGTATCCATATATATCATAACAAGGTCAATTTTGTGTAGATCCGCCTCGAATTTTTCCAAATGAAGTAAGTAAGTAAGTAAGCTTTGTTGCTGGATACTCAATGAAAGTTAGAGGGGCCACCTAGAATTATTTAAACAAATTCTTTAAAATCCCCACAAAACGGTCAATAGTCTACTGTGGGGAAGTTTACATTATCTTTTCTTATATCTCGAACTCACAAGCAGAGTAAGGAAACGCACACTCATGTGCGCACACGAAAGAATCATGGGCGCGTTCAGTTCTTAAAAGCTCGTGCGCGCGTGCATTAATATTAACGCACGCGCCCATGAGTGAGTAGTATTTCAAAATAAGAAGGTGCACCAAAAAATTTCTCACTGCTCGTGTGCGCAATTTCATTTATAATATACATTATGTAGAAAACGTATATAATTAATATTTAATAGTTTATTTCGCATCATGAGCATATGTGCACAGCTGAAGAGTTTAATAAGGGAATTTGACAAATATGCTTACCCATTTTTTAAGATAAATTAAAATTTATAAAGACTGTCGCATAACAAATTGGTCTGGTGGTGATCGGTAGTTAAAATATTTAAAAGAATAGTCAAGCAATGATTGTCACCAAACACACTCTACACACTCAAAGACTAACTTTCATTCACTCTGCACCTTTTAAAATAACTCGTCACGTTTTCGATTGAACAAAGAATTTGATATTTGTCACTTAGAAATCCCACTTGAAATTTGTTGCTGATTGAGGCATATAATTTACTTCTTAAGCAAAAATTAGAAGAAAAGAAATAGAGAAATAGCTAGAGCAGATTTTATGTATCTTCACCCATTTTATAAATAACAATTAGGTCTGTTTGTGTAATCATTTTTGGGACAACGTATTACAATGCATTTACACGAACTAACATTTTCCGTTCGTTTACTTTCTCGTGCAAGATAATTATACGAGTTTTGCATACGTCACAGTATCCCCTCTTGCATGAATTTACCCGAAGCATGGACAAACTAATAACATACAAAGGCTGGACACGTAGAACAAAAATATGCAACGCTTTTCTTGAATATAAAATCGACGATGCCTCGACTTGCACCTGATGACGTAACTAGCAATGCCTCGCTCCAATATAAAATCAACGTTGCCTCGACCCGATGAAGGGAAATCCACAATTCGTCGGTCCAAATTTCCCATACACTTTTTTCCGTAAACAATTATGGCATCCAAAGATAACAAAAGTTTCCTGACAAAGTTACAACAGAGTAGAAAGTAGACCTACTCCAGTTCAACCTCTACCTGGCCGGCCTCACCAACATCCATTAGGAGCTAGATAACCTGATCTTATATATTCTACAGAGCTGTCGAAGTTTGTGAGGCCTGCCAGGTTGGAAATGTTAGCACTGTGTTTCACGCTTTACTCACTCATGTACCTGAGTGGAATGAGCAAAAAAATCGCACACGTCTAATGAGTATGTGCGCTTTAATCGCACACAATTTATAATTTTCTTACCTTGCAAGAAAGTCGCTTCCAAATCAGTCTCATGACTTCCTGCACGAATAGAATATATTGTAATCAGGCTTGTAAGAATACTCTTAAAGATATATTCAATCCCTGACATCCTGAGAGTGTCAGTCATATTATATCTGAATCTGTTCTTTAACTTCGTATGCTGCAGATGATTGCAAAATTAGTAGATCATTTAGTAGATTAGTAGGTCATTTTGCTTCTTTTTTTTTTAGTTTGCGGCGCTTGCAAACTTAACAGATTATGACTAACAACGATTTGAAGGTTTGCAACACAATTTCAGAACTTTAGTAATTTTTTAAGCAAGATTGCAGCCAAATAAGAATTGTTGCTCCATCGGTAAGTACAATATATCATAACCTACAAATACTATATATATTTAGAAAGAGTTACTTTAATTGGTTTAAAGTTTGTTTCAAATGAAGTAAAGTTTATTTAATTGTCAAAAATTTAAATGTCTTTTGTTTAAGGTTGCAATCTTTCGGTTTAAGGTTGAATTTTATTGGTTTCAAGTTTAATTTACTTGAGGCAATAGGTACAAGTCAATGCTATTATTACTGCATGGAATTATTATTTTATTTTAGCGATAGTCTACGCAATCAATCTACTGCCCTTCAGGCAAAGAAAGTCACAAAAATTTATATATCATTTGAGAAAAGATTGCATGGTTAACTGTAATAAAAGTTTTGGAACAATCAGCCATGTTTTAACTTAACTTTGATAAGCTTTGTGTTTTGGAACAATCAGCCATGTTTTAACTTAACTTTGATAAGCTTTGACCGCAGGCAAAGCACTATATTAGACGATAAACGGATTAATTAGTATAATATTGAACCACAATAGATTAGACTAGAATTGATTGAGTTATTACCAGACTGATTATAATTATTACCTAACTCAAATAGGGAGATGAATTAAGAGAAAACCTAAAAATTTTGGCACTTTTCTTGTTAGAAATATTGATACTTACGGCATGACTCCTCCAGTGTTCGTCTAATGTAGGTCGAAGTTTTTTCATAACAACACTTTCTTGCATCTGGTCTAGAGTAGGATGTAAGCCCAACTAAAGTATAATGAACGAAACAATTAGCACGAGATATATTGCAACAGCAAAATACTTACTTCCGTTTCAAATGGTAGTGTGTATTCATTGACGACTCCGGCATGAACATCACAGCGTGAAACCATTTCCCACAAAACTAGACCGCAAGCATAAACATCAATTCGAAGAAAAGCATCACGTGTAAAATTAATAGCGCCTTCAAGTACTTCAGGTGCCATATATCTTCGTGTACCAACTTGGCCGTGTGTATCGCCGCATGGTTTACCTAGGTAATTATTTGGAAAAGTATTGAAAAAGCTTGTCCTTGTTAAATTTCTTAAATATTTTATATTATGTGTGATATCACAAAACGTAAATACAATTTAAAAAAAGCGGACTACTTAAATATTATTTGAGTACTGAGAAAAAATTATCACATTGCGAACTAAAGTCATCAATAAAACGTGGGGTTTTTGGGAAGCGTTGAATTGAGAGTTAGTGACTTTACTTTCAATATGCGGTATCAGAAGAAATAGACGTACAACCAAAACACACAACAATGGAGAGCTCGGTATTGTTAGAAGCAGGGTTGTAAATGAGAGGACTCATTTGTCATATCAACTCATCGCACTCAACAGGACTCAGGACTCAACAGTTGAACGTTGGTTAATCGCGCGAAGCTTGAACGAACTCACTACTTCAGCGGCTTTTGAGATTCAGATTGTGAAGATGACCAAAATTCAATGGATGGTCAGAAATTGTTCTTGGACAAAACCTCGAGCGTATTTTAAAACAAACGTTTTTCAGTGATAAAAAGTCTTTTTACCGAATACAACACTGCACTGCCTAGTAGTGCTTCAGTAGAAAGATTATTTAACATAGGAAAACTAACGTTAACTCCTAATAGATGTCGTCTAAATGACGAAAATTTTGAAATTCAAGTGATGCTACATATCAATGGAAAAAATATAAAGTAAGATGCTAATTCTATGGAAAAAGGTAAGTACATTTTCCTTGAATTGAATTATAACATTTTCAAGTATGTATTGTATTTTATTTACAGGTCTTACAAGTTCTTGAATTTGTACATTATATTGAGAGGAAGAGAAATGTTGGCTAAGAAAATTAGCAAAAACTACATTAATATAATATAATGAATGACGTTTTTGTGACCTTTTCTTATTTGATAGAAATTTCAGTTTCAATTTTAATTAATCAGATTCTGCTTATGTTATTTAAAACATGATTTGAGTCCGCTCAACTCAAATGATGAGTCCGCTCAAGTTTACACAAGCAGTGTAGCTCAACCAGTGAGTCCACTCACGATGAACCACCACTCAACTGTTGAGCGGACTCACTGCTTGAGTTGAGCGATGAGTGAGTCCTTTACATCCCTGGTTAGAAGAGTACTGCTAGTTAAAAAGATAATAATCTGGAAGACCGAGCAACGCTTGGGTACCGGGGCCTAGTCGAGAGGTTAAACATAGATTCATTAATGTATTCGTAAATCGCCAACCCCTTTGCTACGTATATTCCCTATTACCGTCCAAATGAGTGTTTCAAACGTCGAAATCTGGCTAAATCGCTTTCTCGCACCCGGAAATCGCAGATTCACCCCATTTCATCACAATCCTTATGTTATTTGTTAACCTCCAAATTCAAATAACAGAGGATTGTTTGTACCAAATTTTCAAATTTTCTCATCTGCACTTACGTATTCATTACTGTTATACGTATAATTAAATCTAAAAAGTCGAGTGTAAAAGTTTTCACGTCATTCAAAGCTTACCACCATTGAAAGTACATTCAGATAATTTTTAGATTTTGTTATTAATCTCAATTGCTGCCTGGGAATACCCATACACGTAAATTTTACCTTAATATGTCCCAGCATACATTGGGCACAATAGATTCCTCCGACGAAAAGGTAGCGATCTCTTCCATACGAGAAATTTATCGTAGCTTTGTTGTAGTTTTATTGCTTGAGAAATATTACAAGGATGATAAAAATTCGATAAGGATTAAATTCGAGGTGGGGATAATAAGAAGAGAAAGAAGATACGTATCTCAATTTTTTCTTCCTTATAATAAAGAGTCGATATCATTTTGTAGCGAGTATATCAGAAAGAAGACAAGTATACCCGTTAGCAACAAATATATCTTCTTTAGGTAATAAATGTGCAATAAAATAGCGTCACTTGAAAGTTACGTCCGTAGATGTTAATATAGATGGGTCGCCAATCGCCAAAAGTTTCAACTTACAATTATGGGCAATTTTATTCAATGTCATAGGTTCAACACAAATTATTTTAATTGGTGCGTAATTCGCTCCCCCAAAACTGAGTAGTATTACTCTTGAATTTAAAACTGAAGTCAAATTGGAGGATAAATGTGAATGAGCGCGTCATAAAGACGGCCATTGCACTGTATGTCTGCAAAGTGTTACAGGTGCTCTCCGTACAACACCCACGGCACCAATTGAGATCGTACTCCGGCTCCTGCCCCTTGACATCCATGGGAAATGTATAGCTGCAAAAAGTGCACTAAGGCTTAGAGAGTCAGGCTGCAGACCTTGGTGGCAGCAGAATACTGAAGTTCTGTCCTGGGGATGGGAAGCTACGCATTATATCGTCCCTAGACTAGGCTCTGAGAAATCATTCTCAACTAGCTTTCTTAGTAGAGAGGAATGGGCTGATAATCGCATGGTAAAAGACTGATATATGTGTCTTCAGATGGATCGGAAATGGATGTGGGAGCCGGGGTGTACTCAAAATTCCCTCAATTGCAAGAAACGTGCCACCTACCAGACTACTGTAGTGTGTTGCAGGCGGAGGCTCTGGCTATTAGCAAAAAGCAAGGCTGCAACTTATGTTGTACCCAGTGATCAAGTTATCAGGATTTGTAATAACAGCCAACCTGCTCGGGAAACTGGGTGCTAACCACAGGGTTATTCTCCGCTGGGTGCCTGGTCACAGTGACATACTTGGAAACGAGGTAGTTGATGCTCTGGCCAGAATTGCTCCCCTATGACTATTTGCCTAGTGGAGAAACCCATAGATCGGGTCCTACGCTCCATTCAATGACTTCTGCGGAAGCTGTATGGATGAGGTAAAGGTTGAGAGCGTTCAGCACCTGCTGTGTGAATGCCATAACCTTGCCAAGCGTAGGAAGAATGCGCTCGGCAGCTATTTCTTCGGCGAATACGGGGAGCTAGCAGACAAAGAGTTGGGGGACCAGGTAAGGTTCATTAACTCTTGTGTCTGGTTTCAGCGCACGCCCTAAATCTGAGGTATCTTTCCTAGGTAGAGTCCTAATAAAGTGATATCACAATGGACCCACAAATCGTCTAAGTGAGGCTGATGGCAGGGGTTCGCGCGATGGTCACCACTCTAACCTAACCTAACCTAATAGGTGCGTATGACGGATATTCAAAGCCACCCTCAATCAATCAGTATTTGGAGTCTTTCAAGCCTGAATTTTAAGAAATCGAGAGGAACGGATTCAGTTTTTGAAAACACACAATATTAAGTTTGCGAGTAATAAGAATATGAAGCAAAAAAGAATGAGAATCGCGGGAAGGATAAGATAGCGAGTTGATAAACTATCGCGAAGAAGTATCTTTTTTCAAAAATTCTTATCCTCCACACGATTCATATTCTTTTATTTATTTATTTTACATTAATAGTATTAACATAGTACTTACATATAACTAAGACTACATCTACATACTCGCAAACATCAACTTCTTATTTGCTTGCCGTCACGCCCAAATCTGTTCTGGGGGTATCGCATATGAGGACCATTTTCTACCGAAAGGAGTATTTTCCTCAATAAGAAGAATACGTTATCATAAAAGATGGAGATATCTTCAATAGAAGCGAAACGTATTCTATATTCCGGAAGATAAATTTTATTAGCTAGGGTATATCTTTCTTGCTTTCTTCCTTATGACCTGGTGTGCCAGTAACAAACAGTAATTACGAATGTAGTTATTTTGAAATCTTATTATTATATTATACGAATTGCCTAATCCCAAACAAAGAAAAATTTATGAATGCTTTCAAAGCATTCCAATCAAAGCAACGTTTACCCACCCTACTTAACACAAATTAACTAAGAACATCCACATTCATGTGGAGACTGTTTTCACACCTCTGATTTTGATGATTTTTTTTATTCTTTACATATTCCCCGATTTTAGAAGAGGTCCAAATTTAATTGGATAAATTTGGCAGAATAGAGTATTTGCAAAAATCTGACTGCCCAATTCACATAGAGGTTTCATATAAAAGAAGATTCCCTGTAGTAATAACACAACTAGGAGAGAAGTAAGTATAGTAGGTCTAAAATGAATTTTAGTGATACAGATATAGATAAATGTCCGTAAATAAACACGTATTTTCTTTCTAGAACGAATCGACGGAAAGTAATTAAGACAATTTCATAAGTATCACATTCCGAAGAGATCTTCAGTGCATTAAAAACGTCTGTGACTGACAATTTCGCCCATTTTTGAAATTAGAACTACAAATATATCGAGAGCGCCATGTACAAAATTTCAGCTCTTTAGCTCACTGCAGCGGAATCACATAATTTATGAATACTTTTCGAAATCACCTGAAAAACACGTAATTTTCCATACATTGAATCATGTAATTTCGGCAGAATTTTGCTTAAATTACGTTTGAACTTACATTAATTACATTGAACACACCCATTTTTGAAATTCAGCTAAATTCAGCACGACATTTTGACATGAAGTTTCCATGGCAATGAAAGCTAGTGTAATTAGAGATTTTTTTTTGCGATGGAATACATTTCCTAATGTCGTTTTCGTTTGAACATTAGTTTCGCTCTGGAGGCAACCTAAGTGCTGTCAAAGCGTTCGTTTGAAACAAAAATGACGTCATGGGTTGCCTCTGGTGGCAACCCAAAAAGCATCAGTTTCACTCTGAAAATTTACTCGGGTACACTATGAGTTCACTCACACAAACAAAGTCTAGTTGTGATTTGATATTATTTAATTAATTTTAAAGTCAACAATTATTATTAAGACCTCTACTAATATTATATTATCCTCAAAATTCTTCCGCAAACAAATTACCAACCAGTTTTCGCAAAAAGCTCATAGCTACTTTGACGTTAGTATACATACACAAGCGAACTTTTTCAGGTGCACTCTAAAACCGTTCGATTGAACGGGGTTGCCTCCAGAGCGAACCTGGATGTTCAAACGAAAACGACATAAATGTAGTATCACTTTTTGCAATATTCTTTAAGTCGCTGCATAAAATACCAAAAGCTTGACGAGGTATCACAAAGATTTTTAAAGAATTATTGGTCCTCATTTTACACTAAATCCTTTTCGCAGAAAGCATAGGACCGACACTGGAAACGCAGAATATGTATAAATTGGGTTTGTCTTTATAGTATCTTTAAAAAAATATCTACCTTTGTCCAAAATTATTTTTGGGTATTTTATACTATTGCAATCTTTTTTAACAAAGTAAGTAGTAGCTTTTGCGAAAATAAAGAGTTGAAGACTCAAAATAAATTGTAGATTTGGGTGAAGCCTCTATAATAACTTATTTTATTAGGTTTTATTTATAAATGTACTTTGTTTACTTTATTCAAAATGCACTCATTTTTCCGATTAAAAAAACATGAAGAGAAATTCAATTCACTAACTTCATTAAAAATAAATTGGATAGTGATTGGACACCTGACCATAATTTTGAATTCAATTCATCAAAATTACGTCATTTCGATACAGTGAATGCAGTATCCAAATATTATGTATACAGAGTGTTTCATAATTGGTGCACCTAGCTGAGGTGGAGACAAGCACAAAATTATAAAGTAAGGGGGGTTAGACGCGTCGTTATACAGTTTTATTACAAGATTTAGAAACCCCGGAATGTTACCTTTAATTTGACTAAGCACATATACACCTGCCTAAATGCAACCGTTTTTGAGATATTCCGCTTTCTATGATTCAATACGAAAGGGGAATATCTCAAAAACGGTTGCATTTAGCCAGGTACATGTGCTTAGTCAAATTAAAGGTAACATTCCGGGGTTTCTAAATCTTGTAATAAAACTGTATAATTATCATTCGTTTTGGCGGGAAAATCGTTAAAATTTGAAAAAATTAGGAAGGTGACAGGAAGGCTGATTGGGCATTCATTGGAAAGCTTAGCTTGCTACCATCTGAGATTAATCCCACCTTGATAGGATGTATATCAAGATAGTTACAGGGTGTAAAGTGGAAGAAGTACTAAAAATCTTAAACCCCCCTACCGTCGAAACGACGCGTCTTATCCCCCCCCCCCCCCACCAATAGCCTTCAGCTCACCCCAGGGTCTATCAGTTATTTTGATTACTTTTGGTTGTTACTCATCGCACGAGCAGAGAAATTGTGCTTTGAAAATACTTTTAAAATGTATGCAATTTAGCAAGACAAGCACCGCCTTAATAAACATGTCATGACAGCAAGATAAAACAAAATTTGTTGTTAGAAATAATAGAAACCTTATAAGCAATTGTTACCCGTGTCAATATCAGCATAATTTTTTTGCACACGCTGGTAGCACCAGGCTGATAAATTTTTCGTCTCTACACACAATATGAAATTCCAGAGCGTAAAAATATCGGAACCCATCACAGACTTTGAAATAAGAATGAATTTCTATGTACGAAAATTGCACAAAAATTGTAAATATAGATTTATCTCGTTCCAGCTCAATCTCTATAATTTCTAACAACTGTGCAAGGACGCGGAATTTTGTGCATGAGGAATATTAATATGTTCCAATTAGTCGACAAAATTGTACTAAAATGAACTGAAATGTTCACTCACTATCCTTATAGGTGAAAGGTGACTGTAACACCTTTGAGAAAATATGTGACTTTAGTTCCCAAAAAATGAGAAGCATCCATGCCCTCATAGGACCGGTACCATTTTGCAGCATTATTTACAACACCGTAAAACTTACCGTTCAAAACTGGATCCAAAACAGAACGGACAAAAGATGGACATCAATGATAGCCTCCAGACCTAAACGATTCATTAAAGGACTTTCACCAAAGAAGGGCCTGGATCTTTTAAGGAAGGATACCTAGGAATCAACTCAGAATCATTGCAGGAGTCCTAACCGGATACTGCAAACTAAACAAACACATGCATCGGATAGGTATATCATATAGGTACATCACTGATGTATGTAGGCTATATCTCGAAGAGAATGAAACATCGGAGCACGTCTTATGCGAATGCGAGGCCATTACACACTGTATTCTTAAAACCAGCCGACTTCGAAGAAATTTCACGCAAAAAAATACTGCTCTTCTTAAGAAGTGTGGGATTGTTGGAGGAATTACAAAGAAAGCGGTGCACAATAAGCCAATAAATGGCTACAGTGCAAGGGCCACTCGCCCCGCTTAATCCACTAAATCTAAATCTAATAGAAACTTTCAAAAAGGAAGTGTGCCAAATACCATATATGGTTATATTTGATTGGTATATTCGGGAGCATGACGTCAGTTAGATTAAGACAATCCCGATTTCTTGGTTGAAATATTTTGGCTAGATATATTTCGAAAGAAATTCAAACTATAATCAAAAATTATCCCGACTAGTTTTATATAGTGAAAAAAAAAACCTGTAAAATTTTTGAAAACTAAGAAAATTTATTCATTGTTCATTTATTGTTATTATGAATGTTTCTTAGAAAAATATTTGCATATATGATATGTCATTTCTTCCAAAATAGTTTTTACATGAATGTGCTCCTTTTCAATATTTCAAGTAGTTAATAAAGTTCGATATGTAGTTTCCCAGCAAGGAATTTAAACGTCTATGCCAGCTGGATTTGCGTTTTCGGCGAGCTTTCGTCAACGGTCTACACCTGACAAGAATTTTGGGACAACATCTCGTGATTGTAGTCGTTGGTATTTAATTTAGAATGCATAGTCTCGCAAAATTTCATCTTCCAGTTTCTAGTTGCTGTTAGTTGCAACGACGAGAGTTTAAAAAAAATATATTATGTATTATGAAAAGTATTAGTCCATTAGAGTTTGCAGTTCCGTTAATCCAATCACTATGGTATAAGTGATGTAATGTGTCTTGTGTATGCATGTATGCATAAATAATATTCATATATTATAGGTCTGTTCGCGTACTCATTTTGGGATAATGCATTGCAATGATTTGCACGATTTTACACATTTTCCGCTTACTTTCTTGTGCACACAATATTACACGAGTTTTGCATACCTCTTGCATGAATTTATGCGAAGTTTTTAGTTACCTACTACACCTTCCTTGCAAGAAAAATTGACCGCTGTCATAAGAAAAGTTTAATTTTCTTAAAAGTTTTTAAAACGCAATCACAATGTCGCATGAAAATGGTTTGACTATTCAATGCTCTCTTGGGAATTTTTCAAGAATGCAATAAGTTAAAAAAATCAAACAATACTCAAATCGCAAATGTTATTCTACATTTCTTCTAGTTTTTACGAAGTTGCATGAAAAGCGTTTCCATACTTTTTCATACTTTTTACATTCTTCCCCCACCACACTATTAAGTTTTTACCCAGAAAGATTTAGCACGAGAAGTTTCTTATATAGTCGTTTTCGCAATGCACAGACCAGCAAACTTCTATATGTATAATAGGATTATTGTTTGTCGGGATTTCTGACATTCGGAATATTTCACGGTATTTTATTTGTCGATATTATGAAGTCGGGAATTTTGATGACGGAATAATTCTTTTCGGCATTTCATTGTAGACGCGTAATATTCTTATATTATTATTATATTAGAACACAGTAAGTTGGTGTATTATTGTTTATTTTAAGTTTAAGGTTTTCATTCCCTCTACTTAAAAAAAAAAGAAGAAACACTAAAAAAAATTAGTAATCCTTACCTGGCTGAAAAATCATTGCTAATCCGAAATCTGCTATGCAAGCAGTCAAATCACTTTTTAAAAGAACATTTTTACTCTTAAAGTCGCGATGAGCAATAGCCGGCTTTAAACCGTCAGCTTTACTGGCTCCAATCTCTTCATGTAAATGCATCAAGCCACGTGACATTGATTCTGCTATTTTACAAAGTTCCATCCAAGTAATTGTATGCGCCTTCAGGTAATCACAGAGCGAGCCGAGATTGTGATAGGCTGTAATTAACCAGAATTCAGGTTGGATTTTATCCATATGTTTCTCAGCTCCAATAAATTCCAAAATATTTGGATGCTTCATCCTCGGAAGCTAAAATGACAATGTTTTTGGTAAAACGCTGTTAAAGTTCTAATTATATTTTGGTACCTTATAAATTTCTTGTTCTGTAGTCCATGAATCTTTTTCTTGCATTGGAAATATTTTAACGGCGTAATCTTCATTTTTCATTCGCCCATGCCATACTGCACCGAATCTTCCTCTAGCTTTCATTTCTACCAATTGAATAGGCCGTAGTGCAATACAAGGAGACGAGCTCGTCACTTCTGGTTCGATCTAAAATTTTTATTTATTTTTTTAATATCAGATCCATTTATGAAAATTACAATTATTATTTACCGTTGGAATTTCATTAAACATAGCTTGTTTTCTTTTTTTATAGAAGAGTAGCGCAGCAACAAGGAAAACTATAAGGGCGGTTAAGACTAGACATGCTACTGTCACGTACAGCGTATTATCTGTAGCAACATTCTCTTTTGGCACTGAAAAATTGATAAATTTTATAAAATTATTAATTCAAATCTGATCAAAGATATTAGTTTTTTTTTTATGTATACACAGGGTGTTTCCTCCATAGTGGTCAGTAGAGCAGGAGGTGATAGCACTCACCTAGGCAAATAAGAAATTTTATGGCAGGAAGGCGGTAGGGGGCAACCGTTTCGAGTTACAGGGTGATTAAGGAAAAAAGCTAGTTTTTCACGAAACACCCTGTATCTTAGAAAGTAGAAAGATAAGGTTACTTCAAAATAAAAATAGAAAAAAAAGTGCTGAAAGTTCTCTCTAGTGAAAAACAATTTTTTTTTAAACAAATACTATTATTTACAAAGAAAAATTTTTTTCGGTGCTGCGATATTTTTTTTGCAAAAAAAAAATGAAGTATTAAGGTAAGCACACATCGACGCGGTGGCGGTAGGGTTAGCGGTGATGATGTCGGTGCGGTGAATGTAAACACACCGACGCGGTGGCACGGTTGACTAAACATACATAAAATGAAGTTAGTTTTGAAAAAAAAAAAAAAAAATGTTTTTCTAATATCCCGGTATTCTAGACGTGACAAGTCATGCAGAATTTTGCTTAATTTTACTACTGAAATCAGTTCTTCACTCATTGAGATGACTGCACTGTTTAACTGTAATGAATTTCGCTATCGCGGTGGCGGTGAGAATGCAACATTCAGCAACTAACACCGCTTTTGTATCCGCCACCGCGTTTGGTGTGAATGCTCGCAATCATTTCAATATTATGCATCTCACCGCCACCACCGTCTCTACTGCTACGGCCACCGCGTCAGTGTGTGCTTGTCTTTAAGCTTCATTTGACATTTGAGTTAGAAAAATCGCTTGCTCCATTCTCGAGATATGATTTCTTGAAAATGATGCTTCATCGTTAAATCACGAAATTTCTAACCCCCTTGCGAAGGGAAAATATGGGTGAGCTATTTTGGTATTCCCTACAAACTAAGTTTCATTCAAATCGGAGATGGTCGGGTTCCAAGGTGATCGGTTTCGTGTAGGATGGCTGTTATATTCAATAATAACGAAAACACAATATGGAATATATGTATAATGGAATCTTTTTGAACACTTATTTATAATTCTTGGTTTATTATATTATTAATGTAATATCTTATTACTCTAGCAGCGATTTAATAACGAACTATCATGCTCATCGAGGGATATGGGAGAAAGGCTAGCTTTTATCGACGAATCTTCTGGTAAAAGTTGTACTTATCTTTTAGGGCAAGCAATTATTGAATTAGAGGTTGATCCATCCTCAGAAAATGAAGGTGAAACTAGCGTCGACTTAGTTTATTGCAGCAAGGAACGAAATCGAATCATACAAAGAAAAGCGAGTTGACATAAATTCGAAGTTGTTCAACTATTGGGAGGGCAACAAATATAGGACTTCCTTTTTATATAGACTAGAATTGATTTTTAATGGTGTTCCAGCCCACAAGTCAGCGTAGAAAGAGCATTTTCCAATTCCCAATAGTTTACAAGAATATTATGCATTCAGTTCCGAGCTAAAGCAACGATTTATTTATAGGATGTATAAGGGTAGGGGTAACATAAAATTGCTTAATCTGTGTTCAATCTCTTCTAATGTATGTAGGTATGTGTACCAAATTTTAAGTTTCAAGAATGAATTACTTCACATTTACAGTTTTAAAATTTCTACCCCTCAAATATGGAAAAAGAGGTTCCCTCATCCGATTTTCACACATTCAAACTAGATGCCTAGTCATATTCTGAGTTCTAAAAAAAATCAAATCTTCACGTTGCTTCGTTCTCCCGCAATCGTAATGAAAAGCGTTCTTACATGCGCCGGAAATTATATAAATATGTTAATAATGAGTCCGGGACGAAAGGAACTTGACTATTAGAGTACGAAATGTCATTTATCCCCATCGATATCAGAACTGGAGGAAAACAAAGTGACCGTGGACCAGTTGCTTCGTGATCATCTCACAAACACCTTATCTATTGTACTTCGGCAATGACAATTTTTTTTTTCAAGATATTTTCACTTTTTCACTAATCACTCGATTAGCTTCCCTTAAGAAATGAGTCTACTGTCGAGTAGTTTTTGTTTTTTTTTATAGTAATTTTGTGATTTATTAATTTAATAATATAGTTATGCTAATTTCCTCGTTTTAGTCGTTTTGCTATTGAAACTTTTTTAAAGAAGTAGCTGACATTTAGAATGCAATGAATTTGGATGGTTCTTAATTGCTTTGCTACAGAAAAACTATCTTGTTCTACTCAAAAGTCTGTAGAACACCCACCCATTAGTCTTTTTTTTTAAACTGCTAAGTTCTTATAAGTACCGCCCGATTTTTTACATGGTATATCCATAAGATCTCCTATAAAAGAAAATGGAAAATTTGAATTGTAAATAGCCTTGATCAAACAGTGGCTGAAGTCAATTGAGATAATGATCAAGGCGTCTCACGGGCTGAATCTTTAATACAGTGCGAAAAATAAAAGCGCTTCCAGAAAAAATAGAGTTAATGCGCTTCTAACTTGTATTCGACGTAGGAACTGCCGAATCGTTTCATTTGCAGCACTTTTGAAGCTTTTCTAATAGAAAAAATTTGCATTTTTCTTAATCACTGATAAATTCCGGTGTTACTTCCATCGCATTAGTCATTCATTATTTGAAAGTGCAGTGTGAAGAAAGCATACAAAGATTTTATGGTATAGTAATATTATAATTGATTGAAGCTTTTTCTATAATATAACTAATAGGTGCAGTGATTTTTTCTACAGTTTAATTTATTTTAAGGTAGGTACAATGCTCTACTGAGAAAAAGATAATTTATTTGAAAATATGGTCCAAAAACAAGAAAGAATAGTCTTCAGAAGTCCTGCAGTCTCTTCCATAGTATTAGCAGCAAATTTTCGATAGATTTATGTTTATTTGAATATTTTTTGCGATAATATTTGTAAAATGTGAGAAATCTTGAGACATATGCGACGATTAGTGGCAAAAGAAAGAAAAGAAATTGCAGATTGTACCTCTAGTACTTTAAATAATTACTATCATATAGAAACTGTTTTCGCATTTGGTAGTCCAAAGTTCGTCAGTTGATGAGCTGAGGACAGATGAAGATTTTAAAAACCAACGGGGCAAAAAACCATATATCTATTTTTCGCGATAACGAAAATATTTTTGAAGACATTGAAATAGGAATGGTCTACCAATTTTTAATGGATGTTATGCATCTTATAGATTTTGGAGTTGCTAAAAATATTTAACATCTATGTGGAAAGGAAAACACAAATGTAGCAAATTAACGTATACTGCTAAAACTACGTTGAACGACCATATGAAATTACTTAAAACTTTCCTGCCTATAGAGTTTGGTAGAAAGCCAAGAACATTTGATGAAATAGCTAGATGGAAAGCAATAGAATTTCGTCAAGTAATTTTGTATACGGGCATCGTGTTGTTTAAAAATGTAATAAATGAGGATATGTATGTAAATTTTTTATTACTACACGCGGCCACAAAATTGTACACATATTAGACTGCGTTGAAGAAATGATAAAAACATTTGTACATAACTTTCAATATCTTTATGGAGAAGAAAACATAGTCATAATTTACCGGAATGCGTCAGAAATAATGAAAATATCACCAATAAATTTGAAAACCATTTACGACTGATAAAAAATACTGTCGCCACGGGAATAAGATTCTAGAACAAATTTATAAAAAAAACTGTAGAAAGAAATTGTTAAGAAGAGGTTTTGGAAAATTGTCTGCAAAAATTCGAATGAATTTTGCTCGTCAATATATAAAAATACTGTTTTGACTTATTTTTGAGGAATTTTTAATAGGATCAAGATTTTTACATGTTGAAGATTATTTTATTGAACCTATGGAATCTACTCAAACTGTAGGCATATCGTTTGTGAAAAATCCAGGAAATGGTATGTTGTATTTATTGTAAATTATATTATTTCCATATGGCCATCCTGTATATCGTATTAAGCCTTCATTTGTTTCCGTTTATAAATCGTCTCCACTCATCCAAGCGAACATGAGGAGAGTATATATCGTCAGCATATATTAAAATATTCAGCAACTTCCATAAAATTTTGGATGTCAAAAAGTGAACCTAAAATCGATCCCTGTTGCGACTCCAGTGTTCCACACCTCATTCTCACTGCAACTGTTCTCCACTTTCATACAACACTGTCTAACTTGCAGATAATTACTTAATACTTGGTTTGCTTTTCTTCTAATTCATAAATCACTTAATATTTCTGTTAGTAAATTATGATCTACAGTATCAAATGACTTCTTCAAATCAACAAATACTCCAATAACATAATTTACTAGTATTATCAGTTGTTTGCTAATGAACTGCATGACATCAGTCTAGGTGCTACGTTGCTTTGCTTTTGGATTTTGATTTGTAATTTCGTTAGTGGTCTCTCATAACATATTTTATTGAATACATTGGGGAGCGCTATACGACGGTAGTTATTTGGATATTTTCTATCTCCTTCTTTGAGGATAATACATAATTTTAGTTTTCAAACATGTTGGAAAGGGAGACCTTTTCGATACAATTATTTATTATATTCGTTAAGGGTTCAGTGATTATATCTTTGATAACATTGACGTCCTTTACTCTTGTTTCATCTAATCCCGGTGGTATATTACCCCTCAACTGAGATAATATCCCCTCTACATAAACATTGTTGTTCTGCATGATAAATATATAGTTTGAACACATTTTTAATAAAGATAACTGCACTTATCCGCCAATTTAATTTTTTTTACTAGTGACAAACATTCACAAAGTGGCTGTTGATGTAGTTGGGAATTTGTTGTTTATCTCTACAATTATTGTCGTCAATTTTTAATTCTTTTATACTGCCTTTTATGCCTTCCGAATTACTTATTCTTATTGTCTTGTTTTTTTTTTTTGCATATTTTGCTATCTCGTATTTGCTCTTCTTATATCCCAAGTAATATCGTTGTTAATCGTCTTATAGTTTTGTGTTAATTGTGGATTATTTGCATTTCTTATGTAATTTATTTTGGTATGTGTAAATTAGACTTAATGTGTGTTTTACCAGATCAGAGGCTGGGACCGAAGTACGATGTTCTACATTTGATTAATAATTTTCAGTTAAGCATTTTCAATTATAGGATTTTTTTGGAAATATAAGCATCGAGTTAACTCAGCCAGCAAAATTTAACGCAAACTCAATTCTGGTGAAAACATATTATATGTTTGAAATGTGTAATCTATTATTATTATTATATTCGCATTGGTTACATTTTCATCATATATTAAGCCTAGTGTAACTAATGTAGTTGGCCCACGGCAGCCAGGCCATCTGAGCAACTTCAGTTTGTTTATAATATGTATCTTAATCTGGTTAACAACAATTCAAGTATGTATACTACACAATTCCTATGGTTTCTTTTACAGTTTATCCATTCTAAATTCATAATACGTTAACAGCTAAATTAATTCTTAATTTTAACTTAGGCTAGTCCTGTGGTTATGTATTTATTCCTTCAAGCGTTTGTCCTTTAAAGTCTCATCTCTGTGTTACTGTTCATTAAGTAAGTTCTCAGTGCAAGGAGTAGTGCATTCGTATCCTCCTTCCTGTACGTAGGAGTTCAGTCGGAGTTTTACGTATGCCTTGTCCGTTATAATAAGTTTTGCTGTAAATTGGGCATTTGAGCAGAACAAGATGGACACGGCTGTCTTAGGAAGATATTTTTTACTGCTAGGAAGTGTCCAAGCTAGAGTCTCGCCATTCCAATAATTTTTTGTATCGGCATGTCTGGCTTGATCACTTCCTTGTGGTGACTGACCAAGAATGTGTCTGACTGCTGCCATGCAGCCGATTTCATTGCCTCTATATTTTTACTACTTCCGTTCATAATTGTCTCGTAATATGGTGGTATGATCCCTCTCCACTCTCCGTTAGCATTACCTTAGCCAGGTGATCGACTTTTTCATTAGTTTGGAACTATCTTAAAAAAAATACAAACCGGTTTCAGAGGCAAGTAAGCTTACAATTTAACATATTCAAACCAGTTATAAAGATTGACCTTAAGGGTAGCCGCGTACTGATCAAGCAAAACAGCCTAAAACTGTTAGATCGTACCTGAACATGTTCGAGCAAAAACACTGCAGCCGCATTTACATTAAGTGCCACAAGTGCCCATATAAAGCAAAACATTTTAAACACTTTCCGTCAGAATAAGACACAGTCAAGCACACTAGACGCTGTTAGCTCTGAAAACGGTTTAAAAGTGGAAGAGGAATTATAGTGTTTTCTGATTTTATAGTGGCTTCGCTTTTAGTAAAAATGGACTTATATGCAGATAAATTATTAACATTGGTTCAGGAGAATAGGACGATATATGATTTTCACCTGAAAGAACATCATTTGAGAGATCTAGTGAAAAAAATTGTGGGAAATAATTGGGAGAGAAATGAATGCAACAAGTGTAATTTAAATCACTTCCATAATTAGAACGACACAGGTGCTTGTAAATTTTTAGTTCTCTTCCTATTTATTGGATGCACCAACATTTGCCACAATACGATTAAAATTCCCTGCCCTTCACCGAATGATATAATTGCTGAACACTTTTTATACTAGATTTAATTCAACAAAATGCGGCAGAGAAAACAATTGTTCCTGTTTCAGGCAAAACTGTTTTCAGCTAAAATTGTTTTATGCTGTTTCGCGTGAACTGTGTGCGGGTAGCTTAAGAGCGAATTTACTATGTACAAACTTATTGCAGAAATAGCTGATCATATTATCCACAGATTTTGATAAATCGCAAAACAAGAAAGGAGTAATATAAATGAGTAAAAAATAGCATTTTAATTAAGTGTACAGCTTAATGTTATCTACTAGTTTATTCGTGCTTTCGTTTTTGAAACTAGCTACTTTTCGGTCATTATAATAATATAGTCAGTTCTCGACTTACGACGTAGTTCGGCTCCGCAACTTTGGACGTAAGTCGAATTTCATACAAAAATAAACCATATAATATTAAGTTTTTTTTCTGAAACAATTAAATGTTTACTACATCAATCACCAGAAGCGTGCAGGATATATAATATTTATATGATATATATTTGGCGAAAACTATAGAAAATTGAGACATTTTTGTATTTTTTTTATGAAATTTTTTCGTCGTAAGTCGAGATGGTCGAACTCGAGAGCTGATTGTATATCATTCACTCTGTATAAAATATATGCCCAACTTATGGATAGGTGGAACGCTTACTGATCATTAGAAAAGTAAGCAAACCTTCTGTACGTGGGAGCGATCTCACAGTTTATTTCATCGTACCCCATTTACGTATTGATGCACTAATTTATTAATCTATGGACTTACCTTCAATTTCAGTCGCTTTTGTTGTCGTCGGGATCCATTTGTGTTCCGTATTGCAAAAAGAGCCTTTACAGCAACAAAAGAATAAATTATTTTTCAGTACTGATGAAGATATGCACTCAGTTTGATTGCATTCCACACTGTCCGTAAAGCATCCCTTCATAGTGATATTCACTTCATCTGCAAAGGCACTTCATACAAAAAACAGAAAAAAAACTACAATAAATTTGATTCTTACTAGTAACATTATCGGCTGTCCAGAGTACATAGCAGCTCGGTAGTTTTTCAGATTCCATTTTACAGTCTTCCACAGTAGGCTTGCAGTTGCCTTCCTTAATGCAAAGCTTAACATTGTAAGACTCACATTGGATCATAGGTTTTATGGGTTTTTTAACAATTATCGAACCAAATGTAAATCCTGAAAAAAATATTCTTTAATTCCTTTTTAAATTAAAATATTAACTATAAAACAGTCGGTACCTATGAATAAACAAAATCCAAAATGTAATTTTGTAAGCATTTTTTCCTTTTAGAGGTAAGCAACGCATACAACAGGCCGAATCTAAAAATAAGATAATTTTCGTAAACTTTGGTTTTTTTTTTAAGTCAGTCCATTGCGATTGCGTACAGGATCAAATTGGAGTTCGTGATATATTGCAAATTCAACAAACTAAAAATGAAAACAAAAACATCGCTTAAATGTATAACACCGAAAATTCCTCGATTTTAATAATACACATTAATATTTTATTATTTGTAAATTGTTTTTCACTCGATGGTGATTAAATATCGCTTATGATTTTCCATTTGCAAAAGCATTTAACAGCAAAGTAAATAAAACCCACAAATTTTGACAGCTGCACCATCAAACAGAAGACATTTTGGATTTACTATTACGGGAAAAATCATCGTAGTACTAGATGAATGAAATTCGAAATATCTTTAACAGTGCTGTGTACATCCGTGAGCTAAATCGCATTTTATTTTCGAAATTCCTATTTTACACCTTTTCATTTCCAGCACATAATTTTCCATGCATACAGGCACTTTCACATCGAAATCGAAAACGGATAAGTTCTACGCCTAAAATTCGCTTTTGCTTTCACATCAAAAACTGAAAACTTTTTTCCGTATGGAAGTAATATTTAATTATCATAAAAGTTGTAGGATGAGAGCTCATACAAAAATCGTATTTTAATTTTACTTCGAAATTCCCATCCATATTATAAATGTAATGTATAATTTTCCATGTAAACACAAAAGTGAGGTTTAGTACGACCGAAAAAATTCATGTGGAAACCGAAAAGAAATTGACAGATGCAACCGAAATTTCGTTTTTCGGCCGAAAAAAGTTAAAAATTGTATTTTTCTTAAAAATCTGATATAAATATACTATTTTTTTAGTAAAATTATTAGATTATCCTATTTACCACGATTTTATTAATCATTGGAGCAAAAATCTTATTTTAAAGTGGAATAAATAGAGTTTTTCGGTTAACATGTTTCAGTTTTCGGTCTTGATGTGAAAGTGCCTTACGTCAGAGATTACGTGAAGGGAGAACTGACTAATATGGCGTTTAGACTGAGCCAAAATTACTTAATTTTGAATTATTTTCTGAAATCACCTTCGAATTCGTGTAATTTTCCATACATTGGCGTAATTTGGACATAATTTTGACGAAATTATATGCAAAATTATGTGATAATTAATGAACGCACTCATCCAGAGGCATTCATTCGGCATACCATTTTAATTACATTGCCAGCCCCATTTGTTTACAGCTGTGCTTTTCAATTTAGACATTAATCAAGAAGGTATATAGAAGACGTATTCCCATTAAAATTTTGACATATTGCAGCTGATAGCCTGTGACGTAATTCTGTGACTAATGTATTTAGATTTTTTACTGACATATACAATATAAATGGACTCCGGTTTCATGTGGCACCAATTTTGATTTAAGAAAGTATGCTCTCACTGTAAATGCTACCAACTGTCGTAAACTGGCGTTATATTTAAATTATTTGGGAATTTACGTACATGCCTGTGAGTGGGATTTACCGAATTTACCAGAAAAGTATTTGGGACTATTTGTATTGTTAAATTTTAATTATGAGTCAAAGGAAGTGTTTTTTACAAGGCTGTTTTTGTTGGAAATACTGTTGAACATCAAGCAATTTCGCGTTCCGAATCGTTACAGTTCTGTGGGAAAGTATGTTCTCACGGAAAGAGACAGGAACATGAAAGTGGTGCTGGTGCCATTTTTTTCATGCATTTTTGGTTCAACGAGCAGTCCATTTATATACATGTCAGTGACATTTTTATAGCAAAGACAGAGAGAGCGCAGAGAATATTGTGTTCTTTGTACCGTCTGTTCCTTACGATAATCCGTCACTAAGGCGGAACGAGACTCGTAATCTGAATACTTGTATTCTATATACCTTGGCAATTTATGTATGATTAGTGTGTTCAAGTGAGATTTAAGAAGTTGTGTAATACTTCTTTTTTTCAATTGCATTTAATAACAGAGTGTTATTGCAACTTTTTGAATATGTTGTCGTCGATATCATCAGCCCACGGCATCCCATGACGGCACAGCGACATTGCAATGATTACTCAACTGAGAATTTTTTTTTTGAGAAATCGTAGTCATTTGATTAAGATACATTTTTTTAAATAATATTGTTAGGAAAGGTATGGAATTTTTATTACGGTTCGGAAGATAAGAAAGCAAGCTTAAGATTATCCGAACACAATTTTTCTGTATGAATAGTAGTTTAGGACGGAGGAGCTATTCAAATCAATCTTTTGTCAGTTTTACATAAGAACACTGCAAATATTTTAGAAGGTAAGGACTCCGTTGGGCCTCGCATGTGGCTGTTTCATGGCTTGTGAAGTATTCTCGAAGGTTTGGTAGATCCCGTTAGTGCGCATCTTTTGATGGTATTCATTTTTGGGAAGAGTAAGCACTGGAGGGGGCAGTAGTTCAAAGGTATATAGAATACAAGATATTCTCATTATGAGAAATGTTCCTCTATTATGTGACGTAATATCGTGAAATGTAAGGGTAGGAAAGGGGGTAGTTTAGACGGTGTAGTTTTTGCGCGCCGCGCACGAAAATGATGGGAGAGGGAGATGAGCGCAGATGGGGGAGGGCGCGCACAGAACAGCGACTGAGCATCGAGCACGATCATGAAGTTTTTATCAATTCCTCTTTCACTTGTTTTCTATTCATACGGGGGAGTTCAGAAAAATTGTTATTTTCAGCAATTCCTCTTTCACTTGTTTTTGTATTCGGGGGAGTTCAGGAAATTTTTAATGAAAGCTTAGATCATTGACAGTGAAAATATTGTTTGATTTTCTTGTTTTTAAATTGAGATGTTTTTTTTTAAAAAGTATTGTGTAAACAAAATATAATGAGCGTAAGATGGGACCGCCAATTAGTAGAAAAACTGTTGTTGTGTTATCAAGACTTTGAAAACTTGTATAACACTAAAACACATAAAAAGAGACAAGCGAGAGAAATCCCTTGTAGTAATTTTCAGAGTGCTGCAAAAAGCAATAGCGCAATTATGGTGCACCACATACGCAATAAAATACAACTCGTATTCATGTCTAAAATTGAAATAATATTTTTATAATTAGAGTTTTTAATGCATTATTATATGTTAATAAACATACTTTTCAAAATGCGCATGAAATTTACTAAAAATATTACCAGTCCAAATAGTTTTCAGTTAACCTGAACGCCACCCAGAGAAGAATGTCAAAGACGACGAAATAAGCGATTAAAGAACTGCTCTTGTTTTCGTGCGCGCCGTGCAAAAACTATACCGTGTTAACGCAAGGCAAGTTTTTCCCTTCTTGAACAAAAGAGAATACTCGATCACGCGACGCAAAAACTACACCGTCTAAACCAGCCCAAGCTTTCCTACACACTTTCACGATACTCGTCACTAATGGCGGAACGTAGTTCGTAACGGGAATATCTTGTATTCTATACCTTGCTTGAGATTAGAGAAAATTTGAACTTGAAACGACTGAAACTGAAACTAGAACCAACAAATTCCACCCCACCCCGCTAGAAAGAAAACAAAAAGAAAAAGAAACAAGAGAAAACGGACGAGCAAAGCGTCGCTTGATCAAACGCCGCCATATTAGAAGCATTTGGTAGACAAAGTTTTAGCAGTTTTGTTTGAAATTTTATTACTATTTTGAGAAAGTTAACTGCACTATTGTTTAAAAAATGACTGGCCGTGGAAAAGGAGGCAAAGGTTTAGGAAAAGGAGGAGCAAAACGTCATCGAAAAGTATTGCGTGACAACATCCAGGGCATAACAAAGCCTGCTATTCGCCGTTTGGCCCGCCGAGGTGGTGTCAAACGTATTTCGGGGCTTATTTACGAAGAAACAAGAGGAGTTCTAAAGGTATTATTGTTTTACTATTATATTCTTAGTATATTGTAAAATCTAAACTTAAATAGGTATTCCTGGAAAATGTCATTCGTGACGCTGTAACTTACACCGAGCATGCAAAACGTAAAACTGTAACTGCTATGGACGTAGTATACGCCCTAAAGCGTCAGGGACGTACATTGTATGGTTTTGGTGGATAAGCGCGGTTTCCGCACTAGCACAAGTCTATTGCAGACTTCATAAAATTCCATTTTATTATAACCAGCGACAGATGTTTTTTTTTTATATATATATATTAATGAGTTCAAAATAACGTGTATGCCCGTAATTCTGGGAATACAATACAAGTCTCTTGAAGTTTGACTTGCATAATACAATACAAAATGATTTTTTGAAGACGTCCAGGCCACGTCCATAAACGGTGTGAATAGAATAGAATAGAATAGAAAAATATTTATTGAAGAACCTCAGCTTACGCTACGTTACAACGTTAGGTACATCGAGTAAGTAATAGCTATTTGGTTGGTACAAGCCGTAGAATCATATACATATATAAATCCCCCTTTATACATAGAAAAGAACATTTATTAAGGAACCTCAGCTTACGCTACATTACATCGAAAAATTGTGGAATGCCCAACGTTGTACGTTATTTTAATCACGGGCTCACAAATAAATGCTATTTGAATTAGAAAGAAATAAATAAATAGTAATTTCGATTCTTAGAAAACTAATAAAAGTGCAGTGAAGACATTGCGGAAGAAACTGGCTTAGTACTAGAGATAACGAGGAAATCAAAATAATCTAAAAGCATTTATTTTATACTCAACCCTTATTAATCTTATTAAGCAACTAATTAGCTATCTAGCTAGAATAGAATAGAAAAAGCATTTATTAAAGAACCTCAGCCTAAGCTACGTTACAACGTTAGGTACATCGAGTATAAAGTGGATCATGTACTATAAGTCGAGTACAAAGTCAAGAGAAACAACAAACACAACGGGCAAACTCGTTGCAACAGAAACAATCAAGTAATAGAATTATAAACGAGGTGTTACAATTAGAGGACTTACTAATTTTTAAAATGAAATTAAAATTCAAAGTTTATTTATTACATACCTCGGCATAAGTGCCACGTTACTGACGTTTGGTAAAGCGATTAGAGTATTATAACACATTATATAGATTGTTAAAGAATATTAAGCAAGTATAAAGTGTTACGAAGAAAGTAAGTAAATAGTTCAGAGTTTACATCCAATGTTTGGACACTCGAGTTTAGTTAGATTTGGTGTAGATAGAGTCTAATCTGCGCTAATACAGGATATTCTGGTAAGGATAGCTAAGGTATAAAATAGTTGTGTCTGCCAGTTGCAGATTATCATTAGTAAATAGTAAATTATTAATAGTGAGACCATTAACCATAGTATGTATACAGTGCCAGTACTACGTGGATAGTAAGTACCAATATTAAGTAGTTCAAATTATACAAAGTTCAATCATACAGTTCAAAAATATGGATACATTAGGGGCTTTCGGCAAGCACTGTCACAAAACTTGAGCAATAGTCTCAGTTCAAACCAATCAGTTAATTTGCCAATTTTGACCACAACAGGAAATGGATAGTAATAAATTGAGGAAAGTGTTGTTAGTTTATTCAAATAGCTCACTAAACTTTAATTAGTAATTAAATCACAAAATAACGAAACTGACTCAACTGGACAAGAAAATTCAGTTTCACTTGTCTCAGTTGCTCAGTGGTTTCATTCGGTTTTTGTAGCTCAATAAGGAACTAAGACAGTTCATCGAAAGCGCAGTCTCAGTGAATCAAGCTCGGTTTGAGAATACAATTCTTTAAACCCGTGGAGTCAGGTATTCTAATATTCTAATTAAGATTATTTGCCAGCTAATGCCTGATCTAAAAACTATCCATTCTCCAAAATTTGGTTACTGGTTTGCAGCTAGCTGCTAGCACTTGAGTGCACTTATTAGTTATCTACGAGCTAAACAGCCCATGACTAGGTACGACTGCTGACATATTTATACGTATTATCACATATCAGAGAAATGTTAATTGCTACCACTGACCGCGAGGAGCATTTGAGTGCACTTACGAGATATCTACGATTAATTGGTTAAAATTGAAATGAAATTGAAGTTGACATTAAGATTAAAGCAAAGTAAAGAAAAACAAAAGATAGAGTGGAGATTGATAACACAAATGAAACACTCCAATCAATCAAAAAACAAAGCTGCAAATTTTCATATACCGATTTCCATTGATTACGTTTTCTAGCAGTGCTACACTAAAATCGTTCCACTGACCCGCACTGCTAGAAAAGGTGTACGTCAAATGACCCTGGTGCTACTACACCTGAATATTAACAGCAGTGCAAAGCAATTCTGTTAGATTTCATTAATAAAAAAATGTACAAAAAGCATTGAAATCCTTAGGAATTCCATGTAGAAACGTCATGCAAAAGACTTCAAATTCTCTCTAACTTCCATGCGCAAACAATAAGGAAAAAACAAACATTCAGTTCCAACTACCAATGCAATCAAAGACTTTGAATCTCGACGCAGTTCCCTACGGCTAAAAAAACTGAAATCCGTGTTTTACGGATTTCCAGGTAAATTCGTCAAAAATGACACCATCTGGTTTTTGGAAATGTTAGGGCTACTCTGAACTTGCACTAAAAATGAAAAGCGTTCGTTTTCTTTTTCATGCATTTTACATTCTTCCCCCACCACGAGTAAGTTTTTACCCAGAACTTTTTTGCACGAGAAGTACGCGAACAGACCTATTCACTTGCACGCCTTATCTATGCATGATCTATAAAATGAAAGACGTCTTGCTTATTATTCTGTGGCTTTCACTTAATATGCCGTTTCCTTATTGGTTATTTATTCAATGGTGGTAAACAGGGATCCTAATTCCAACAACAACAAAAAAACTTGTGCAAGTGTAGATTTTAAGAAGTTCTTAAAAGGAGTGATACAACTAAATTTTTATTAAACTTAATTGAAAACATGCATATAAAGGGTTTTCCAATAAGAGGTGTTATTTTAATTAGCCCGCTATTTCGGTAGATGTCACTTTTGGAGCCGTCATTTTTTGACATTTGACAAGTAGCAACTCGCCATTAATAAAAATGGAACGATATACGATTCAACAAAGCATTGAAATTATTAAAATTCACTATAAAAATGGTGAAAATGTGGCAGAGACGGTTCGTAAAACTCGAACATGTCCACCCACTTTAACAGAATAAAGTCGGACAGAAAACGTAAAATATCTCCATTCACATTACGGGGTTTAATTTATAAACAGAAATAAAATAAATAACGGTCTTTTGGTACCCTGTCGCTAGCCAGTTACACTTGTTGGGAGACATCTTGGGGCTCCCTTAAATTATTGTATGCTTAATGATATAATAAAAAATTTGAAATGAAATTAAAATATATGAAATGACGTAAATTAATATTGAGTTAAATGGTTTTGTGCTATGTACTATTCATTGCACTACCACCTTGAGCTATAATGTAAATTCAATGTCGATATTAATTTTTTTTTGTCTTCAATCGCAACTTCAATATTCCAATCTATATCCCAATGTAATTAATTACAGGCTAGGGGTTATTAATAAATGTTCTTTTTTCTTTTATTTGTTTTGATATACTGAGACATAACTAATTTAAGACTAGATATTAGAAATTCAAAGTAAAAATTGTGAACAAAATGTAATTTATAAATTTTTTTATAGTTATCAAAATAAAAACAGGTCATCGATACTAAGCTAGAGCTTCCTCAGAAAAACAATTGAATAAATTCTCTAATAATTTGTTATGATGTAAGAAGAAGTGTGCAAAGTACGAAAATTTACAATTGTTATTTTTCAGGAAACAAAAGAAAAAACGCATTTGATTACTTGTGTTTTGATATAAAGGTAGCTTTAAGTCTCATTAATATTTTTAAAGTAAGCATTGTATGTTTTTTTTAACTAATGCGACCTGTTTAAAATGAATTTGTAATTCTTCTATGCACATTAGAGCCATTATAATATTGGTCGTCAAATAATACCAATGTATTAATATGTTATTAGTGAGAACTATTTTACTTCATAGCTTGTATTGTATTCCATGGGTTACGTTTTAATCTATTCAATAACTAATGATTTGAAGTAAATAAAAATTTGTAGTGTCAAATAGTGATTTTATTGCATAGTATAAAAGGATTAGGCAATTTTAAAAAGATTGTATGTTTCAAAACCCTCCCATGAAAAGCGATCTAGCAGACTCCTGAAATGGCATATTTTAGATACTTGTTTTTCAATCTCTGGATATACTTACCTCTATAGGATTCGTCAAGTCTCGGGCATTATCTCCCATTCCTTTTGCAGACATAAATATTTTCAATGCATCTATACCATTTAGACTTTTATTTGAAATAGCTTCTTGAGCTGTAGGCCGATTTCTGTTCATTTCGGTTTGTTTTGTGTCGCCAATAGACCTTTCGATAAAGACCTTTGCATTCGTTGCCTGTGTTAAGAAATCCATTTGAATAATTTTGAATAAGTAGGATTGAATTTATTTATATAATTAGTAATGAGCTTAAAAATAGTTTTATTAATATTGTATCTAGTACATTTTACCGGTACAGAGCGTGATTCAGCAAAACGATCACTGGGATTTCAGAACTAGCATATTATTGAGAAGACATTAAAAAGATATTGATTTGGTCTAAATGCCAGGGAATTGGATTGGATATTTTGCTGGTTCTATGTAATCAAAATTGATTTCTATCGCGATGTTCTTGTTCTCCCTTCATTAATGTTTTACGTCTTAAGCCTAGTACGCTGTTCAAGCGAAAATTTCGTTTCCTATACAAAATCTATGTAAAAAAAATGTGGGCGAAAAGTGCCACGGAAATTTCGGTTTGGCATTTCGTAAAGTAGTATGCTGTTCAAAAGAAAAAGGGACTGAAAATATCTGCCCTCAGAGTCAGTTGGGTGGTTGGGGCATGCAGGAAGGCAGAACATCTGCGCCTTCAATGTGGATGTAGGTAAGTGACGTAAAGGTCCCTTCAGGACCGAATGTGTGCCGGCGTTTTGGTAAATAGGCACGAATTTTGTTTTGATTATGGCAGGCGGCAGCGGCAGGTTTTTCGTGGAACCTCCCCACACTCTCCGCCAATACCCGAGGCGAGCTAGCGTGCCGCCCTGCAGTCAACGTTGTCCGCCGACTTAACGTCCAGTCGTCAAGCACTCAACATAGTTTCATAACATTTATAAAAAACTATTGAATTTTATGTTTTAATGAACAACATAAAAAGCCATCATAAAATTTATCCTTTTCAGCTTGCATTATATTTTTTTCCTAACACACATCTGACATGTCACTTACAAAAACCAAGTGATTGAAATTGTCACTTAATTATCACTTACATCGACATTTGTCTACTTATACGATAACAGTAATACGTTCAGTCGTATGTTTTCGAGAAATGTCACTTTAAACGACAATCGTAATACTTTGTTTTGTGTCGTAACGCCATTTCTCACTTAAAGTGACAACGATAATAAGGATAACAATTATTGTTTTTTTATTCATATCAAATTCGGCTGGTGGAATCAGCTGATATAATTGTCAATGGGGATTTTTCAGAACATGATATGAAGATTTCCATTTTGTTACAATCATGGAAATATTCGGCTGTTCGGCGGTAGTCGCCCGCAGAAAGCGCTCTTCAGGGATGAAAACATTTTCATTGTCAAAGGTAAAGCTGCACAGTGAGAGACTTTAGATCTCCAGTCTCAGGTAAAGTCTCCGAAATAATTACACGGCAAGAGACTTGTCTTTGGAGACCTAGAGACACGTCTCCGAAATGTGTGAAATTTGAAGTGTGGTATCTAGAGATTTCAAGAGATCTATGTTAATTGTCAAGCAAGAGATTGTTAGAAAGAATTATCCCAAAAGTTATTAATATTTCTATGATATGGGGAAACTGAAAAAGCTTAAAAAATATATCCTTGAAATACAAATTTTACGGGATAAACACAATTTGCGTGATTTTTTGTTTTGTTTTTTAATAACAAATTTTCTGCCCTAAATGCATTATATTGGTTATTAATTTTCATTAATTTCTTTGTAACAATTTGTCAAATTCACTCCACTTAATTCCTTTTCGAGTAGACTTACACTTAACTGACCAGAACACACAAATAGTCTCCGGAAACCTGGAGACGAGAAATGAACAAACTTCGCATCTGCTGGAAAAACTTATATATTATTACGCGTTGCGTGAAACATCAGGAAGACCGGTTTCTTGCGAAATAGATTGTGCAGTGGAGTACATTTTCGATTTTATTCATAAGAACGCTGACAAATGTCAATTTAATCTGAAAGAGATCGAAGGAGACTTTACTCCGCATCGAAGGACAATAAAAAAACGTTTACAAGAGGAGTACGGCGATGAAATTGTAATGCTTGTAATGTTCCTGTACACTTAAATCCTACAGTTAATAATCAAAATAATTGTACTTTACCACTTTTTTCCCGCTTAATCCGAAAAATATCGATCGCATGATAAAAATTCTAAGGACTAAAGACAACTTAAGTCCTTACAATTTTAGTTGAAAATGACCGAGAAATTGAGCAAAACAATTCCCTCTTAAAGATGGCAGCTAACGCACTGGCGGAATTTGGTCGCCATTTTGAATTTAGATTACCAGCGCAATAAAATTGCTGACTGGAATTTTTGCAAGGTAAAGCTTCTTTTGTTTTACTAACTCGACTGGGCTAATTGCCCTCTTGGGTACATGGTTAAGAAAATGAAAGAGATCACAGACGATACCTGCCAATGCTGCAATGAAAAGGTGGAAGCTGCAGAGCATGTACTCTGCAAACGCGCGGAACTTGCTCGTCAAAGACTCTAATGATTGGGGAAGGGCTTTGTAACTCCATCAGACATCCGGAAAACCGGCCCTTATCAGGTATTGAAATACCTAAAAGTGGCGAACGTGGATTGGACTTAACATGGTAGGGGCATAGCACAAAAGATCTTTTAGGTCACGGTGCTTAGGTGCCAAGGTTGTCGGACCGAATATAGGACAAGCGGTCTATATATATATAATTACTTTCAGTATTTATAGACTTAATTGGAAGAGATTCATGAAAGTGATTAGAAAAAGATTCAACTACCTCACGAGTCGTCTTCTTGTTTCCATCAACCATTTCGTGCTCAGACTTGGAACACTTGTTATTTTTACATCTGTCGTACACCATCTTCGCGGCAATTTCACTTTTGGCCTTCCTTAATTTTGTCTTTTTGGAATACGAGCGTGTCCTCGTTGCCTTTAAAGTGGAAACTGCATTCTTAAGGTCATTTCTTCTGCTCGCAAAAATAAAAAATATATGAAAAATAAACGGATACTTAAATCTAGAAAATAAACATACTCCTTAATAAGGTCATCCCATGCGTCTTGTTCAACAAGGATCACTCCTTCGGGAATTTGAGTTTTTTGCTTTTCATGAAGCTGTTTCTCATAACTCATTATCTGTTCATGGAGCTGTTCATTTAGGATCTCTACTTGCTTTCTCAATTGTTTTTCTGTAGCAACTTGTTCTTCCAAAAGTTTCATCCGTTCACGTACATTCGAAATGGTCAACTTTTCGTTTTTTTCATTTTTATTAATATTATCTGGATCTTTTCCCAGTTGCATTTTAATTCTACGTAACAAATCAGGATTAACTTCATGATTTCCTCGTATGTTAAATTCAATTAAGGATTGATTCAATTCCAGGCAATCAAGAACATATTTGGCTCCAACATCGGTTAGACCACATTCTTCCATGTCGATGACTGTAAAATTTTTAAAATTAGTATGCGTTTTCTTATATGTAAGAAAAAACGATAAAAACCCTTAATCCAGACGTCTTCTTTAAGAATTTCTGTAATCATCTTTGTTCCTTCATCCCCAATTTTAGGATTTTGAGCAACAAAAACCATTTTCAGACCAGGAATAGAGTCTGGATCGACGTCTCGATACCGAAGAGAATTTTTCCAGCCCTCTGAATATCGATAGATCTTCTGGAACTGAAAAAAGAAAAGAAAACTATGAAAAAGGTCCCGTAAATGTGCTAGTTTATATCACTACCTTGCCAAGTTATTTGAATATGGACTAGTTTAGACAGTTTAGATTTTGCGATGCGTGATTGCACATAAAAACCACGTAAAACCCCAGCGCAGCGGCATATACAATTATTACTCAGCTGAGAGTTTTTATTTGAGGAATCGTAGTCATTTGGTTAAAATAAATTTTTTTAAATAATTTTATTAGGAAAGATACCATAGGGCCTTCCAACACGAGAGGCTTTTAGCACAGAGAAGAAATACTCAGATATCGACGGTAGTGTTAAGAAAGTGATGTATGGAAGAGCTCATAGCAAACCGCAATAACTCATTGATCTCGGCTAAACATATCATGGGCACGAACCAAAAATGTTTTTCAATATAGGCAAAAAATAATTTCTTTCTTAGAATTTAAATCGACCATATTTCTTCAGATCTCGTGTGCATTATTGGTGGCTGCTGAAGCTCAAGACGGTTCGAATAAGTTGTGAGTTGTGTCTGGGCAGTCTCGGCTTCGTGGAAGTTGGATTGATTTGGTTGCTTGGACTTGGTAGCTAAAAATTTTTATGAGCGTAGATCTAGGTACATCAGCGCGGATTTTTTTCTAGGCCTATATAAATTCTTTTCAATGGAGGAAATAAATGATTTATTTCTGAGAATTGAAATCGACCATATTTCTTCAGAATTCGTGTGGTTTATTGGTGGCTGCAGACGGTCGGAACAAATCATTTTTGGTTCGTACCCATGATATATTTAGCCGAGATCAGTGAGTTATTGAGGTTTGCTATGAGCCCTTCCAAACATGACTGCTTAGTACCGTCGATATCTGTATATTTCTTGTCTGCGCTACTATCTCTATCATATTGTCAGATTCGAATAAAATACGATGTATGGGGGATACTAGGGATTGCAGATTACAAATTTGTTTGATTTTAACTTCACTTCATAGTTATAAACCAGTGGCCAATGGGAACCCCAGATGCCTTACACTTAGGTTACAAATTTTGAATCAAACACATAATACCCAACAGATTTCATCAGATTTGATACTTTTGAATTGATTTATGTAGTTTAAAGACAAAAAATAACTGGGCTATTTAACATTGTGCCAAACTTCATACATTTAAATTTGCTCTGGAATTCTTTATAATCATTCTTAACTTCGTTGATAAAACCTTCCTGCTTCGAAGAGTTAAACTGCCAAGTCCTAGACGATTTCATATCCTTTGAGGTCGAATGCTTAAGTAAAACTAATTTTTCCTTTAGCACAATTTTCAACTCCATAAATTCCACATGTCGAATCGAGCAATAAATGGCAAAATTCTTCAGACATATTGGCACCGCCATTTTTATATTTAAGATATTGATTTTGAGTCAAATCGGGTCATATAATGATAACATTCTGACGCCATCTTGCAGTCACCTTTATATTATATAAAAGTGCTAAATTATATTGTCATGCAAGATCTATAAGTGTGTTAAACATTAGCTCAATGGCTCGACGGAAAGTGGGTCAAATTAACATTACAAATTTCGAATCACGGTCACATGACAGCTTCGAAGCTTCAAATTCTGTGACGATCGAAGATCAGATAATTATTATGCACCTAATTACGTTGGCTGGAAAAGTTCATTATGAACATAATAAAATAAGTAAAAAACGAGTTTTCAAACAAAACTGAGGCTAAGCCGCATGAAAAGGCAGCAAATAAACTTTTCTTCACACACAGAGGTGGACTCAGATTTTATTCGCTGACAATCACCGATATATTTCAGTATGATCAATCAAAAGTAATAAGTGATTTGATTCATGAATAGAAAGAATATTCAAGAGAAATGTCCCAATCAAAAAATCTGAGTCCACCTCTGTGTGCGAAGAAAAGTTTATTTTCTACTTTTTCATGCGACTTGGCCCAGTTTTGTTTGAAAACTCGTTTTTTACTTATTTTATTTTCTGGCTTTTTCACGTTAACTAAATTGTTCTATTATTAATTAAACCGAACTTAATTATATTTTTACTTAATTCTAATTTAATTTAATTTTCTTACTTTCTTTTTAATTTTCCGTTTTCCTTTTAATTTTCCGTTGTCCTTTAATTTTTCTTATATTTCTTTCTTTCTTCTTTATATTGAGTCAATTTTTGAATATTCGCAGTAAAATTTTTTTTTGCGTCCATACGACTCGAGACTTTCCAATCGACTGACCGTACTTCGAACACAGTCCGAACAGTTTCGATAACTCGGACTACGGTTTACCGAGGTTTGGAAAAATTTGAAATATTGAAGGCAGTACCATGAGATGATTGGAAGTCAGCACCGTGGTTGCCTGGAAGTTTTCGTTAAGCTTAATGATTACCGACATTTTAAGTCATGTTTGGTTCCAATCCGAAAACAAAAATTTATCAAGTATCAAATCGTTGAAGTACTGCAACGGTTTTCTGAAATTCAAATTATGTTTTAAACAGCGCGTTTTAGCTGTATTCCAACTTGATCACATGAATTTTCCCGATTTTCCATGTTTTCCACAAACTTTTCCTATTACTATGAATTTTTTTTAAAAATTTACATTTTCATGATTGTTGAAGAGAAAGTATTGATGAAAGTAGGACGAAACAAAAATGATTCCGCATAGCTTATAAAACTTTCCGGAAAAGTCGGAAAATTCCGGAAATTTTCGGAAAATTTTCCAGAAAAATTGGAAAATTCTGCATTTTTCCTGAAACAGATTTATCACTAATCATATCTATGAAAATTTTTCCGATGATTTTCCCGCTTTTCCGGGTTCTCCATGGAGTTTTCCACAAAAGCAACTTTATGCAACTCATTTCGCTCTACAACTTTGTCTTAGGTTGCAAAACGCTCAAACGCTTCCTTGGTCGGAAAAACTCCGGAAAAGCGTTTTACATGAATTTTCCTCGATTTTTTCTGCAAGTTTGCACCATTGTAACAATACTCTAACTTAGACAAAATATTAGGGGTTATCCTTGTAGTCAAACGTTGCCAAAAGTAGCAACACTGATCCCAGCTGTTGTGGTCAATTGTAGTCGCCGGCCTTCTAATCAAACTTAGCGCAGTTCGAATAGACGTTCAAGGCTATGCCGATGATATTTACTGCCGTACTAGTGAGTGAAAAGTTTGAATTAACTAACAATCTCTCTCAAACTCCTTTTTAACCAAACTTCCCTGTATCTGTCTGTATTCAATTATCAGTACGTTTATATGAATACTAGAGTACCTACTTGACTTGAAATCCACTTGAAATTCAAGTAGGGTTTTTGGTTGAATTAATTCCAATTACTTGAAGCGACATTTTACCTTTGACAACTCTGCATTAGGTTCAGTAAATGGATTGAATTTTTAGATAAATCTTTTGAGAAAAGTGCTAAAAATCACAACCTGGATTATCAACAATAATTTTCTTTTTGTTCCTTTTTGGCGTTTTCGCAGACATGAAAAATGTTGAAGTACATGCGTTTACATAAATTTTTTTAAGTAAATCGAGCAAAATTTTGTGATTTACTTGACTCAAGTATACTCGTGCGTTTACATGATATTTTGATTACTTGATCTCTACTTTAAGTATACCTCATAATCCATGTAAAAGTACTTTAATATCGGTGCAACGAATTTGGGTGTTAAAAGTAAACCCGAGAAAGCGCCTTCGTTCCTTTCACAAAGACAAAAGAATAAATAAATCAAATCAATCCTAGACGATTAGCTAAACTGGAATGCTCATATCAAGCAAGTCATCGAAAAGGTCAGGATCTGCCTACATGGATTTGCAGATGGTAGACAAGAACCGATATATCTCGCTTGTTTAATCATTATTATTCTGAATGTATCGACTTAAATTTAACTAAGAATCAAATAAAAAATTGGCTTAGTTAGGGTCTCTGCTTTTATACACAGATTTTGGACATTTGAATTTATATTTATTTCGTTTTTATAATTTTTATTATTCTGAACATTTGTACTTTGTAAATTTGTCAGTAGTAAAGTTTTTTAATGAATGAACTTAAATTAAATTAAAATTAAATTTTCGGGAAAAGCTTGGGCAGTAAGGACCAAAATAGCTCTCAGGTTTACCGCGGTAATACGTAGAACGATCGACACATATGCATCCTGTAGCGTGACGCATAACTATACAAAAAACAATACAGGCACAGCTCAATAGACTTCAAAAGGATTATTAGGAGCAATGCAAACTACCCGCGCTGCAGATCTAAGGGTATTACTAAAACCTAGCATCTGCAGAATTCCAACCAGGGTAGCTAAAGAAAGATTATCGGAGTGGCTAACAGCCCAAACCGAACTTTACTGGGTTGCAAAAAATGATAAACTATTCCCGAAAAATTACTCTGAAAGAAGAACTGCCGAATTTATACATTTAGAGGCATCAAGTTGGCTGCATTACCGGCCTACTGACGGGGAACTGTCGGCTAAATAAGTATCTGGATATCATCAGTACGTGCAAATTATGCGAAAACGAAGACGAAATTACAGAGCACTTTCTTTGCAACTGTGAAATGTTAGCACAAAGAAGACTCTTGGACAATACTTCTTGAACCAAACAGAAGTAATGTCCAGCTTATTGAAGAAAATACTATAGTTCGTCGAAATGAGGAATCCCAATAGGCCCATGGTGCCCACAGTGAATGGGATGTTTAACACTCCCCCCTTACATAATCTAAACTGATATGAAAATATTTAAAATATTTAAAATGAACGAGTTAGAAATTGATATGAATAAATTACAAACCTTGATCATGTCTGTTATATAATAAGCACCTTCGACAGTTAGCATACAGTTGCACATGTAGACATTTTCGATATGTGGAAGGCATTTGATCGCATTACATAGTATTTCACATCCTCTGTCTCCGATAGAGCTTCGACAAAAGCTAATTGTTTGAAGTGTATCGTTGCTTGCAAGGCCCTGTTTAAAATATTAATTAATATTATTGATATAACAATTAATGAGAAAGCTATCACCTTAGCAATATGTGCAACGTAATTTTCATTTAAAGGCAATGCTTCCAGTGCCAATGTATTCAAGTTCCTGTTACTTTTCAAACAATTAGTAATTGCTTCGATAACTCCCATAAAAATAAATTTTGTGAAGATCACTGGCTTATTTCGATATAATCGTGCCCGTTTTTCAGTGTCCATATTTTCTAAAACTGAAATATATAAATTAATGATTTTCCTTCAAAGAAAAAAAAAAAAAATTCTGAAGTCTCACCACTACAGCAGAGCCTTCGTAAACGAATCGCGACATTCTGTAGAGCTTGATCATAGTACAGAGCTTCTATGATAAGGAGCCAATCGTCGATCTTAAATTTATCTCCAAAGAAGTCTAATGTTGTATTATTGTTATTCTTATTCTTGATCTCTGGTAGCGGCGTAAAGTTTTTCGATCTGCATAATTCAAGATATCTCAAGTGAAAGCTTCGCACACGATTCGATTTCCTTTGACTTTGTCCATCCACCATTTTCGAACTTATCTGGTGTATGCGGCAAATTAAATGCTTGCCTAGTGGGAAAACGTTAGGAATAATTTGCAGTTTTCTTGGTGAAAAAAATTGAACACAATAAAAATTTCAACTTTAGTAGTTCTTTCTGTTGTTTAAATTTGGCACCTCTCGGAACAAATTTGTTCATAAATTTTCGTCTATAAAATAAATATTATTTCGAAATAAGTCATTCAATTACAAGTTAAATACAACTTTTAATAACAAATATGTAATCAAAAATTGGTACTGACGTTTAAAACTTAATTTTTGTTCAAATTTCAATGAGAAGGCCTACTTTAAGGATGTTTTTTTCTTTTTTTTTGGAAAAGCTACGATTGCTGAATTGAAACATTTTGTTGAAAAAACTCTGCGATTAGTGTGGAACAAATAAACATGTGCTCTTACCGCATGCGTATACGTGTGTCCTTCTATAATATTTTCAATTGAATTTAATGCGTAAATGCCTTGTGTATAGAAGTATCTAGTGATTGTGAAAATACTTCCTTGTTATAATGTCAGATGGATCCAGTCCACTTGTAACATTTTGAGCAGTTTTGCTCACACTCAGTCGCTAAAAGTTCTGCAACTGAAGTATTTACAAGCAGTGATGCCAGATTATGCCATGGACTAATCGCCCAAATGAAGAAAAAAGATCGCCCAAAAGGGTGAATTTTTGATAAAGGGGTTACTATTTGATTAGTTTTTAACGATTTAATCGATTGTAGATTGCATTTTACTAGAAAAACTATACCCGCGTGATACGTGTCTTTACAAAAAAATTACCGCCAAATTAAAAAATTGGCGCTCCAGGTCCGAATTTTCGTTTTAAAAAATAAAAAAAAAAATAGAAATATTCAATTTTTTAAAACTGCTTTCACTGCAATAAGTTGATAACTAAGCTCCCTTAAAATGAAAAAAAAAAAAGAAAAAATATATTGTCAATTTAAAAAGTTATGAAAGAAATATTGAAACGGTTTTAGTGACAGTCCACCCAACACCAACAGTCAAAAAATCACTATTTTCGATTTGACCGGCTGTTAACATTACTGAATCTCACTGAAATTTTGCATAGAAGTTTGAAATTACATTATCTAAAAAATTCTAAATGAACATTTTAATATATTTGCAAATCCATGAATTTTTGGGCCACCCTTACCTAATGTATATATAGCTTTTGTTTTTGCTGTGAACTGAACATTTTTTGAACAAATATAAAATATTACGTTAATTAAATTCCAAACTTTTTTCGTTTTAGTTAGAATATGTCCAAGAATCATTTAGTGTGAATAAAACCCATTTTCCATATTTTTCATATTTAGATTTTTAAATAAATCTTTATATATCCACCACCTGAGTTCACTGTAGTGTAGACAGCAGGCTGTTTAGAGCTTCATTGCTGTTCTGATGAGATCGTCCTGCCCTGCATGCAGTATGCTTTCAAAATTTCTTTACGGAATTTTTAGTTTCGGCTACAAAGCCAGTAACTGACCAGTACTTCGGTACTTGTCTTTTAAACATTGAACGCAGTAGACGGAAAGTTGCCTGTATACTTGTATATTTTACGGGTCTCGAAATACTTAACCGCCTTCTTCTATTTAGTTAGAATGAGATATCCAAGAATCATTTAATGTGAATAAAACCTATTTTCATGAAAATAGAAGCGCAGAATTGGTAAAATGATAGCCCAATTTGCGTAAAATCTGGCATTACTAGGGCGTGTATCTTTATTCTGCTCAGAACACCCCGAGCGCTCTGAACACCGATTTCTTGCTCTTTATTTACTTTTAGAGTTCTCTGAGCGCTCTGAACGTGTTTCTTTATTATTTCTCAGAGCTAAACGTAGATAAACCTCTGAGCATTTGGAGCACTGACATGTAAATAAATGGATTGCTTGTTGAATCAAAAATGCATGAAAGCAAATGGCACCACTTTCATATTCATGTCGCATACTTTCCCACTGAACTATAACGATTAGGAACGAGAAATTGTTTATAAAAATCCTTGTACAAAACACTTCTTTCGACTCATAACTAAAATTTAACGATACAAATAGTCCCAAATACCTTTATAGTAAATTCTGTAAATCCCACTGACATGCATATACGTAAATTCCCAAATAATTTAAATATAACGTCAGTTTACGACAGTTGGTAGCATTGACAGTGAGAGAAACCGAATTTTAATTGAGTGAATCTAACTGCTTATTAATCCAGCGTTCTTATTTTATGTGGTTTCAAGTTTCATCACTTCATATGAAAATATTAATTTTGTAGGCGTACGTGGGCCCCCGCGGACGTGGCCTGAGGGGGCGGTAGTTACGCCAGTGTGTAGATGTGTCCATTGCAAAAAGGACGATATCAAATTGCTATAACGTGCTTATAGATAGTCCTATTTCAAATTATGAATTGGCAAAGACTGTATATGAAAAAATAAGCAAATAGAAATAATTCAGTCAAGACAGAGTCGGGCTCGCGCAATCAGGGTTCCGTACCAGAACATTATCAACGAACAGTCGATTGACTGAATGTAAGTACTACACATATAAATTTAATCCAAATTTGCCCGCGATAACTGAGAATGAATTCTAGCACATTGTTCGGAAAGGTTAGTAAATACGAATATCGATTTTTGTGTTTGTCTTTAGTTAACTCTATATTAAACATCTTTTAAACACTGCTGCATTCTTAAATTTTAATATTATTTCAACAGATGGACGCAAGAGTGATCTTATAAGAGTTGTTTTTATTAGTAAGAGTAAGAGTTGTCTTAGAAATTGTCACACACTATCTTTTTTTCAGCAACTATGAGACTGGCGTAAATAGTTACTAACCCTGATAATTTCAAAATTTTAGCTTTAGAAACCTATAGAAAATCGAGGGAAGCATTTTTTCGCAATTTTCTCATTTTTTAGTTGCTGACTGAAGTAAAACAAATTAGTATGCGGTACCAAACGCTGTTGCGTGTAAAGAGCAAGATTAACTGACTATTGGTGATTGTGCAGTATTCGACCTGCCCAACCGTTAGTCCCATGATACACGATAATACACACTCGAGACTAGACACGACGTAAAACCGGTTTTTGTATCGAGTGTGTATCAGAACACGTAGTTTATACACGGTTGATACACATTCTTGAGGCAACAAAGAAAATTCATCATTTCCATATGTTCTATACGCACATAATCCGAGTACGCGTATACATATGTTATAAAACACTCGTGTATTATCCGAGTCTAGTCCTCTGCTCTAAATAATTGACAATACACAAAAATGTTCTAAAATAGTGCTAAGAAAACCAGTTTTTAGTACGGTGTATCGCATGTGTATCATCGTGTGTCACCGGACTTAGGAGGCCCGAATACATCCATAAAGAACTATTTTATGCGATACAATAAATCTACGTACGTATCAATTTTAATCACATCTCTGTAGAGGAATGCCGTCAAGGTTGGACCACATCCGATTTCGATGAAAATTTCAGAATCAGTTAAGTATTAAAAAATATTCAACCCATATTTTTATATTTAACGAGTCGACCTTCAGGTCAAGGAGACAGGGTGATTCAAATTTTAATGCTTTCACTGAGGATTTTCATATGAAATTTTGCAGAGACGTTAATAAAAAAAATTGTGTCCCCTAAACTATCAGCTGAACATCGGCAAATTTTTTATGTCATGGATTTTCTTCGTTGTTTTTTTAAAGGCAGGGAACGATAGATCCGAAGCTCGGAGGTCAAAGCGACCCATTGTGCTATCCTGCTAAAAACCTCATTACCAAAACCTTCCAGTCCTCTTAATAAAGCGCATCAGGTCTTGGTGAGAAAGATTTTTCAGTTTTTCTACAGATAGGAAGGCAGACCCTAGAGTATCCAGCCTGCTCCGGGTGAAGGCCGGACAAGCACACAGAAAGTGTTCCGTTGTCTCTGGTTCTCCTTCCAGACAGGCTAGCCAGTCAGGGCTGTCAACAACTTCCATCCTTGTTAGATGAGCGTGAAGTGAGCTGTGGCCGGTGATGATGCCAATCACATTTCTATATTGTTTCCTTCCCAGTCCCATTGGGCCCATCAAGAAACAGTTTTGTGCACCTGCAAGTACTCAGGCTCTCTCATCTCTGCTGATGCTTCCTATGAACATCCTCTTTAATGAGAGATCCGATACCCGAGGTGGTAACGCCTATGGCGGGTTCCGGCCCGATGAACGGAGAATCAGAGCCAGCCCTAGCTAAAAGGTCAGCACTTTCATTCCTTATGATCCCGGGTTCAAAAATTGGAAATTTTGAACGCTTTGGTATGGAAGAAAAAAACCAAGTTTACGATTTATACTAGGAAATATACTTACTATTTCTTCAATTTAATAGATACCTGCATCTATAGAATGTATCAGAATTTACATTCAAGCAATTGGCAATAATTGAAGCCAGATATATGGAACTTTACGAGGTATCAACGCCAAAAAAAGCACCTGAGAACTTGCATAATTATCTAACCTAGATAGGGAATACAAATAGGAGGAATTGAAAATCGACCTAATAGGACTGAACCACTTCATCAATCAGGAAGATGAATTTAGAATTGTTCACAGAAGGGAATATCAGGCAAAGGGAGAAAAAAAAATTGATACTCATGGTTGAAGTTTCGGGGAAAACCTTCAACAAGATTGTGAATCGATATATTTATTTGGGATATAGGGCACATTTTATAAAGGAAGATATTAGTATTATAAGATGTTTTAATTACCACATGTATGGCCACAGATCAAGTAAGTGCAAATACGCGGGCGAACATAATACGCAGATATGTTCCTGCAAAATCCTCAGGTGTATAAACTCTGTTACATGGAAGTATCACAAGGAGAAAAATCACAGTTCACTGAGTTATAACTGTATAACTACCCAGCTATAAATGGAAGTGTTCAAAGACGAATGCAAGAGCCTTCTTTGGAAGCTCGCAGCGCTTCCACACTGTATCGTTGCTGATATCGTGAACATGTTCGCAGAGGGGAGCGCTCAGTTTCAGATTCTTGGGAAGCGCTCTTGGAGCGCTTGGAGTTTAAGCACTTGTAGGGTAGCACTCTTGGAGTTGGCGCCCTTACAGGGTAGCACTCCTGGAGCGCTTATAGAGTAGCATTCTTGGAGTAGGGAATAAAGAGAGAATCAAGATAAAGGCTTTATAAAGATTTTAGTTTAATTTAATTTCAAATCTATACTAATTACAAGGGCATATTTTTGCTAAACAAAAAAAGCAATATTGTTATATTATATTATTAAGAAATTTGCATAACCACACATTTCACTTGACTATTAAAATTTCAATTAGCCTGACTACTAAAGAATGAAAATTCAGAAGATTTTCGTATCGTACGGACACAATGTGCAGTTGTCGCCAGCGATTAATGCTGGTGCTGTAACGCACTTTTCCAATCTGCGGCGACAGCTAGCGCTGGGCTGAGCGTTTTGTCTTCTTTTGAATAGTAATAGTGGATTCTGGACTGGGTATAATAGTCATTTGTTCGTAGCCCTTCGTCTTTGAAACGTGTACGATTTTTTTTTAGTATTTTCCTGTGTTTTATGTAAGTGTCGAAAAGTCATTTATCACACCTATCACAGGATGGTAAGTAATTTTGGAATATTACATATTTATTTTAGGATAAGATTATTTAGAAAAAGGCATGCAATGATTAGCACCCTGCTTAATATGATGCTTTCATATTTTTGCTGCACCGATTACTCCTATAGATGAAAAGAACACAATTTCGAGATTTGAAAGGCTTATTGTCTAAGAAATTGGTCAGCGATCATTAATTTTTTTTTACCATCTGATTTTCCGACATAAAATCGATAACAGGACAACTTGGTGGGGAGCTCGTAACAGAAGCATGAAAACTGACTTTACGAATTTTGAATTAGGGTTCTTTCAGTAGAGCCCTAGTTCCATGCAATCAACGTGTAGCCACCCGTTGATTTTCCATGGCGACACTGATTCAAGCCTGAGTTGTTCAAACGTTTTACGTTCGTAGAGAAGCATGGAAATTTTCTTAGAAATATACTTGCAAATTGTTCCTAAGAGCTTTAATGAATAACTGTTCACCGACAACAGTCCAAACGAATTGGTGGATTGGTTCACTCTTTCAGACAAGGGCACAATCATTCAGTTTTCGCAGAAAGATTTGACATTTTTTCTGTAGAATTGTCATGCACTACTGGGGCTGGATTCTGCAACTCTGAGAGTTTGGAAGTTTGGGAGATGAGAATTTTCGTTTTCCCCGATTAAAACTCCCTAACTCTTCATTCGCGATTCTCTAAAATTCTTGGAGAGTTAGGGAAAACGTGAGAAGTATCGCAATATTGAAGGACGGCTAACTCTGTGTGGGAGGGTCGTAGAGCATTGGAGGTTTTTCCTTCAGAATTAGGGTTTAGAATACAAAAATATAGATGAACAATTTTTAGTGGAGGGGCTTTTGGGTTTTTTTTTGATCATTTTAACTTTATATCTAACTTTTTACCACCGAAAGACGGATCTTTTGCACTTGGGTCATATACACGCACCCCAGTTCCTATATTTAGCATATATTTCTTCCATTTTTTTTTCACATCTATTAGTTCTCTGTTGTGAAGATTTTTCTCATGGAAAGTGAATTTCCACGACTTACCAGATCTTCATAATGATGAATAGAAAATATTTTCATTGTACCAAAAAGCGGCCACAGTTTGTCATCTTAAGAAGGACTGATTCACTTCTTTTGCAATTATCTCCAAAAACCATTCACCGGACTCAAAAACTAATTACATACCGAATTAGGAAGCAAAATGTAGATGCGATTTCATTCTACATACAACCTTTAACGTGCATATCTAAAATTTGTATAGCATCTCTTCTATACTGGAAGACGACCAAATTAACCATTTTCGCGTGATTTGAAATTTTTAGCGGGTACCTTAAGACACCAAAATCAATATTTCTCTGTAAGTATTGCAAGGATTTTCATAATTTGCTTTTGTAAATATAGCCAGGATATGAAGTGAATCCACAATTTAATTTGAAAATCCTAGGTAACTAGGTACCTTCACAAAACACAACAAAATCGGCGAATACTGTCAGTTGAGAAATATTCTTCTTACTTTTCCACAACTAATAATAATTCTCTATACAAACTCCCCTAGTTATAAAATTCCGAGTGGAGAGTTAAGTGTCAAAAGAACTCTCATCTTCACAACTCCACAACTCTCCGTGTTAGTGAATTTGGGCCCTGGTGGCCGACCATTGTTCCAAAGAGTTATATTGATTCAGGTGTTTTGGCTGGTCTTGGTCGCGAAAGCTATTTATGAGCGTTGGCTATCATACATTTTGTTGTTGGAAATTTTCTTGAAAATTTTTCTTTTGAATTTTTATATATAGAATTTTTACGGTAAAACTATAAAAATAAAATCTATTCGCTTTGCTTGTACTTTCGTATTAATTCAAGTAGTGTTGTTTAATTTAACTTCACGTTTTCTTTTAATTTGTAGGAGATGGAAGTGGAAATAGTAGCGAAAGTGTAACATGGAAGATTGATAAGACCATTGACAACTTTTTTCAGAAGAAAGCAAGAGCAGTTAAGTTCCTATCAGAAGAAATAGTTAGCAACAAATCCCAGTCCTTTAAATATGACTCAAGCTGCAAGTTCACCCTCAGTTAATTACTTCACCCATGACAGAATCGCTTCTGTCAGCATCTATTTCTACAATCTCTGCACGAGAAGACGTATCTCGTTATGAGTCCTTAATGTCAACCCTGAGATGGATATTGATGTGGATAATATTATTGATAGGTTTTACAAATCAAACTGAAAATTGGATTTTGCGATATAACGTAAATATGATTAAAAAAAAAATTTAAAAGCGACTTCTTCCGACTTTTTCCTCCCCATCGAACATTTTAGTTGTGACCCTCCCTAGGCTGCAGGTCTGGATACGCGCCTGACTCTATGTGTACTAATTGCAGCCGTTAAAGAGTTATTAGATCATAACCTATTCAGGTCATACCGAAATTAAACGATATTTTTTTAAATTGACGTGTTTTCAGTTACTAAGGGAATTAATTAATTTTGACAATAGGTGTGAGAATAACTCTGAGAATAGGTTAAGAGCTAATACCTCTTTAACGGTTAGAATTAGCCCTAGGGGGTAATAGGTCAAATTAAAGAGGAGAGTCCGCAGACTACATTTTTTATTAAAACAAAGTTATGTTAATTATCATTTTGCAATAAATATAGAGGTCAAATTAAAAAAAAATTAGAAAATCCTAAATTTTTACTTTAAACCCCCCCCCCCCCCCCCCCCGCTTTTTTGACTACCATGGAGGAAACACCCTGTATTATCCCCACGTTACAAGAAAGTGTACCGTACAAAATAATGTACAATGTAGTTTAACTATATTGATCACCATCATACTACAGTATTATAAGACCTCTTATTCTTCGTAAAGTATAGCTTCGGATGCGATTTGATAAATATAGTAATCCATTATATACAGGAAATTCTAAATTGAATCAAATAATGTCGGCTTTAAATTCAATTCCATTTTAAATGTTCGTTATTTATAAACAATTTAAAACCAAAATGGTATTGAGTAAAATGGTCTCTGAAATAGGCAAGTTTGTAAAATTAAAAATAACAACAAAGTATTGAGTATTAATTTTGTTGGTTAAAATTTATTCCATTTTAAACTAATTTTACATTTGCACAACACACAATTTTGAATTGTGGCTTAGTAGTACCTACATATTTACAGTAATAAACTAATTCAATCTTATCATAAAATGTTGTCTTTTCTACATGGTAACACATTATGTGCGAATCATAATAAAAAGTTTGAAGTAGCGAAACGAAAATTATATTTTCTTTCGTCTTAATGGATTTCAATGCCGTCAATAATACCAAATTTGGGGTAACCCTGTTGCTCTCCAAAATTTATAACTGAACCTCTCTTGTACTTGCAATGAAACTTTTCTTGTGTATATCACTGAGAAAGAAAATATTATTTTTTACTTAATTATTTTATGTATATGTATTACATATTTTTTTTTTTTTCAATTTAATAGACAACCCACCATGTTTGAACTGTTATTTTGATTAATTTTTATTTGAATTAATTAGCGAAGATGTTATTAAGCTGAGAGAAAATGTTCTTGCAATCTTCACAATTGTGGGCATTTTTAGCAGGAACTTCAGTGCCTTGAATATAATAAATATGGAAGAATTTGGTAATATATCTGAACATAATGAAGTTGAAATCACATCTACTTTTACAATTAGTCATTACATTATCGCTAGAAAAACATAAAACGGTACATAATCTATCTGATATATGCATATTAATTCACATCTCCGTTCTCTTGCGAACATTGTGGTATAATTATTTTTCCCTTCGCGATAAATAGTTTAGAAGACTATTGCACTTTAATGTAAGTCCTTCCATATAAAAGAAGTTTACATGAGAAAACTTTAAAAATTTGTGTCAGATCAAAACCCATATAACGGATAAATATAGAAAATTGAAATGTTCTCATGAAATATTTAAATCATTTCTAAAGCGTTTAAGAAAAATCAGCCCACCGCACCAACGGTGTAGGTACACAAATTCGAAACCACGCATGTTTTACTAGAATCGGGTGAAAAAAGACTGTTATAAAGTTTCTTACAGAAGAAAAGAAATTTGTCATTTAATAACACTTCGAAAGGGCTTTAATTTGATATCACACACGGCACAACTCCGAAAAATGTAAAAAAAAAACAAAATACCCCATTTGAAAGCTCCTCCATTCACTCATTTTAGAAATCAAAAACCTCCATGTAAATCCGGCTACGTTTACTGCCCTAAAACTATTCATAAAACTTCACATTTTCGTCAAGAACGTCGCGCGCAAGCACAAAGTTATTTAGTCAAGGGTAAGTGAGTAAATAAAAGTTATTTAATTATCTAATTAAAATATTCCCTGACATTGATGCACTAGATGGAATGATGGCAAAATATTTCCAAAAGTATACTTACCCATGAATTTATCTAATTTTGCCTGAATATATTCCATAATTAAAACTTTAAACTTTTTAACTACACTAATCCGATTGTTGAAATAATAATCCATAGTCGAACTGCACTGATTGAACGGTCGTAGCATACTGCAAATGCGCATACAAAAAGAGAATATCCAAACGAACATGCATATTTCAAAAGTTATACTTTAAAACTAAATTGAAATTTTCCAAGCGAAAAATAGTTATCTAGTTAGCAGTTTTGAGTACTGTCTGACAGCTAGTGTCAACATTCCATTTGTGACGTTTTAGGAAGAAACCATACAGTTTTATAGTGTGGACACACATATGGTATTGATACCATGTCATTGATACCATCTCAAAGCTATACCACGTAGTATAGCCCAGTGGCGTAGCCAGGAATTGTTCAAGGGAGGGGTCCGAGTGAAAAACTCAGCCACAAACAACATTTTGTCGAAATTTTCATATTTATTTATTCTATGTCACAATGTCATTTTATCTATCTATCACTATTCATTTGACGAAACCAGGAAAAGAGATCTGAAAATGAACAAGATCTTTAATTATTTGTAAGTATATTAAAAACTTACGAGCTCTACCTGAAATTTGGCTTATATGCCGAGTTCCAATTTACGAGGTTTTTTAGCAAGTTCTGTAATAACTTCATGGACTTCTGGCATGATCTCCCTATAAATATTCATGAGTGCTAACCCATTTAATCTCAGTTGCGCAGTTGAATTTCTAAGATAAGATTTTAGCCTTCGCAGTGTGGAAAACGACCGCTCGGCTTCGCATGTCGTCACTGGTAAAGTAACCAATATACATAGAAGCTTGAAGATGTTTGGATACAAATTGTTATCACAAGCAGAAAGAGCCTCAATCGCAGTAGTACGTAACTTGTCCATTCGAAGAAATTTTCGCTGCCATAACTTCTTCTGCAATGTTGTTTATTTCAGCATTCCAATTATGTAAGGGAAGCAAGTACTTAAAACCTTTAAGAATATTTTTATGTGTCCCAAATCTAGATTCCAAATTAGCGCAGAATTCATCAAGAAATGGTATAAAAATTGTAATCCGAAAGTAGTCTTCCGCCGATGCAAAAAGAACATTATTTCTATGAGTCTGCCGGCTTACTCATCTAGGAATTTTGATTTCAAAATCACGTTCATTTGCTTTTTCTAAATCATTTTTATATATGGTATTGAATTCCACGTCGCTATTTTCTCTTATTGCTCTTATTTCGAGCAGGAGATCTTCAGCAACATTAACAGCTTCGCTCAAATCTTGGACTTGGACTCTTCTCTTGTTGTAGTGTTGATATGGCACTGGTTCATGGATCAGGTCCTTGATGAAGTGTGCAAGAGTTCTTGAACCGTTACACTGTTGAATATCCGGTTACACTGACTATAATTAGCGCAGTGTAAGAAATGAAGACGACGTATAATAAAAACACAGGTTTCTATTTGAAATCAAAACTTAATGAAGAATTTATTTTTCTTTATCGGCTTTTTATATGATCAATTTGCTGATTGTTGCAAATAAGCAATTGATCGTACAGTTTCATTCGCGTTGAAAATAACTTCCAGACGTAATTTAACACTACTAAAATTTTATTTCTGTAAAAAAATGCTGAAATTTCCAAAGCGAGTGAATTGAACTTATTTACAATGTGTGCAATTTTTTATACTTGCTGACTATGCAAAATTATTGTAGAATTTTAAAATGGAAAAATGCAAGAAATTGAACAAATTTTAGTGCGACTAAATAAATGAGAAAATTGAAATTGAAATTATTGAATGAAATTATATGCGTTGTCGTATGTAGGTATGTATGTGCCTGCTGCCTGAACAAAGATGATTACAGCGAGAGATATAAGCCGCCACAACACAAACATACAAATTCGCAAATTTATGCAAGTGAAAAGTGCATTGCACGCTAGCACTATATAAGATTTCTAAAAATTAATTCCACACAATAAATGCGAATAGTGTGACCAACTAAGAAAGCCCAGGAAAACAATTTAAGAGGATATTTAGTGGGGTAGGAAAAAATATTTTATTGCATATTAACTTTAAATTTGTTACGCTGAAAGAATTAATGCAATAACGTATTAACTTTTGTAATAAACAGCAACAAATTGTTTAGAATTGAAGTGGAAATTAACGGTAAATCCTTCAATTGCCATTGGTTTCTAGGGGGGGGGGGGTCCAGACCCGTGGACCCACCCCTTGACTACGCCACTGTATAGCCGACCCTTGACACACGTTTATTCGTAGTATAGTTTTACATTCGCATTCACTGAAAAGTAAAAGTTGAAGATTTTCTTAAAAATGTCACAAAATAAATTAATTTCAGCTTATATGAATAATTTATTTTTAATAAATTTGCTGCAGAGATCAAGCACGCAGCTTAAGTTATTAGCAATTAGGAGCAAAAGACGAGTAGCCCTTTACAGAAAATTGTATATTTTAAATAATGCATGGAGAGTCAATAGAAGGGTGTGGACAAAGGTAATCTCTAGTTTTGAACTATAATATACTGATAATATTTATGCTAGATTTTTTATATCCTTAGGTTCAAGATTCTCAATAGTGGAAAAAAGATGTGCCGAAGATATGTGAAGATGATTTCAAGAACACATTTCGAGTGGACAGATCAACATTCAAATTTTTTGTTGATAATTTGAAAAATATGGAAAGAATGGATACATGACGCTTAACTATTCCCCTAGCTAAATAAAACTGTCATATCTTTATATGCACTCGATTCCTCGGCAGAATATAGGACTATAGCAAGCCTATTTGGTGTTGGCAGAAATACCGTAGGAGAAGTATTATTGGAATTTTGTACAGAATTGTGTAATATATTCCAAAAAGCATTTTTGAATACATATCCTCCAACACAAGAAAAAATTAATAAAATCGTTCGCGGATTTGAACTGCTTGGCTTTCCACAGTGTTTCGGAGCTATCGACGGCTGCCATATAGAAATAAGTCCACCTAAAGACGAAGCTGTAGATTACTATAACTAAAAACGATGATATTCTACGGTTTTATTTGCAGCAGTAGACTATAGGTAGCGTTTTACATATATAAATGTAGGAAGTCCTGGCAAAAAAAAAAAAAAAATACAACACGAAAAAAATCCCATTTTTGTAAATAATAGCAAAAAAAATTTAAGGTGTGGACGTTCCGGTATTACTACTGGGTGATTCAGCGTTTAAGCTATCAAAATCAGTGATGAAGTCATTTCCATTTTCTGTATGTCGAGACATAAATGAAGAGAAATTTAATTATCAACTCAACAAATGGTGGCGAATAGTGGAAAATGCCTTTGTGTGCTTAAAGGCTTTTTCAGACGCGTTGGATTAGAAGTTCACATTGAAAATGCGCCAATAATAATTAAAGCATGTTGTGTGCTTCATAATATATGCAATAACAAAAATGACAATATTAACAAAATATGGTTAAATGAAGATAAACAATTAGAGAAGTGCAATCAACCTCACTTCACAATAATAGCTGGGCACACAGGCGTCGGAAATATCATAAGAAATGCACTTAAGAAATACTTTGGTAAGTCTTTATTAGATTCTCATATTATTTATTTTTGTTTGACGTGAAAAATTATAATAATGTTTTTTTTTTGCAAATTAATGTTTTCCCGCAAAAGTTTATTTCTTTCTTCTTCATTTTTTTTTGGACTGACCGACGAAATCCTTGAAGCACTCTGCTTTCTCCTTTGCCACTTCTAGCAAAGCAGCATTAATTGTATCCCTGCCTCTTCTTCTATTCTTAGGACATGTTGATTTTGATGGCCGAACTGCCGGAGATTATCCTGCCACCGAAGTTTTTTCACCTGAAAATGATGGCACATCTGATGAGGATACTGGGGTAGAGCACTGTGCCCATGACTCGGTCGTGGAAGATTTACAATAATCGAAATCGAGTACAAATATACTCAGCGATAGCAAGCTTGTATTTGAATTTTCTTCATCTATTTAATAAAAATAATAATAAATTGCTGCTTCTTCAACCTTCAATAATATACCCATATTTTCAACTATAAATTCATCCAGTCTGTTTGCTTTGAACTCGGCTATAAATTCTGCAATCTCATCGTAAAATTCCCATTTAGATGGAGACCATCCAGACTTGCCAGTCATTTGTTTTTCTTTTCCAATTAAACAAATGTATGTTAATTATGTCAAATTATTTATTCTTGTTCGGATTTCTTCCATAGACAGAACAAGGCTATAACTGCTCTGCAGCTCAGTTCCCATTTCCTTTAGAATATGGCTATTTTTCGTTTGCCCACGCAATTCGGCAATTTTGTGGCTCCAAATTTCTATAAACTTTGCCGTTTCGCTGTTTGATAAAATTTTCCTCTTTTTGTTTTTCCTTTCACTCTCCATTTTAAATACATATGAAAACGTCTTGTCAAACAAATGTCACATTTTGTTGTAACTTTTTCCCACTATGTAATAATGGCAGTAGTATAAGTAGAAAACTGTCTCTGCTAGGTTTGAATAGTAGGATACCAGCAAAAATTGTTGTATTTCAGTACTAGGTACGTTCACGGTATACCAGGGCCCTATTTCATAAAAATTGACAAGTGACAATGTTACAAATTTGTTGCACTTGTCTGAGAAATCTACATTTCACAAAAGTTTGTCAGTTAATTATAATGACAAAAAAGTCAAAATAATCACAACTATTTTGTCGTTGTAAAATTTTGAAGAATTGTCAATGTTATGGCGAAAAATGACAATTGTCAAGAGTTGACCGATTTGTTGTGACATAGTTGAGCAGGCGCAAGTGAATTTTAAGTGCAATAAAATTATGAGTGATTTAAAAATAAGTGTTTTGCAATTGCTTTTGCAAAGTAAGGATATTTTATTTGGAATGTTCACTGAAACATTAACACATGAAATAAAAATTAAAAAATGGAAAGCAATTGTACAACAAGTGCATCTGCTTAACACAATGGACTGGAGGTATCTTCGAGATGCTCGTACTATATAGCAGAATTGAAGAAAGCGAACAATTGTCAGTTTATTATAAAACAAAAGACATATCCATGCATATACATATATGTACATATATTTAGTATATAGCTATATAAATATAATTATGTATATACAATTTAGGAAAAGATTGATAATCGAAAAATAACTGGTTCTGGAGGTGTTAAGAAGTGCAAGATGGATGAAAGTGATAAAATAATTTTAGAAATATTAGGAAAAGATTCATCGATTTAGAAACGACCGTTGGCTAAAAAACACTACTAGTACTCTGGAAACCGAGCGTTGCGTATTAGAAACCGTAGTAGCCTTAAAATCTTGAAATAATAATTAAATTGTATTGCTATACGAGAATAAATATATTAGAAGTGCAAAATCTTTATAATTTTTGTTGAAACCTTTTGATTCAAATAGTTTACGGATCGTAAGGTGTAATGGAAAAACAAATACTGAAAAAAACATATCGATTAGAACAGCCAAATGACAATAAACAAGTAATTGAAAATAAAATTTTGCAAATAAAATTAAAAATTCTTAAAAGAGACTGCTATCTTAAAGAACTGGAAATTTTTAAAAAATATACCAAAAAATTTTATGATTTTTTTTTGCGGAAGATGACGAAACTGCCAATGAACTTTAAGTTATTGTGTTTACTGTTATATTAAATTATAAAATGAAGTGGAAATGAAAATAGTTGTGATACAAAATTAGTCAAAACAAGTACGTTATGTTCTTTTTTTTTATTGAGTAGTTTTTTCTTTAATAATGAAATAAGGAAGTTATGTTTTTTTTTTTAATTATATATACATTTTGATACACCTTGCCAATCAGCAACTACGTGATACTGAGCTCCACTTCTAAACCAATGCAATGCACAAAGAAGTTGACTTTTAGGATCAAGAGCTTTATTTCAATTTGTCGGATGCTTAACATATTCACCAATTCTTGATAAAATATATTCTGCGGTTGTTTTTCTAAGGCGAAATTTTTCTTTAAATTGCATACTTATGTCAATGCATTGAAGTCATTATTTATTCTATCTTTAAAACGTCTTACAAATCTAAGACGACTATCTGCAAATTGCAAATCATCATCACTTTCACTTTCAAAATGTGCTGTGTTTTGTTTTCTAAACAGATTTAATTCCGACTTTTCACTTTTATATTTATGCATGACCTACGCTCAATCATCTGTCAAAATTTACCACAAAATTTTGACAAAATTGTTAATTTGTAAAATTTTATTGTTTCATAAAAATATCGTCATAACAAAGTTGTCAGAGAATCCATGACAATTGTTGGGAAATTCATTGGTTATGACAATTTGTTATGGTTCGAAAATTTGACAATTACTTGAATTTTTCCGAAAATTTTACAAAATTATCAAAATTTTTGCGGAACAGAAACTTGACAATTGTGGAGTTGTCAGATTATGATTTGTCACCTGTCACCTGTAGCACTTGTCAATTTTTATGAAATAGGCCCCAGGTACTTCAGCTGATATCCAGCTAGTATGTGTAGACACACATCTATATATGTAGTATAGCACATAGTTTTCGAATTTCGAGTTTTGCGTTTGATATCCTTCCAGATAAAAACCACAACAAACTGGTAAATAAAAAGTTCTTCTTTCGTTTGGTTTTTAATCCACAATCGCAATTTTCCTATACAAAAATTCACAATTACAGCAGTGCTGACAACTGAAAAATTTTCATCTCCGGCTTAACTAAGCCTTAGCTTACCGAGTACTGTGAAACCGAGTAGGTTTAAGTTCTGGGCTTAAGTCACACCCGAGGCTTAGCCAAGCTCTGGTCTAAGCCTTGATTGTGAAACCGGCCATTATGGCATTAATGCATGTGTTGTAGAGTACGCAGTTTATGTAGGATTAATTGCTATTTGAGTTACCAACTGTTCCTTTTATTTTGACAAGAAAATTTTCATATTCTTATTGGAACAATTTCTATAATTTATTTTTTCTTGAATCAAATTTAATGTGCTCACTCATATAAAATACTACATATCGTCTTATAACGTCAGTACAATGTTTGTTGTAGTAAAAGAATTTGAAATTTTTTTCCGTGTTGGTCTCTGAGCAGTTAACACTTCGTTCGGGGTAACAGGCATATATTGATGTATTATTCCATCCAATTTCAGCTACACCAAAGCGTTCACCAAGAATTGAGGCATTCTGCTGACAATAAGCTGTTATAATATGAGTGATCTATCACTTCTACTTTTCAGAAGGAGGGTTGAGTTATATTTAACTCCGAAATCTTCAAACTTCCCCCACATATAAAAAATTTTTTGGTCGTAAAAGTAGAGCATTATACATTACATTCAATAGCGCAACTTTTGTTTATCTTCTGAATAAGTTCAAGGACGTTCTCAGGGACCTCTTAACTAATTAATTTCATCCACAAAATATAAATTACTTTTCCTTGCTCTCAAACGTACATAAATCTTCTTTTACGACAGGTTAGAGTAGTTAAAAATGCATGAATAGCTGCTATGTAATAATTTCTTTTTAATTATTTTCCTCTGTTTCCAGAACATTCAAGAAAGTGTTACCCATAGGATGAATGTTAACCGCACCGTTCTGGAAGTGTTTATATCAAATCAAATCAAGTATCAACGAGTTCAACAATGGCACAACAGCACAGCACTGACAATAGAAACAACAACGAAAATAAGAAGACTTTGGCGACAATGGTGATGATTTTGATGATATCAAAATACTATAGAACCGGCATCCGTACATCTACATAAGTATACGGAGGAATTCATATAATCAAGAACTCTTTGGGAATCTTTTTCCTCCCTTCCATCCTAGAAGCTCTCACTTTCCCTTTCACTTTTAAGCTAAGAATATAAAAACCACTTGTTGCACGCAATGAGTTTCCTTTCTGGAGTCACTATATACATGCTCAAGTGATAACTTAATTAAATTAGGAGGTACTCGTCCTTAGAGAAGCTTTTTAACTTTTAAGTAGAATCCTCGATCCCCCGTACGGCACCAACTATGTATGCTCTCTTGTTTCCGTAGGAAGAATATTGCTAGGCTAGGTTAGATACCATCAGCGAATACTTTGACTATACAACAGCAGTATAGCGGTGTTGTAGCACTGGAAGTGGAAGTGCTATTTAAGTCGAGAAATAATAATGTCTGCGAACGAATTCAAGTCACGAACATCTAATTAGGGGATAATTCACCTTTTGACATGCCTTCGGAGTCTGTCTTTAGTAGATGTAGAAAATGAAGTGGGTTTGAGTGAGTTATTTATGGTTATCTCCGGTTAATAACTTTCATTCCATCTGAAATGAGAATTTCGATGAAATTTCAATTACCTGACTGATTGAATTGATTTGAACGATTCTAAAAATTTATTGAGTTGGGTGCTGCGGTTTCTCTAATTTTAATTAAATAGCGCAAGTATGTTTATATTATTAATTTAAAAAAATAATAATCGACTTCAAAAATATAAACTAAAGGACTAAAAAGTTAAAAGTAAATGTGAACTAAATCTTAAGTCTCCTTGGTGCAAATAATGGTGAATTATGGTTGCATTGTAATCTGCATTCATTCAAAATAATGTAATAATTTGCCGTCAGGGATGGCGAAATTTTATTAAACTTTGTGTCGCGTTGTATATTGACACCTTTGCTTTAATTGCTATCATCCTTAATTTTTTTTTTATTAATTTTTAAACGCTCTTCAATTCAGGATCGTTTTTTTCATAATACAACAATTACCATTCAACCTAAAAATGGGTTATACATATCAAAGTGTTCATGAAAATATTGCGGATCGAATGGTGTATAAAGATTTTTTCCATAACTCAAAACGGGGCTTGCTATTCTTCCTTATAGCCCAGTCAAATATGGCCAAAAAAGTGGCAAACCTCGGAATGGAAGCGAATAAGCTGTAAATTCTTATAAACCTTTGTTTGGGCATTCTAAAGACTGGGGAAAAATTTCATATAATCCTGTGTCTGCGTCACCAGGTATTCAAGGTTAAAGGTCGCGAAAATCGGTTTTTGCAATTATCTCGTTTCCTATACGTCATTCAAGGTGTCATTATGAAACTTGTATATTATAAAATTACCGACAATTTTCATTTCAAGCGTTTTTTTGTATCTACAACCGTACTCGAGGTACAGCGCGGAGAGAGCAAGCGCGCATCCGTATAGAGGCGTATATAGCGTATAACGCTATGTGAACGCTAGGCCAACTGCTACTTCATCAGCAGCTCAGAGACGTAACTAGGTTTAAAAATTTGGGGGAGCGAGCATATTAAAACAAGGCGCCTATGCCTAAAATTAAATAATTTTTTTTTTTTTTTTGCAAAAAAATAACAATTTGACCTCCAGCCTCAAGTTGATTAAATATGTATCTTCACATTTTATATTAAAGGAAAAAGTAATAAAAATCTATTATTTCAAAATAAAATTAATATAAGTAAATAAATAAGGCAACTATAACAGCCTCCTTCGTCTAGGTTTCATCCTTGCAAAATTATCTACATATGAAGGATCAAAGAAATCAAATTTTCGAAACTGGAAATTACCCGGACTGTCTCAAAAAGACTATAACTATACCAATATGTACAAGTGGAGATAGAAACAATCCTAAAAATTACAGGCCTATTGTATTGACTAGTGTCTTCAGCAAATTAATAGAAAAAATGATAGACAAGCGCCTTAAACAGTCTTTACTTGTGACTGGTGGTTTTGATAAGAATCAATTTGCATTCCAAGAAAAATGTGGTACTGAAAATACTATAATAGAAATTATGAATGCAATAAACACTTATATTGACTAGGGTCTATACGTTGGAGTGGTATTTGTAGATCTTCGTAAGGCATTTGACACGGTAAACCATCATCTGCTACTGCAATTTCTGGAGGAGAAAGGAGTCAATGACCTATTCAGAACTTACCTGACTACAGAATTGTCAAAGTGAAAATTCAGGAGGAACTTAGCCTGCCTATAATATCGAGCGAAGGAGTGCCACAGGGGTCTATACTAGGGCCACAACTATATCTGACATATATATATAAGTAACATAAATAACGTGAAATTGAAAGCAGACTACGGAATATTTGCGGATGACACCAATCTGTTATATAAAGCCACCAATGGTGCCGAAGTACAGGAAATAATGAACTCGGACTTGAATAAACTTAAAGATTGGGTAGCTGGTAATAAACTTACGGTTAATACTAGTAAAACTAAATATATAATATTCTAGCAAAAAAATAAACCTGAAATACAGCTTAATGTTGAAGTGGGAGGCTTATATCTGCAAAGGACAGATAACATCAAATATCTAGGGCTCACTATTGACAGAAAACTCAGTTGAGACAAACATATACAGCTAATGCAAGACAAAAATACACCTTTAGTAGGAGCGTTGAGAAAATGTATTAAACTGGCAAGACATACAGTGAATCTTATCTATGATGCACATACATATATTATCGAAAATCAGATATGGAATCTTAGCGTGTCCACATACATTGAGCTGACTCACTGCTTAATCAGCTTGAGCGAACTCAAGTCTTGAGCGGACTCAAGTCTTGAGCGGACTTAATGCTTGAGCGAACTCACTGCTTGACCGGCTTGAGCGGACTCACTGCTTGCGCGGACTCATCATTTGAGTTGAGCGGACTCAAATCATGTTTTAAATAATATAAGGAAAATTTGATTTAATTAAAATTGAAACTGAAACTGAAATTTTAATCAAACAAAAAAAGCTCAAAAAAAAGCCATTCATTATATTATATTATATTAATTCAGGTTTTGCTATTTTTCTTAGCCAGCATTTCTTCTTCTTCTCAATATAGAAAAACAATTCTTGTAGAGCAAAATGTATTTAACACTCACACATAAGTGGTAGAGAAATTTATTATTTCCAGAATCAATGAAAGCCTGGAATGTTTCGACATGAGTACGCAATCCCAAAATAACAATCAAGCTACACCATTTTGGAATTCAGCGTGTGAAGATGTCCAAAATTCAATGGAGAGTCAAAAATTGTTCTTGGAGTATAATATTTCCACAGCGTATTTGAAAACAAACGTTTTTTTGCCATAAAAAGTCTTTTTATCGAATACAACACTGCACTGCCTAGTAGTGCTTTGGTAGAAAGATTATTTAGCATAGGAAAACTAACGTTAACTCCTAATAGATGTCGTCTAAATGACGAAAATTTTGAAATGCAAGTGATGCTATATAATATATCAATGGAAAAAAATATGAAGTAAGATGCTGATTCTATGGAAAAATGTAAGTACAATTTCCTTGAATTTAATTATAACATTTTCAAGTATGGTATTTTCCTTACAGGCTTTACAATTTGTTGAATTTGTACTTTATATTGATATGTTGGCTAAGAAAAATAGCAAAACCTAAATTAATATAATATAATGAATGACTTTTTTGTGAGCTTTTTTTATTTGATTAAAATTTCAGTTTCAGTTTGTTGAGCGGACTCAATGATTGAGCGGACTCACTGCTAGAGCTGAGCGATGAGTTGAGTCAAAATTTGTGGCCTTTACATCCCTGCAAAATACACTGGAGGACACCAACGAAAAGAGTTTATGAGATATCAAATTGTTTCAACATCGAGCAAATAATTTATATCGATAAGCTCAAATTCATTTACAAAATACTACATGGACTCACGAACACAAACATAACATACCTCACTAACTCGGATATACATACGTATAATACCAGAATAAGTAATCACTTGAGGATAACTTCAACCAGAACTGAAAGAGGTAGGCAAAGCCTGGTCATAACAGCGCTGCTGCCCTATTCAATGAACAAAATTCACGAGGATAGCCGCGATCGTCTCTTCAACCGGTAATCATGACGCAAGTTAAATAATTGGTTAATTTAGTTAACAAATGAGAACAATAATAAGCAACACCTCTTATACCTACTATTCCATAGTAGACTGAGGGTAGCTTAAGTATAGAAGGCAATAAATTATGAAATGTAATTGGCTCGAGTAAGATTAGAAGCACGCATTGGGTAAAGGAGTAATGAATAAGCATACGAATAATTACAATTAGTGATATACATACTTTTAAAATTGTCATTATTGAATATAAAAAATGTACACACATGTATATATAGATAACATTAAATAAATAAATAAATAAATAACCATGTTATAGGTAATCCACTTTAGTAGCCACCTGTCTTTCCCAGTCTAAAAATTCTCTCGTATAAAAGGTTGTGCAAGGAGCGTTGTTATACCCTTGATGTATAGAAGTAGGTATATGGTGGTAGGATAGGGTGTTTGAGGCTATTGTCTTTTTTGTAGTAGATTCTGCAATTGGTAAAATTTTATAGTTTTCTAATTTTTGTTTAAATGCTGATGTGTTCAGCTTCACCTAAATTAGTTTTAAATTTATTAACAATGTTACTTTAGCTTAAGTACCTACGTTATTAGTTTTTAAATGCGAACGTTTAAAGATAATGAAAAATATTTTCAAATTTTACTCTTGACGCCTTCTACATATATCCAAACACTAAACTTTTCCGTATATGTATAAATACTTCTGTATACAAGGGCTACGTTCATTCGTACATAGAAAAATATACCAAAACACATAAAAGTGACTGTAACTGCTTTAATATTATCAGCAAATTCTAGTAATTTCAATTATAAATACGTACACATATGTTGAATGTTGTCATATGAATCGGTTTTAAGTGGCGAATCAATACGAAATGTTGATATCTATCCTTTAAATTTTACTGGTGTCGTGAACTGACAATTACTTTGATAATTACCTTTTACCTTTGACAATAGCTTTTCAATATTTTATGGCTTATACTTTATGGACAGGTGCAGCTATATTATAAATATGTTTCTCGCAAAATCAATTTTTCATTTTAATCAAACCAACCCAATAATCACAGAAATTTTTTCCATCTGGAAAGAAATGCACAAAATCAAAAATGTCATAGCAAAATTAATTTCATGCCCAATTTCTGTTTTTGGAAATGTCAACCATGCCATAACTACCGCATACAAATTAAGAGGAAAAATATTCCTAAGAAAAAATTATCTATGCTCATAAAAATGTGTGGTGGCTTAGCGAACCGAATCAATCCAAATTTTTTTGGGTTGCTGCTGGACAAAATTTCTATAGAAAAACTTAAAAAAAAATTCACAGGAAAAAAAAAATTTTAAATAAGGAAGGGCTGACTAAGTAAGTCACATCTTTCCGATGTGGATTTCTTTTCTCTGAAGTGGATTCAATATTTAGGAGAGGCAAAATAAGGGCGTTTTCACATCGAAAGACGAAAACTAAAAACTCACTTTTCTACCCTACAACAGCGAATATTTCCAATTAAACTTTGTTAAAAATCGAAAAATTCTTATTTTTTCATTATTCGCAAGAAATTGTTAATTTTTTGGGGTTCCGTTCCTTCAGGGTAAAAACGGGAACCCTATTACTAAACCTTCGATGTCCGTCCGTCTGTCTGTCACCGGGCTGTATTGCATGAACTGTAATAGGTAGACAGTTGAAATTTTCACAGAGTGTATATTTCTATTGCCGCTATAATAACAAATAATAAAAATAAAATAAAATTAAAGGGAGCCCCATACAAGAAACGTGATTTTTTCGACGTCTTTTTCCTCGTTTTATTCTCATTCATTATTATTATCATAAGTAGGCATAATTTTTTGAAATGAGAGAATTTTTTTTTTTTTCAAATGATACCTTCTCTGATTTCAAAATAAATAAATAGTGTTCAATTTTATACGATGGTACGAAATCCTTCGTGCGCAAGTCCGACTCGCGCTTTGCCGAGATCTTTACTTTGCTTTTCGAGAAAAGCACTTTTAAATGTTTTCGTTGAATTTTCGCTCAGAAAAACCATGAAATGTACTTTTATCGAGAAATAATGTACAAAATTAACAATTTCTTGCGAATAATGAAAAAAGAAGAATTTTTCGAGCTGTTGTGGGGTAGAAAAGTGCCTTCCTAAATACGCTTCTGCAGCAGTTTCGGCACAAAACATACATAATGATTTAAAAACAAAAACATCAGTTTTCTTTTTATGAAGTGAAGCTGATGATGTCGAGGGTTCTTCGTCTTCATGGCGTTGCTTAGATGCTATAACAGAATGTTTACTAATATAGACTTTATGACACTCAATATCAATATAGATATTCATGGAAGTCATAGTATTCAAATATACTAAGTATACCCAACAAACATTGTCTGGTCAATAGTACATACAATAGACCGTCCTTTGTACTGAAATTGAAAAGTGGTCAAAATGAAAATTTGGTTAAATCGAACATCTTTTTGGCGTCGACCTGTCGACAATGTACCACCTAAAACACGTCTTCAGACGGAAATAAGGTCGTCAAAATAACCTCCAAAATGCGTACATTTTGGTTGCCCAGAAGACGTCATTATAACACCTGAAACACGTCTTCAGACGAAAATAAAGTAGTCATATTAGCCATCAATTATTAATACAAAATGACCTCTAGTTGGCACATCGAAAGACAGAAACGCTTAATGAAAAAACTCACTTTTCCACGCTGGAACGACGAATATTTCCAATAGAACTTAAACTAAAAGGTAGGGAAATTCTTATGTTTGTATTATTCAGAAGAAATTATTAATTTTTTACGTTGTATATCTAGAAAATCATTTTTCAACGTTTTCGTTGAATTTTCGTTCACAAAAACATGGAAATAAAACGATGTATCCAAATTGCAAAGCTTAAAAAAAAGTGAATATTATTTCGATTCGCGCCACTTCGTAAGTAGCGCATAGTACATTTTTGGAGATATGTACTTTTGACTAAACACCACAGAATTGTTGCCCGTACTGCTGCTTGAACAAGACTAATGCAAGTCTTGAATGCCCGTCTTTCCACGAACCTACGAAAAATCGAGAAATGACGTGAAAATGACGACAAGCAGCGCCACGTTCAGTGCAGTCAAAAATATAGATAACGCGGGCCTATGCAATAGCAAAAATGACGACAAATAGACGGCAAAAGTAAAATATCAAGAAGAGTTTAAGAACAATAGAAAAATTTCTGATATTAGACTCTAGAGGGTTAACTAAGATTATATCTAAAAGACGGAAAAACGTTGTTAAATCTAGGGTCTATTTTGAGTCATTAAATGACGTTCTTTCATATATTTCTGTATAATACATGCATGGTCGGTCATTTTGTGATCAAATTCCGATTACATTATTTAAACTTATACCAACTTCAACTCCTGAAAGACGTCATATGTAGACTTAGAAAAGTGCCAGTCAAAACGAAGTCTATATTTGACGGAAACTAAACTCGATTGTCTTAAAATTTCAAATATTGACGTAAAAAGGACGTCGCAGGAAAGGGGTCAATAATGAGTCAATAATAAACGATAATTTGATATACATGTCCTTGTTTCATAGAAAACTTACGTCTAAATGACGTCGAAATGAGCAAGGAATTCATAATCTATTTTCAGTTAAAAAATGACGTTCTATAGATCAGACAAGTCTTAAATTGTTTGTTGGGATATGTCCGTCATTTCTAGATATACTTGAAGTTGTTAATGTTTGTAAGCCGGGATGTATTTGTATAACTCCAGAACCGATAATTGTTTTTTCCATATAGCCTCAGCGGATGTCAAAAGAGCTCGCAGGTGCAGAATCTTGTTTTCCAAAATCCCGTCTAAAACTCCTAGATAGAACGCTTTCAAATTCTGTGCATTCGCACGGATATCGTGAAATTCCAAGGTTCAGCTTAATGAAAAAGTAAATCTTATTACTCAAGTAAGTTCTCGTAAGCAGAATCCTGTCTTTGTAGTTATGCAATCAATCTGTCGATAATGACGTTGAAAACAATAACTCTGAATCCGTCCCTGCCGGATAGTGCGATTTCGATCTCATTTCCTTTTACTTCATCAATTGAAAACTTACCGCCCCCAAAAATTTGTCACCTTGCTCCACCTAGTAGTAAATCCGCCCCTGTATACAGGAAGAATAAAATGAATTATTTTTTTAATGTCATGTGTCGTATTACTTCCATGTATACCATTTCGGCCTAGTTGGTGTACACAGAAGTTCGCCGTTGGTCGCCCTTTACTCGTACCGCCAGTGCTCTCAGTGCGAAACTGTCTGCGCAGCGAGATACTCGTGCGTCAAGTCAAAACGCGTAAATATGACCCAACGTCAAAAAGTCAAAAAAGAAAAATATCAAAGTTATGTGTTCAGACATGATTTCGCATGTGTTAGTGAGGAAGCTAATAAAAGTTTGATTTATAGAATACATTGGGTCATAATGACCCGATGTCATCACCCATGTTATTATTATCACATCATTTGCGCTGGGAAAGCGAAATTTTATATTATATTTTTATTCTTCTCTCTTCTTTTTTCGAAATAGAATGATACTCTTCCATATACATTTAATGATCCTGCAATGTTATATGACATAAATATTCCAATTCCCATATTACTTTATTTTGGTCAGGCTTTTCAGCGGTAGACTCAATAAGCACTTAGGAAATTACGCTCCCAATGTATTTAGTCAGTTTTAATTTTTCAGCACTAAAATTAAACTCCTAAGTCATTAAGGGCAGTGATTGTATGAAGTAGTAATTTACAGTACTGCTATAAAATTATGCAGGATCATGCACTTGGCTGCTTGATAAAATTTTACTCGGTGAAGAGTAAAACACACGAGTCTGTATTGAAAAAAGAGCTTTCATCAGCAAATTTATCCCCATCATGAACAAATCTAGCCCGGTGGCCTGCGATAAGCAACCAAAGATCGGATTACATTGTCAAGCCAAGGAATTTGTTCGGACACATACACCTCCAAGCAAATAGTTTATCAGGATCGAATGTGTATGCATAAAAGCACTTTCAGCTGAAAAATGAGCTACCTGAGCATCTCACTAAGAAAGGCTCGAGGAGTTGATTTTTTGATTGTGTCGCGATCAACACGCACAAAAACCTGACATAGACAGTTGGTTTTTCCTGTTGTCGTGGTTACCAGGGTTTTTTTTTAAAAAAGTCCGATAGAAGAGTGGAAGGGATTTGCTGAGTTAAAATTTATAAATTGAGTGAAAAGCGGTACATTAGAAAAAACCCACTCTTGAAATAAAGGCCTTTCTTCTAACCATCGGTAATACTTAGCAGATATCTAGAATTTAAATAAAAGAAATTCAGTAGTCTCACTAACGAATTCCAAATGTGACACATGATTTATAAAGGCACGTCCACACATAACAAACATTCTCCAAATGTTTGACAAACATTTTTCAAACATTTGTAGAATTTTTGATGTATGTGGACGTAAATTTTACATTAATGATGATCCAAATAAAATGGAAGACATTAGACGTTTGTTAAAGTTTGTACAGTAACTTCAGTTAGTTTTCAACAACTGTGGATTTCATTTTGGAATTTTTTAATAAGAAGATCTTAATCTTGAATGAGAAATGGGACAAGATAAATATAAAGGGTTTTCCAATAAGAGGTGTTATTTTAATTAGCCTGCTATTTCGGTAGATGTCACTTTTGGAGCTGTCATTTTTTGACATTTGACAAGTAGAAACTACGCCATTACTAAAAATGGAACGATACACGATTCAACAACGCATTGAAATTATTAAAATTCACTATAAAAATGGTGAAAATGTGGCAGAGACGGTTCGTAAAACTCGAACATTTTTCGGTCGTCGTGAAGCACCTTGTCGGACAGCAATACAGAAATTGGTAGAAAAATTCGAGCTGTCGGGACAAGTTAGTGATGTGAAGAATAAAACCCGTGCACGTCGCTCAAGAACAACCGAGAATATTGCTGCTGTAGCCGAAAGTGTTGAAGAAAACCCAGGTTTGTCCATTCCTCGTCGTTCTTTGGAATTAGGCATTCCACAAACGTCATTACACCGTATTTTGCACAAAGATTTGGGTCTTAAGGCTTATAAAGTTCAGTTAACACAAGAGCGATCATCAACAACGTCGAGTCTTTGCTGATTGGGTCCTTGAAATGCATGAAAATGATCCGGAATTCCATCGAAAACTCATCTTGAGTGATGAGGCCCATTTCCACCTCGATGGCTTCGTCCACAAGCAAAATTGTCGCATCTGGGGCTCAGAAAACCCATGAGTTATTGTTGAAAATCCTCTCTATCCTCAACGTGTGACTGTTTGGTGCGGTTTATGGTCCCGCGGGGTCATTGGACCTTACTTTTTCGAAAATGAGACTAGAGCAACAGTTACGGTGAATGGATTCCGCTATCGACAGATGATTAATGATTTTTTATGGCCGGAATTGGATGGTATTGATCCGGACAACGTTTACTTTCAACAAGACGGCGCTACGTGCCATACAAGCAACGAAACCATTGATCTTTTACGGGTAAAGTTTCCGGACCGTGTTATCTCTCGAAGAGGTGATCACAATTGGCCACCGAGATCTTGTGACTTAACACCTTGCGACTTCTTCCTTTGGGGCCACGTGAAAGAGAAGGTCTACGCCAACAGAACAGCGTAGATTCAAGACCTCAAAGATGGAATTCGTGAGGCTATCGAGGACATACGGCAGCCACTTTGCGATTTGGTTATGGAAAATTTCATGAAAAGGATATGGTCCTGTAGGCGTGGTCGTGGTGGTAATTTGGCTGATGTTATTTTCCGGCATACCTTCCTCTTTATAATGAAATAAAGATCCGATCATTTATTTAAATAAATGGCATTTTTCTTTGAATATCAAAATAACACTTCTTATTGGAAAACCCTGTAGTAAAATTAATAGAATTCTTGGATTCTTGCGAGATTTCGAAAACCAGAAAGATCGTCAATTTATCATTCAAAAAATCACGACCATTATACTGTAATCTTCTGTTCCACCATCTCTTTTTCCGAAAATTTTGCTCAAACATTAAGGCAAGTACGACGAAAGATGCTGCAATGCACGTTACTTCACTCGTCCAATACATGATTAAAAGTAAATATTTGGAAAACATTTTTCACACAAATTTTCTATTAGATGTTTGACAAAAGTTTCACAAACATTTGACAAAGATATGACAAACATTTGTCAAACATATGTCAAACATTTGTCAACTGCTTATAAATTGTTTGTCAAATGTTTGAAAAATGCTTTTTTCCATTATTTGTATGTGTGGATGCACCTTAAGCACCACTGGGAGCATAAAAGTGTCCTAAACTTGAGTTTCAGGTCAGCTGGACTACTGTCTTCTCTGAGATTTTGAAACTTGGTATTCAGGTGCCAGTGTCAGTGTGCGCCAATATATTCCAAATTATTGAGAGGATTTATTAGTCCCCATTACGTGAAGCATAGGTTATTGTCAAGGACATCATAAACAGTAAAATAGAAAATACCGGCAAAAGTATAAATGCTTTCACTACTATTTATTAATTAATAATTTCTTGGATAACTGTATGTCATTGTAGTACTTCCTATTTTTGAATCTTTTCAATAATGTTAAAAGCTTTTTCGTAATCCAGAAAAGCTAGGTAGTAAAGAATTCTGACCAATATGCATAAAGATGATCTGCAAGGTAAGTTTTTTTAAATTGTTATAAGACCTCTTTTTTATTGGTTTGATATATGTTAGAATGCTTGCTTAAATTAAAATTAACAATTTCATAGGCGATAGTATCAAGTGATAACAGACGATAGTGAGAGCCAATTGAAGCTTTAAAATCTCATATTTAACTAATAATTCATGATACTTACATGTGTGTTGAATTAAGTTTATTGCAAAGACGTACCGAAACTCAACAGTGTGTTGAGTTAAAATTACTTCGCTTGGCTTATCCTCTTACCACTGGCGGGGGATGGATAAGCGCTGGGTTGCTTGGGAAGTTTTTAATGAAACACTCAACGTACTTGATAATACTCGATAAATTTATTTAAAGCTATAGGCTATTTATAATAAAGAAAAAATGCTAACATGCCAATAATAACAAAATTATGTTTAAAAAGAAATAATTTCTACATAGCAGAGCTATGTTGAATTATTTCAACATAGATAAAAAAAAATAAAAAGAAATGTATGGTCAGCTTTTGTTTTTTAAAAAGAAATAATTTCTACATAGCAGAGCTATGTTGAATTATTTCAATATAGATTAAAAATAAAAAAATGTATGGTCAGCTTTTTGACTGACCTGGTAAACTAAAGAAAAAGCGCTCGTACATATGTATGTAGTGTATGTAGAAACATAAAGATTTGTTTTTTATACTGTGAATCAATGCAACCGCTTTAAGTTGTGAAAGCTATTTTTAGGTCATGATTGCATTGATTCTAATTATGACGGTAAGGAATTGTTGTTAATTGTTCATGGGATGAACATGTTGGGGCCGGGCGGATGCAAGAACCTTGTCAAATTGTTGCTGAATTGAAGGCTGAGAATCTGCCTGCGTGCTAGGTGAGGAGGGTTGATTTTCATCCTTCTTGTAGGTTTTGAAGAACCACTTAAGTTTGCTCCAGTATTTGTAAACGAAAATGCCTAGTAGAACAAAGACGAAAAGGCTGGTCGTCGTAGCTGTATGGACTGCTAATGCCTTGTGCATTGTTTGGGTGAATGGTGGCTCTGGTGCTAGTGTATAATCCGTGATCTGTTGATTTGGATGAATTAATACTCCAGATTGGAGGATGTGAGAGACCTCTGTGGTTTTGATCTCTGTTATCACCGCGGATGTTTGCTTTATGTGACTCGTGACAACCTCAAATTGTTGATCTATCGCAGTTTTCAGGGTTATTTCTTTTGTTTTTAATGAACAGTCCTTATGAAGGTGGATGATTCCAGTGGCATTGAGAAGTAATTCTTTTCTTGTTCCGTTGCAGATTATTGCTACAACCTTGGGCTCCTTGGTGATGTATAGCCAGGTATTTTTCATCATCAATGCCTTCCAAACAGCTCCAGTCAGCTGCACCTTCCGCATTTCACAAATAGATGCTGTATGGCGATTGTAAAGCTCGTCAACAATACACGATGGACTGTCATCAATGCTATGCACAAATGTCGGAGCGCAAAGATAGGTGTGATTACCTATCATTGTACATGACTTCAATTCTTCCTCTTTTAAGTTAAAGTAGAGTTGGTGATTAAAGTTGACAGCAAAAGTGGATAGTTTCAGGTCTATAATAGCAAACGAATTGTTATTGATCATTTGTGGTATTGGTGTAACATGCATGAGTTCATATGCATTTCTTTCTATTATGTTCAGGTAGCCATACAGTTTTAGTGTATTATTTTCTGCCCTGATGTCTAGTCGAGGTTGAGGTGTTTCTGATATGAGGAGATTAGAGCCTAGCTTAATTGAAGTATCCTCTATTGCCCTTTTGATTTGATGTGGCGTAATAAAGTCTAGGAGATGACCGTGTTGGTGAACGGCATTCAACCATCGTTTATATTTTTCTGCTAACTCGTCATAGTAATCTTCAGCGCTGAGATAGGTGGATATTACCTCAATGCTGATCCTGTTGTGGTCGGCCTTGCTGAACCATGTAGCCATTTCATTAATTGAGGCAATGACTTGAGACAATCGTGAGTCGAGCTGTTTCAGCTTCTCGCCAATGATGTAGTTAGATTGGTTGATCTTGGAGTTAATGAGCAGTACCTGTTGGTTAGTTGTTTGTAGAAGGCCTTCCTGATTATGCTGCAGTAATTCTAAGTCTGTATAAACCTTGTCATTGACCCCAAAAATGCTTGTTAGTACATCTCCGAGTAGACCTCTCCTTCCTCTAGACTTACGCTGGGCTAGTTGAACGATTTCATCAGTGGCCTTCATCAGGTTTTGCCTTCTTGCTGACATATGTTCAAAAAGTATACCACAGTGAGTGATGCCAGTAAGAGTCTTAGTTTTCTCGCACATATCTCTTATTTGGGTCCAGGTTGTGTCTATCATTTTTCGATCTTCAATTACCTCGCTTGTTGGAAAGGTAATCTGAAGCCTAAGGTTTCCTCGTTTGATTTGTGCAGAACCTAAGCTCTCGATATACAAACCAGTTTTGGGATGAAAAATCTCGTAACTCTGGCCAAAAACTGTAGCTATCCAGTATAGTACTATAAAAACTGAGTGTAGTAGCTTAGTAGCCCACGTGCAGGGTGCAATCTTAATTTTCCTTCTTTTTGGTGAGTGTGGTGAATCGTCTGCTTTGATTTTTATTGCACATGTTGATGGCTGATCAAAGTGCTCTGATCTAGACCAAAGTTCTGGTTCAGGCTGAATATTGCTGATATGTGATCTCCTGCGAGTGGTGCCTGGCTTATGCCTAGCTTTAGAAAGGGTTGTCAATGTGGCAAGAGTTTTGAGCTCAGGTGCTCTTGACGATGTGTATGTATCGATGGGTAGCTGACAAAGTTTGTTGAGCGGACGCTTCTTTATGTCGTTTTTGTATTTGACTGACACAATCCGGACGATACCATCTTCTCCTGGGTGAAGTTGCACAATTCGACCTAGTGACCATCTTTGTGGTGGTAAATTGTCGTCTTTCACTAGTACCAGCTCGCCGATCTCAGGATTATTGCCTTCGGTTTTCCACTTGCTCCTTTGTTGTAGCAAGGACAGATATTCTCGCGACCATCTATTCCAAATATCTTGCTGTAGTTTGGTAACTAACTTCCACCTCTGATGAACCTGCGTGTTGCTTATATCGGGCTCTGGTGGTGCTATTATCGGTCGGCCAATCAAAAAGTGGCCTGGTGTTAATGGTTCTAAGTCTGTGGGATCACTCGACTGTTGGCAAATTGGTCTTGAGTTTAGACAGGCCTCAACTTGGTACAATATCGTCCTAAATTCTTCGTATGTCAGTAGTGTTTCGCCTAGAACTCGCTTGAGATGGCCTTTGACTGATTTAACACCAGCTTCCCAGAGACCCCCGAAATGTGGGCTGCCAGGTGGGATGAACTTCCACTCTGTCCCGTTATTTGCTAGAACCTCTGCAGCTTGTCTGGTGGAGTGATCAATTGCAAGCTTCAGCTCCTTGTTCATTTTGTTTCGTGCGCCAACAAAATTCGTTCCATTGTCACTGTATATTTCCCTGCAATTTCCCCGGCGTGCAACAAATCTTTTATATGCCGCTAGAAAGCTATCTGTAGTAAGATCACTGACTAATTCGAGGTGAACTGCCTTGGTCACCATACATATAAATAGGGAGATATAGCCCTTTATAGTTTTGGTGCCTCTTCCTTTTGACAATTTTGTCAGGAAGGGTCCAGCATAATCAACCCCACAGTGGGAGAATGGTGGGGAAGGAATTATTCTTACAGCTGGTAGGTTTCCCATGAGTTGCTGGGTAGAGTTCTGCCGATGTCTCAAGCATCTTATGCATCTATGTATTCTAGCTTGTACCCTACTTTTGGAATTTATTATCCAGTATTGCATTCTTAGGTAGTTTAGAGTAAGCTGTGTGCCGCCATGTAGAGTCTGGAGATGCGCATGGTCAATGATGAGGTTAGTTACATTGTGGTTCTGAGGAAGTAGAACTTGATGCTTTGCGTCGGCTGAGAGGTTGGCATTCTGTATCCTACCTCCTACTCTTAGAACTCCCTCTTGGTCAACAAAGGGATGAAGAGAAAGTAGCTTGCTTGAATTCTTCAACCGGTCCCCCTTTTTTAAGGTGTTTATTTCTTCAAAAAACGATTCTTGCTGCACAATTTTGACTATGCACGTTTTAGAGATTCTTAATTCTTCTGTGGAGAGATGTTGGATCCTTCTTTGGGCCTTTGGTAGCCTGCAGTTATTGATGAAACGTTGACAGTATGCTATTACTCTTACTTGATGCGTTAAGGTAGAACAGTTAGATATGTCTGCGAATTTTACTGCTGCATGTAGAACCTTTATCGTCCTTTTGACTTCTTCGTTCGTTTGGATGTTAAATTTCCTTGAAGGCCAAGCTTCTGGTGATTTTGCGAGCCAAAGCGGGCCTTTCCACCATGTACTCTGTGCAATGAGCTTACTTGGACTAGTACCCCTTGAAGCCACGTCTGCTGGATTTTCTTGAGATGAGACATGCTTCCAAATGTTTGTCAAAAAAAGTCTTTGAATTTCCGATGTCCTATTCGCAACGAAAGTGTGAAGGGTATTTGGGTCCTTTGCGATCCATGCCAAAACTATCTCAGAGTCGCACCATGCAAATACTGTGGGCGAAGTTATTCCTAAGGTAATGATGGTGGATTTGAGTAGTCGTGCTAACATCAAGGCACCGCAAAGTTCCATGCGTGGTAATGTTATTTTTTGTTTTAGCGGTGCTACCTTAGTTTTGGCTGTTAATAGGGTTGTATGGACTTTTCCGAATGAGTCGGTTGTGCGGGAATATATGACTGCTGCGTAACCCTTTTCTGAGGCATCGCAAAATCCGTGAAGCTGCAATGGCTGACCCACACGGTAATTTATCCAGCGCGGTATTCTAAGCGATTGTATTTCATGCAGTTCACTTTCTAAGTTATTCCAAGCCTTAATAATTTCAAAGGGCGGCTGTTCGTCCCAATCTGTGCCAGTTCTCCAAAGAGCCTGCATTATTAGCCTTGCAGTTAGTGTCACAGGAGATAGCCATCCTAAGGGATCGAATATGGTGGCAATTTTAGATAGCATAGCTCTTTTTGTCAGAGTTGCATTAGAGCCTTCAAGTTTCAATTTAAATTGCAGTTCATCTTGTTTGGGATTCCAATGAATTCCTAAAGCCTTTATTGTGTCAGCTTCCTTTATTTCAAGAATCCCTTTTTCTATTATATCTTCGGGGATATCACTCAAAAGTCCCTCATCATTCGACGTCCATTTTCTAAGATTGAATCCTCCTTTCTTTAGTAACAGATTTATTTCCCTTTGTAACTCACGGGCTTCTTGTTTTGTGTTTGCGCCTGTTAACATATCGTCTATATAGAAGTCGGAATTTAGAACCTTCCGCCCAATAGGAAGCTGGGTGCCTTCATCTTCTGTGAGCTGCTTGAGAGTTTTGACTGCGATATATGAGGCAGGACCAGTTCCGTATGTTACTGTATTTAGTGTGAATTCTTGGATTGGCTCTCCTGGTAGCTGTCGCCAAAGTATCCGTTGATAATCTCTATCCTCTTTAGCGACGCTGATTTGCCTGAACATTTTCTCAATATCCGCTGTATAAACGTACCGATGTTTTCTCCATCTTAAAAGTATTTCTGTAAGATCTTGCTGAATTTTTGGCCCACTGTGTAGTAAGTCATTAAGGCTATATCCAGATTCAGTTTTGCATGATGCATCAAATACAACGCGTGTTTTGGTGGTCGTGCTGTCCTTTTTAAACACGGCATGATGTGGCAAGTAATATACCATAGATACATCTCCCTTATATGGTTTTGCTGGGCTCATATGCCCCAAATCCAGATATTCCTTCAAAAAGTTGTTGTATTCAATTTGTAAGTCTGGATTTTTGCTTAATTTGTTCTCCATCTGGATTAGGCGGGCAATGGCTACCTTTTTAGATTGGCCTAACTGTCCCTTATCATTTTTAAAAGGCAATTGTACCACGTATCTTCCTTCCTCATCTCGTTTATGCGTTTTTCTGAAGTGTTCTTCGCATATATCATTAGTTTGAGTTGCTGGAACACTGTCTTCAATTTGCCAAAATTTTTCAAGTTGTTCTTGAATTTCTGCGAGTGATAGAAGACTTGTGAGTTTGGTTGTTTCTTGCCAGGTATTAGGGATACTGCCAAAAACAATCCATCCTAATTTGGTATTTTGGGCTGCTGGTTGTCCTGTTTTGACACCTTCAATTAGAATATTAGCATACACGTCAGCTCCCAGAAGCAAATCAATGGAACCTGGTTTATTGAAATTTGGATCAGCCAATACCATGTTTTCGTATTTCTTAATGTTGATTCCAGTTAAGTGCGTTTCAGGAAGGTATGAGTTTACTTTGGACAAGACGAGTGCTTCCACTGAGAGGTAAGTGTCTTGTTTGTTTCGGAGTTGCAGCTTGATATTTACCTTGCTAGAGATTTTGGCAGACTCAGATTCCCCAACTCCTAGTATTGTTGCTTTGATTGGATGCTTTTGGAGCTTCATGATTTGAACAGCCTCTTCTGTTATAAGAGAAACCTGTGAACCAGGATCTATCAGTGCTCTAAAAGATTCTATTTGTCCAAATGCATTTCTTAACCTCACTACGGCAGTGGGTAATAATACGTGTGTAATTCTGGTGTTACTGGTGTGAAAGGTCATGATATCTTTTGTTGTGGATGTTGATTCATTCCCATGTTGACGTGTATTTGTCGTTAAGTGAGCTGCTAGATTGTTTTTATCTGTAGCAGGTGTTTGAGTGGAATTGAACCCTTTTTCGTTGTTTCGATGTAATAAGCTATGGTGCTTTCTTTTGCAAAAAAGGCAGGTTTTGGTTGATTTGTACCTTTCTGTCTTATTATGTGCTAGACAATTAAGACAAAGATTGTTTTGTTTGACCACTGCGTGTCGTTGGTCAATTTCCATTAGCTTGAATTCTCCGCATTGATAGATATTGTGAGCTTTCCTGCATACGACACATGTATTCTTGAATGTAGTGTGGAATGTTTTCTTTAAATTTCTGGTATAAACATCTGATCTCGGTTGTTTTGAACTTTTAATACAGTCTAAAACTTGAAACCGTTTTTCTAGGAATTCTAGCAACTCCTGAACAGATGGCATTTCACGAGGATGTGAGAGGCTTTCCTCGAATAATCGAAGGCTTTCTAAATCTAGCTTCCTCATTGCTATGCACACAATTATAGGACCCCATTCGTCCGTATTGCAGTTCAGATTTTTTAATGCCTCTAAGCATTCCCTTAATAGGTCAAATAACATTATAATGTCTTCCTGACATCTGTGCTCAGTCTTTTTGGCGTCTATTATCGTGTTCACATAGGTTGTGATTATTTTCCTTGTGTTATTAAACCTTGCCGTAATTAATTGTAAGGCAGTGTTGTAGTTGTTACTACTTAATTGCAGGTGAGAAATTACTCTTTTTGCATCTCCTTCTAAGTGATAGATGAGATATTGCATCTTCTCAACGTTACTAAGGTGAGGGTTGTTGTGGATGACATTCGAAAAGATATCAATGAAAGATTTCCACTCTCTATAATCTCCGTTGAACCTAGGAATTTTCACTGGTGGTAACTTGGGGAAGTTATTTATCCTTGGAAGCTCTTGCTGTGGAAAGGCTGATATAAGTTGCTGTTGAGGTTCCAAAAACGGCACGGATATGGCAGGTAGATTTGAGGTTTGAATCGGAGACCCGTTAACCATTGTCGCAGTAGTTTGTGTAGATGTTGCTATAGAAGATACTGCTGGAGGAATAGGTGCCGTTGCAGTAACTGGGGAAGTTGCTGGTGTGGTTTTTGTACTCGTATTTGGTACAGGCAAGTTGCTTGAAGTTTCAGTAGGAAAGTTATAGTTGAAGCGTGACTCTGGCTCTGTTTGTTTGGGGTCACCTTTGGTTGCAGGTGTAGTTTTACCTGGTTGTTCATCTACTGGATTTTGTGTTTTTCCTGTGTTTGCGTACATTTCAATACCACCCTTGTATAATTCAAATGTCTTGCCGAACAAGTCCTCAGTATGGTACGGATGCTCTTGTGGTATGATGTTCTTGATCTCTTGGTGAAGAGATGTGAACTTAGACCAGTAATCGTGCAAGTCCTTTGTTTTTTTTATGAAGTATTGATCTGTTTTTCTTTCTATGGAGTCTTTCGTAAAGTTTCTGATAATATCTGATATGTTTTTTGCTATTGCTTTTTGAGATTTTATGTATTCTTCTACCTTCGTCATTATTTTGTTTCTTGGTAGGGATTCTTGTATGAAGCTGATACGCTATTTCTATTTGTCTCTGAACTTTCGTAGAAATGCTTTGGATCCAAAAGACTTCTCTGTATGATCAAAACCCTGCAGACGTAGATAACAGCTAGATTTAACAGTGTGTCAAATCTTAGTGTTGATACTGCCGGTTTTTTTTATAAGATGATGCACCGAGAGTTCTCAAAAATGAGAAAGCTGGTTTTTTGGCTTTGGATTTAACACTCTGGTTGAGCGTGAAGTAGAGCTAGATTTAACAGTGTGTTAAGTCTGCTGTAGCGATGATGTGATTCAGCTGGATGATGTAAAAAAAAGAGCTAGATTCAACAGTGTGTTAAATCTTTAGTTCTTCTCTTTTTTCTCGGCTCGAAGGACCATGAACAGAATTCAACGGTGTGTTGAATTAAGTTTATTGCAAAGACGTACCGAAACTCAACAGTGTGTTGAGTTAAAATTACTTCGCTTGGCTTATCCTCTTACCACTGGCGGGGGATGGATAAGCGCTGGGTTGCTTGGGAAGTTTTTAATGAAACACTCAACGTACTTGATAATACTCGATAAATTTATTTAAAGCTATAGGCTATTTATAATAAAGAAAAAATGCTAACATGCCAATAATAACAAAATTATGTTTAAAAAGAAATAATTTCTACATAGCAGAGCTATGTTGAATTATTTCAACATAGATAAAAAAAAATAAAAAGAAATGTATGGTCAGCTTTTGTTTTTTAAAAAGAAATAATTTCTACATAGCAGAGCTATGTTGAATTATTTCAATATAGATTAAAAATAAAAAAATGTATGGTCAGCTTTTTGACTGACCTGGTAAACTAAAGAAAAAGCGCTCGTACATATGTATGTAGTGTATGTAGAAACATAAAGATTTGTTTTTTATACTGTGAATCAATGCAACCGCTTTAAGTTGTGAAAGCTATTTTTAGGTCATGATTGCATTGATTCTAATTATGACGGTAAGGAATTGTTGTTAATTGTTCATGGGATGAACAGCCATCCATTTACCAATCAATTAGCATCTCTCAAAGGGAAATCACATGCTCTAAAGTGCTCACAAATTAAACTAAATTTTCTAACTAATCGAATTTACTACAAAAGCTGAGGCTAGCAATTAAAGCGGACTCTTGATAAGCAAAGTCAGGGTCATCAATCAAGACGGAAGTGAATTTATTGAAACAGGACGAAATTGTATTAAGTCCTGTTCAGTGCAAAGGGTCAATGAATATGAATGAATGCATCTTGAGAGCATTCACTAAATTCGTTTCGCCAATTGCTACCTCCCCAAGTGCCCAGCTTTGCCAAATCTACTTAGTTCATCGTTTCCATCAGTATCTCTTCGACCCACTCTTTTCCCATCCCTGCAACCGTTTTTGGTCTACTTTCCTTGTCAATTAGCAATTCACCCAATTCATTTGCCCTCAATTTGCGATTCAAATTTTGTTTCATGTTGCGAGAGCTAAAGTGCTGCTCCTCGAGAAGGACCTGGGTTACGAGTACTGTTAAAAAGTAAAAAAAAAAAAAAAAAACGTTGGAAATTCTTTCACTTTGGAGTACTTCAAAATGTGGACGAGAGACAGAAAGAGGAGGAGGATTCTCCACAAGGGTGTTTGTTAAACTTGACTCTGTTCATGTAATTAGAATTTTTAATTATGAAATGAGATAATTGTGATTTTTTTTTTTCGTCAATCCACGACACAAATAAATAATTAGGTAAGGCAAAGGGGATGTTGTGGAGTAATCACGACTGTTATGAGATTTTGGACAGGAAAAATAGCCCAGACATGGGCATATCTGGAACTGAAAGGGTCCTTTTAGAAGTCCCTTGATTACATTTATCCTGGTTGAGGGGAAATTAACTTAACAAGGGGAAAATTACATTTAATTAGAGAAAACTCTATGTATGAATGTGACAGTTAAGCGTGCAACACATTTAAGGACTCTAGAAAGGTTCGAATTAAGTGATGTAATAACTTTTCTGTCTCGCTTTAAGCTTGTAATTCTGCTTTAGTTGAGCAATGAACATTTATAAATTTTTTCAGGAACATCTTTGCGTATACATAGGTATGCAACGCAATGAATTGCTTAAGTTATTTTATTACGCATTTTCTTCTGCGCCTAATTTGCGAACTGGCTAGCGTGAAGATAAGGGTACGGACCTCACATGTCAAAGTATATCACTACCTGGTTTGAGAGTCCACGTACTTCGATTCCTCATTAAAAGAAGGCTAATTAAATTATACACGTAATAAATTTTATTGAAATACTTCATGATAAGTGAAACGCAACTTGATTTTGTTTTGCTTTATTTTTTATCAATACCTACTTACGTGTAGACATTTGAATTTGCACTCAGGCCAGCACTTGAGCGGAAATGTTAAAGACTAAAATTGAAATCTTTATTTTAAACAAAAAGACATTAATCATAAAAAATATAAAAAAATTAAGGGAGAAAAAATATAAATGGAAGGCAGCTTACCTGTGATTACTTATTTGTTTTTCGTCGGTATTCCTTTCTTCTCGTCTCCTTTTCCTTATTTTTCTGCCTCCATTTGAAGAAATTCTTTTTTAAAATTTTCCCATACTTGTCAATTCACTGATAATCCCTAATCCAAATTGCCCCCTAATTTGGAATTTTCCAAGATTTTTCCTGATCAGGGCGTACTGTTTCCAATCGGTTTCATTTTGTAGAGTTTTGTGGGAAAATAATACTTTACATATTATAAACGCTTTTTTCCGGTATATTTGAACAAATTTCTAGAAATTAGGTTTTTCTAGTATGTAATAGTTGATTTGACCAGCCGTTATTGATTGATCGGAATTTCAAAAATATCAGGAGTACAATTTTTAAGTGCCAACATTTGCCTTGGGCCGGGAATAGTGCGGGTTTTTAGTAGGTGCTTGGTTTGGGAAATATTTTGTGTTAGCTGTGAAATTATATGTCTGTTTTTTCGAGACAAGAGGAAGAAGAACTTGAATTATGTAAGTTTAAAATATTTCTTTAATCGTTTTATTTCATAAAACAGGTAAGTAAAGTATAACCTGCTGTTCCCAACTTTATTCCTTCATATTCTATGCTTCACATTCATATTCAATTACATTCCAATGACTGATAATTACTTAGTCTACTTAGTCTTAACTTAACTTTAATCCTATTTCATTGTCCATTGGGGTAGTTACAAGTCATTTAGATTGTTTCCAGTCTGAAGTTCAGGAGCAGCAAGAATATCTATAGACGGCATCGGGATTATAGCTTTAAAACGCCTAAATAATACTACAATAAAATAAAAATTAAAAAAATTAATTCCACCCGGAAGATGCTCAGGGTATACAAAGTACATTTTCTATTTTCTATTATGAATTGGCAAAATAGTAATGTATAAATATAAAATAGTACTAACTTGTAACAGTTTTTTTTATTTGAAGGAAATTTAAATTACAATCAGAAAAATATTAAAATTAATCAAATTTCTTATCAAATTTAATAGTTTTTCATATTATATTTATAGTCCAGGTTCTGAAGACATAAAAGGGGGCTTTCGGTACAAAAGTCAGTCAAGGAGAGCTCTAATTCGGTAGATATGTACAGTTCGGTGCCCTCATTAATATCCCGAGTTTGCGACCTTAAGCGACCGCCGCTCTCGCTGCCATATTGAAAAAATGCTACCGAAAACCAGTTTTTCGAGAATGTCTTCTCCCAATGTGAACTAAGCTAAAAATAGCTCTTATAAAAATTATAGAGCAAGAAATTTCCTGCAACTTTTGTAGGAAACATATGTAATTCACGAATTACAGCGAAGTCAATCTAAGCAAATTTCTATAATTCGCAAAATCGTTACATTTTTTCTCGAAATTTCTCTAGTTTACATTTAAGGTATAGAGGCCAGCATACAATGTTTTCTCACAATTTAGTAAAAAAAATATGGCCGAAATAAAGGAAAATTTTAGTCACAATTAGTATACGGTAGCTAAATTTCTACCGGTTATAGCTAAATTTGTACCGGTTACAAAATGAAAATCTTTGTAGCTAAATTATTGAATTTTTGTCTACACTAAAAAAATTTTGTTTCGTATCCATGAAATAATTAGCCGAGATCAGTTAGTTTTTGAGGTTTGCCACGAGTTCTTCTCATACATAACAATGTTAGTACGGCCGTCGATATCTGGGTATTTTTTGTCTGTGTTATAACTTTTCCATTTATATTACTTTTGTTATTTATAGTTTGAATAAAAAAAAGTCCATTTAGTTGATTTTGTTCACTAAATTGATTGTCTACATTGTCCATAACTCTATTACATCTAAATTAATAGTATTAACTTCAGTAGGTACTTAACACAGAAATATTATACGTGCGTTAAATTAGCACGACATCTTCGCCTGATGTAGTTCAGAACTATCTCATAATTTGTCGTTAAATTGTCGTAAAAATCATAAATGTGTTGTGTACTTTTTTCAAAAGGAAACTGGATGTGGTGCTAAGTTGACGTCAAGTTAGTACCGCAACTCACTGGAACTCAGCCAAAACTTATCGGATTGGAAAATTATAGGTATATCTTGGAATTTGTCGTTAATTTTTCGTGAGTCATAAATTTGTCGCGGCCTGTTTTCTAAAGGAAACTGGATGTGGTGCTAAGTTGAGGTCAACTTCCAGTTTCCTTTAGAAAATATGACACGACAAATGTATGGATTTCACGAAAAATTAATGAAAAATTAACGACAAATGTCAAGATGTATAATTTTCCAATCCGATAAGGTTTGGCCGAGTTCCAGTGAGTTGAGGTGCTAACTTGACGTCCACTTAGCTCCACATCTAGTTTCCTTTAGGAAAAAAGACACGAAAAATTTATGCTTTTTACGACAATTTAACGACAAATTAGCGATTTTTTTTTAGAGAGCTCCGAACTTTATCAGGCGAAGTTGGGAAACAGTAATAATTTTACACACGTAAATATTATTTTTGGTAGTGTTCATTTTGCTTTCATTTGTATTAAACACATCGTTACCATTTTTGTGCACCCTTTCTAAGTGACGCTTAAATAATAAAAATATTTTGAAATGTTTGGAAACAGTTTGTTTCTTCACATTGAAATTTTTCTATTGATTATATTCCATGAAATGGACTGGTATGATTTATCAAAAGTTTTGCTTTTTGAAACGAGTTTTTACATAAAAATCAAAGCATTTTTATACTCTAGATGAAATCTATAGGGTATACTAATTTTCTCATTCCGTTTATAACGTAGAGCAAAATGGACTGGACACCCATGCATAATATTAAAAGCTATTTTGATTTTTGTCTGTCCGTCCGTCCGTCCGTCCGTCTGTCTGTCTGTCTGTCTGTTTATCTGTCTGCCTGTCTGTCTGTACACACGATAACTTGAGAAAGGGTATACTTAGAGAGCTGAAATTTTGTACATGGACTTTAAAACAAAAAGTAAAATTAAGTACGAAAATCAGACAAAGCCATACAAAAATTTCGTTTTCCATTATATATTTGGAGACTGTCTGAGAATGCGTCGACAACGAGAGCTGAATGGTGTTTTCATAGTAATAGCAAACTAAATTTCAAACCACTTCTTGGTGTTGCCATATAAAAATTTTGGATTTTTATGTATACTGTGATATACGTATACTAAACGGTTTTAATGTACTGAAGAGTTCTCCATAATGTGAAATCATATATAAAATTGGTTATCACCATTTTTACTGTCCGACGAATCGTTTTTGAAATATATGCGAAAAACCACTTCAAAAATCACACTTACACAGAGAAATGCCCATACAAAATTACATACGGGCATTTATATAGGGTAAAATAATGAATTTCTAAAATGCATTGAGAATGTAGAGAAATCAAACTTTTCGACGCAGCGATCAGAGAGGTTTCATCAGTATGGTTATCTCTGATCGCTTACACTAGAGCAGGAGGTGTTAGTACTCACCTAAACTAACAAAAAATTGTATGGCAGGGGGAGGAGGGGGGGGGGGCAATATCAACCGTTTAGGAGTTAAAGGGTGATTAAGAAAAAAAGTTAGTTTTTCACAAAACACCCTGTATTCTAAAAAGTACAAGGCATACGGTCACAGTTAAAAGCTCATTATATGCAAAACTTCATGGCCTTTCAAACGACAGCTCAACCAGCTCCGTATTTCTCTCTGTTGTCATGCGTTATGCTTGTCTAAACTAATAATTTCGGATTTTCTTACTTGTTTTTTTACTTTGATCTCTATGGTTTTTTTGCAAAACGATGGTTTTTTTATAAAAACTATAAACTGTAGACTCTGCTCTTTAATTTGACCTATTATACCTTATGTGCTATCTGCAGCCGTTAAAGAGTTATTAGCTCAAAACCTATTCTGAAAGCTATTCTCTAACCTAAACTTGTTCCCTTACTGACTGAAAACACGTGTATGACATGAATAGGTTTTATCTCCAACTACAGTAATAATTGGCTGAAAATTTAAGCCTTTCTTGGAATATTTTTTTCTTAAAAGTTCCACGTTTGATTTTCCAGCTGGTTGCTTGCAAACAGCAAATGATGCTTTTAGGACTGAATGCAGTAATAACACAATAATACAGTCCGTTACTAAAATATTACTTTTGAGTTCAGAAAAATCTTACTATGGTCGACTTCCTCTGTTTTCAAATATTTTAAAATCTCTAAGGAAGATTTATCGCGTACGCTGTTTCATGAAATACGGAATAATCTTAGACGCAAATTGTTTCTATTTTTTGGATAATGGTTCCTGTTTTTTGCATGAAGGAGTCTATAATCAATTCCAATCTGAAAAGGAAATAAAAAGAATTGTAAAATAAGAAATTAAATAACATTTTAAATGAAATCAAAATAAGTAGGTTAAAATTTATTCTTACAAGGGTGTATCTTTTTTAATATATTTTTTTCTTATTTAATTTCATCTGTATTACAACCATACAATTTTTGTTACTCTGTTCTTACTAATTCTACCTTGGTCGGAGATTTTGTTAACACGTTCGATTTTTTAAACATTTCTTTGTTATCGTCTTGTAGTTTTAATTTTTAGGAGGATTTAACACTAGGTTCTACAATTTCCCGATCTGATTCTTCTTCTGACTACGATTTGAATAATAATAATAATCTTAAATAGCAACAGTTGAAAAAGGATAAATTTTAATAAGATCATAAATTTGTTGATGATTTTGAAGATGTTCTCGAATAATCGTCAATACTATTTCTTAAATTTTTCCCAAACATCGGATTGTTAAGTCATTGGTTTCTTAAGTGATCGCGCAGACAAACATACGGACAGACCGACCGACAAACAAATAGTCGGACATGGAAAAATAGAAATTTTTATGATCTAATATACGAGTATGTATTTATAATCTATTTTGTTGCACCATCAATTATTTCTATTACAATCGTTCAATTATTACTATATGATTTTATCTAGAGTAAAAAACACAAAACACAGAATAAGGAAATAAAAAAAACTCACTCGATTTTCTGTTTGGAAAAGGTCATTTTGTTATGTGGTTCCGCACCTTGCTCCTATGGAGAGTGCGAGACCTTGTTTTAATTACAATCTGAGATTGAAAGGTCGCGAATACTATTGGTGTATAAGCAATCTTACAGGCAACTTCACATATTAAACAGTTTTTAAACTTCAAAAAACTCATAATTAGCAAGCAATTGTAAATTTTTTGGACCTTTACAATAATTAACAACTAAATATATACTGTTCGAGCAGTAATTAATTTACAACAATTATACCTTTTTTACTTCGCAGATAAAAGTTCGACGTTAACCTAGCGACGCGACGGGTGAAAGAACAACTCCTCGAGATTTGGGCTCGCTGACCCCAGATATACCCATGATAATTCAAAAAGTTTTTTTTTAAGTTTTTTTGCTGTTTTCTCATGACGTTGAAACATTACATGCGAATATGCAGAGAAGATTTTCATGCAGTACCATTTGCATGAAGAAATTGAAATTACATGCCTGTTGTTGTCGTCTTAAAATAAATATTTTAAGACGGCAAGATTAAATGTATGTATGTACATGCAATCAGACTGGAGGCATTAAAAAAAAATATATATGTACTGCGTACATACGAAAGACGCTATGTAAGTACGTATATATTAAAAATAAAATGTATGTGTGTCGTGATAATAAACTGCAATTTATAAATTGAGAGAATGGATATATATGAATTTTAATTTTCGACTAAATTACATTTAGTTTTAAAACAAACAACTTTTATTCAATTTTATTCAATTTATTATTTAAAAAAAACTCTTTTTATTAATTAATTTCACTTTTAAAGCAAAACTTTTATAGCCGATTATCACTCGGCGCATTTAAAAAAATGACTACCCGAGGTTCTGGGCTCATTGCTCCCAGGCACCCACGATATTTTTTTAGAAAAACTTTTTAGCTTTTTTATTAATTTCTCACGAAGTTAAAAAATACGCGATTTTCATGCAGTACTATTTGCATGAAGAAATTGAAATTTGATATGCCTGTTGTTGTCGTCTTAAAAATTATTTTTAAGACGGCAAGAATAATTATATTGTATGTCCATCGGCTGAGGGAATTAAAGCAATATATGAATGTACCTACTGTGTACATACGAAGAAGAAGAAGGCACTGTATGTAAGTTAGTAGGCATACCGCCTGTGCCGCTATAGTCCATGCAATCTGGATTTTTGTGCATTTCCATATGTTTTTCTCGTGAATAGATTCCAAATTCAAATTTACAACACGACTTAAATTGTATACGTCATTTCCTAGACGTACAATATAATTAACATTGTAAGTCATATTATTACTTCAATACAATTTACGAAAGCTCTTAACAAAATATCTTGATAAATCCTCTGTATATTCGTTATACTTCCAGTAATATAGAGATGATGTTAAAATTCGCACTGCTAAACTTATACATACAAAGTGGTTATGTACCGATGGATCTAATAATATTCCTTTGAGTGCGATCGGGTCTGTGTAGTATAAGTACTTGTAACAACATAGAAAGGAATGGAGAATAATTGTGTAATGCTTTCAATTATTAATCATTCCATAAACTATTTCCTCCACTTGCAAATGTAAATATCAACAAGTAATTATTAATTTTTACGATGTTGTTTTCCTTGTATGAATCCAGCAACGACTTTAAGGACAACCAACACCAAAATGACGATACTGACTATTTGACATGTCTCTGATGCATTTGGTGTGAGAAGTGTACTTTCAGTATCCGTCCTATTACTCCAATAACCTTCTTTCTTCAATATTTTCAGTAACTTTGTCAAATGTGTGTGAATTATATTTACTGTAAGAAGGACGATATGTGCATCATAAAAATACGTATAATAAAGTAAGAAATGTGCAAAATTAATTTTTTACGATGTAACCAAGTAGTAGATTTTTACTCATATTCAGTACTCTTGCTGTACCCAAATAAAGTGAAGAATCTGTACTTATCTGCAGTAACGATTCAGTGGCTAATGTCAGTATCTAGCGATTACAATAAACGATACTGGACAGTACTAATATCAGTTATGTCAGTGCCATATAATGACTGCTGAAATATGTGTCTCATTAGCTGTGTTCTTTTGTGTAGCTTTTGTTCTGCCCTGTTCTGCGGACACAAAAGAACCCAGCTATTAGGAACTTGTGAGTATCGAAAATGCTCCGCTTCTACATATTTCAGTATTGGGAGAGGGAAATGAGTTCCGATAGACTCCCGCTGGAAATCAGATTTGTTACACGGGAAATTATGATACATCAGTATATTGTATAGGACAATATATTGATGCATTGACGTTATGGTTTTGATTCGGGTTCGGGGCATTGGGCATCTAAGTCATAACATTTTATGAATCCGCTGAAACTTAGGAAATTTCTCACTGTCATAGCTTTATTGTGGTCCACGTGGTGATCAACGATAATATCAATTAATTCATCACGATTCAGATGTGTATTATTCTTTTTATAAAAATTGTACAGGGTGTCCAGACAAGTAAAAAAATGTTTGGCAGGGGGGGGGGGGGGCGGCAAAATGTCAACATACCGAGTTACAGGGTGATTAGTAAAATATGCTATTTTTTCATTAAACATCCTATATCTTCAAAGTACAGGGTGTACGGTCTATTTTAAGATGGCATTGTATGTATAACCTTGGGGTCTTTCTTATGAATTTTCATTTAAATTCACTCTTTCACATTACAATAAAAATTAAGTAAAAATTTAATTTTATTATGACCACACATCTTCACTCTCACGGCATGTACATACATATAATTATTTTTGCCGTCTTAAAATCAACATGTCAAGACGACAAAAACAGGAATATCAGATTTTAATTTCTTCATGCAAATCATACTGCATGAAAACTTTTTCGCATTTTCTCCCGTACGATTTTTCGACATCGTGAGAAAGTAATAAATAAAAATAATAAAAATCTCTTCGAATACCATGGCTACTTGGGGCAATTATTTGTATCCTCTGGGAGTCGTTTTTACAACTGTCGGAGTCACCTCGCGGAATACATTATAAAACAAGTAAGAAAGCTAGAATTCTTATGATACCCTAGATAATTGGCCGTATATAGTTTTGTATGGTCACCTCTGGTTTTCGCATATATTTCTAAAACAGTTTTTTGGACTGTAAAACGGTTGTAACCAACTTCATAGGATTCATCATTCTGAAGAACTTTTGAGTACATTAAAACCGTCTAGGACTGATCGTTTCACAGTATACGTAAAAACCATAAATTTCTACATGACAACACCAAGAAAGGGTTGCCCAATTTGGTCCATTTTCTAAATTTTATTCACTATTGCTATAAAAACCCCATGTACCAAATTTCAGCTCTCTACGTCGTCGCGTTCTCAGGCAGTGCTCAAATGTATGGTGAAAATCGAAATCAAAAATTCTTTCTATTAGAAACGAATTATCAATCAATTTTTAAAGAACCAGAAGTTAAATTGTTTATTGTGAAGATCAAAATATAAATTTTACCTATTAGAGAAAAATTATAAAGCCATTTCCATATAAAAGAAGAATTAATAATAAAAAGTGATTTGAGGAAAGGGAAAATAGGTAGTGAAGTGTCTTATGTTTTTGTGCACGAATCTCCTTCCCGATAACTTCTTCCTGGTTGTGTCAGGAAGCACAAAAGATCGGCCAACATAACAATATCAAGATATTGTTACTTAAGGCGCCTGCTGAGAGGCCCATTCCATCTGGATGCAACGGCGGCTCCTAGTCACTTTTACCGAGCACCCACGTCGACGTTTTATCCAATCAGAATTAGACTGCAGTACGTCTATCTACCCTCTCGGTGGAATTCAGTTTCCACCAACCATCCATCATGCTGATGTGTAATTTTTTACAAAAGTCATTTTTTTAATAGAATTGTAGTTTAGGGTGCAAGCTGCAAGAGTCATTCAAACCAAATTTTTCTCAGTTTTACACACTGGCATAAATAAAACCTTTCGAATTTCTGTTGAGTATCTATGAATATATTGCCATTGGTATAACACTTTTTATCACTAATTAACACAAATAATTAATTGAAAAACATTTATTTCCACAAGTTGTTGTTTACAGTTCTCTCTCAGTTGGTATTTGGTGCTTAGACCGAAAGAGAACGCTATATGGAAGTGAGCCCACTTTCTGCAGTGTATTTCCATGGACGTAGTGAGTCCATATTAGAAATGTCAGTGGTTTTACATAAGATGTTTCGTGGATTGAGAAGTGTTTCTCGAGGGTTTTGGATTACCCAAATTTGGGGTCCCAAACTCAAATTCTGAGAAAAACTTATGCACATACATCACATGCATAAAATAATATTCATTAAAATAAATTTTTATTTTTTTAAGTTTTGGAATAACATTTTTTTAAGTTGAATTATATAAAAAAAAAAAAAATAAAAAAATATTTTTTACTTCAGATCTAATATTTTGTTTTCAGAGTATAGGCTTCCCTATTCTGCTGCGAAGACACTCTAAGTCATGGGCTTCGTTCCTGGGTGGTTCACATTAAGCCATTGTTGAACCAGTGGCCGATCCGGGTGGGGGAGGGGGGGGGTGTGGGCACGGGGTCATTTCATAACCTAGATCAGCGTTTCCCAAAGTTTTTTCACCGCGGCACCCTTTTTGATTTCAAATTTTTGACGGAACCCTATTTACAAAAATCTTAGAATTTTAATATCGGGAATATTAATAAGAGCTATAGTATTACAGAAAATTATAGTATTTATTAAAAAAAAAAAATAATACAAAAAATAAAATAAATTCATTCGATGTTGATTAATAATATAAAAAAAATTAAATTTATGAATGTTATTAGTGTGAACAGAGTTGTTGTTTTTTTTCCTTGCAAATCCTTGTTATATCTGGTTTTATTGTTGATAATTGGATGCGCAATTCAATCTATTACGATATTTCGTTTTCGTCGAAGTATAATAAGAAAATCCAGTTTCGCACAAATACGTAGTGGAAAATGGTAAAAGAACCCGTATTGCACGTTCAGCCAAAACTTTATGTTCCGAAATTAGATTTCCCCAAAATATTGCCAGGTGGATAGTGTTGAAAATGTATTTTAATTGTTCGTCGGATTTTATTTCAATCAAGTTCTCATATTCCGAGCTTGATAAACAATCAGGTCTTTCGTTAATGATAAAGGGATTTTCAACCCACATGAATTCATTATTGGATGCAGGAAAATATTTTTGCAGATTATCATATAATACACGTAAATGTTGGACAATATCAAGACGTATATCTTCATCCAGATGGCAATCATTTTCCATTAAAAAATCAGAAAGGGTTGAAAAGCAACTCAGATTGTTAGTTTCTTTTCCACAGGTTCTGCGGTTGCATCTCAGGCACTGCGTGATAATGATTCTACTGAAAACTATCCAGTGGAGGGCTTCGCCTTCCGTTGCATTAATGAGAACGAAGTTCTTCTGGCTATGAATGCAATCAAATCTGATGCAACAGGACCAGATGGACTGCCCCCAAGGTTTATTAAGATTATTGCACCTAACATTATCAAAATTCTTACTCATATATTTAACCACTGCCTCATGACGTCTCAATTTCCCAGTCAATGGAAAAGAGCGCTTGTGCTGCCTATCCCAAAAAAGCCCCCGGCATCTGTACCAACTGACTTTAGGCCTATTAGTCTCCTGTGTTTCTTGGCAAAGGTCTTAGAGAAGATAATTCTTATGCAGGCTGCGAACTACATCGATCGCAATGGATATCTGACTTCTTGGCAATCTGGATTCCGATCGAATCATAGCTGCGAAACTGCTATGCTTAAAGTTACCTCAGATATTCACGAAGCACTCGACAAAGACCAACTTACGGTCCTTGCTCTGCTGGATTTCAGTAAGGCATTCGATTCCATCAATCATTGCAAGCTGCTGGGAAAACTTTCAAAAGAATTTCTATTTTCTTCATCTGCAGTAAAGCTTCTCAGGAGTTTCTTGAGTGGACGCAGTCAGTTTGTTAGGGTGAATGAGGTCTGCTCGGGTGAAACGTCTCTCTTATCTGGAGTTCCTCAGGGATCCATACTTGGCCCCTTGCTGTTCAGCCTATACGTCAATGACATTACTGACGTAATATCAGATGCTTCCATCCATCTATATGCTGACGATGTGCAAATGTATCTGAGCAGACCGATTGGCTTGATGGAGGACTGTGTATCCCGCTTCAATGATGACCTGCAACGTGTATATAATTGGTCACTACAAAATAACCTGGAGTTGAATCCCAGTAAGTCAAAATGCTTAGCGATTTATAGGAATGGAATTGATCCTAATACCGTCCCACCAATACTCATTAATAACACCGTACTACCATATGTTGAGTCAGCTAGGGCTCTTGGCTTTGAGCTTAACTCTAAGTTCACCTGCTGTAAACATATTGGTGTTACGATAGGAAAAATATATGGGTGTCTGCGGCAGTTATGGCTGAGCTCTAGTTTTCTCTCACTACATATGCGGATGAAGCTGGTCAAGGCTTTAGTGGTTCCTCACTTCACATATGGTAGTGTGGTTTTCTCTGACCTTGACTCGGTCTGTCAAAGGCGACTCTTGGTAGCATACAATGATGTACTCCGCTTTGTCTTTAAGCTGCCTCGCTTCAGTCATATATCATCTTATTCAACATGCTTGTTTGGTTGTTCTTTGGATGCATACCTAATCCAATGCAGGTTAAAATTTCTGCACAGACTAATATATAATCAACAGCCCACGTACCTATTCGAAAAGCTTAACTTCTTGCAATCGGCTAGACACAGGAATCTTCTAATCCCTCGTTGTAGATCACGATTTGGCCAGCATTCTTACTTTTTTCAATGTGCTCGCCAGTGGAATCTATTGGCGCATGATATTCAGTGCACGAGAGGCAGTAGAGCTTTTGGCAGACTTATTAAATCAGTGACTCTTGTCTAAATCGGCGGTTATCATAGTTTTGGATGTTGCTCCACTAAATCCTTGCTTATTTAATTTCTTTTTCATTGTATTCTTTTTGCTCTTAATTTTACATAAGTTAGTATATTCTCCTCATTAAAATTTTGTTTTTTTGTTTTTTCTCTTCGTTTTTTTTCTTTTTGCACTCAACTCTAATATTAGTTTTATTGTTAATTTTTGTCTAATTAGTTCGTAGTAATTTTTTTTCTCTTTTATATTTTTTCTCTCTATTTTTCCTATTGAATCCAGCACACTACTGTACATCTTAAGATTGTAATGATCTTTGTACTGGGAATAAATTGGTATTATTATTATAAAAAAAGGTTCACTTCATTTAGCTTTGAAAAAATATCAGTGATATATGCAAGTCGCATCAGCCAGCAAGAGTTTGTCAATACAGCAAAACGTTCATGTTTTTGTTCTAATAAAAACATAGCAAGCTCTCACATAGGGCATAATAAGTGTTTCTGCTATGGTGTGAGGGCTATACGGTAGCTTACTTTGTACGAAGCTTCATTTGCTTTTTCATTGTTTGTTTTTACAATTTTCAGCATGGATAAAACAAAGTTATCCAATTCCTCAAGTTTTCGTTTAAAAAAATCTAAAGGTTTATCGTTGAGGTCGGGATGATTCGTTACCAGATGTCTTTTAAGTTTAATTGGTGCAAGAGAAGCGTTCGACAATATTTTATTGCAAATAACACACTGCGCTTTGGGTGTGTCTTTATTTTCTATACCTGTAAATCTATACGACAAATAATTGATGTCATATTTTCGTTTTTTTATACACAAGAATGACTCATTTGTTGGTCTTTTAAATTCAGAATGATCACTTTTTGTAGAAGTGCTAGGCTTCGGTTCTTCAGAAATATCTTCAGCAGTAGGTGCACTTATTGAAGTGTTTTTATTTTTTAAAGTCCCTTGTTTTAACCAACGTTCCATCATCACAAAAATTTGGGTTAACTATTCACAAAATTTATCGATAATAAAAAAATACTCATACGATTACTTTCAAAAATTTAAAAATAACTTACCTTTATCAAATATTATTAAAACAAATTTTAAATTCGTATTTTTAATGCGTATTTTAAAACAATATAATTAAAAAAACTGTGGTTTCCCTTTTTTCTTTTATTGACTTTAAAATCTATAACGGCAATAAAAATATTGTTCTCACAATGCAAATGTTGCCAGATCTAGTTTTTATATAGTGAATGAAATGGAATTGGCACATATGAAATAGAATGGAAATGCATTTTTGAAGGCAATATCAATGGAATTGAAAAAGAATTTTAAATTGGATAGAATAAAATCGAGAATTATTTATTAATCTTTGTTTATAAATCTTTTTTTTTTATAAATTATTTATTTACAAAAAGTTCGCGGAACCCCTGCTATCAGTCCACGGAACCCCAGGGTTCCGTGGAACCCACTTTGGGAAACGCTGACCTAGATGATATCTATAGGGTAGGTATACTAAGTTTGTCATTCCGTTTGTAACACCTCGAAATAATGATGGTAGAGCAAAATGCGTTGGATACCCATGCATAACATTAAAAGTTATTTTGATTTTTGCTTGTTCGTTCTCACAGGGTTGCCATACACAAATTTCGTTTTTTACTATACATGTATTTGAACACTCTCAGGCAGTGTTGCGTCAACTTAGAGGGCTGACATTTTGTGCACAGTTCATAGTAATAGTAGATAAATTTTCAAAAATGGACTTAATCGGGCAATCCCATCTTGGTGTTGCCATATAAATATTTAGGATTTTTACGTATGCTGTGAAAACGATCAGTCCTAGACAGCTTTAAAGTACTCAAAACTTCTTCAGAATGTGGAATCTTATGAAGTTGGTTATAACCCTTTTTACTGTCTGAAGATATACTATATATGCGAAATACTACTTCAAAAATCATACTTGCACAGAACGGTGACCATATGAAATTACATATCTAGGGTATTATGAGAATTTGTCTTAGACCAATTCTACTTTGGATGTTATTTTTGGGTCTAATTGTGATAAGATTTAGATCTTTAAACTTCACGTGGTTGGATTATCACGATTTTTATGTAAACAACTTCTATATTCTGGTTATTTATTTAGTCGTTCAATTTGGTTTCATCAGAGCAACCCAAAGGCATTGATTCTAGATGGAATCGTTGTTTTGGGTAGAGCATCCTAAGCGGCATTCACTCATAATTGGAGCGGCTTATCAAAGCTCTAACTCCTATGTCGATGAGAGAGCAGCTTAATAGCAGAGCTCCCCATAAGAAAACGCCGTTTATTGTTTGATGTGGGGGAATTCACTAAGGTAGGACAATGGACTGTAGTTGTGGTTGCATCACATGTATTGTGAAAAGAGAACACCACTGAGTACTTTCAAAAATCTTATAATTCATTCTTAAATTGTTAAAATATTTCACAATGCACTTGGTATAACTGATCGCGTTTTTACAATATCTTACGGGTATCTGACTGTGTACGATAATTACAAAATTTGCTTTAAATTAAATGCCTGTAACTATTCGACATCCGATGACTTTGAGATCACAGTAACAAGAATCTTTAACTAAATCTGTATATCTTTATTTCACTTCTAATTCTATATATGTATACAAAAATTTGTGCTCATTCTATATCATTATCGATTGTACATATGTATAATTACTTACGGTGCATAATAGGTTGTTTCGTAATAACATTTCGGTTGAGGTGCAATATGCCTGTGGTTAAGTCCATTTTTTAATATTTTCTAGTTTTGTAAATTTTAATGGTATACACCATATTCTTCTTAGTTATTAAAGGATTTACTCGTTACTTTGTTTTTTCTAGGACAGACAGCAATTTTGTTATACCTTCTGAATATGTTGTATAATAATTCAGAAGCCATTGTGAATAAGTCCACACTTTTATCAATATTCGTATACATAAAATTTGAAATAAAAACTAAATTATTCTTCTTTTTCTATATTTGTTGGTAACACTAAAAATAACAAATTCATAGTAACTGTCACTGTTAGTCATGGGCAGAATGATTAGGTTGATTAGAGTTTGTGCTATCAAAAGACAACAACCCAAAAATAACACCAAAAGACTAAGATCTGAGTCTTTTGAATATTTTATTAGACTTAACGGCAAAGAAGTTGGTGTTTGTAAAAATTATTTTAAAGAAACATACCAAATAAGTAACGGGCGACTATATAATTGTTGTTCAAAGGAAGATCTGAAGGACCACCACGGGCATCATATTCCAGGTAACAAAATAGATGATTTCCATGTAATAAACCATATAAGTTCATTTCCTGCTATTTCGAGTCATTATACAAGAGCTCATAATCCCAGACGCTGGTTTAACTTACACTTTAAACAACCTTCAAAATATACTTGCCAAAAATATGATTATTTGGTAATTAAAAATCAATCTATAACAAATGCAGAAAAATATGCTGCTGATGTTGAACACAACGAACACTTGCGAAATGCAGAAATTGCCCGTAATAGTATGGCTAATCATCGATTAAGAGCTTCAGACGAAAAGTACGTGTTTAGTTTTGATTTAGAATAAGCATTCGCATTTCAAAAGCTCTCCACATCGGTGGTTTATTACATGAGAAACTGATATGTATATAATTTTGGTTGTCATGATTTAAACACTAACGAGAGCTACATGTATGTTTGGCCTGTAACCCAACATCTCGGGGTTCACAAGAAGTGTCTACGTGTTTAACTAAACACATTAAATTATATGCAAAGGATTTTCTAAAAATTATAATGTATTCAGATTCGTGTACAGGACAGAATCGAAATATATGTATAAACTGTATTAAGCTTACTGAAATTAATTCAGAGTGAAGACGATAAAAACTGAATCAATTGAGCTTAAATGTTTATTAAGTGGGCACAGTTATTTGCCCAATGACGCTGATTTTGCAGTTATAGAAGCTCATGAAAAAAAAAAAATCAGCATATTTATAATCCTAGCGACTGGTATCACATAATTCAAAATAGTAAAAGAAAAAACCCTTTCACCGTTGTCGAAATGAATCACCAAGGTTTGCTTTCCACAAAACCATTAGAAGATGCTATTACCAACAGAAAAAAAAAATCTACAATTGGCTTAATATGCGGTGGATAAAACTAGAAAGATTAAGCCCAATCTGCATTAAATTCAAATATAATTTCGACGAGGATGACACCTTTTATGTAATTAATATAAAAAAAGCAAAAATAGGCAGGCAAGTAATCTGAAAAAATATAAATCAACTATTATTGTATCCTAATGGCAGAAAACTTTCAAAAGCAACTAGAAGAGACATAATGAGTTTATTAAAATATATAGCTCCAATAAAACACGACTTTTACAGGATATTAAGAACCACACGTGGAGACCAACATTTATATTTTGATAACTGGGAAGAAGAAGATGTTCGTTATGATGAATAAACATAAGATTTATCACAGCAAATGTTATCGTATTATTGTTACATATACGAGTATTTCTTATTTTTTCAGCTGCCAAAAGGTATAAGTCCCAAAGTTTTTAAGTTGCATCCATTGTCCCAATAAATTTTTATATTTTTTTATACATAAACTGTACATATTTTGTTTTGTTGCATAGCCTACCCTTAAAAAAAAACTTTATATGCTTTTGTGATCAAATTAATATACCAAAAATTAAAAAAATTAATGTATTAAAAAACATCAATTTTCTCAAATTTTGTTTTCTGGACTTAACCGCATTGGCTTCTGAGCGACTCCTCATGACCCATATTAATACTTTGTTTATGCGAACAACTTGATGTCGCTGACCGCACTTGCATGAGTCGAAATTGTTTAGTTGTACATTCTTATGATTTTGGGTTTTGCAAGATATTGCGCCCATCTGTAATGCATGACCCACATCATTGTTTGTTTATGTACATAGTACGTTGCAAGATATTGGATATTGCAAGACATTTGTAGTTAATTGCTGGGCATATTACATTATTTCACTAATCGCTTTTGGGCGTTATTTCCCGGAGCCGTATAAACTTCTGCTTTTGTAACTGGCACCCAAATATAAAATTATAAAAAAAGAGATCCTGGAGTAAAGTCAAGGTAGCCATATACAACATAGACTAATGAAGTACCCCCCGAATTAATAAAGATTTATGATAATGATGACAATGTAAATAGTTCGGCAATAATCAGCAATACCGAAAATAGCAATAAAAACTTTACACTCGACAGCAGTTTCAATTTTCCAATCAATTACATTTCGCAATTACTTAGTTCTCACAAAGTCATAGGATTAACTAATAAACCCTAATTACTGTAAGTAGAACCAATAAAACTGTTGCTAATTGCGAATTTTTCAACTCCAGCAAACAAGCATAGTACACGCCGGTAACTATAGTACATTACTCATGACTTCCATCCATCCGTCACGCTCCACTCCACAGTATCTCATGGTATCGATTTATTTCGACAGTTTTCTTAACTTTGACTACATAGTCAACTTTCCGCAAAGTTATTTTCGGTCATTAATTAACGCATTTGAAATTGTTTTTTGTTATTGTTACGTCGTCGGTCGTTCCGGACGCTGTATAGATGTGACATGTGAGATGTAGACGATCTAGAGAAAGAAAACAACTTCTAGTAAAAGAGGGATATTTTTTCGGTCTCTGAAACTAGATAACGAGAAAAACAAGGACTTTAGCAACAAAATTAATGTGAACTTTTCCCTAAGATTAATTGATGGTACGGCAAATTATTAAAGACGTTTAGATGGGAGTTATTAGGCTTTGCTTTTAGCAGTCAAAAGGTGACAATATATCTTGTGTACACGTAAGTATAAGAAAGCTACTTAGTTCGACTAAAAGGGAACATTTTCCACCCATAACAGATTCAAGAGCTTTCGATTATTTATGTATGCACTTATCAATAGGAAAGAGAAAAAAACTGATCAAAAAATTTAAATATTCAAATTAACTGTCAGGATGTTCCCTCAAAGCGAATTTTAGATGCTGCTCTCCCTTGCTACCTCCCTCCACTTATAACGCCGTGAATAACACTTTAAGAGAATTTTTTCAGATTCCCCTCTTCTCTTATTATTTTTTGGGAACTCATCATGAGTTCAAAAAATTTCATCCGCTCTCATTTCCCCTTGAAATATAAAAGTTTCACGTTTCATTCATCTAAACATGCTTCATGCGCATGTTCTTGATTTGTTTATTATTCAGGACTCTGTTTCTGCAACTGATGTCACGAGAGGCAAGACAGAAGGACCTCATGATGCACAGACAAATGACAGTGTATAAAAGTTCATAAGGACTCCTCACTCTTTGGAAAATGTAGCGCGCAACCCTTTCAAAATCTCAATCCCTCCCCCTCACCCGTTTTCCTAGCATACCTGTCAGGTATAAGCCGAAGTAGTGGAGAACACTGCCGGTTTCAAGTTGTGGCGGGTGTGAAATGAAAATAAATTGACTGCACATTAAGAGATCTCGTAAAATTTATTATCTGTGCAGCAAATTGTGTGGTTGGTGAATTTTTAAAGTGCTGGGCATGAAAGCGTGACTTGAAATATTGTGCAAATTATGAGTACAAGGAGGTTTTTGAAGGACTATTATTACTTCTGTTCCCTATGTTACGGCTCTCATTAAGAAAATAGAACGTTTTAAGTAAATCCGCTTGAGGACTTTGAGTGTTATGACCAGTAAAGGACGTATTCAGCCAAGTAAAAGGAATGAAAATGGAAAGGGGCCGCATTCGCAGGGTGTTGCCTAAGTTATTGTGTCAATGTGGTAACGGCTGTAAAACTAATGGAAATATTAATAACATCACGGTAAAACGTGGTTTAGATGAATAATATAAAAAACTAATAAATTTCTGGATGCCCGTCTATCCACCTGATATTTTTCTTCCTTCATCATTCCCTTTGTGTACCTACATAGGGTTTTCACATAGCCCTTTCACCAAACTCTGTTCTGGGTGGGTTATTCTTTCGACTTTCGCCAAAGTTTTTCTACTTTCATTTATTTCTTTATTAACCTTCTCCATGTAAGTTCTTGATCCCCGTACTGGAATTCTAATTGAAGTAGAATTGACCTCGAGTTGAATATTCTGAGTTTAGTATTCCTGGTAAGATGGGAAGATTTCCAATCTCCTGAAAGCCTTGCTTTTTTCAACCTTTTTTCATTCTCTCTTCCACTTGAAGTATTACTGTAGTTGAATTCCGGCGTATCTTTATGTTGTTGAAAGTTATCTGGTTGATATTTGTCGGGTTCATTCTCATTATTTTGTTTTCCGTGTATTTTTGCTTAGACTTTTATCTCCCATCCCAGCGGGAAAATGATCGTGTATGAAAGTTGGTATGCAAGAATTCATTGAGGATAATAAGTACCAATGAAGAATATGTCTGTATATCCTGCAGAAAAGAAGCGAAACCCGACCTTGAAGCTAAAAATCATGTTAGGAACATAAGGTGCTTTCCTGTATACAATTTTTTTATTCTTCTTTAGTGCTATTAGAAAATAAGTTTGTTGCATTATATTTTGCAAAATAAGTTCAGATTAGAGATTCAGAAATTTGTTTAAATTCTCCACTTTTCATACAACTTTAGGCCCGACACCTCCAGACATGAAGGATGTCTTAACGATGCATTATAATACTCTGATCATTTTTTATTAACAATGTTTATTTCAATTAACCGGAGGAAAGTTTTGGCGATCTTTCTTGGGTGAAAAAGTGGAGTTTTCTACTTCTCGTGATTGTGTGTAATTGGTGCGTCGGGGTAAATGACACTCTATAAGAAAAATATTTACAATAGAGCATTAGGCCATTAGGCCACTGGAGAAAGAACTGCACAAATATATGCTAAATGTAGTAATTGGAGTGTGTGTGACACTAGTGCATAAAAATGGGCTTTCCGGCGGCAAAAACGTCTCGAGAAAATTCCGGGGCTCTCAAAGAATATTGAGAAAAGTTTCTTCTATAAACTGTAGCTGGTAGTGAGCTGAGCCGAACACTGAAACCCGTTTTCCGATCTGACATAACACTACCGAGTTAGAGCCGATCTAAGGTGCGAAAAAATCTAGTACTTCAGCTCTAATAAAAAAGAAGAAAGTACTAAAAAAATTGAGTATGGGGATGGCTATTTAAGCCTCCGCGTATAGGAGTGTGGGTACTCAAAATTCTTCTCAGAACCTAAGGAATTTGATTCTGTACTAGATTTTTTGAAATGTACTAGACCAAAATTTGACCTCCCACCCCGAGCCTTCATCTGCTTAATTGAAAAAAACATTGTTAATAAAATATATTCAGAGTATCATAATGCATCGTTTAAGATATCTCTCATGTCTCGAGGTATCGAGCCTAAAATGGGCATTCCACTTTCCAAATATTTTCCTGGTAATAACCGATTAGGCTTCCTTTTCTATCCAAACTGTATTCCTTTTTGCTGGGGCGCTTCTATTCAACTTGAATCGAGTAAAGTCATAGACTTCAAGTCTTTGAGTAAAGTCGAAACGACTTCAAATTTCAAATAGTTGAAGAACATTAGTCGCAGTGAATGCGAGGCCAACGCCTGTACACCCCTCCACAGATCAAATCTACATAAAAAAAGTTCTTATTAGAAGTTTATCATGAAATTAATAAAAAGTTGTTTCGATGTTACTTGATTCAAATACCGCCCAGGAATGCTGAAAAATTGAAATGAATTTTATATTCAGCAAAGATTTCCTTGGTTATTTTTCATCAAGGATATTTTTCATTATTGTTCCCTGAAGCTTTCTTCGATTACTGTTCACCGACTTTTTCTTCAAATATTTAACATCAATATTATTTTCCATAATAATTCAGCGACGATTTCATCGACATTTACTCCCGTAGAAAGCCTCACACCCTCACTAGGACATCGTGTCTTAAATTCATCGAAGTTTTCGTTCAGAAATGGATCGATGATAAATAGAAAAAGCTGCAACGCGGCTTCGGAGCGGTATTGCATCCATTTTTTTTTTATTACAGAACAGATACCAATTGCCCCGACGAAGAGGAACAGGAGGCCGATGACGAAACCAACGATGCAACCTGGGAAGATTTAATAATAGACGAATCTACGAATTTTTTGCAACAAATTTCAACTCCTCCTAAATGTCGGGATGTAACACCAGAAGCTGGAAGTTCGGAAGCAATGAATTCCAGTTCGTCTGCCTCACTGAGAGGTTCCAACTCTACTTGCCGTTATCGTTTGGACAAAAACCCAAAACTGGGAACCAACGGGACGTCATTCTGAAGGAAATTACTTCGAAATTTAATAATTTCCTCGACAATGCAACATCTTTCGTTGGAAGTAGGGAAAGTGCAACTCCAGTCGAACTGTTTTTTAAAAGTATCGCAAAACAAGTCGACAAGGCGAATGTTGACTTCAGCACATGGTGCGAAATCCAGTCGGATATTATAGAAATAATTAGAAATAAGTTAAACAAAACATTCTGAATCTTTTTTAGGAAAAAATATATAATATAAATCTCAAATTCCGTTTTTTTACAATTCCTTACTTAACAAATATTCAGCTATAGTAAAAGCTTGTCTTATGGAGTTTGATGTTTGGAATCGGCAGGTATTATGCAAAGGTCTAACTTCTTTTCTCCAAAGTCCTTCAATTACAACATCTCCATTGTATTGATTTGCAAAATTTTGTGACAGTATGAACCATCATGAAATTTGACAAAGTTGTGTAGAGCCACAGCAGCTTTAATGGTTTTATGCACATTCTCGGGATTACAGTTAATTGTAGATAAAAGAATTCTCCATCTTGCAGAAAGGATCCCGAATGTGTTTTCAATCCTACAACGTGCTCGAGAAAGTTGCTTATTGAAATTTGCTTTCAGCGGCGGCAAGAGTATCCCTGGATATGGACGCATCAAATTTGATTTTAGGGGGAATGCTGCATCGGCGACAAAAAACTGCGGTAAAAATATATCGCTATCTGGTAGCTGCCTTGGTGGTGGCAAGTTCATTGTTTGATTTACAATTCTTTTACCAAATGTAGAAGCTGAGAAAATACAGTCATCACTTTGGCTTCCGAATGCCCATTATCCACCAAGGTAAAAGGTAAAAGTATAATTTGCATCGCATATGGCTAGTAAAACTATACTATGTGCTTTTCTGTAATTAAAATAAAGAGAACTGAATTAGGAGGGCACTTTATATTTATATGCTTTCCGTCTATTGCTCCGACGCAGTTGGGTAAATTAGTCTGTTGAAAGAAATCTTCTCTTATTCTCCGCCATACATCTTCGCACGGAGGGGCTAAATATGTTGATGCGAGTTCCTCCAAATTGCCTCGCAAGTTGCCAAAGTTATTTTTGGAACTGTAGAAACACCTATCCTAAATGCCCACGCTAAAACTTGCCTTGGTGAACCTTGCGCCAAATATCTAAAATTTAAAACTCATAATGTTTTATAGAAGTATATTTAATATTTGTTGCTCTCTATTGGAACATTTCTGAAGTTTCCCTTTCAATAAATATAAAAGAAAATCGAATTGAGTAACACCCATTCTTACAACTTTCCGCAATCTGTGGTCATCTTTCTCTTTAAATACTTTGAAAATTGTATTAAAAAATCCTCGCAACTCTCGCTCTTCAGCAGTATTGTTTTCTTGTATCGAAATAGTTCGCATATTAAATGCAAAATCAATTTATGTATGCTAAATAAGCAGCACATACAACAATAACGAACTCGATTTCATTCATATTTTTGTACAAAAATGCTATACACCTTATTACAATTTATTTAGATATTAAATTTTTTTTTAAATTTCTATACTGCTCCGCAAACAAACTTCAGAAAATGTCAAATAGGCTGTCAAAATGAAGGCGCTGCTGTTAATGTGGCACACATGTGCAGTGAGGTCGACTTTACTGCAAAGTGGAAGTTACTGCGTTGAATGTGTTTCAGGCTTATGGCTACGCACAAGTCCAGCGAAATGCTTCCGCTTCGTGCTACTAGCAAAATCGGCTTGAGGTGACTGTCCTGAAGGTAATAGATTTCGGGTGAATGTAGGAATGGTGTGGGAATCGGAATTGGTTTGGAGTGAGCTCTTGGTTTGGTTCGAGGTTGCACTATTGTTTGATGTGTACTCCTAGCACGGAACAGCTGACGGATTAATGTCAATTGTTTGTGGTTAATGCTTTGAGGAGCCTCCTCAAAGGGTTATTGTTATTGTATTGTTATTGTAATCGTGTTGAAAGTTTTACTTTGATGGTGGATTGGTTTTATATAACAGCTTCCGTATAGTTTTTTGAACTTGTCCGCTCGGAAAGATGTTTCCTCAATTTCGTTAAGGAGTGCTTTACAAGATCGGCTTTCTTATCCGCTGTATCGAGAACTGTAAATGATGGAACAGTCTGGTGGAAAAGGTTGCTGTAACCGATGATGGTCAACTTTTTTTGCCAGCTTGGTCGAGTATCTGAAAATCTTCGTTGAGTCTAACCCCCGTACATGGGATGAACATCTTAGGGCAGCAATGTTCGTATGAAATAATAGCAAACATAGAGGAACTAAGCTAACGCCTATGGACTGTTTGTTCGGGTTTACTGCGGAAATTCCTAACAATTTGCAACGAGAGCCTGAACCAGTATACAACTTTGAAGGCTATTACTTTAATCGATTTTCTGAGGTACTGCGATGACAACCTATTAAACTTGTGCAGTTTCAAAGGTAAAAATAAAGAGGGTAGGTGCAATTGCTGGGATAGTTTATTTAAAAGAAATATAATAGACGTCCAGGAAGAAATCTCTGAATTGACATCCTTCTTAGCGCGACATCGCAAAAAACGAGGGTTATTGGAAATTGGTGGGAAAGTGAGCAAGTTTTTGTTTGGTACAATGGATAATGACGATGCCAACAATATCTACAGTCGCCTTGACACGTTAGAAAACCAAGAAGATCAATCCATTCATCTTCTGGAAAGACAACTCACTTTAATGAAGTCAAATTTTGAATCGCTATCGTCGCCAATACTAGACTTGACAAAAAATCAGGACCATTTAATACAGGTGGTAAATAGTTTTCTTCTAGAAGTTAATGGCACTATGAGCGAGTTTGACGTGGAAATTCATAGAAATAGAATACAAGCTGAACTGAACGACATTATTCTGACAATGTTATCTCAGTTACAGCATGTACAAAACACTCTTTCGAAAATTTTCACAATTATAAATGCCTTCCTACAACACCGATTACACCCACTTCTTTTACGTTCAGAGAACTTGGAAAATTTATATAGCAAAATAACCCTATATTCCCAGATTAACCATTTACTTCGAGATACTTCCATTATTAATGAGGTAATATCGGTACAAAGCCTCTACCTGCCCTATCATATACTTATTAAAATTGTTATACCCGTAGGTACCCCGCCAGATTTTTACATCAACAAAATTCAACCCCTTCCGTTCCAAAAAACCGATGGAGTCTACGCTTTGTTAGATATTGACGCCGATTATCTTTTCAAAAATAATATTACTCAGCAGACCGTCGTTATGTTTCAAAGTGAGCTCAATACTTTATGTCGTCTTCTATCTACATATCGAGAAACTGAACTCTATCTCTGCAGACAGAGTAAGACCCATTCTATTGACCACCAATTACAGGAATCATGTGTTAACAGCCTTTATAAAAGCCAAAATGAAAATGTCCTCACATGTCCAGTAAAATTATTACCTCAGCCACGCAATGTTGTGACAGAATTATCCGCCCCCAACCACTGGCTGTTTGTATTCCACGAAGACAAAATTCTACAAGCTCAATGTCCAAACAGAGTTTTCCAAAAGACTCTCTCCGGGCCTGGCATCTTACATCTTAATGCGCATCTTGCAAATTTACCCTAGGACACAGCGAGCTCCCCGCAAGAGGTAACTCAATTAATGTACTAAATACGTACGTGTATGCAAACCTTTCCCTTCCCAAATTAAATTTCGAGGACTCCTCACTCAGGCTATCTATCTTTAACGCAACCAAACTAAGAAATCTAACCATATCCTCATCACACCCCAACTTTCAAGAAGTACTTAAAAAGCTGCTCTAAATTTCAAAGAATTAGAATGAAATAAGGCATGCAAAACACGAAAAGGTACAGTCTGCTCATAAAATTTTTACATATACTAACACCGGGATTCTCTCGTTAGTAACTGCCTTTCTAATAGTCGTAGGAATTTATTTATATTGGAAGGGAAAAGCATCCTCAAAAATATCAAAATCACGTTCTACGATAAATATATCCTCTCCAATAATAACATCATCAACCCTCACTGCTATCCCACACGAGGTTGCCACCATTTCTTCAATGGAAACACCCAGAACGCATCCAAACACGGAAGGAATTTATGAATTGCCTATAGAACTTGCACCAGCACCACCAATCCTTAAAAACAACTATCGGAAATCGTTCCGCATTCCCTCACACACAGTCTTCAATTATTTGATTCCATTATATTAAAAAATAAAGAAGTGAAAAGAATCTCTATAGAAACTAGATTTAGCATTTAAAAATTATTGTAACACATTTTTGGATACGTTAATGTACTAGAATAACTAAGTTAAAAATGAAAAAAATAATTTTGTTGCAAAAAAAAAATTGTAACAATTAGTTTTAATTATTATTAGAAATTTTTCTTTTTTTTTATTATTATTATACCGCTGAAGATATATAAAATACAAAATATATAATTTTCTCCTAAGTTAATCAATATACCTGTATTTGTTAATAGTTCAGATGATCAAGCTACTCGTAACTTCTGTGCCAGCAGCATAACTTTTTTCCTATGTTACATTGCTACTAGTTTAATTCCTTCTCTCGACGAAAAATGATACTAATCTTTAGTATCATTTTTCTTTTACATTGGGGGGAAGGAGTGTTGTATAATCGTTTCATCATTTATCAATGATTAATGTCAAAACGTTTTCCAAAAACTTCTTAATGTTACAAATTAATCCATATGTAAATAAAACAAAAGCATTTTACGTGCACTGATCAGTGCCCGGTCAGCATAAATAAAAAATGACTTGGTGGCTGATCAGAATTTATTGCAGAGTGCCTTACCGTCGCAATAATGACCTATTTCGCAGGCAAACAAAGCGAAGTAGGAAATAAAAATAATCTTGTTTGGAAACATCAAAAAATTCTGGCACAGAAATTACGTGTAGCCGATTCTGCATTTTTTTTTTTAATAAACTGATTAATATCGTGTGCAGTAGAATAAGTTGAGTTACTTTTGAGTCTTGAGAGCTAGCAGAGCTAGTTTTTACCAATAGAATGAGTCGGATTAATTAAGTTTTAGTCGAAAGAATAGTTTCATATGGATAATTGTTTCGAGAGTTATAAAGTAAAAAAATTACTAGAGAAATAAAAAGTGAAATTTGATTTGTGTAATTACAACAAACATAAAAAGTTAAACTGTGAGACTTGAGTTGTGTTTCCATATTTCCATACAAATACTCGGTTGTGATTAATTCGGCTTTTGTAAATCATAGTTAAAGCCCACACATCCCTTTTTCGCGGTGTATAAAATCCAAACACCACAAACCATTACTAATAGGAAACTTGCTAATTTTGTAACTACATCTTTTAGGATAAATAAACATGGAAATTACTACTTTTATGATATAAGGAAGAAAAAAAGCTACAAATATTCAGTTAAGAGAAGATTCTTTGCGTTTCATATATTGTATGAGCTGTTTTTAGGTGAAAATCCATTTCTTTTTCCTCACGAATTTCGAAGCCATTATAGTACATAGATTCCAGCATTGCAGAAATATATCTGAATTAGTATGTCCTACAAACTGTGTTCCTTTTTTGCTGACTTTTAATATAAACATTCGAGTATCACTCTCTAGAAAGGAGGAAGTTAATTTGCGGTTTTCTTTAATACTGCTGATCTTAAGATAATGACTTATGAAATCCTTGTGGAGATATATTTACCTTCTTTACTAATTCATTATTGCTACGAACTTATAAAATTTCTAAAACATTTATACAGGGGGCAAGTAGAAGATTTACGAGAAATTGAAAGAAACCAGGAGAAAATGTTGAAATAAGTAATCTAATCACCTTAAGTGCTTCACAGTATATCTACAAACTTACATATATTAACCATCCTCATATATGTATGTATGTATAGGAAGTATTTCTTTATAAAAAGAAAAACCTTTGAATGTATGGCGTTGAACTTTCCTCCCTTTTCTTGGAGAATGCTTTCAAGACAAATATTCGATTTTACCCAAGCGCACATAAATCTGATTTCCTGATAAATGAATTGTGTAAATAGCTCTCTGGAGAAGCTGAGGCTGTTGTTGGCTGTTGCGGTCCGTAAATGAATATATTACCGGCACATTTTTGTGGTGAACATGTAGAAATTAAACAGAGAAGAGTGTGAACCGAACCAATATGGAGCGCTACATTAAGGCAAGCTGATAGGCATGAAGGAAAGCACCTCCTCTTGGAATTTTCAAATTATTTCCATGTGGTATTTATTCGATCAAAAGTTCTGAAATAAACACAAAACTTCGTTAATAATAATATAGTAATATTTTTTCTTCCAGGTACCATTTAAATGTAATTAAAATTATGTAATTACAAATTACACACGAATATAAGAAGTGTAAGGAAAGTAGAAGTATCGTCAAGTAGGTAAAGGTCCGGTGAAAATCTATGTATTTGTGTGACTGATGTTTTCAGCGTTAAGTTACTTTTTTGTACTAATTGAAAAATATCTCCATCTTCTTCCAACTCTTACAATAGTTTGTGTAATATTTTCTTCCTCGCACACCACAAATTTTGTTCATTTAAACCACAAGAACACCACAAAAATAACAATAAATGTTTGACACGTTTCAACTTTTTAACACAATTTAGTTGGTATAGTCAAATTTCAAAATAATATTTATACCGGCGGACGAAAGAGTGATCTTATAACGGTCGGTTTATTTAGTAACAGTTGTCTCAGAAATTAATAGAAAACAATTTTTTTCTGCAACTATGAGACTGGCAGTTCTCTGGCGGTCTTTTTCGCACATTTTGGGCTATACTTTTATAAAAAACACACACAATAAAAAAAAAACATTTTTTTGAGGCTGTCCACATCATCCTCATTAAAAATAAAAAAAAAAATATATTTCAAAATCTTTGGCTATCGAAATATTTGCAAGTCACGCAGATCTAACATCTGACAAATTTCAAATTCCTACGTAACGACATTTCCCAGTAAAACCTCTGTGACAGACAGACTGATGGACGCAAGAGTGATCTTTTTTCTCCTGTTTATGGTTTAAGGCTTTGTACCTCAGGAAGTTGAAGGTTGCTTCGTATACCAGAATTAACTCTGGTTTCTTTATTAAAAAATAATATCCTCCATTTTGGAGTGAAATTCACTCCTAATATGGGCAAATATTCAAAAATCCATTTTTCGTTCCTAGAACTTTTCATAATGTTGTAATTACTCACTTTCGAAGTAAACTTCACTCATAATAAAAGTAATTGCTCACGCATCCATTTAATAATCCATAATCTTTAATTTACTTATGAATTACCACAATTTCATGTTATTTAATGTCATACATTTCGAATTATATAAATTTAAATTTCTGTACTTCAAATATGAATTGTAAAACATCTTGATTTCGAATTCAATGTTATTGTACATTAGGGTGGCCTAAAAAATAAAAGTGTTAAAATGTCTAAATGATCATTCAGAATTTGTTAGCTAATATAATTTTAAACTTTTATGCAACATTTTAGTGAAATTCATTAATGTTTAGGGGTCGCTCAAATCGAAAATAGTGTTTTTTTGGCTGTTTTGGGCTTTCAGGAAAACTGTTTCAACATTTTCTGTCATAACTTTTTAATTTGACGATATTTTTTCTTAATAAATAGAAAGCCGTAATGAGTTTTTTACTCTCTTAAGATCTGTACAATATACGAGTCTACAAGCAATTCTCAACCTACTACATATGTTATGTTCATAGCGTACTGCATGCAGCAGTATGCTACACTGAGCTGAGGACACGTATACGCCGGCTTCATGAGTGGTGAAGAAAAGACGGACGAGATGCGACGAGAGAAAAAGAAGAAGAAGAATGTCGACATCTGTCTTGTTGTTCAAGTGAATCACGTGAGTGCAAGTCATACAGTGAAGAAAAATCGAAATTTTTTTATAACATCGGCAGCGGAATTACAATTCCTCACGTAAGTTTCGATAATATATGAACATATTAAAGAATTACCCTACTAATTGTTGGAATACTCACGCAATATAGGGGCTTCGATTTGGGCAATTACTTTATAGAATAGACAAGAGACTACATCCATATGCAGTAGCCACATTTTCATCGAGGAAAATTTCAATAAACCTGCCCAGACAGGGAAATGCAAGGCAGGGCCGCGCGTTTTGGTCTCCTTGAACCACGCGTGATAGATTGGATGCAGTTTATGAATTCAAAAAAACCATCGAACACAGGCCACTTTTAGGGACACTGACATCTATCTGCCCTCAGTGTCGATTAGGTGGTTGGAGCAGAGAAAGCCAACCATCAGCGCCTCCCCAATGGATGTAGGTAAGTGATGTAAAAGTCTCTTACGGACTGCATGTGTGCTACAGCCTTTTGTATAGCCAGGAACGAATTGATTTTGTATATGGTTGGTGGCAGCGGAAGGTTTTCGTGGAACCTCCCCACACTCTCCGCCAATAGCCGAGGCGAGCTAGCGTGCCGCCCTACAGTCAACGCTGTCCACCGAATGATCTGTCAGCTCATGCTGACAGTCTGGACTTCACGTCCAAGTCAAGTCACTCTCTACATACTACCATAACACATATGAGCAGAGAAAAATGATTCACTTTTAGAATTTTTAATAAATTTATGTGTATCCACCAGCAAGTTTTTGGGATCTGAGTTCACTGTAGTGTAGATAGCAGACAGTTTCAGGATGTCATTGATGTCCTGATGAGATAGTCCTCTTACTGCTGAGAGAAACACATTACACAAAGTACCAATACTCTCAAAAAACTTCTTCATGGAATTTTTTGATCTTCGGCTTTACACCAGAAACTGATAGTACCTCGGTTCTTGTCTTTTAATATTTTTTCTTGATTTTTTTTTTTAAATTTAATGGAACTTAATTATGAACTCACTGTAATAAAAGTCCTTTTAGAAAATTAAAGTCTTCTATTTTTTATAAATTTTCCAAAACGAAAATTCGGACCGGGAACTCCAAATTTTTGACTGCTTGTAATTTTTTTGTAAGGAAAAGTGGCACGCGGGTATACTTTTATTGTATGTCTATACTAGAGATAAAACGGATATCCGATAACTATCCGGTATCTGGCCTATCCGGACTAAATTATTTAGGCGGTTGAATACCGGATAGTAACTCAATATTCGGCCGGATACCGATCGATTATCTTTCTAGCGGCTATAGCTTAAGGGGCTCATGTAGTGTATGAACTGTTCTCAAAATGCGATTATCGAAAGTGTAGCATTTTTACAAAATACAAAAAATATTTGACGGACTCTCTCACTAATACATGCGAGTTCTAACTTAGTCCTTACATTCTAAAATATTTACAGTATTCTTATGTAAAACTGACATATTCAGGTACTATTCATACCGAGTACCGAGAAAAAGTCTTCTGATAACCTTACGCTTGCGTTCCTATCTTCCCAATCGTATTCAAATTCTTATACCTTTGTGAAAGATCCGATGAATTCGAAGCAATCTACGCCTACAGATTCGGACTACAACTGCACATACACACATGCAACTATTACTCAGATATTACAACTATTTTATTATTTTGTTAAGTAATGTATATGTATAGTAAGTGTAGGTTTTGGGAAGGTAAGGAGCCAAGCTTAAAATTACCGAATGACTATTTTCCTGTATGGATAGTAGTTTAAGGTCTATAGCATACATATAAAATCAATGTCTAGTCACTTTTCCATGTTTTAGATAATCCAAACAGCACTCTGTATGAATGGCACCTAAACCTTCCCTACAATGTAAAAATTGTTTGTAGTTACTTAAAGCGTGGACACTTATAATGCTAATGCTCTAAAAATAAATATATATTGAAATAATAATAATTATTATATAATTTTGAACTATGTGCATTATATATTTTAATTTCATTGTCAAGATAAGAGTCATAGCTTTAATTTAGTGGTAATCATTTTTATGTACGGTAGATAGTTTGGGTGCTAGTAAAGTGTAATGATAAATTTTAGCGAAATTTTACCAATTTGCCATACAAAACAGGCCGATCGAAAAATTAACCCACTTTTGTGTGTGTTAGTGAGTCTCTCATGTTTTGTAGATTCTATAAAAATCCCAGTGAAATAAGCAAAGTATTATGATCGCATGTGAATCCGACTTCAGAAATTATGGTCCAAATGGAACATCTTTCTAGCGATCTCCAAGACAACTATGTGTCAAAATTGGGTGTTGTATAGCTGTCAAGAAAGTGCTACGTTGGCGGAACGAAAACGATTGGGGAAGAAAGATACCGGAAACTAGGATTGAGGATTGATCCCGCCTTGACAGAGAGTTTTGGGTTGAGCGTTGCTGTTGAAGAATTTTGCAAAAAAGTTCAGAGAAAAATAAAATAAATAAATCTCTAGATAAAATAAATTGGTGAGCATATTAGAAAAAGCATTCTTAGTGAAAAGTCACTTCACAGTTATCAGTCGATTAGTCGTTTAGGTTAAGTTAGGTTAGGTTAGGTTAAGGTAGGTTAGGTTAGTTAAGGTTAGATTGGATTAGGTTAGATTAAGAGTAGGGGCGACTAGGCTATTAGGACATATTGACACCGCGACCATAGTCTTCTAAAGTGGTTAAACCAAAATCTAGTCTGCTCTGCTTCTATGTATCACCTTCCTCTTCGCATAGTTGCTACAGTTCGCTGTTGGATTTGCCTGTCTTCTTCAAAATTAAAGGAAGGGAAGGTCCAGTGACTGCGTCAGTAAATAGCCTGGGCAACTGTCTACTAAGACTAATTAGTTGGCGTATCTTGAGAGAAGAGAGGTGAAAACTGTATCACCTGACTCGGACTATGTACGCTACGCTAGAGGAGATCCACTTACCTGTTTTTCCATTTATGCAGATCCCCCTTAAAGTGGCTTTTTGATATGCCAAATGTTTGGTATGGAATGTCGACTGTAGTTTTAGCCAGATCGTCCGCTTTTTCATTACCGTCCACTCCTTTCTGTCCAAGAACCCAATGCAAAGTTACTTTATTGTCCCCAGCAGAAACAAGAGTTTTGACTGGTAGCTCTAGGCTAGTTTCGACTCACAGTTTTGAGAGGGTACATTCAGGAGCGCAGCTTGGCGGCTGTTTGAACTAATGCAAATGTTGCAGTTCTTGTTTGGGCGTCCCTATAACACAAACTTCCGCCTAGAAAAGGAAAGGCGAGGCACCAAGCGGAATGAAGAGTTTCACTTCTACCAACCATTCTTGCGCCTGTCTTGCCAATCTTCCTGGATCCGTCACTGTACCAGACGTGGGTCCGTTGTAGAAACTAGAACTCTCTGTCTGGTAACCTGTTTTAAAGGAAAATCGTTTGGCCATCAGTAAGCTAAACAATCAGAAAAAATCAACAGCTCATGTCTTACACAATTTTGTTACCAAGATTGAAAAAGCAATTTCACGGATAGAAGTAGCATTTTCTTCTATCCTCGATATCGAAGGCGCTTCCGATAATAAATTGCTGCGAGATTGCCTCAATAGTAAGTCGAATGGATAAGCTGCATGCTTCAAAATCGAAAGATTACCCCTTCCAGTAGGGAGTGAAGCTTTCGAAATTAGTGTATACAGGGGCTGCCCATAGGTTGGAGTTTTATCGGCTCTTTTGTGGTCGATGATGAAACACGAGCTCCTGGAAAATCTCTCAAACATGGGATATGATGTACTAAGTTTCGCTGATGACGTAGTCATAAAAATAAGAGGCAAGCATGATGATGGTACGATATCGGACCTAATGCAAGGAGTCCTAAACACTGTTTCTGGCTGATAAAAAAACGAAGGTATGAACATTAATCCAAGCAATGCCCTTTCACAAGGAGAACGAAATTTAATTCAAAGACACCTTCCTTGCACGGAACGAGCGCTTTCCTACACCTCTGTCGTTGGCCCATCATTATCAATAGCACTGTCGTATAATGGACTAAAACAGGAAAGACTAACTTTATTTACACAGGTTACAAAAATAACAGGTGCTATGAGGACCTGCTCCACATCAGCCTAAGAACTTGTTTTGAGCTTGGCTCCTTTTCATTATTTCATTAAAAATGACGCTGCTCTTAGTGCTAAGGTGCTAAATGTCAGCTTCAGTCGGTCATCAGAAATTTCTTGCAAAATTTCAAAATGACTAAAGAGCTTCTAAGTTGTCAGACACCATGTCCAAGACTCTTAGATTTGGGCGCCACTTGGAACTAGTTATAGAAGACCGCCAAGACTGGAAAAACAGTGGTCCGAGTTTCCCACGCGGATCACCAGTCTGGAACGCAGAGGAATGTAGGAAAGAAACTGGTGGGTGTGGGAGTTTGTGGATCGAGATCTAAATTACACAAGGTACTGGGATCCTACTTAACTGTTTTAAATCAGAAATCCATGCCATAGAAACGTTCATTAGAATTCATGTACAAAGAGTATATCGACACGCAAACATATATAAGCTCCGACAGCCAGCCGCGATAAAGGGATTAAACTCCAACACCTTCATTTCAGAGCTGGTTTGGTACTGCAGGGATGTCCTGTATTTATTATCAGAGGATTACCCTTAGATGTGATCTAGGGCACGAGGGACATGAAGGTAATGGACCGCTGACTACATAGGCAGGAAAAGCAATGGAACACCAAAATAGAAAAGGCGCATTAGACACAATGGCAGACTGGACTAAGGCAAACGAAGAAGCTCGTTAACTTGCCATATAAAAATTTTAAAGATGTCATCGCACTAGATCAGGCTATTTACCTGCATAATAACTGCAATCATTGTCTGCTGTGGTACATGCTTAAGAAAAGAGCTGTTGTTGCAGATTCTGCAATGAATAATACGGCAGGGGCATATCAAAAATGATCTATTAGGTCGCAATGCAATGCCTTCCCACCCCACAATGAAAATGTAGGGAATAGTCCCTACAGTTTAGGGAATGTGCATCTAATTTATAAATATTATCTGTTGAGACATCGGTAATAATAAGATACTAGAATTTCTTCAAAATTGTCACGAATAAAATTTCATCTTTCTATGCAGGACTTAGCGTACCGACAAAAAAAAAACAGTCATTATCAAGTATAATGCTGATTTATTTGTGATGCCACCAGTGCGCCGACTTTTACTTGAAGTAATATATTAATATAATAATTATGCATAATACCCATTTCTAAATTTTTTCACCATTTAAACTCAGCAATCACCTGTACCAAAATGAATTTTGCAAATTAAATTTTTAAAGGTGTACTCACACCAGACTGAAGCTACTAAAATTTTTACTTTGTTGAGCGGGGGGTAAAGAGCTGCTGAGAAAATAATTCGATGAAATGCTGTGTGTTTGTGTTTATATAGCATTGCTCTCAATTCCCAAGAGGCTCAGACTACCACACTCATAGATTCAGTTCATTTACAACTAAATAGAAGGAAGGACTATGTAGAGGTGTCTATTGAAGCTAACATAATTTATGTTTTCCACTTCAATGAAAAATTTCGTTAGCTTTATGAATGCCCATTCAACATAGCATTTTATACAGAAAACACTGAGGGAAGAGAGGTTAAAACTCGCCCGTCAACTTTCGCGTCTGGAATTATGTTATGATATTCCATATCTCGACTGCTGAACTATATGTACACATAGTTAGTAGGAAAACTTTATTGGACTTACTTGAGGAGATGAAAGAAAAGGTAAACTAGAATACGAACTTCAAAATTTCATCTAGATATCGGGAAAGGATGAAAGTTCAAGGTAGTAAGAGGACTGCTTCGCTCTTATAGCGTACATTTCAGTCAGTAATTAATGGTTCTAAGAAAGTTTTGTATGCCTGGAAATCTTTTTATTTTGTTTCTCAAATTATTAATTTGTGTTTAAAAAATATTTATCGAATAGGAGCATTTAAAAATCCTTCTTATTATTAAAAATGTAATTGTAATGTAAATCAGTTGAAAGTTTCATACATTAGCTACGTAAATGCATAAAAGTTTCTTTTAAATGTTAAATAAATTTCACTCCGGCTGTTGAAATACGAAACAAGTGACTTTGTTTCAACTCTCCCCAACAGCGGGGCCAAAGAAAACAGTATATGGGTAGATTTGAAACCAATGTTGCCACAAGGGGTAGGAATAAAAGTAGCAAGACTCGAGAGAAAAAGTAGCAAAAAGAAGCAATCTTAATCTTAAGTATAAATTAATAGCAACATTTTATTTAAAAAAAAATATAAAATCTTTTTCTGTTAATAATAAAAAAAATTAAGACAATTCATAGAAAATAAAACTGAATAAGTCGCAGAATTAGAAAATATATGTAGTTTTATGTAATTACGGTGTCCAGACAAAGTATTTTTCTTTTTGACTTTCTACTTGCCCTTTTGCAAACATTATTCATTCAATGCTCTTTATGTCAAATTTATTTGACTTATTTGTTTTAGTTAGTTGGAGATCTGAGAAGACTCGTTCAGTGGCAGCAGAACTGTGCGTTAGACACATTAAATTCATTACGAAATCATAAAGTTCTAAAAAAATAATTATTGCCCCAAAGAGTTTTTAAAAAGTCGCATGCTCTATCGGGATCTATGTAGACACAAGTGTTTTAAAATGTCGCTTTTGAAATCGAAGCGTTTTCTTATTTGACTACACAATTCAACATAAAACGAAAAGATATGTGATCTTACAGTTGTCAAAACTGAATCCATTAAACCCTTTTCTGCAATAAATAAATCAACATTTGCACTGATGTATATCTCATTAAGCGGTAAATAATTCTCTTCATGTTGTAGGTCAATGTCATTCAGGCAATCTTAGTTATTTATTTAGTCAGGTTTAATGAAAAACGACTAAATTAACTTCTAATTTGTCTCAATTGTTTTGCATAATTATGTAAACTAAATTTTTCTCCTTGAAACTCTAAGTTAATAGTAGCTACAACTTGACAGATTTGTGACAAAAAGTAAAAATATGTATATTTTACTTAAAGGATTTCGTCTTCTAACGAACATGATATAATAAATAATTAAAGAGCTTGCTATTGCACCAAAATTCAGTCAACAACTTCCTTTAAAGATAGGCAGCTCGTTGGAGCTATATATGTCAAGGATTTTTTTCTGCTTTACACCAGCATAATCCTGAAATTTTCCAAGCTCCGATATTCTTTTAGAAAATTTATTTCGAACTTCTTCCACTTTGAGTATCTAATAAACTCGATTGTCTGAATTTATGTAAAAGTATCATTTTAGACAGATTAATAGAATAAAATTATTAAAGTAGCATTTTTGCAATGACATGAAAAAAAGTATCATTTTTGCTACAATTGTAGCAAAGTGGCATCACTGTTTGAAACATGTGAAATTAAAAGCACAATGCTGTAGGTGTGCTTTACGAAATGTGTCATCACTTGTAGGAATAGATGTGAGTTCATCCAACCGGACTGATGCACCAATACCAGTTTTCCAACTGAAGCTCCTTTTACCATATGTGCTTTAAAGTGGACCCTATGGAAAATCATAACTGAGGGAATATACTGGCCGGAAGCACTTACAATGGCACATGTGGTAACTAAGACTCCTTTTTCTCTACTTGTAACCTGACACACTGAATTTAATCCTTCTTCTGCGAGAGCCTGAGGTAAATGTTGACTTAATTCACGAAGTCCTTCTACCAATAATTTAACTTTTATGGTTTTTAAACTGTTGTACTTGCAGTTTCATCCAGGTTGAAAATGGGTATCTCATCGCAAAACAGTACTCTTCGTCGGCTTCGGGGGAACGAAGAGATAAACTGTCACTCAACTATAGACAGGCCATAAAATATTTTAGATTATCGGGCTGTTCTATCATCGGTAAAAATTCATCTATTTTGCTTAGGTGCATGCTTCATTAGGGTACCAGTCATTTTGTTTTTTTTACATATAGCGATAGAGTGCAAAAAGATAGCTCGTACTCAACGGCAACTTACGTAATACTTTTGAATTTCGAACTGTTACCAGGTTTTTTTTTATTACTTCCGTGGAAAACAATCCATTATTGGTTTTTCTTTCGTAAAATCTAGGCATTATAACTAGGAGAAAGGGGGAAAACAAAAATTTGTAGTCGATGAAATTAAAAGGATATCGTGGGTAGAAATGAAACAGTGTATCATTTCTACCCTCCCCAGACTATTTCATTTCTACCCACCAGAACTTTTCCAATTTATTCGACTTTTTTTAATTAAATTAATCAAGATATCAAAATCGTGTATTCTCAACTGAAATAAAACACTTTATTCCTTAGTTTAAGCTGAATAGATCTTCAATTTTTCACTTACTAATCGACTGACAACAGAATTATTCAAAACCTTAAAAAAAACTTTTGATGTAAAAATAAATAAACTCTCCACTAACTTGTGTATCACTTTGCGCAGTGTGTCGACGAATGAAATAAAAGAACCCTTGTGAAAAGGGCTTTCGTTGAGTTTTAATAATTTCGCTTGCTTTATTTGTCGTAAGAAATTACTGGTCTGTTTCATTTTACCCCACATTTCATCTCTGACCATCTTCCCCTACCTGGGATTTCTTTGGTTAAAAATTTTTCAAGGAACAGCATACAGCTCTGAAACTCCAATCCTGAAATTATTGAAAGCATGTCTAAGAAATTGGATTTTTATCATTTGTCAGCACTACCACATGTAAAAGAAAGCTAAGGACATTTAAAGGTACAAATATGCATTATTCTTGTAACTTCTGTTTTCGCACATATGCCGAAAAATGTCATCCTTTTTCGTTTTTATTTTATCAATATCTATAAAAGAAAACTAGGAAGAAACCAAATCCGGAAGAGGTTCGAAGGGAGAATCATTGGGCTGGTATTCAAGGTTTAGCTAGAATCGTTTTATCGACTGCTGTCTTTGCTGCATTGCAGCTACAGAGTAATTCCATGTCAAATAGGCAACAGGTGTGACATGACCATCTAAAATTTTGTTGTAATTTTACATACTTGGAGGGTTTGCGAAAACAAAATTACGAATTAAAAATTTTCCTTGTACAGTGCGTATGTCGCGAGTTATGGTATTTGCAAAATTTTGCAAAAATGCTGTCGTGGCCTTCTTTAAAAATTCATATATATATTTTTTTATTTATGCCACTAGAGTGAAACATGACTCATTTGAAAGAAAGCTATCTAAGAAAAATAGAATCTTAAAAATATCCGCGAAAAAGGACATCAAAGATAAGGATTTTATCCTTGAATATCCTGGAAGACGTAATTTTGATTTTGTTCATTTTCTCATATTTAATACCTTATATTATCCACTAAAACATATTAGAATTTCAACTTGGGATCTCGACGGAATCAAGGAGTAAAAATCAAAAAAAAATTAAAATTTCACAAAAATACATTTATAACTACCTACAAATAAAAAAATATTGTTTCCCGTATGTGGTCTTGCATCTGAAGGCTGTAGATGGGCCATGCTTAGACAAGCAATAAATTCTATGGGAGGTGGGGAAAATCCTTACGGTTTTCGAGATAAAGGAATTTAAAAATATTTTCGTATGTTTTTATATATCAACCTGTAACTTCTTAACCTTGCGGCCTATGATGATGATTTGAAATTTTATAGATTGATAATCGTTGAACCTCTCCAATAATGTACAAATTTTACCCCTCGTCTTCTCCGTTTTTAAGCTATGGTTCAAAAAATTTAAAATTTTGGATTTTTAACTCGGTTTTTTTTTGCTACTATATTTATCAAAAAACACGTCATTAACACAAATGTTTCATATGGGATTTAAGAAGCCCAAAAGCTTCATTTTAAAATAATTAATTACACTCTGTACCTGAAATGTAACCCTTCTGCGCGTTTTTGCCCTTTTTTTAAGCATATCCATCGACGGGCTCAAAAGCTCAATTCCAAACGATAATGGAGAACAATCTTACTACAAGATATTCAAATTTAATATATCTGACCAAAAGCAATATACATTTTTGAGCATATATTTTTTTGAATGACAACGGAAATTGATAACGGCCGCGGCCCACGAATCTGGTGATGACGTCACGATACACAATACGCACGATGCCAGTCTGCACAATATAATATTTATAAGACGACATTTTATGAAATAAATCCAAAAGAAATCCAATCCCGAGCGCTTTCTATCACGGTGGCGTAGCAGCGGCTACACTCGCGCTGCCCTAGACCGCGAATTGTTTTGTGTATCGTGACGTCATCAGCCGATCGTTCATGTTAGAGCGCGTTTTTGAGAATGAGGCACTAAGATCGCTATATTTTCGTCGTTTTTTATCCGATTTCAATAATTCTTTCACTGAATTAATGGTTTTTTGTGTGACTATGATGCTGCATAATTAACTAAAATAGTCGTTGTCCCTCATTGCCTACTTTCTGGCATTTATTGAATTTTTTCAAAAAATGCAGAAAGGGCTACGTTTTAGGTTCATAGTCTGATACATCGTTTTAAAGGGAAACTTTTGGGCTTCTTACATCCTATATGAAAAATTGGTCTTGATGACGTGTTTTTTGATAATATAGTAGTTAAAAATCCGAAATTTTAAATTTGTTGAACCATAACTTCAAAAAGGAGAAGAGGAGCAATAAAATTTGTACACCATTGGAGAGGTTTAACGTTTATCAATCTATAAAATTTTAAAACATCATCATAGGCTGCAACGTTAAGAAGTAGCAGGATGATATATAAAAACATACCCAAATATTTTTAAATCCCTTTATCTCAAAAACCGTAACATACAAATTATTGCTTGTCTAAGCATGGCCTATATATAGCCTTCAGATGCAAGACTACATACGGTAGGTAGTTATAAATGTATTTTTGTAAAATTTTAGTTTTCTTGATTTTTTACTTCTTGATCCCGTCGAGATCCGTAGTTGGAATTCTTATAAGTTGTAGTGGATAAAATAAGGTATACAAAACAAAAGTACGTCTTCCAAGATATTCAAGGATAAAATATAAAATCCTTTTCTTTGATGTCCTTTTTCCCGTATATTTTTAAGATTCTATTTTTCTTAAATAGCTTGAAATACTATCTTTCAAATGAGACATATTTCACTCTCCTAACATAAATAAAAAAAATATATATGAATTTTTAAAGAAGGCCACGACAGCATTTTTGCGAAATTTTGAAAATGCCATAACTCGCGAAATACGCACTGTCAAAGGAAAAGTTTTCATTTGTATTGTTGTCTTGCAAACCCTCCAAATATGTAAAATTTCAACAAAATTGGTGATGGTCCTGTCACACTTTTCGTGATTTTTGGTCGATTTGCTATGGAATGACCCTACAGCAATAATTTTCGTTGAGAATGTTTTTTTTTAGATGATCACAAAAGGGAATGTAAAACGCCGACATATCTAGCTAACCAATAAAATCATCTCACAAATTTAAAAAAAGGCAAGCCTCTTACGCAAAACTATTTTTATTGAATAACCTGCACGACCGTCTTTATGTAATTCATATTCAGTTTGGTTGAAAAATTTTTCAATCGTGATAGTGAACGGATTTAAGAAAATTCTCTAAAAACTGGCTTAATCCTTTATATAGCAGTGAAAGTTTTTGTATAGGCCAAACTATATATAAAGATAATCCCAACCTGCTCTAAATACATATCTTATAATTTCAAGGCAAGGAATGGAACAGCACTTGGAGTGCTATGTATATACGCTAGCTATTATCAGCAATAGGAATTTTTGATTGTATCCTTTAAGGACTTTTCTCTTGTGCACACAGAAAACCAGAAAAGGAGATTTTGTTCATTGTCTTCACAATGTACACAAAGCGGCAGCAGCAGGAACAAGGGTAACAACGGATTTACTCTCAACATTCTATATATGTCGTCAGCCATCTTCTGTATCTCTTATCATGCAGCAGCCCGGTTAGATTTAACCGCTTTTGTTCACTAGGCATATCAAGTGACACTTAACTGCTCTTGAAATGTTATAATATGTTGGAGAATAGAATCAGGAAACACAGGAGTCGTACAGTTTCAGTTAGCTATTGTCTGTGCACGTCACACAATTCATGAGCCACCATCCAAGCAATCAAGCAATCCAGATATTGTGGGACTGGATGTGAAATTGTAGAAATTCATTTCGCCCTTGTTACTCCATTGCAGGTCTCAAATTGTTTTAGTTCCTTCCTATGTAACAGATTTATCTCTACAGCAGTAGCAGCCCACTTTTATAGAGAAATTAGATGGGAAATTGTAACTTGTAAGCATTTACAAGTTTTGTTTGGGGTATATAATGAAGAGTAGAGAGAAAATTCATTTAAAATTTCTATCCAAGCTATGATGATTTGATGATGGGCTCTCACCATAGAAAGAACTGACAGTCATTTTTATTAGTTTCAAATGACGTAACGTATTTCTATTTCCTAAACACATTTCTTAATTTTCCAGAATGATTTATTCTTACCATTCTTCTATACCTTACAGGAATCCATTAGGCGAAAATAAACTTTCTGAAGGTATAGAAGAACTACTATATACAGCCGTAATGGATAATCTCCCCAAGGCTTTTCTTCAAGCACAAGAACAAGACTTTACGCACGCCATGGGATTATCCCTTAAGTGAATATGGTTTCCTGCTACCAGAATATCCTTCGACTCTCTCAAAATGTATAATTTTCTTTCCCAACCATTTGAAGCGCCCATTAAATTTGTAAGAACCACTTGTTGACTTTGCAGGATTCTGTTAATGGTTTCTACAACCGATTTTCAAGTGTTTTTGAATCTCTATTTTCTACTTAAAACACATACCTACATATGTACCTCCATGCATTTAAACATACATATGTATAAAAGGCGCATGTATTGGGGCATAAGTCACTATATCTTCCCGAGAAACTCACTCCCCCACCGTATATATGAATATATTTGTAGATAAATTAATGTGATATGCATCAACTGTGGTGAGGGAGTACTAGAAAATTATGAAAATTGTTTTATCTTAACTCTTAAGAATCTTTTGAAAATAATCACTTACGGTAGCGTAGCACAACCACCCTCTTGTAGTTTCTTTTTTAAATTGGTGTATTTTGCAGGTCACGTACCCATCTCACACTGTGTAGAAAGATATCGTCTGACTTGACTATACTATAGAACACCTGAGTCTATAGACCTGGTTAAGTTATTTATGGACTTAGCTTTATTGTTCAAGCAAGTATGTATCTAATTAATTGCTTTTTTTTTCTTTTGATTGTCTTTACCGTTGAATTTAATTAGTTCTCCTGTTTAAGGGTTCTTTCACCCTATAGATGTAATCGATCAAAGGACCCAATGAATGTCAGTTTATTCTTCGTAATGTGAGTACAAAATAACAGGTAAACATGGAACATGGAACACGAAAGCGGTGCTTAGTACATAGTATATGTGTTATATATTGTGAGTGATATTGTTTTCAATGAAAGAGTGCCGAAGTGTTTGTTTTTTCATTCAAACTGTTTCAATGGTGCTCTCATATGCCCATATATGTATATATACAGGGTGTTCGGAATATAAGTAGGATGGAGTATAGGTCCCAATCGATCTCTTTGGGTATCCGGAGTTCAACGTTTTTCTAGACCAGACCACCCTCTAAATGTGTCGTTTTGGACGGGTTTTAAAATACATATGTAACTATATGTAAGACGCAAACTAAATTAGGATATATGTAAATAAGAAAAAGAAAAGAAGAACAATAAAATAAAACAGGAATGAGTCTTTTCTTTAAGTTACTTTCCACTTTACCCGGAACTGCGTTCTCTGACCTGATAGTGGAGTAGATAACATTAACTGCATCCTTTACCAAAGATATCTTAAATTTGGAAATTTTTTGTGTTTTCAATAAATAAATATATAGGGTGTCCCAGACTAATAGGTCAATATTTTGCCAAATGATTCCTCTCATCCAGACAAGTAAAAAATTCTATGGCGAGGGGGCAAAATGTCGCCCTGTCGGATTACAGGGTGTTTAGTAAAATATTCTCTTTTTTCATTAAACACCTTATATATTCAAAAGTACATCTCCTATGGTCCATTTTAAGACGGCTATGAATGCAGATCTTCATGGTCTTTCCAACAACCGCTCAACTACCCCCGGACCCCTCCTTCTCACTCCAGAGTTATGACTCTTCAAACTCAAAATTTCTGTTTTTTTCTGTTTTTTTATATTTGTTTTTTGTTTTTTTAAAGTACCCCGACTAACATACATTTTTGTTACGAAATTTCGAAAGCCCAGAGTGTCCTCTTTAATTTAACCTAGCACACTTTTGTTGTATCTGTGACGGTTAAGGAGTTATTAGCTCTTAACCTATTCAGGTCACAGATAATTTGTTCCCTTAGTGAATGAAAGCACGTCAAAACGTCATTCTATAAAAATAACGTCTAATTATCGTATGACCTGAACAGGCTAAGAGCTAATAACTTTTTAACGGTTACAGTGAGTACATAGGGTGTTCTAGATTAAATTAAAGAAGAGACTCTGAGCTTTCGAAGTTTTTAAAATAGGTGTACGTTAGTGAGGGTATTTAAGAAAAAAATTGGAAAAATTAAGAAAAAAACCAAAAAAAAAACGGAAATTTTGAATTTGAAGTGTCATAATTAATGTAGTGGGCAGGTTGAGCAGTCGCGTTGGAAGGGCCATGAAGTTCTGCGAACAATGCCATTTTAAAATAGACCGTACAGGGTGTACTTTTGAAGTTATCTGGTGTTTCATGAAAAAAGAGAATATTTAACTAATCACCCTGCAACTCGACAGGGTGACATTTTGCCGCCCCCCCTGTCATACAGGGACACCCTGTATATAAGTCATATACTTTCGTCTTTTGTCTTTTGCATGAATGGTGGAAAAGAACTTGGATATGCACTATTGTAGTGCGACTGAGACAACACGTTAAAAACAAAAACTGGGAGAACGTAGGATTACCCCGTTATGGTTGCAGCGTGCTGCAGGAAGCAGTGTGCTACGTGTATGCGCTGACGATAGCTGCAGTGCTCATATGGTGCACACTGCGATCGTGCTGCCATTTTTCAACGTTATACATTTCACGGCTGACGGGGCGATTGAAAATTTTACGTACGATGAATGGACACGGGAGGCGATATCGACAAGGTGAGGTTTAAAGAAGCAGTGATCTTGGGATCGGATAAGATCGTGAAATATACGTGACATCCAGTCATTTAAATCCAGATCCTAGTAAAACCTCCAAGCACTGGTAAATCGGTATTTTTCATCTTTAATCGTGGAATTTTAATGACATCCAGTCACATTCATTCATATAAAACATCCAGTCAATGCATGAATTGGCATTTGAGATCTATATCTGTATGTATTCGTAACATGCAGTCATGTAGATCTTGTTAAGACATGCAGGCACGGCGAAAATATTGTATTTTCCACATTTAATGTAGAGTATCAGTGACATCCAGTCACTTGGATCTCACACATGGATTTCATAAATTGGTGTTTTTCTATACATATGGTGAGCTAGCGCTAGCGATGATATCCAGTCACCTTAATCGAATTGTATTATGGTGAAATATTGGTGACATCCAGTCACTTTGGACTAAACAAGACATCCAGCATCCGTAACCCTGAGTGTCATATTAGTTAAGATATTGCCCTGCATTTGTGTATGTTTCACTCTGTCATTTTTGGTCTTCACTGTCAAATCCATACTTAGGTTTGGTTGGTTTTGGGCTTGGTGCATTGACGCAGGAAAACCCGTGAAATAACCGTAGGGGCACGAAGCAAATATTACTCACAAACTGTTTACCACTGAACTTTTCTTCTGAATTATTAACTTTTTTACGTTCATGTTTGCAAATTCAGTAAATACTTTTAAGTATATGAAAATAAAAGCCATTAAAATTGCGCATAGGTTGTACAATTGTGTACAGGTGTACAAATTTTACGGCGCTTATGTACAAACAATATCAGTATCATTGTGTTAGAATTGGGTTCGTGATATTTTCTCAATTGCATCTCCTTTAGTTCTTACCTTATTGGACTACAGTTAGTAAATTTTTTACCAGTTTTTAGTTGTGTACAGTAACTTGTGAGCAAAACCAGTTTCTGATTTTTTTTGCAATAGTGGCGGCGGATTATCTCTTAGGCCTCTTCGCTGAATCCTCTACAGAACACACGTGTAAGTAATTGCTCTTTTTTTAACTTTATAAAATTCTTTAAGGATAGAATTATAATTGATAATAAACACTTTTTATATTATCAATTTGGTCTCGCTGGTTTGCAAACAAGACTAAGAGAGAATAGTTTTCTATGAATTCTAGTTGTGCTTTCCTTTGGAAGTAACTGTGTCCGTCACGTACTTGAACACAGATCTTAGTAATTTGCTAATAAGAGTGTAGAGTTGAAGGAGTTTCGTTGGGATCATGCTGATATTGAATTGTATTAAATAACTATGAACCCTCCATCATTAGATCTTAGTGAGATACATTTATTTTGAAGTATATTTTTATTATTAAGAGGTACGAATTCAAATTATATGTGTAGATATCCGCGGTAACCTGACTAGTGTCGCTAATCTGTTCATCAAGAATTAAATATTAATCTACAATAGAGTACCGCTTCACGGTTCTTGTAGCTACTGTCAGTATAGTGCGAGCCCCAGTAAGATACCCTACAGGTAGGGAAGAGTCCGGAAGGGATTATTTTAATGGTCGGATTTTTTTGGAAGGTTATTTTGAGGAATACATCGATCGTTTTGTTGAAAAGTATTTAATTTTCTATTTTATTGCTTTACGTTTCGGGTCCAATTGCGGCTCTTCTTCAGGAGCTCTATACATATAATATATAATATTATTATTACATTTACAGGTCATCATAGGCACATTGTAAAGTATTGCCCGATTGGGTGGATGGGGCAATGGCAAGAAGACATGTCATCTACGTCTTCGGTAAGTAAAGGTAAGTGGTTTAAGGCTCCCTTCTGGACCGGGTGCGGTGCTGCGTGGTTTCTTTTGAAGGCTCGATTGTTCTTTTGTATATGGGCAGTAACAGCGCCAGGATTTGGGTAACCCACCCCACTAACTTTCCCGCAATAGCAGAGGTGCTAGCGTGTGGCGCTGTTATTCTAGTCATTGAGTCACTGAGTGAGCTGTCAGCTCGTGCTGACAGAAGGGACTTTTCGTCCAAAACTACTCACTCATATGCTTCCATACCAATCCGAATGATAAAATATTATTCAATAACTTCAAAATCCTTTCAAACATCGGGTCACACTAACTCAATTTTTAAGAAAAAGATAAATTTTGCTTTGTAAAATTTCTGTCAAATAAAATTCTATTTTTCCCAAAAAATATCAGAGAATTCACCATGAGATTCTCCAACTTAATCTCTTCAGAGCAAAATTAATATAAACAGAAGCACGTGCTGTTCCAATATTATTGGATTACAACAAAACACATTGGGATAATTCCCCCAATATTGCAGAAAAATGTGTTTTCACAAAAGTGCGGGTATATTTTATGAGAGTAAAATCTGAAAACTCCACCCCTTCTCATTTAATTACGAAAATTAATAATTTGCCATTCTGTTTCGTTGAATGTAATCAACGCTTTCAAATATTTTATCTTTATTCTTAAAATTTTTAAAGAGAGTTTGATTTTTTTTTGTTATTTTATCATCTTGTTTTTTTCCTTTTCTAGCTGTGTACATTTTAAATGGAAAGCAGTCGGAAATCACACCTGTTTCTTAACTTGTGTTAAGTTAACTTTGCCTTTACGTTCAGAAACAGAATTCCCAAACCATGAAACAAAAACCCATATGTGGTCGGATTCTCTAAAATTTTTTATATTGATACTTATGGGAATGTGACTAGCCATTGATTTGATATAATGTCCCAAAAGCTATTACTACTATCCATCAGGGGCGGTTCGTCGTTGGAAGGAAAGGTAGGACTGCTTCTCTTGACAAAATGGAAAACACCATACATAAAAGACAAATCAGTTAAATTAGGAATATTCTCAGAATATTTTTGAAAACCATTGTCTAAAAAGCGGAAAGTTTTTGTATGAAACGCCTACAAACAAAAAATATATATGTCAACCCATAAGAAAATATTTAGAAAAACGTAGAGTGCGAAAATATATTAAGAAGTTTTGTTTTTAGAAAAAGCCTTGTAAAATGAAGTTACAATATATTATCCAAAGTAATCAGTCCATATTTATTTTATTACGTCCTGACATATGTATATATGTAAATATTTACATTTCGATGGGACGCTCAACAAAATGTAGCGTTTTACCCACCCACCATCAGCATCCAATATAACATATAACCTCCGATTCGGTCAGCAGTGGCCACTGCTTGGATGGATTTGCTTTCGAACTTAAACCTAGTATGACCCAGTCTCATACCAAAGACGCTGAAATATTTGCCGCGTCTATAACCACCCAACACCACATCCAACCTCCGATTCGGCTCACCCAGCTAACATTATCGAGTGCTTTGGATGGAGCCGCTTTCGTCTTAAACTTACGGTAACATATTCAAAAACCACAGAGAAGCTGAAATTTTGTAAGCGCCTTTCCAACAACAAATCAATGTAAAAAGTTAAACACATTTAACTTGTAATATGCACTCAAGGGTCTTCGTATATGTACATTGCTTTCAGACGCTGTACAAAACGTGGCGTTTTCAGAATTAATCTACGCTCCTCCAGGAACTTTAATTGAATGAATTCTCAAGCTGTACACGGGTGAGGGGTAAGTCTCACACTCAATAGATTTTGTAGCTTTTTTAATGTTATGCAGGAATAAGAAGACAATGAATGTCTTATATTAGGTATATTTAATATATATATGTATATGTATATGGATTAAATGTGCATATTGCTATTGGCAAGAATGAATCAAATGATTAGATTGGATGAACGATAGAGAAAGATTGCCAGGATTGTAGTGTATTGCATGTTCATATTTTGATTACCGTCATTATGATATGTTACGTACATTTCTCTTTAATGGTGAAAAGAGATGTTGAGTTAAATTCTTCAATTTATGATTATGGCGGGACTAGGTATCAAAATATGGCTCCTATTCGAATGTGTTGCTCTAAAAATTATGCTTTTTCTGGAGTGTTATAACCACAATCTGGCAAGCTCTCAACCGCAAACAACAACTCAAGTTACACAGAATTTTGCAATTTGTAAAAAACGAATCTCGTTTTATAAAATTAATACAAAAGTTTTAATCTCAAAGAAATATATTAAACATACGTTCACGTGATGGCAAATTCACAACTATTATTTTAAATAATTATGTAGCGGGGTCCGAAATAAGACAGTAAATATTGCATTAAATTTGCATTGGTCGCACAAGGAGCGGTGCGTTGCGGAGTGATGGCACGCGGCAAAATAGAGTGTTTACACCGGGAGCGACAGATTTTATCCAAATGTACTGTAGTTCCAATAAAGAAGTTCTATTATTAGTAGCTCTGGTGATGAAGTTGATTAGAAATACTTAAGAATGCCAAAATACTCATTTAACAAATTGTGCAGACTTATTACGAATGAAAAAGAAATTTTGCCGCCAGGGGCAACGACAAAATTGTATTTTTGAATAATCCCCGGCAAATTTGTGTTTTTTAGTAATCTCTAAAATCGCTGTGAGGCATCTATTTTGCCGCGCCGCATAACTCCCGGTGTGACATAGATTCAATTTTGCAAGACCAATCGCGCTGCGGTAACTTAAAAATGCTGCACCGTGTCGCTCACGGTGCGACACCCACTTTAAAACAAGTTGTTTTCTACAATTTTACCCATGTTGCATAATTGAAAAATTAAATTAATTTTATTGTCGGTACCTCACCATCTATCAAACTTTAAAAGTTTTTTATGTGGATTCCTGTTCCTAGAGTTGTGCACCTCCTCTACAGGGGATATTCTAAGATGGTATATGATACGTTCCTTATATGGTCTGTTAGGGTCGTAAACACCAATGAGGATAATCCAATTGTTCGTGTAAAGATTATTCCTATCCGAAAATAATCCCGCTTTCTTTGGACGTAAACACTAACTCGTGTAAAACCTTGTATTTTTTACTTATGTGGTATTACTTTCGGACATTTTCGGTATATCAAATGACAGAGACCGACGTGGAAAGTTTGAATTTGTTTTTTATAGTGAAGTCGTGAATTATGAAATTGTCTAATTATTAAAATATAAAAAAATTATGGAAACTAAGAAATCATCACATATGACCACACAGAGCAAAACTTTGTTAGTACTACTTATAACAAAATACAAGAGTGTAGTGGAAAATAAAAAAGAACTGATGTCGTCACATCCAAAGAAAAAAATGATTGTTGGGAATTAATTTGTAATGAATTTAATTCCCAAACAATGTATAAAAAATCGGTCGGGCAATTACGTAACACATATAAAAATAATGGTTAAACAAAACTTAGCTTTAGATAAAGCTAATATTTTTAAAACTGAAGGAGACGCGTATGTAGAAAGAGTACGGGAAGACGACCCTATTTCACCGTGTTGGTGCAGGCATCGACAGAGCTTACATTAAATAGGTATGACAGTAGCGCTGACTATTGGGGCGATAATGATGTAAGTTAAATTTGAAAACTAGGAATTTTATTAGTAAATACATAAATTAATTTGTTTCTAGACTAATATTGATGACTATGGAGATGCAGATCTGGATGAATTTATGGAACTGGAAGTATTGGAAATCGATGCGGTGACAGAAATAGATATCCTTACAGTTAATCATACCTGTGCATATAGGGACCAAACATCAACATCTGCTGGGCCACGGGCTCAAGAGGACACTATTCGGGAGGGCACCAATCCAGAGAAAGCTGCCTTTTCATCGTGGCAAAAAAAAAATAAACCTTTACCTTCAAATACGCCAACAGGGCCAAAAAGAAGGAAAAAGAATAGTGAGTCGCTGCAAGAACTCGTTGCCACATTTGAAAAAGCCAAATTAAAAGAAATCAAGTCAGAAATCGATGTCAACGTAAGTAAAAAAAAATGTATATTGAAATAAAGGAGTATTATAATTTACAAAAAGAAATGTTGAATAAGAAATATAATGAGGAAAATTAATTACACTGTTTTTTTGTTACATAATATTTAAAAAGAAATTTAAGTAGAGAAAAAATTTAAAATGAGCGCATCTCTAACCGAAGTATCGTTGCCACAGAAACGTGCTATTCTTTTTGTCTGCTGTTATTTTCGCTTAAATTCAAATTTGGCTCTTTCGTCTGAGGGGGTAATATTACGTTCTTCTAAATTGCAATGTTGTGAAGAAAGGCGGTTGCAACTATTATGATGACAGCAAAATGTACATCGACTGAAATTTCTAAAAGGGAACTGGTGAAACACAATTATGTAAAATATCAGAACTGTTATACTCTTTGACAAAATTGGAAATCGTGTTTACCATATACCGCCGATTGCCCTTTCTACTGCTTGCCGTATTCTTACAAAATGCAAATTATATTTTTTTCTCACCGTCAGTGACCGCATTAGCAACAGGTGTCAGAAAATATTTTCTGCAACCATATCCAGCATCCCCAAGTAAGTATCCATCACTGTATACACCATGTTCAAGTTTTGCGAACAGATGCGAAAAGTTAAATACTGTCTGGTCGTGCATTGATCTGGCCACCTACATATCAAAAAAACTTCCTTAGTATTTTATATGACAAAATTATGCATATAAATATCACCTTGCATTAATACTCGTGAGATTCAAATTAAACTCACAATGAGTATTTAAAAAAAAATAAATAATTAACGTTCCAGCTTTTAAGGCTTTCCGCGTTATTGCTTCCAGGAAAAGAAATTGGAATAAGGATCCCATCAACAATCTCAAGAACATTAGGCAATCCAAAACCCATCATAAAACTTATTTTTGACAACAGCAACTTCTTTATTTGTTGCACGCCTTTTTATGCAGGATTTTGCTAACATGCCCAATGCTACTGATACTCTTTTAGCAACTGTTGTACATAAAAAAATTACCAGATACTATTTGGAAACAGCCAACAGAATAGAATCTCAAATAAATCAATACTTGAATCAAAACTGGTATAGGATTGTTTCGATTGTCGTGATAAGCAAGGTTTTCCTTCAACAGTTCTGATATTTCACAAACAATATCTTCATATCCATATTTTTCCATGGGATTTATTCTTACGAATAACTTTCTTTGTCTAGGTCTTCGTGGTAAACTTGACACTGCCCGAAGAAACTGTAAATCCTCTTCATCTGACGAGGAATTAGTCGATGACGTCATCTCAAAATCTTCACAAATAAAACTTTGATATGATTTCACTTGCATCCATTTTAATAATTTATCTTAATTTAATTTAATTTAATTTACAATTAAATTCACAAATGAAATTTACAATCAGAATTATGAACTGCCATATATAACTGTCACCTATTCGGAATAATCCTCGAATAGAAATTATATCCCCGGAAAATCTCGGATAAAATATAACAACGGTGTAATACGATGGATTAAATCTCGAATAAACTTTGTTGGTGTTTGAATATTACACGTGAATATGGATTATTTTGGTTGGTGTTTAAGGTCCTTAGAGTAGTACTCACATTGCGATCGGGGGAAGTGCTGATAACCAATTTTAAAGATATCGATTTTTTGACCAACCCTAACTATACAAAAAAAAAAAGTACTTTGAAAATTTTTAACATAACACTTTCATCCCCGCACGTCTTCAATTGTTTACTTATTACTTCATTGGTGTTGGTAATAGTTAAATTAGTATAAAAATGTCTATAATGACTGCCAGACTGGTTTCAAGTTTGGCCAAGACCAGTTGTAAGTAAGTAAGTAAGTAAGTAAGTAAGTAAGTGAGTTTATTTAGCATTTTTTGCTATTCATTACAAAAGCCATATAATTATACTATAAGTCTAGCTCTCTTTCCTCCTTTTCCTTATCTTCTACATTAGTTTACGAATTTAATAAGTAATTTTAACAAATTCAAGAACTTTTCTCTTAAATATCCTAAAATTATTCTCAAGTTTTACATCTAAAGGTAACTTATTAAATATTTGAAAGCCCTTATATACTAAACTATTCTGCGATGAATTATCTCTAACAGTGGCAGCCTAAAATCATTAGCATTTCTTAATCCGTAAGGTTGTAAGTCTCCAACATAATTCATTAATTTACTTAAATAACTCGGCATATCACCTGACTTAATTCTAAATATAAAAAATAAATAAATTCATAATAATTCGTTGCTTCACACTCAACCAACACAAAGAATTTAACATAAATATGATAGATGTGTACCTATTGCACTTTAAGATGGCTCTCATTGCCCTATTTTGAAGTCTCTGTAGTTTTAAGCCCGGTAGTGTGTTCATTTAGCGGATAAATATTTAGCAGCAATCGAACAGGGACCTTTTTAAAATTGTTCATTGTTTTTAACTATAGGTGGCTGCTTTTGACAATCAGCTGTCGTGAATTTATGATATTATTTCGCGTTCTTTTAGATTGCTATTGCAATTACCCAATCTCGAAATACTATTCTATTACTATTTCAATATCTTTTCAAAAGAATTGTCTAAATGAAGACGGAATTTTTTTATCAGAAAAAAATTATAAAAATACACTGAAACTCTTGTATTCCAATTTCTTTCAACTTAAAACGTCAAAATTTTAGCGTGGAAAAAAGGGTTTGAGCGGATAAATCTGATGCAAGAAATATATGTTTGTGGAAATTACTGCCATCTACTTTGGCTAAATATTTCGCAACTAAATTTCACCGCTAAATTTCCATACAAAATTTATCCGCGAAATGAACACAATACTAGGCTTTACAAAAGAATTATTATCGCACATAAATATGACTGTCGAACAATATTCAAAGTGGGGCTTGATTAGTATGTTATATACATTAAATGAACTTAGTAAGTCTATTCTATTTCTTATTCTTCTAAAGTATCCTATTTTTTCGAAATTTTCTTTGCTATGTAATCTATATGTTTTTTAAGTTTCAGTTCCTTATCGACAATAATGCCTAAATACTTGATTTCATCAACTTGTTCAATTTGTCCATTATCCATTCTTAAATCAAGGTCAAAATTATACTTAAATATCATACACTTAGTTTTACACACTTAAACTTTTAATTTGTTTGATTTAAACCAATATTCTAGTCTCTTTAAATCTTTCTGTATTTCGCACCGACATTGTTCTGTATCCTTCCCTCTCACATATATGAGTGCATCATCCGCAAAAAGAACAATTTTTGAATTTCTTAATACCTTGGCTATGCCGTTAATATATATAATAAACAGAAGAGGTCCAAGAATAGTTCCTTGTGGAACACCAAGCGATGTCATTGTAGAATCAGATAATACATTGTTCAGTGTCCTATTTTCCAAATATGATTCAAACCACTTCAATTCTGTATTTCGTATACCGTAATTTTTCAACTTCCGTATTAATATACTTCTATCTATGGTTTCAAATGCTCTTTTTAGATCCAAGAAGACTGCAATGACCCTATATTTTTCAACTCTTCTTTCCAGTTCACTATTACTTGATTTAATCCAGTTTCACATGAGTGTCGCTTTCTAAACCCTGACTGATTCTCCAAAAAAAGATCATTTTTATCAAAATAGCTTTCGATTTGTTTATGCACTATTTTTTCTAATACTTTCTCGCAAGTAGGTAATGCATATATTGGTCTATAATCTTCACATTTATCAGACCCTCTAACCTTTTCGATTGGCGTGACACGTGACTCCTTCCAAATATTAGGAAAAAATCCAGTACTTAATGAACGATTTACGAGACGCTCGAAGATTGAACAAATTGTGACAGAAAAACTGTTCTTTAAAATTCGCAAATCAAACTAGACTTGCTGCAATTGGGCACACAAAACTCTATTATTATTGGTCGTTTCGCTGTGTATTGAAACTAAAAGTGTGACTCTGAGTTTCACCTCTTTTGAATGGCTCTTCCCTCATATCCATCATTCTCTATTCTTCCCTTCATGAAAATGACGTACAACAAATCCATTAAAACGCTTTCCCTGATGCTTTCTTTAGCTGCCATATAAAAAAATTGTATTATAGCTTGCTTGAATTTTCGCAGCAGCAGCCGTTGCAATTAGAGTGGCTGTCTAAAATCAAATCAATTTCTACTAATTTAATTCTAATTAAAATCATGAAAATCGGGAAATTTTGTATCCGATTTAATATTTTCAATGTCCATTGAACGATAAATTTCTCTGCATGAAGTCTATTATTTCCGGTTGTTGGGTTGCATCTAATAATTTTGCGTTCATCCAAGCGATCTGCCCATTCGAATAAATCGATCGAGAGAATAAAGCCCCATAAACTCACTACACATGGATACAGTTACTGACTGCATTCTGTATTCAGCTTGATTCGATATACATAGGATACAAATGTACATATGTATGTAGGTAAATATGTCGAAATTTCCACAATTCATCCTTTTCGGTCTAGTCCTACGCCACCACTTCAACAATTTATAATAAACAGAAACGCCTCATCGCACCCTTTCCATCTATTAAGTCCAGCAGGTATTTGAATGTAACTCATATATGTATAAATGTATTCAGATTCCATGAGTCGAGTACATGTCAAGAATGTCCATTCAGCTTATTGTATCCTTTAGCCAAAGGAACGCATATGTATGCTAAATTTCTCAGTATTCATATTTCCGGTAGACAGGAACTAACAAGTCTAAATTCCTGTTATTGGAATACTCGCAGAGTTTATGCTTCAGATCACTTATTCTCTGATTCTGGGAAGGTGAATTTCAGGAATATTTCTACGCTACAATTGTTATCATCAAAGGCACCAGTAGGAATTTTAGGTATCGGTGAAGCTGTAATTTCTTTTCAAACTTTAATATATCTATATATGTACAGATGTGCGAACAAATTTAAATGTCGATAACAAAGTTATGTAAAAAGTTTTCACATTTTTGTCTTCATGAACTGTCAGTCATATATAAAATAAGGAAAATGTATTGCGTTTATATAGGGTGTTTTATTATTGCTTCCGATTTTTGGTTCCGAACACCTTGGAGCATGTTAGAACTAGAACCATAGAACTCCAATATGACACCTGACTCAAAAGGTTTGAGTATCGGGTTCTTGTTCGGTGGAGCAATAAACGTCAAACTTCACAAATCGTATAATGAAAACATCGTGTGTTTTGAATAAAAATGAACAATTACTATATTTACTCGATTTTTTAAGCATTTGCTAGGACCCAATAAGCAAAAATTCCAGATGTGGAATTCTCTCACAGAATTCCAATGGAAAAAGTGACGGCATTTTCGCACATACAGCTGTTTTTATACGCTTACAGGACGCCATTTTCAATTCACAGATGTCATTCATAAACAAAATAATAAAGTTATTACAGTTTACGGGAGTAGGGCGTGGGCAACAAACATTAACAAGGTATGGCCGACTTTTTTGTCAAATGCGTGCTTACGTCATGTAGGGACTATAGCCATTTAGTGAGATCTGTTATTGTATCAAGTTGATATGATAATTGCAATGTCGAAGTTTAATCCCGAAAAACGGCCAACAATCGAACAACTTCTTAATTTTGAATTTATAAACAGTAGTCCGCTGTCTAATAGCTTACCGGGATCCTGTTTGACAATGGCACAATGCTGTGATTTGTTGGAGAATCTTGGAAGTAAGTGCAGCAGGAGAACACCTTTAATTGAAATAATTATATGGCCCGGGGTAAAAAAGTGAGTTTTTTGGTTCAGCGTTTTCGTTTTTGTCTTTCGATGTGCAAACGGTCTAAGTCTTTCATTTCTGTGACACGTATTAAAGAAGAATTTGAAATATGGTAATCATAGAAGAGTGTGTTTTGTTTTCTGGAGAACGTCAAGCAACAGCATTTATTTATATTTAAACGAAGTCTATTTATTATATACTAATCAGGAAGTTTATTTAAATCATTTTGTAATATTATCCTTGTGTATAGAACTACATATATAGTGATTGCGAAACGCAATTTGACTTAAAATACAATTAGTACCTTGTTGTGTTGTAGAGGCGCTACTACTGCATAGCAGATGTAACCAAGGGTAAGCCAGCAATGACTCGCTCCAATATAAAATCAGCGATGTCTGGACCTGATGTAGGGAAAGCCGCAATTTTTTCTTAGAAATTGACTAGAAATTTTTAGAATTGTTATGCATTGGAGGCCGACAACGGCACACATTGTATCTGAAAATAATTCCAGTCGGCCACCAAACTACATAAAAATTCTCCCGAAACATTTTCTGTAAATTTCTAAGAAGAATTGAATGCTATTTTGCTCATCTACGAGTCTATCTATGCCACTGACTTATAACAATGGACTGAGCGTATTGTCATTTTCCTATAGGAAAGCATGGCACAAGTTTTATAGTTCTCTCTTTCGCCCTATGGCAGAGTTAGAGCTACCAACAGAAAATATTGCATTCTGGAACATTTGCTTATGCCATTTGATGTTTTTATGTTGGCTACAGATGCAATCACCTCAGAAGGAATAAGGTGAAGATAGTGTTTACCATGCTCCGTCTCTCTTGCCCATAAGCAGGATTCAGTTAAGAATAACTTTTGAAAATTAAAGTCGGAATGAGTTTAATTCCTTATAAGCGATTAAAATATCACATGGACACAAGAAAATATATTTTTTTAATTTAATTCGATTTACGGGTGTAAAATTTTATCTGATTGGTTGAGTTTTACATGTTTTTCATGTAATCGTTTTAAAGGGTGCTCTAACGGTGATATACAGAAACACAATATTTTTTGTGCCACATGAAATAGCAAATCGCTCAGTCCATTGTTATAAGTCAGTGGTCTATGCTCATAAAAATTGTTACTGGCCCAAGCAACCGTTGTCGGCCTCCAATAATACATAACAATTTTAACGAAAAAAATTTCTAAGAAAATATTGCGGCCTTCCCAACAACAGGTCCAGCCATCGTGGACTTTATATTCTATCGAGGCGTTGTCGACTTTCCAGCCTTTGCATGTTTTTAGTTGGGCTATGTTTTTACGGCTTATCCCTTGAAAACCTTATTCATACTGCAGTTGCACAGCTTTGCTTTTAGCGAAGCGTGGGCAAAACTGTTCAAAATTGTACAAGTGGTGCCATCTAATATTATAACAAGGAAGCACTTTCGCAAACACTAGATACTTTTATACACTAGGATATTATCCATATTATCAATAGAGTTAATAACTTTAAAGATTTTGGTATCATCAGTATACAAAAGGCATGGAGATTTTATTGTTAATGGAAAATCATTAATAATGAGTAAGAAAATGAAGGGGCCAAGATTTGTTCCTTGGGGTACACCAGATATTTGGGTGAAGGTATATGACTTAAATCTATTAAGAACTATTGACAAGCTCCTGTTTTTTACATATGAATCAAACCACTGAACTGAATTTGTATGGAATCCAAGTCTATTTAGTTTTTTTAAGATAAGCAGGTGCTCTATCTTATCAAAGGCCTTAAAAAACTATGCGTATATTGTATTGAATTGTAAGCCTCCATCTAAAGCCGTTGCAATAACATCAGTGTACAGGGTTAAGTTGGTAGAAATTGAATGATGTGGAAAAAAACCGTGTTAATAGTTACTTATTAAGTGTTTAACTTGGGAGAAAGCCGATCATAAATGATCTTTTCAAAAACTAATGATAAGCTATTTGATTTATTTATTGGGCGATAATTCGTAATTAATTTTGGGTCACCTGCTTTAAATATTGGATTAAAAGTTTTTGAACTTGCTTGGGAAAATACTCGGATATGGGTTTATTGAAGAGGTGTGAAATGGGTGTTGACAAATTATGTGCACAATATTTTAAGTAGTCCGTCCGGGTCTTTATTAATATCAAGTGAATTTAACACATTGTTAACGTCCTCTGCTGCACAATGAGAAATTACAATGTTTTCTGTGTATACAAATTTGCTAAACGAGTTGTTGGTTAAATAGCTGTGAGTGTTATTATACACTGATTTAAAATAGTCAGCAAAAAGATCACAGTTTATTTGTGGCGATGAAGACGTTGAATCGTTATAAGACATTTGGGTAGGGTAGGAATTGGTTAATTTCATACTCTTTTGTATTAAAGAAGAATTTATTTTCTATATGTTTTTTGTAACAAGCTTTCATTAGCAATTGCACTCTATTTATCAAACACGAAAAGGCTAGGTAGTCATCTGGGTTCTTATAACGCTTATAGAGACTTTGCTATAATTTTATTGCTGAGATAGGATTATATAACAACCAAGAAGGATGTCTGTTTGATTTATGGAAATTAAATTGATAAAAAACAAAAATCATCAAATAGGGCACCACTTTTCAGTGCGTACTGTAGTGAGGTACTAGAAAGGTTGTATTAAGAGGTGTCGATTATGTGTCATTTTTTAATATAATTCTTTTACAAGAAATGGTTTAGGGTGCAAACTGCAGGAGTCATTCAACATTGAAAAAACCATTGGTGGGAAGTTGAAAAGTGATTTTAATAAATCTATAAATATATTACCTTTGGTAAAACTCTTTTTATAACTAATCAACCCAAATAAATAATAAATAATTTAAAAACATTTATTTCGACGAACCCACAAATAAATAGTTGTTTACAGTTCGCTCTCAGTTGGTACTTGGTGCTTAGACCGAAAGAGAACGCTATATAGAAGTGAGCTTATTTTCTCCAGTGTATTTCTATGGACGTAGTCAGTCTATATTATACATATCAGTGGTTTTACATAAGAACGCTGCAAATATTTTAGAATTTTAGGAGTTAGGACTAAGTTAGTGCTCTGATGTGGTAGTGAGGGAGTCTGTTTCTTGGGAAGTGTTTCTCGAGGGTTTTGGATCACCGAAAGCTGGGATCCCAAACTCAAATTCTGAGAAAACCTATACACATACATCAAATGCATACAATAATATTTATTGAAATAAATTTTTATATTTTTAAAAAAATTTTGTATTATTTTTTGTTGTTGAATTATATAAATTAGAAGAATATAAGATAAAAAAAAATAAATTTTTTCAAATAACTCAATTAATTAAATATTTTTATTTCAAGTTTTTAGGAGGGGGGGGGGGGCATGCCTCTAGGACCCCCTGGATGCGGCACTGTCAATACATGTATTTATTAATACGAGAAAATTCTGTGCAAGCTTGGTTAGTATCTAGATTATCCATGATAGAGAAATCAGTTTGGGGTAGGTACTTATTTATTCTGACATAGTCAGCACTGAAAAGACGTTCTCACGAACAAATCGTAACTTATTAAATTTTACAGAAATATCAAGTGGTGGATGATGGGGTCTACTTTTGAGATAGGTGGTAAGGAACGTTCTATTTTTATGTCAGCGTTACAGAGATTGGACCATACCAGGAAGAGTAATCTGTTGTTTATATTTGTGTGCGAATTGTGCTGTTCTAGAGAACTAACAGACATATCATCTAACAGAGTTGAGGATATTTTATTTAAGCTACTGATATTCTTCATAAAAGGAATATGTTGAGTCTAAATGCCATTCTATTGGAGGGAACATTAAAAGTTCCTAACACAATGATTTTTGAATTATGCTCGGCCTTTTGAGAAACGACAGTAATGTTATTCATAATTTCCACGTATATGTTTAATGTGGAATTTAGAGACAACAAATATAATGGCTACAGTTTTCAATTTTAATTTAATCCAAACTATCTCATGAATTAATTCAAATTCAGGCAACCTTATTCAATCGAAGCACCTCTGTACGGAAATTAAGAATCCACCACCAATATTGGCATCAAGCGGTGTTGTGCATATCATGTCTGAATACAACATATCGATTATCGAAAATCTCACCACTAATAATTTCGGGATGTAAAAAACTTTCGGTTAGACAAATCACCTCATAGTTAATATTAAGTAGACTAAGTCTTACCTCCTCGGTTTCTGTCCTAATTCCTCGTATATTTTGAAAATATCGAGATATTGACATTAATGATTTGGTTTGGATTTGCGGATAATGTAATAAAATTTCGCTTCATTTTTTATCATATATATTGGAGAATTATCATTTAATTTCATATAAATTTTTCCGTTTTTAACTCAAATGTATTTAAAAGAATATTCTATCTTAAATGCTTTAGCTTGGTATAGTAACCTACGATTAGTATTAGATAAAAGTTCACTTATTGTTCCGTTCAGGAATAAGAATCACACTTACTATTAGAATATATAAAACATCACCCAGTCGTATATTCTGCCGCGGTACCTTTCTGTGAATTCTGTGAATTTCTCCAAGAGCTCTGTAAGCTCAGAACATCTCAGTGAGACAATTGTTTCACGTCAAGGCATTAGTAATAAAACCTAAAACATTAAAAAACACATAAATTACTAAAAAATCAACAAATGGTAAAAATCTTAGATCATTTTAATCTCAGACTTTTAAATAAAACAACTCTTACGCTCATGGAATCCGTTCACCAATATTTACCAATATCAGTAGCCGCCGTGAGCAGTTCGATGATATATCAAAATGTGAACATTTGCCGTATCTTCTTCTTCTCCAGAAAAAGTCGCTCCCTTTGTGTTTCTGCCTATAAATAGCGCGCTGATGGAAATATTTAATCACTCACAATTTGAGCAGTCGCCAAGACAGATCGGCAGATATGTAGCCTCATTAAGTCTTGATTAACCAAACACGGCGATATTAATCCAGATAATATTACTTATATTTTATTTAATTATATTTCTCTTTGCAGCTTTTTCTATCAGGCTGCGTTGAAGCCTGACAATATTTCATTATAGCAGATAAGTGTAGCTCATTTTGTTCTCACTTAATCAGTACAATCAAACTATTTCCATCTCTATATTTAGAGGCTAAAATTCCAGGATTAAGGCGCACATCATTGAATGGGAATTGTAACCATTAAATTTAAGTGAATTATTAATATATTATTTGATTGTCGCCATTTTTATTTTGTTTTGAATTTCATTTGGATTATTAATTTTATCTTTTATTTTTAATTTGGATTCTTTTTGAAGTGAATAGCATAAGCGTTTAAATAATAAGATTATAAGCTAAGGCGATCGATAGTTTGTGAATTAATAAAGTATTGGCATTTCACCAAAGTTTTGTTCAGTCTTATCTTTCTTACCGGCACCTCCCCTTTTTATGTAAAGCCCACACAGGGACGTCACACTTACATTGATTTTACTATCACTGTCTGAGAAACTTAATTTACTAGCAGTTAACGTTGTAGATGTTTTGAAAACAATTAAAAGTTTATTTCTAAGATAATCAGATTTATATTTAATTATGTTGTTACTATTCCTTTAGTTCTGGAGCGATACGATTTGATGATATCACCTTCTTCCAATGGGAGTTTTAAATGAGCATGCAGTCTCTTAAGATATCCAATGTATCGTCGCCGTCAGTTTTTGGGACCGTGGAAACTCGAGCAAAGGTGCTGAGGGATTGATTTTCAATCTTATTTAAATGACTTTTCATGTTAGAAAACTCTTTGCGAAAATCCGAGCTTTCATGCTTTTATGGTCTTCAATAATTTGAGTATTCGAGTAACTTTCATTACTTTCGACCAATTAAGAAATTAAAGTAGAAATTGATTTGTTCAATCCTATATGTTTTTTTTAAGAGTAATGTTCTCAGTGTACATTTTAGTACTTATTTCTGAGTCAGCTTCAGGGTCACCATATACAATTAATTTCTTTGTTACGTCACTACTGCATGAGGAGCACCGAAATGTAAGCTTACCACTTTCAAAGTCGCTAACAAGGCCTGATGAAAGTTGACCGCAAGTGAAGTGATAATTGAGGATTTTAGATTTAATGATATTTTATTTAACTACTGCAGTTGGTTTGCGTGCCGCCACGGGAATGCATATCGAACCCAAGAAGAAATCAGCAAGAAGAAATCAGCAGTTCCGTCAGGTTACCTTTATGAAAATGCATTTCAAAGAAGCTTCTTTACCCTGACTTATTGTATGTCCGGTATTCCAATGGGGCTCCATCTTGAATGTTACGGATACTCTTTCACTTTTTATTATCAAACTTTTTCGTAAAGTTTCCGTATTCGACTTAGCTACATACCGCGAAACAATACCTGGAAATTGGCATGATATCCATTAATAAAAAAGATCTGATAAGGTCTCTTGTTTTTCTTTTTTTCATTAACTTACTTTCATGTTTGATTACCAACTCTTGTTTACTATTGGCAGAGAAAATTCTGCCTTTATCTAGGTGATACATACTTACAATATGTTCATCACTTCGTTTATTTCTCAAATTTTTGTCACAAGAATTACGTAGCAATGTTTCTTAAGGGTGAGTTGCTTTAATATGTAAAGGTATTGGGACTTAGTAAACAAAGCCGAAAACAGGATAAACATTCCTGAATAAATCCACCCAAGGGAAAAGGTTAAATCCCCGAGAATGGTACAAGCAAGGAGATTTCGTGAAGAAAACTAGGGATTATAGTGGGTATGTGGAGCTTTTCAATCAATTTCTGCCTCAACTGGCTGTTGATGCTTCTACATGGATTTCTCATAACGAAGGGCTAGGGAACGTTGCTCTCTGTACCCCAATAATCCTGATCCGGAATATGTTATGGAAACGAAAAGCACCCACCGGGCATCAAATAAACATAAAACATATGGTAGTGTGCGTGATCAATTCCTTACGGAAAAGAATCCTTCTTTGACCCTTATGGCCTGGATATCTTGACCCATTTGAAGGAAGCATGGACGGTCGTTCTTAACTATTACCATCCCTAAATCGTATTGTACCCGTGGAAGAGGATATTTTTTTCTTTTGGGTTTTTGTTTTTCCTTCATCTGATTCGGAAGGTCATATCTAAGCTGCTAAGATGTCCAGTGTCCCAATCTTCATCAATTCCTTAATATCTTTTCTTGTATATCCCTTTGTCCACTTCCATTTCTTGTGAGCATTGTCGTTTATTGTTTATCGGAAATTCATTTCCGTTCCGTTTAACTGGCAACAGACCAGGACAGGAGAGGTCGACTTAAGGTTATTTCGACGTCCTACAACTTCGGATGTTTTTGAATAAGAAAAATAAAAAAAAATAAAAAATAAAAAAAAATTACAGACTTTAGCAATCCTTCGACTTTGTAATCGTCCGTATTCCTGCAAGCAGATGATTTTATTGTTTGGAGACAAAGTAGATGATTTACAGTCCGGCAACGCAAGAAGAGTTTCAATTTCCTTAAAAGAAATTAAAATATCTCCTATGCTTGCGCTCCTTTGGCCGTATAAGAAGCGAAATCCTTAGAAGGAATTGTGACTCGCTCGAGTGGAAACTGTAAACTGCCAACCTAAAACCATTCCTCTTGCAAATTTCCTAGCCGGACTCGTCCGAGTGAGTTGAGAAGATATGGAGAGACCTGGATAGCACTGAGTAGGTGTGATGAAATTTGGAGGAATCACAATGATCTTCCCCTGAGTTTTAGCTATGCTTTTACGAACCATTAATTCACGGTGGAGTGCTTTTCCATTAGCGCACCATAGTAGACATTCGGTTAATGAAAATAGAAAGCATTCACTTGTATTAGTTAAGCACAGAAAGTTATAGATTGCTTTGATGGCATTGTGTGTGTGGCGGCCAGCAAGGACATGTTTATGCCAGAAGATATCCTAGATTAACGAATGACAGAAATCGATATCCATTCCGGAGTTTTTTCAGTTTGTTCGGAGTTTGATTACTATTGAGTCTTATATACGTACGTACATTACGTATATATAGGCCTGTGACGGAAGTTTTTCTCTGTTTTTCCGGAAAACGAATAAGAAATCACCGGAAAGAAAACATATTATGTTTCTGATAATGTCGACGTAATAACGCGCTTGATTAGCTTGCCAGAGATTAGATAGTTTCCATTGAGGCAAAACAATACATTGGAGAGTCTACATCTTAGTTGAAATCTCACGAGAAATGCGTATGAAGCATGTAACTCCTTGGGTGCTTTTGTTTTTGGATTTATATATTTATTATTAAGTTATTATTTAGTTAATTAGTTAAAAGTGGAGATCTTCCGAAGTCGATGGGTGTATTAAGGGGTTTACACTTTACTGTAGTGAACGGTGGGATGTATTTTTGGCTGCTTTTTTTTTATTAAAGTACAAGTTATAGCGACGTGGTAATCATTTTAAATCCAATACCCGAAGAAAAAGGGGGCAGAAGAAGTCATATTATTTATCAATTGCCTGCTATTCTCAGGTTTTGATGAAATAAATTAGCTGCTTGTTATGAATGCCTTTTAACTCATCTTCAATTAGAAAAATCTTGATTCTGATTGTAACGAAGGTTGGACTAATACAAGGTGATCGTAATGGCTGTGGCTGTTGCATAACAAGTCCATTATTTCTCCAGTAAGTTATAGTTGCCACAATATCTGAACTTTCGTAGCTATTATATTATACTTCAATCAATAAGATAAATAAAATTAGATTTGTATATAGAAGTTGAAAAAAGCATTAAGATTTCGCATATAGAGGTAAGAGACAACACTTCTTGAATTCGCATAGATTTGTGTTAGGCTTAAGTTAATAAAAGCTGAAGAGGTATATAAAAAAGGAGGTGATTATTGAATACATCAGGTCATTATAAAAATTTCCCCAAGCGTAATGTTATTGATATACATATAAATGCCCTCACTACACATACCATGTCCTTAGTTTTAATCCTAATAAAGCTCAGTGCATTGTATTCAATCATAGATGGCACAAAAACTAGATATCGCATCAGAGCAGAGTAAGTATGTATACAGATTGTGAAATGGATAGTGCATTTTGGAATGGACCGCAGCATGTTTTAGAGCGAGCTGAGAGTAAATATTTCTTTAGCAGTAGTTTTGTATACATGTGATCGACATTCTCAAGATAGCAGATGCGCGAAAATATAAATCACACGACTTATCTATCATTTCAAATATTCGAATTCTAGAATGGACTACCTAACCATATAAAATTTGTGTATCTTGCTCTGGTATTGCATGCAACATCTGGTTCTTTTGCAATCTATGATACTACCCAGGACTAATTCATTGTTCTTCTTCTTCCCTACCAGAAATTCTGCTTAGTTACATCAATAGCAAATCCCGAGATATTGGAGTGTACATATCTTAAATGCCAGATGAATTGCTGCAATTATACAGGGTGATGCAATCTGAACCGTTTCGGAGTTACAGAGTGATTAAAATATAATAGTTTCTCACAAATTTCCGCCAAAATGCCTACTGTTACATTTTCTTGCAAGATTCGGAAATATTATAATGTTATCTTTCATTTGATATACATACAAGACATTTATCGGCCTATATGCAACCATGTTTGAGATAAACCTGAATTTATTATGGATAATTTCACTGGTTGTTATTTTGTTCAGGTTAGTCGTCTCTGGAATAATATGTTTTCGCGGGTTCAGTGCGCAAGCTCGCTTGGCATTTTCATCCAACTTCTTCACAATTGTGTAATATATGTAGTTGCTCTGTATTTAGGAGAAAAATGTAAATTCAATAAATGATAGCTCATATGTTTACTTCCTGTATTTTTGATATTTTCATATATTCTTATTAATCTATATTTTCCTTTCTTTTTTTTCCTGGTAGACATGTAAAGTAGTATGTCTTCAGCGTTGGACATCCTTTTAACTTTTGTCCATAACTTTCGTTTAAGAAAGAGTTTGGTCAATCCAAGCATATTTTTGGAAAGGTCTGGGAAAAAGGAACTGCTGAACATTGTAAATTGATTGGGTCAAAAGTGAAAAAGATATAGGCAATTAAAAAATAGTGAAATGCTGTCAAGGTTGGTCAGTGTTGTCTAAGTTAGCCAGTCGATGAAAAATGTGTTGAAATGATTGAAAATGATTTGGAAAAATGAATTGAATGAAATAAAAAGTTGAATTTATTGCATTTTTCTGTTTTTTAGCAAAATTTGAATGGCACATTATTCTAAATTGCATTTCCAGAAAATTTCGTTATATTTACGCATATTAAATGCACTTTTATCTTGCATTGTCTTAAGAGGGCCTTTTCTGGGTGTTTTTGGCAGGCATTTTCCTTTAGCTGGTGTTTTGTTGATGGATTTCGTTGGAATTGGTGCTGGAACGTCTTTTGGGCATCATCCAAGCACACAATCCCAGTGGGCCAACCCTGACTATACAAAGTGGCCAACCTTGACGACAAGCGCAATCGAAATATCACGTGACACCACAACCAAAAATCTTACAAGATTGAATTTTTCTCTTAGTTTATTTTCAAGCATGAGTCACACAAAACATTCATAATGCTTATCTTGATGATTGAATATTTTCTCCTCACTTTCTGGTCGTATTTACTGCTGCAAAAGAAAAACTTTTTTTGAAATTTCAAACCACTGAGTGCACAACACGTGCTTTGCGTTCACGCTCCAAATCTGCAATGTAATGAAAAATTCGCTATCATTGAGAGAAGTTTTTCTGCTCTCCGACATTTCTGGCGCTAGTGGTCATAACTAAAAAAATCGCAGATGGCCGACTTTGACGACAGGCCAACTCTGACGACTACAATTTTTTTGTCTTCTTTAATAATTTTTTTACTTTAAATTTTTCCTGGTAGATCTAGTTTTTTAAGGTGATTGATTTAAGAATTTTGTCCCCACACAGCTTCACCTAATTATTTGCACACATCGCACGTCACATAGAAAAGTGACCCAACTCAAAAAAATGCATCTCTTCAGGAGAGCAAAAAAACGAAACTGTTAAGTCCCAATGTGGGCTTAGCATAAAAAAGAGCAGGTGCCAGCTTGAGAAATGATAAGACAAGTGGTTTTCAAAATAACAAAAATTCACTAATTTATTCTTCACAAAAATTTCTCTTACAAAACTAAACAATTCACGTATTTTTTATTATAATTCAGTTCACCTTACCTCTGAATATACTCTAATTAAATTTCAATTATTCGGGCCTCCACTGGCGGTTTTTATTTCTTGATCTGTAATAGAAAAAACAATTATTCAATAAAAATCAAAAAAAAAAGTAGGGTTGGATTTACAGAATGAGCGTAATAAAACTGCTCGTATGGGAAAAGGCTGGAGTCAATATTTCCATGTAAGATGCTGAAAAATTTATGAGAAAATTTAATAAATGATTTTGTTAAAATAAAGGTTAGTAAGAAAAAAAGGGATTCATATACTTTCCGTGGTTTTGGTTTGTTAGGCAAGATTTCAGTGGCTTCAATTTAACTGCCGATCTGTCTTGTTGTTCAGTCAGAACTTGAGTGATTTGCTACTTCCAGTAGCGCGCTATTTATAGGCAGAAACACAATGGGAGTTGTGTCTGCCGGTGGCGTTAACAATGAAGTCCGGCGTCATTCATACTTTAAGTCATGCTATTACTTCATCTTGGATCAGATCGTAATGAGAGTTATTTTTCTGTGCTCTTAGCTGCCATCTTGAATATGTCAAAGTCTTTGATGGCAGCTGCTGGTTATAGGTAAGTGTTTATATTTTGAATATTATTTGTTTATTATTTATTTGTTTTTATTTTTAGAAACAATATGAAGTTGTGAGATTCAGCGTTAGAGTCGGGATTTTAGATGAAGCATTGTTTAAATTAAAAGTCTCAAATCGTATAGGTATGAGTTGAGACTTTTACCATTTTTTCACATTTTTTTTAATGTTTATTTTACTTTTTAGATAATTATGTTTTGGCCATATCATCGCGGGGAAGATTACGTAAGTTTTTAGTTTTATAAATTTTAAATTTATAGTTTTTTGTTGTTCCGAGACGGAACAGAAACACTATAGAATTAATTCTAGCTTAGCGTATTAATAGTTTGTTAAAAATAGTCTGAACACTTAAATTTGTTAGTAAATTTATTTCTGAAGATTTATATAAAAGAATTTTTAAATTTTTGTTACCGCAGTTGGGGAGGTTAGTTGTCAATTCCGCATGCTCTTAAGTTGTGTCGCTTTTCTTCGTTGCTAAATAAATAGTTTTACAAGTTTTTTTTAAAAGTGGTACAACTCAAAATACAGTTTTTAAGAATTAAATGACTTTTTGTGGAAAAGTGATACTACTTAAAATAATACTGTTAAAATGTCGAAACCATATTTACGTTTGTAATGAAGATCGTCACAACTCAAAAAGTAACAGTGTTCTATGGAGAATATCTCTCTTCTTAAGTAAAAGAAAAGTGACACTATCGCTATCTAGCGGCAAAAAAAAAAAAAATCCCATAGAAATATTTCGATTTCACCAAACGATAGAATCGAAGCTTGCGAATCTCATGGTGTAATTATCTCAAAAATGACAAATTTTGAGTTAGGTCACTTTTCTATGTGACGTGCGACATTTCTTCATACATTTTGTCTTAAAACGTAAATTTCATCAACACATAGGTTGCAACATTCTTTCAGACGTTCACAACTCCTCAATGGAGAACAGCTATCAGAATATATTCGAGGCTATTACAGTAGTCTCTATCCTGAATTGACGTCGACAACATCCTAGACCACTCATGAGAATATTGCAACTTTCCCTGATGAGAGTAAATATGTTGTGAATACAGTGATCATGTTGAAGGATGTGATAAGTGACACAAAGGATCTAAGTCGACACACTTTGCCTGGTTATAATGGCTTGACAGAATTCTTGACCTTTTGGGGGCTTTCAATTCGGCCTTAAGACCCATTTAGACTTATGAATAATAGAAATTAAAAATATTGGCTCACACATATACTTGATAAAAATTAATTTACCGCGGAGTGTAGACCTGTTTCTGTTCTTCGGCTGAATTAATTAATGAATTAATGAATTTCAAAGGCCAGGCTGGGTTCAGAGTACTGATGTTATTTTGATGATTGCTCAATGCGCAATGAATCTTACAAGCTGAATACTTATTTTTCATTGAGTTGGATGTCAATGCTTTTCAACTAGTAATGTGCTGGGCGTATATTGTATATTTATAAGGAAATGTACGAAATGAGCACTAGGGTCACTACTCGCAGTGTTATTGTGAAAATATACTTAGAGTTAATTCTTCTAGTATTTCGGGTGATGAAGTAAGGCCAATCCCTTTGATACATATCCTGGAAACAATATTGCTAGTTTTTGTGTCAAAGGCTTAACTAGGCTTCACTACTGTCGATCTGTCTAGGTTGACTGCTAAAATGCAATGCTGATGGAGAGTTAAAATGCTATATTTATATTATGGCAACTATACAGGGTAAAAAGAACTTTAGAAATAAGTTGGAAAACAGTTCAGTGCTGAGCTCTGGCGGCATCTATCTTCTCAGTATAGAAAGAGAGAAGGCTTGTCATCATGATTTCTGACAAATGGACTTGATTTGATGTTAGCGGCTTGATAGCAACAAATTTTGTGGTGAGTTTTAATTTTATGATTGTTTTGATTTTGTTTTAATTTTTTTTTCAGGTTCTTATTATTTCAGGATGACTACAACTAGTGACGTATGCAGTTTCATGGTATATTTCCCGGATTATGAGTGATCTAGAAATTTACCATTTTGTTTATGATTTTTGTAATTTGCTGTTTTTTCATTTTTAGGTTGAACCTGTGCTACGATAGGACTTCTTCAAGCAAAAGCCATAGATGCCTTTTGTTGGAGAAGGCGATGGATTGCTGAACGCACGCTCTGTCTGCCAGTCAAGATAGGTGGATTAGGCCTATTAGCTTTGTTGTGAAATCAAGGTGTCTCTAAAAGTGTGAGTATTCTAAAGAGTGTTTTGCCATTGAGAAACCTTGATTTCTAGGGATGAATGTACTGGAAGGGATGGGCATAGGGGAGTGCGAGCTACCTGCTCTCTGTCCGACCATCTTATCCTCGTACACCGGTAACCAGTAAGTCTGGAAATTATTACTCAATGGCCCGGGTAATACAGATTAATTATTATTATTCTAATTATGACGAAAAAAAAGCAGAAAAGAAGCGACGAGAGTGGGTGAGTTGAATGGTAGAGTCTTGCTCCGACCATTCACGTGATGATAGCTGTCGTGTCTTAACTTTTACGTTTGATTCACTTATATAGTTATTATTTCCAAAATAAGAAAAAAATTAATCAAATGATTTTGTTCTGGTATTGTTCTAATAAACTGATCCTGAATACAACAAAGAATTATTCTACAGTGTTGTGAGAGTTTCACTGCGCGAATCGCTCAATGAAATCACCCTTTGTACTTCCATTGATAGAGAGGAATTTTCGAAAAGTTGAATAGAGCCTATCAAAGCCAAGGAAGATACTTCCAAGGCCATGAAATGCATACATCTTCGTAACATAGTCATAACATCTGCAATGTCACTTATTGTTTCTTATGGAAAAGCAACAACCGTTATGTTAATTTTTGTTCACTTCTAATCACCTTTAATTAAAAAAATTAATACAAAAATTCAGTTCAAATGATAAAAATAAAAAAATACAAAAACTGTAAAAAGCACTACAATTTTTGTTCGTCAACTTTTTAAAGTATTTTGTTTAAGTTAAATTTTATGCCAATTTTGTTAAGAAAGTTTTATAAATTAGAATATCTTTGGAAAACTAAGAAGCAAGGCATTAAGGATAGTTAGAGAGAGATTTAGAGAGAAACAGTCATCATTAATTTCATATGCAGCATGCCGTATTGAAACTTAGGTTAACTTTGATTGAAACCACCGCCTTCCCGGGGTTTCCTACCCCCACCCTTAAAGTATCCAGAGAAAATATATCTTCTGCGATTGTAGCTGGTAATGAGCTGAGGTGAATAGTGAAATCCTAACAGTTTCCGATATAAAACGATTTAAAGATATTTGGGTATGCCTTGATAGATCACCATGTAACTAAGGAACGGTACATCCTGTGATGATGATTTAAAATTGGATTGATAATCGCTGAACCTTTTTACTGTCTATAAATTTTTTCCTTGATTCTCTTCGTTTTGAAGTTATCGCTTAAAACACTCAAAATTTCGGAATTTTAACTTTGTTTTTTATTTAACTACAATTTTTATAAAAAAACACGTCATCAGCATCATACATGTAAAAAGCCCAAAAGCTTAGTTTTAAAATAACCTATCTCACTCTGTAGCCAAAATGTAACCCTTTCTATGTTTTATGCACTTTTTTTAAGCATAACCTACGTAAAAGATCAATAATTGCCAGAAAGTAGGCAATTATCTTTTGATAATGAGCTTTTTAAGCCGTTTTTACTGGATATGTTCAAGAAAACTGCAAAACACGCCGAACGGCGTTACATTTTGGTTATAGAATAGGTTAAGTTATTTTAAAACTAAGCTTTTCAGCTTCTTAAATCCAATATGAAAAACTGGTGTTGATAACGTGTTTTTTGATAAAAATGTTAGTTAAATAAAAAAAAAAACTAGTTAAAATTCAGCAATTCTTACTCTGTTGAACTCTAACTTCAAAATGGAGATAAAGAAGGGAAAAGCGTATAGACCATTGCAAAGGTCTAATCTAACAAAATTTAAGTCGTTATTATAAGGTATAACGTTCCGCAGTTACAGGGTGATCTATAAAAACACACCCAAATATTTTTAAGTTACGCTATCCTGGAAACATCTCGGATTTCCGCCCACCACCCTTGTAACTTTTTGCTTGTTTAAGCAGCATGACCTATCCGTAGTCTTCGGGTGTAACACCACATACGGGACACCCTATATATAATAATTCATGTATATATATGAATGGTGTAATAGAAAGTCTTTACAAAGTAAATTTTGAAGTTTGGATTTTGGTTAAAAAACATAAATCATGTAAAAGTTTGTTACGAAACCATCCTAAACATGAGTCATCTGGGTCATTGAAGCGTCATCGAAGCAGGGCCGATTTCATGACCCCAGAACCGACCAGGGAGCGGCGCAGCATAAAAAACAGATCGCTGACAACACTTTTTGCTGATTGAACTTCAATTTTTGTCATTTATGGTAATTGAACTGAACTTTATATACATTTTTGTACAACCGTTCGAGCCGAGTATACTAAATGTTTCATATTTAATATTGTTTTTTTTTAATTAACCATTTCAAAATTATTGTGTTTTTAGTCCTTTTTTACTTATTTTTTTCTTAAATTATTCTTTTAATTTACCATTCCAACCAGTTTAATTAAATTGCTTTCAAAATTTTTATTTAAAGCCATTCATATCCTTTACGATTGGTCTTAGAAACAGTAAATAAAAAGAAAATGTTTTTTCCCCCAATATTATTGTTTAACATTTCTACAGAATAGCGGCGTTCATTCGTTTTGACTATTTGAAAATTTGTTTCAAGTTTCAGCCATTGATCCACTATTCTGGTCCCAGAATGTCGAAATTGAGCAGTTCACTGCTCCACTAAAAATGATTCCAGAAAATTTTTCCGGAGCGAAACTGGACGTCAAAGTTTCTGCTCCGGAGTGGAGCAGTTAAGAAAAATTGCTCCAGAAATTGCTCCAAAGCTGAACTATATATTGATGGTCCATGTATGTGTGCGTATGTATATTGCAAGCTTAATAAACTATTAACATTAATAGGTGAAATTAAATCTTTCTTTTCGATACCACTCCAATCAGTTGTTCCGCTTTTTACTTCACTTCGTAATCTGCTCCACTCCGGGGCGCTCCAGAGAAATTGTAATCGTTCTGTTCCATCATCCTGATACCTACCTGGTCTGAGAATTTGCTTAAGGATTGTTTCAATCATTTATAACAGAATTTAATCTTCTAAACATTTCTTGCCTATTGGATGATTTTGAAAATAAATTGAAGGTTTCTGAAAGCATAAAATCTAAATTTGTGATTTTAGTTATTTTTATCTTGTCCCATAGGGGACTTGAACTTAAAATATTTAGAATCGGTCATAGACGGAGAATAAAAGACTTTTTAAGAACTTTTATTTACAAGATCAAAATGAAAAAAATTCCTAAATTATAAGCGCTTGAAAATGACTTTTGAAAAATTTTTTTTTCGTTGGTTAGTATGTTTCAAACACAATCATAAGAAAAGTTTTCGTAAGTAAATCAGGTGATAAAAAATTAAAATTTCTTCAACACTAGCACACTTGACGAATCTGAGGACTTTTCTAAAGTATCTCTAAGCTGAGAAAAAATCTGAGGACATTTCTTATAAAAAATTTAAGTAACTGTAAAAGCTAAGAGGCTTTGAGAGTTTTTTATTGTTAAAGGACAAAAGCCTATACAAGTTCTTGCAGGCGTTCATCCCTCGCACATGGAATACCAAATTTTTTTTTTCTATTCCATCGATGAGATATACATTGATCTTATATACAGGTAATGTATACGGCGTGAAAATCTTTTCAAGAGTAGAGTTCAATTGAAGGGAAGAGCATCAGATTCAGGAGACTGCACATGAAAGGGAATCTTTTTCAAGTTAAAACAAAAGGAATTCAGAGATTCACTGTGACACATCTCAAATAGGGAGCTGAAACACACAACATTGTATATTGGGGCACCACCTTTAAGTTTATTGGGGGAGGGAGCATCTTTAAGCCGGGAGTGGGGGGGGGGGGAGTGAATGGAAAGTATCTAATCTTGTTCGCCACATTTCTACAGCCAGATATTCAAGGTATGTATATGTATGTGTGCGACAATGAAGAGTACGCCATACACATTATGGATTTGTATAACATGCTAGGCTTAAGCTCATATTCATTTTATAAATGCATTCATCCAGGGAAGAAATGATGGGGTGGCGGTTCGTGTTTCGTTAGTAGTGCATATCAAGGTAGTGGAGCTGTTGACAGGTTGACAATAAGGTTTTTAACAATTCATGGCTTTTGACACAAAAAGGTGAAGTCACGTTGTTGTCTGTCTCGGTAGAATGAACTTTTCGAGTTTGTATTCAACAAAGTAATAGAAAATTGAATACAAACGTAAAGGGGATTAAGTTACATAATAAATACCCATATTGTATGTATAAGGGTATTTTTCCTTTGACATAATCTGTCATAGTTATCAGTATAAAAGTGGTCCATCTACATTCAGTTATATTGTTGGAATGTTAGATAGAATCATATTCTTAATTTTTTGAACTCGAATTCACTTGCATTCACTTGCATTCAGCATTCACTTGAATTCAGTGAAATTATTCCATGAATATATTTTGTGATTAAGAATGAAAGAACAAATAAAGCACTTTTAAGCATTTTTTTTTAAAGAATTTCAAATCAAATCAAAAGGATTTATTCCAGAGACCGAAAATAATGATTATTTTTCATTTGTTATGTGAAAAAATCATTTAAGGAGGAGAAGCAGATGAATTAAATTATGCGAACAAAATACATCTACTTTCATAATGTGGTAGAATTCGACAAATTAATTAATATTTGAAATTCTTTAAAAAAAATGCTTAAAAGTGCTTTATTTGTTCTTTCATTCTTAATCACAAAATAATTTCACGGAATTCAAGTGAATGCTGAATGCAAGTGAATGCAAGTGAATTCACACAGACTTCAATGAATGCAATGCATTCCAAAGTAATGCAGCTCAAAGTAATGCATTCTTTTTCTAAAAGGAAAAAGAATGCATTCGGCATTCTTTTTCTAAAAGGAAAAAGAATGCATTCGGCATTATTTTTTTGGGGAATAGAATTCATTTAATTCCATTCCAATTCTTTAAACATACTTTGACTGCAGCTTCCAATTCGTTCATTTGATTGAAAAAATGTATAGGAATGCAGCTCAGAAATAATGCATTCTTTAACAACCCTGAAAATTTGTTATAAGACGCTGAAGAGAGTTTCGTAATCCAAGAATGCATTGAGAAATTGAAATTTGATAGTTTCATCAGAAAAGGTCAACGCTCATTTTATTTGCTTTTATCCACTGATATATATACAATGGACTGCTGACGCTACAAAAATTGCTTATATTATTTGACATTTTTATGGGATCACTTTTCTATAGTTCTCTCTTTTTGGTTTAACTACTTTTTTTCGCTGAACTATAAATAATAAGATCCATACAAAATCCACTATAGTCCATTTCTGTTCAGTGGTTTTCCATATGACTATATAGAATAGAAATAGATGGCAATACAGTATTAGTAATTCTTTCTCTGTCCCCCATACCTACTTTTAGGAACAGGCAGAAAAAATTGCGTAAATTTATTTCTTTAAAACTCAAGTTTAAAAAATATTTGATGTTGTAGAAGATAAGCTTCCAAGAATAGAAATAATTTCGAATTCAGCTGTAATTTGCTGAACTTTTAATATAAATATTAAAACGAAAGTAAGACTTGAAATTAAGATAATTGTAACACCCTGCCAACAAAAGTTGACTCATATGAAATAGAAAATCAGGCAGTCCATGTTATATATGTCAGTGCTTTTACCAGAGTTATGTATAGAGCTGGTGAAAAGTCGCAATAGAAATTTGATATTTATACTCACAATGTTATTTATAATTAAATAGTGTGTCCCTTATTTACCATATACATACATAGTATAATATTGGAAATTATAAAGTATAGAACATATTGTACACATATGTCATATACATTATACTCTGATCTTAAATTGTATGATTCACCGATCGTTAGCATTTAAGGCTCCTAGTAATAGCTTACAAAGGTATAAGTGTATTCAATAATTAGCCCTAACATTACCATTACGGATAATTGAAATTTTTATAATTACCATTACCATTAGTGTATTGATAATGGTAATGGATTTATTTATTTATTTTGGAAGTTATAAAAATGGTAAACAGAAATTTTCAATAACATACTAATTTAGAATCAACGAGATAACAAATTATATATTATTATATATAATAAATGTAATTACAAAGGAATAAACTAAAGAATATTTAAAAATACAGCGAAAAGTTATATTAATGTAAGAAAAAAAGTATGAAAATAAATTAATAACTAATGAAATAAAATAAAAACAAAATGTGAAAAGAGAAAGAAAGAAAATATACAAAAAATAATTAAACAAAATCTGAAACTAAATCTGACAACAAATCGTTTTCATTGGTTGAGAGCGATCAGCTGATTGAGAGAAAGCAGCAAAAACGTCGTGCTGCCGAGTCATCTCAAATTCTAAATTTGCTGCTGCTGTCTTCATAGGCAGGGATTACTGTCAAGTTAACTTTTCATGTAGGGAAAATGGAGGAAAAACTTATATCCTTAGTAAAAAACAAACAATTTTTATATGACAAATCAAGAAGTTCTTACAAAAAATTAGAATTGAAAGAAGCAGCTTGGAAGGAAATTTCCAAAAATTAAATAAAAGTGGTAATGTTGCTGGGACATTAGCAAAAACATGATAACAAGTTATTATTTTTTTAGTGGAGCAAATACAAAAGCGGTGGAAGACACTTCGAGATAGATATGCCCGCGAACGTAAGAACATGTTTATCAGCTGCCAAATCTCCAAAAAAGAAATGGAAATATTTCGAACAACTGTCTTTTTTATCGGACATTCCGGAAACAAATTTACGGTATGCGAACTTACTAGTTCATAATACGCAGTGATAATTAAATAATATTTTGGACGAAGATGGGTCCATACTTTTTGATGAAAGTTTCGACCCTCGAACGAGCGACAGCTTTCCGCTCTCGGGGACATCTTGTAGCCCCACTAGTTTGCCCCAAACTGCGCTACTAGAAGAAGATCGTTCTACAGCCTGGAAAAAGCCGAAAAAAGAATTTACATTCGGAAATCTTGCTGCAAAATACTCATTGAGAAATGAGTCAGTTTTTAAAAGAAGCTAGATCTGTATTTAAAGAAACTTCATCGAATATTACATCTTTAGATTTATTTTTTAGTGGACTTTCAAGTGACATCCAGAAAAGTGGCATGACTTTCCAGCAAAGGTCCGCACTTCAAATTAAATTAATGACACTGGTCCATGAAGAAATTAATAAAGTGCGAAATAATATATTTACCTATATTAAGAAATTAATATAAAGTTTCTGTTGTTTTGTTTGTGTTTTATTTAATATTTTAAAATTTTACAAATAAAGTGCAATCTGGGTTCCTATTTAAGTTGGTTTAATTTTGGTTTATGTAATCTATTAAAAGATCTCTCTGCTCAAATGCAATTCGAGTGGCATTGAATCTAGTGAAAAATCTGCTTTGCGGTAACTCTGAGGTTCCCCTTCGCCAAAGTCCTTGATCAAATGTATTGTCATCAAAACTGTCAACATAGCTAGGTGGACAATATTCGCCGTCATTCATTTTTGCGAAATTGTGAAGGATGACAACTGCTTTCACAATTTTCTCAGTGTTTTCAGGGAAGCAGTTGATTGAATTCAAAAGAACCCTCCATCTAGCGGACATAGCACCGAAGGTGTTCTCAATTTTTACTCTAGCACTAGAAAGTTTTTTATTGAAAGCATCTTTTCCGTTAGATAAACTTCTTCCAGGAAATGGTCGCATAATGTTATTTTTTAGTGGGAATGCTGCATCGTCAACAAAGTAAAAAGGAAAAGCAACATTAGAATCCGGTAAGTTGTCACTTTGTGGAAAATTAAGCCGTCCATTCAAAATTCTGCTTCCAAATGCACTTGCTCGTAAAATTCCTCCATCGCTTTGGCTGCCATAAGCTCCAATATCAACAGTTGTGAAGCAATAATTGCTATCGCATGCAGCAAGCATTACAATGCTGTGTAAACTTTTATAATAATAATAGAGCGATCCTCCATTCGGAGGGCATTGAATTCTGATGTGCTTCCCTTCGATGGCACCAACGCAATTAGGCAAACCCGTGGAGATATAAAAATCAATGGATATCCTCCGCCATTCCTGCTCATTAGGTTTTGTTAGGTAAATTGCAGACAGTTCGTCCCAAATAGAATTACAGGTCTCCAAGATTATTTCTCGAACGGTTGTATATCTGAGTCGAAATCCCCAGGAAAGAGTAAGCCATGACGCGCCTTGCGATAAGTACCTATATTAAGTGAGGGATATAATATTTCAATATTGCATATTTAAAATATTACTTACACCAAAGTTAAAAGTAGTCGACACTCGGCTTCTATAGGCTTTTTGATGTTTTTTGTCAGTCTTGCTCTGAAGAGGCTGTGGAGCAGTTCGAACTGAGAAACACCCATGCTAGGTGCTTTTTTAAATTGTTCGCTATCACTATTTTTCATAATAGTAAACAATTTCGAATAGAATCTCTTGTCCATATCCTCGACCTAATATTAAATAGTCTTATATACTTGCAATAAACTAAATAGGTAGTCATTGCAAGTATCCATTTATTAAAATAACCGTATTTAATTATCATTTTTTTGTTGAATCAAACAACCATAAACTCCAAAAACCGCAATTGACGTTTACAGAAATGTCATAATACACTCGACAGCAAAACTGTTTTTTGCGTTGCTGCCGCTGTGGCTGTTGCTGTCGTTGTCGAGTAATCTGAATCAGGCTTTAGGGAATGGGAAAGGCGGAGCAGTAGAAAAAACAAACAGTTGTTATTAACCGATCTTTCGGAGGTCAGAAGACTAGTGTTAAAGATATTTTTATTCTGTAGATTGGTGATTTGTCCTTAATGTTTGTCTGCGTGACTAATGCATGAAAATATACTTTTGACCATTTAAAATATTATATAGACATGTATTTTCCGGGAAGATTCTTCGATTTTCCAGTGTTATTAAGATGTATTTGGCTAATCTCAACATTGATATTTCCAAAATTAAATAATAAAATTCCGGTTAATTTACGCAGGACAGCATCAATTTGTGTACTAAAAGAGGAATAAAAAGGACGTCAAACTTAACTATCATACTCGAGAATACTCCTTACTAAAAAATAAAAGATTATGGATGCTGAACTAAACGATTTGCAAGTGCAAAAAATAAAGCTAAATAGACGAAATGAATTGGAAGTAATAAAGTTTATGTGGAAAGTGAAAAGGAGCTTTCGGTCAAAAATGACACCCAAATCTTCTATCTTATTGTCGCAGGAGATAGTAGTTCTGTAAAATGGTGTAATTTACGATGAAATAAAATACATTTAAATTTGTTTAAGTTGATTTCAATAAAGTTTTCGTAGCACCATTTCTCTAATCGTAGTATATCCTTATGAAGATGGACACAATCGGTCACGTTATTAATGTTTCTAAAAATCTTGGCATAATCAGCATATAATAAACAATCAGACATAAAACAAGACGGCATATAGTTGATATATATGAAAAAAAAAACAGTGGTCCAAGTATTGTACCTTGAGGCAATCCAGAATATTTTTTTTTAATCAGAAGGATTGTAACCCATAGTTAAATATGAGTGGAATCCAGATATGATGTCTGTTTAAAACCCTATTAGTACAATTTTTGTAAGATAGCGTTTCAGATTAATCTTGTCAAATGCATTGGCAAAGTCACTGTAGATTGAATTTGCGTAGATAGATATTTATCTAGTTCTATCGAGAGCGGACGCAATTTTGTCTATGAATAAAGATACGTTGATGATCCTAGATTGCCCTAGTAAAAATCTGCGCTGTTTTTCAGAGTGGAATGGTTTTATTTGGAATAGGAGCTGATAATAAACAGATCTGTCAAAAATAACTCCAAGATCGTTAGAGATAGAAATTGGTCTATATTTAATAACAATTTTTAAGAGCTATTGTGTCAATTTCGTTAGTAATTGAAAGATTGAATAAGCCACTAAGCGGATTTTGTGCGCATATCTTAAAAAGAATATTTGGAATTTCGTCAGGCCCCGGGTTTTTATCACAATCAAGATTGCTCAATACATTAAGAACTGATACTGAAGAAATAAAGCTTAACATAATATTCTTATTGGAAGCATCCTGAAAAGGTGAGAAGACAGTGTCGGGGTCTTTTTTTAGAAGATAGGGATGTGAAGTGGACTGAAAAAATTTCGCATACAATGGCGTGGCGTCGAATTAGAGTGCGGGGAAGCAATCAGATTATAATTTCACAAAAGCGTTCAATAACCATGCACACAAATGTTATTACAGTGGTTCTAATAAATTATGTATACCCACTGCTTATAGCTCCAGGAGTTAAAATAGACAACTGCAAAAGTGAACTGCGTCGGCTGTGCAAGGAGGAAGATGAAGCCACGAAACATATGTGAGTCTTTCGCGCTTGCAGCTTTAAGGTTGAAAATCATTGGAGAAACATCTTTCCAAAAAAAAGGTTTGTAAGCTAATCCCAAGTGAAATAATCGAGCTCGTGAAAGTTTCTTAGTGGACTAGTCTCCTCCGCTCTTAACTTTAAGCTTAAGTACGCACAAACGAGGACGTGAGAGTAGGCATGAATTGCTGTTTTTAGTTCCTTGGTTTCAAATTAAAATAAAAGGAATTAAAGAAATGATAATAATCAGGTTGCAATGTACCTACTTGAATATTATACACTCTGTTTCAGTCAAAGCTGTAAGTGAATTTGAAATTTTCTGTTTTCTCGAAAACGAAGGCAATGGTAACTGGTTTTCAGAATGTGGAGAGATACTCAAGAGTGTTCTAACGTACTGGGTAATTTGTCTAGTAAATAACGGCATTTGAGCTCTGTAAATGAAATTTCAAAGAAATTCGTTTATAACAAATTGTATTATGAAACACGGAGCTTACTATTACTCGGAACCTTCATGAAACTGAGAAATTAATCTTTTGAGATGTAGCAATTTTAGGAGTAAACGTTTACCTAGTATTTGAGTTCATTCTTGAAAACGAAACCGGGAATATCTTATACATTGGTAATGTAATATAGGTAAGACTTTTACATAATAACAAAATATAGATTTAATTTTCTTGAATTACATATGAGTACGGCAATTCAAAATAGCCAAAAAAAGCAGATTCGCTATTATGGTATGACGCCAATAAATAAATTCTAAGTAAGCTAAATTAAAATATCAATAATTGCTCATTTGCTTATTTGACTCCGACTGTATGATTTTGTCATCAATATCATATTTCAAGCCATCTTTTCTGTAAAATAATATTCTCCTATCCATCTTGAAATTCCCCTCACGAATTTTCAATTTTCCCTCGCCCGCGAGTTAAGTTTAATCAGAACTTAACAAAAAAAAATAAAAAAATTTTAAAACACAATCAAATGAAAGAAATTATACTTTATTACGTCGTCCGAACATGAATAGCATAAAACTTAGAATGAATGCTCTATACAATTTTTACACATTACTTGAAAACTGATCACGAAACATTCAACGTGACTTAGTGCTCATGTTACAAGTGAGCGAAGGTAATTATGCTGATGACAAAATAAAAAGTGAATTGGAAGCTTTTATGTGAATATATATTAAGTTTTATGGGAAAGTATTTTCATGTGAAAATGCTGTCGATGCTACCGGATGTGGCGGGTCTTGTCCATAACTCGCGCGGCTTAAACATATTTGCCTTCCAACAACTGAAATTCTTCCTAACCAACCTACCAACATGATATTGATGGAAGCATAATTAAAAACAACTCCAGTCGAAACAAATTCAGTAATGTGCTATCATAAGTAAATTATTATTCAGAGAATAAAAATAACCTAATACATGCTGGTATAGCAGTGTTTGTAAGTTTGTTGGTAGCATTTATTCAATTGCATCCCTTCCCAGTAGGAAATGTAACGTTTACCGAATCGATTCTGTAATGACAATTTGTAAGGTCTACCCCTTACTATCCAAATTACCGAATTAATTACTTTTACATTTTGATGTCATAGCAGGGTAAGTGTTTACTCGTCTCCATACCGGTAACGTGCTATTTTGATCATCACAAGTAATATCTTATTTTAATCACCACAAGTAATGCCTATTTGCAACACTTGCCGGAAACATCTTACTTTGTTCATTACAAGTAATGCTTGAATCAACCATTTACCAGTAAGCTCTTACATAATTGGAGACTTCAAAGCTTCAATTATACAAGGTTTTTGGTATTATTATACATACATTAATTTTACAGGGAAAATTACAGGACGTTAGGGGAAAAACTACCCAAAATTACACAAAATCAATCCCGTCCCATACAGTGTTTTGACCCTCTCACAGAGACATATCACCCTGTGAAATTAATGTATAATAATATTAAACACCTTGTATAATTGAAGCTTTGAAGTCTTTGATCATATTGATTGCATACACAAACACTTTGTAACAATTGTAAATTAAGCCTAATCTTTACATTATTTAAGATCAGCTTAAATAGAAGGAGAGGAAGAAAAATTACATAGTCCTGGTTTTGAAATAAGAATTAGTTTTCGTTAGAATTCATATAGACACTCATGTCTTGTCCTTTACTGAACCAAATATTTTTGTAATTAATGCAAATATAAATGTTATTAATCCTTGGAAGTACTTTGCCTCGCTGCCTTATTTTTAATGCACCTATTCTTATGGTGTCTATTTTTCACCATTTTGAATGCCCGCTTGACTTCGTCGATGTAGTCATTCTCAGTATAACCGTCTTTTGATAGGCTTCCTATATAAATTTGAGGGAAATGCTTAAATGTAGGGATTATAAAAATAATGTTATTGAACTTACTGAATAAGGCGGAGTTTATTTTTTTTAAGTCTTTAAAGAACTTTTCCCTTGTACCCCATCATAGTTGTAGGTAAGAATTACTTCGGTGGCAAATAAGTGATGTACACTTTTTTTCAAACCCCCCGGCAGAAGTATTTTCCTCATTAAAGTCACCTAAACATCGAAAATGAGCACAACATTATTTATTTCATGTTTTTGCTTACGATTTCATCTTCATTGTCCTGTATATATTCTTCCAACTTTTTCAAACAGTCTTCACTTCGAATAGGGAATATATTTGTTGATGCATTCCCTTCGGTATGACATCTCAAAATTTGTTTCAATATGACTGAATTTTCGGCGTATATTTTTACCAGTTCCTCATGCTGGCTTTTTAATTGAACACGTCAGCTATTACCCATTCACTTACTAAAAATTACTTTTCTAATTTGTTACATTTTTCAATGTTTTTTCTAGAACAATTGAGCCTGGAACATGTGAGCTATTACCAATACACTTACCAAACCTTACTTTGGTAAACACTTACAAATCGGATTATTTTCAGGGGCGAAACCATCAATTACCAGGTAAGAAGGGAAACGAATTCTTACTGGGTTAGGCTTAGAACTATTTCTTATTGAGTGTACACTGTAAAAAATATTAGGACTATTACCTAAAATGTAGGGAATACTTCCTAATATTTAGAAAAAAAAAAAAAAAAAATCTATACTTTAGGGTATTCCCTACATTTTCATTAAAATATAGGGAATAGTTCATACATTTTAGGAAATATTCCCTAATATTATCGAAAAATACCTAACCTCTATGGCAACAACTTGTGCAAATTTTTTACTATAAAGCTACAATATAACTGGCGAACGACTAACAGAGATACGTGACGTCATAGTAGATTCCTGACGAGTTCGAATACCATACATTTTGTTGGATGTTGTTCGATTGTTGACGAAAGCAAAAATAAATCCACCTCCTAGAGGTAATGGTGTCGGCCGTAATATCATAGACATAGTCCAGACTTGTTCGAATGCTATACTTTTCGTTGTATGTTCTTTGATTGATTTATTTTTGATTGTTTTGTTTAGATGGAGGTGATTTTATAATTGTTTCTCTTTGATAGTTTACAGCGAAGGACAAATAAAAAGGCTTCAGAGAAAATATTTTGAAGAAATTTATTTATTTATTTATTTGTTTTAATTAAATTAAATCGGAAAACCTAAGGAAAGCACTGCTTCCCTTGTTTCCATAGACGCCACACCACTGTTCGTATATAAGCGGAAGAGATGACGATGTATCATCATTAATTAAGGGTAAAGTACGTATGATTACGAATCGGTCGTGTCACTTACTACCATGTCAACAAACAATATTTTAAACAAAACTTAGTTAAGTCAAAGACAGACTTTTAATCTACCTTGCCATATCACTACAAGTGGGAGAGAAATCAAAATTTTTAAGAAATCTAGAGAAGCCAGTGTAATTGTCTCCTTGGAAATTTTTCTTTTTTGTTTTGTAGCAAATTCATTGCTCCAGTGAGAGTTAACACTTATTTCCTACCGCACAATCGAAATAAAACAAAACTGAAATTCATCGGATATATATTTCTTTCTTATACATCATATGCGCATATGATGAATATTAGCTTTCATGACCAATGTATACCTACTAGTGTATTTCGACTCCAACAACAGCTCGTGAAGTATAGGATATTTTGCTATTGGTTTGAATTCCATGCTGGGATCTCTGAAATATGAGACCCATTGTAGGATTACCAATGCTTAATGGTAATGGCAATGTCATTATTAATCAATTATAATGAAGTAATTGACTCATCATTGCAATTACTTTTATCAATATCAATACAGTAATGGTAATGCTTGTCATAAAAATAAAATTGTCATTACCCGTACTGGTAATGTAATTATAATGACTTTGTCAATTTTACATGTATGACTTAATACCAATAAATTCATTACGAGGTCTAGTGAAAGTGTGCAGATAACTTTGTTCCGTAAAAAGCAAATTGCTGACATTTATCTACCTCTAAGTACTAATGATCATTACTATGAACCTTCTTGATGGCTCTGAGTAGCTCTCGGATAACATTTAAGTTACTGGGGTATTACAGGTCGTCTGTGGATAAGTTGTGTATCAACAACAAAGAGTCCCTTCAGTGGGTTTCTGGTCACATGGGGATCGTGGGAAATGAAAGGGCTGACCTTTTAGCTAGGGCAGGCTCTGATTCTACGATTCCTGCCCTGGAACCCACCGTAGGGGTTCCACCTCGACTATCAGATGTCTCATCAAAGCGGATGTTCATAGGAAGCATCAGCAGAGATAAGAGAACCTGAGTACTTGTAGGTGCACAAAACTGTTTTTTGATGGGCCCAATAGGATAATCTCTGATTTTCTCATGGGACTCGGAAGGAAACAATGTAGAACTGTGGCTGGCATCATGACTGGTCACAGCCTCCTTCACGCTCATCTAACAAGTATGGGAGTTGTCGACAGGCCTGAGTATCTGTTCTGCCTGGATGCATAGCTTGAACACTTTTTGTGTGCGTGTTTGGCCTTTGCCTGGAGTAGGCTGAATATTATAGAGTATAGGGTCTGCCCTTCAATCTGTAGATGAGATGAAAAACCTTCCTCACCAAGATCTGATGCGCTTCATTAAAAAGGAAGGAAGGTTTTGGTGAAAGGGATCCTAGCAGGATAGCACAATGGGCCGCTTTGGCCTCCGTGCATGTGATGGAGTCTCCTGTCTCACTGCCTTAAAAAAAAAATCCTACCAGGCGAAAATTTCACTAAAAGTGACAAAGGCTTCCTGATTTCATTTTTGTAATCTAGTAGCTGCTTAGTATATAGATCGAGTAAGTGGGGAGCTAAACTATAAAATGAGGCATTACAAAATAGATTTTTGTAGTGCAGAACGAGTGGCATAGCATAAATGTTTACGTAAAATTTGCTTAAGGGACAGTTGTTGTTAGAACACCTTTATAACTTGCACCATCCCACACAGACGAATTAATTGTCGAAGAACATGTAAGGACTGCTTTTCTGATCAGATGGTGATTTTGCAGAATCTACAATCAGACGAAAATTTGAGAAATTGAGTGATACTGATTGTCACATCTGATTAATATGCGTTACATGCCTTTTCTTGTATGAATTGAAGTCGAGGCTTGAAAGTGGTCGTCTTCAACCGTACAAGATAATATTAAAACTCATGAAACGATCCAAATAATTTTTTTTTTGCACACGAGATAACAGTCGTAAATTCACGAGTAGAGATGATAAACTCTTTCATATTGGGTTAACTTCATGACGACGACATGTAGAAGTAATAAAACTCGAAATGGAAAAATCAATGGAATTTGTCAATAGAAGGACATAAAATCAACGTGAAGACGACCGATGTTACACATCACATAGCTGTGATGGATTTGAAAATGAATATTAAAAAGAAAAATCATTCTTTGAACCATAAAACATGGAAAACGAAGACAAGATGACACTTTTCTCCCAAACGTTGTCTTGGCACATGTTTTATATGCCATGATTGCAAATTTCTTAAACAGAAATTTCATGCTTTCTTAGTATCCATGACAATCTCCATAGATTTTCTGTCAGTCTTCATTACATATAATAAAGAGCCACAGGGTTGAAGATGGAATGGACTATCATGCTTGAGGTTTTTTTATTTTATTGCTATTTCGCTCAAGTAAGCAAAATATTACATTATTTGGTAAAGTCACAATATTCTCTTTCTTCAAGCATTACATATATAAAATCAGCAACAATTTCATTTCCGAGTAATTTAACAATATTTCCGTTTCCCAATATTTACCCAGCGTGTAACGTACGGTACGTATTCTTGTAAAATACTCTTGTATCAGATAAATAGAGAAATTTTTTCTGTCCACTAATGGTCAGAGTTCCCACAATGGTCGAATAGGTTTAATGGATTTTTTTCTCTCATTTTCCGGTTTTATTTGAACTTTCATATCCACAACTTTTCGCTTGGTCTGTTTTATCTCTGCGAAGTTGATTTATATTTCCACGCGAGTTTTCCCTGTTCAGTTTACATCACAGGGAACGTTGGGAAAAGGCCTTTTATTCTTCCTGCCATAGGTAGTATTATGGGATATGTGCACAGCCATACATCTACTAGACCTCCCAGTTTCCTAGAACCCCATTCCAACCGTAGATTATATCAAAGGGAAGTGACCTCATAACCACCTGCCGCCTTTGCTTACCACCCTGCATTCAAATCTACCCCAACTGAAGGGCAGAGATAATTTATTCTACTTTCGTATATTAAAGGCGTCCAGCTTCACTGTTAGGTAGGAATTAGAACTGAATGCAGCTGAATGTGCTGAACTGATGCATAAGTTTCCAGTTTGATATGGAAATGAGAGGTAACGCTGTAGGTGGCCCAAAGAATCATAGGATGTTTGCTGCACTCTGACGACAGGATAATATGCCGATATATACAGCTCAGTACTTTATGGATGCAAGCTTTTAACCAACTTCAAAGGATGAAACAGTGGAAATATAGTTTAACGGAGTTTTGGATATGCAATGCCTCTCTAGTAGTGAAGAGAACGCGTTAGTAATAAGTGATTTAATGGCTTTTACCGATCTGCTTTCTCTTATTTTTAATCCATCCATAGTTTCGCTGATGACAGTACCCGTGATTTCGCTTACTTCTTTGACACTTTTGGGGACTCCAGAGGGTATGACGCAAATGTAAATTAAGACTACATGATTAGATCATTGAATAATGATGTTTCCGAGATCCTTGCTAGGGCGAATCTCATCGAATTCAATGCGTCTAAGGCCCAAAGCTGTCGCATCTATTTGAAACAAAATCATTAGTTTATCACTCCTATTTCTTTCGATGGAGAATTAATTTCCAATACACTGAAAGTTAAGCTGGACAGATCACAATTCCTCTGTTGACAAAAAAGCATGGAAATATCTTGAACTTCTAAAAAGTTGTAAAAACTAATTCCACCCTGTCAAATCTAGCGTCCTATATCAGACCAAGAATGGAATACAATTCCCATATCTGGGCTGGGGCTGGTTGCACAGCCTTCGCCTTATTAGATTTTGTCCTTAAGCTAATTGGCTATGTGGCAATAGCTTGTCATATCGCGTCGCTCGACCATCACCGCATGTCGGATGTTCTTGCATCCATGTTCAATGTTTTGTTGAAATATCTAATCTAATAGCTTGTGCATGTTATACTTGCGCTGCAAGTCCCGCTCATCCTTTCAACGTACAAAATACTTTCGAGCGTACAGTAAAATTCCGTGATTCTTTTTTATCCCGAACAGTGTGAATGTTTACAGGATCAAAATAATAACTCCCATTATACTCGATTATACTCGATTATACTCTCCACCCCTTTTAATTTGATACCCCACATTCCCCATTTTGGGTAACCCCGTTGTGGGGGGTCTAGTACTACCCCTCACCCCCTCTCCACGCCTCTTATGTATGTAGAAATTCACGAAAAATTGTCCGTCCGCAGCGACATGTTACTTCTAATTAGCTCTGGTCATACTGTAATATGTTATATGTTGTATTGCAACCACCGAGAACTGTATGACCTTATATTTAAGTGACTCGGTACAGACTGACTCCTTACTACCTTACAGACTAATCGTTTGCTGATGATACTGAGACGGCGGTTAGTAGCTGTGCGTATTATTATCTCATAGTGCTGATGCTTAAATCTCGGTGATGACCAATTATGACATTGTATTGCTTTACATTGCAAACATTGTGTTGATGTGTTGATGTATAATTATATTTTATATTTCAGGTATTCTGTGATATGCAACACCTCCTCCTTTTTAAGCTTAAGTTGTGATTGTTATTTTATTTATCAATTCAATAATTTTAATTTAATAGTGCAGTAAATGAGACTTATGATAACATAGTTATTAAACTAGTGTAATTGTTACTATTAAATTCATTAAATTCCGTAACTGCAAATTAAATTGTTAGCTATTCTTCCAATCTTAGGTACGTGAACGCAGAAAGAATGAATTTCGTCTGATTATGGTTCCATCTTCCTTCTCCACCCAATAGGAGCGAGGAGTTGTGTTTTTTGTTTGTTTTTTTTTGTTTAACTGTAAATAAACAAATAAAATCGAGTATAGGAAAAACAATTGCCAAAAGCTCTTTTTCGATTTGATATTATTTCTGTTTTGTGTCCGAAAGACTTCTGGGTATGAAATAAACAGTCTTCTGTTGTTTCATACAAGCTCCATAACCAAAGTTAGATGCGTCTGCTTCTACTGTTATCTCTGCAGATTCATAAAAGAATCGTAAGAATGGTGCGTTTTTGATTAATTGTTTGATTTAATTCAGACAACCTGTGTGGAGTTACTTCCATTTAAAAATTATATTCTTTTTAAGCAGCTCTCGTAACGGCTGTGTCGTCGGAGAAAGGTTTGGGACGTAATTTCTTACGTAATTTACGAAACCTAATAATTTCTGTAATTCTTTCTTATTGGATGGTGGTTTCAAGTGGGAAATGGCTTCGACGCGATTAGGAGCACAAGTGACCCCGTTTTTCGAAATGATTTGTCCTAGGAATTTTACTTCGTGCACTTTATATTGCCCTGTTAAATTTTATCTTTAGTTCACGCGCGTATTTGAAAACTTTATTTAAAATTTCATCATGCGTTTCTTCGTTTTCCGCGGCAATGAGGATATCATCAAGATAAATTACCACACAATCAATATCTTTAAAGTTTTCTTCATTATATTTTTGGAAAATTTCCGGGGCTGTTTTAATGCCAAATGGGAGCCATTTGAATCTATATGTGCCAACAGGCGTGCTAAATGTACAAAGGAGGCTAGACTGTTATTAAGTACTATTTGTCAGTACCCGTCTTTAAGATCGAGCACCGAAAACAGTGATTTATTCACAAGTTTAGTACAGATTTCGTCGAGTGATGGAATAGGACGGCTTAAATTTTTAATTGCTGCATTAAGCTCCTTTGAAATCCAATCTGAAGCTTCTTTAGATTTTTCTATAATTTTTAGGCGTTCTAATCGGTTTAGTTCAAATTTTAGAACATCTTTAATTGCTAATAATATTCGTGTTGCTGGTTTATTATAGGTTGGAGATTTTCTTTCATTTTAATTTTAAAATTTTCTACAAATGTTGCTATAGACCCTCGAATAAGTCCTTGTTTATATCTATAAACTGTTCTTTTGTTAATTCTTTTTTAATCATATGTACGCGTTTTATTAAATTTATGCAGTGATGACCAGTTTAATATTTTTTTATGTTATTTCGTATTACGCATCTTGTAATCAACCTACAGCATTTAATGTTGTTCCTCCGTAAGCTTGTACTATCGTTATATTAAATTTTTAAACTTTTAAGAATTCTGTAGTTCACGTACCTGTATTGATTCTGTATTACATGCTACTGCGTACTGATTTTTTCCCCACATTTTCTAAATACTTCTCCATAAGCTGGGCACTTTCTGTAGTCATGTAACTGTGTATATTTTTTACATTTAATTTTTGCTTGATTTTTTGTTTTAATTTGGGGAAAATTCTGTGATGTCCCTGGTTCCTGATCTTTACTGATAGTCCTATTGACTATTTTCCTATTGTCATTCATTGGTTTGTAATTAATAAAAAAAAATTATAATTAAAGTTTTTATATGGAACTTAACCTACCACGTCCAGTGTTGTTGAACCCTTTTGCAGTTGCTCCAGTTGACTTTTCGATGCCCCACTGGTTTACACATTTCGATTGCTTTCGTTAAGGTTAAGCCTTCAGTTTCCAATAATGTGCCGCTGTAAATTTTTTGTCGGGTGTACCCAAGACGATTCTATTTATTACCATGCGGTCTTCTTGTAGACTAAGAGCTGGTGGCCAAAATACTTACGTCATTTCATAAACAAAATTTTGCATTTTATCATACTCTCTTAACATCGTTGATAACTTATTCGGACGTCTGCCTGGCTTCCAATGGTGGAGGGCTCTGAAGGATAGCCTCTAAGGCCTAAGAGAAACCGGTTAAGTTACGTGATTTCATAAAGGCTGATTTTTGGTGAGGCAGCAGATAATTATATCTCATGATCAATCGTAAAAATGGCAGATGCATTGGATGGTGGGAAAGTGGTGGCAGGCGGTAACATATTAGAGAGAAAATTAAGCTGGAAACCACGCCTTGAGGACAGAGCGAACAAAGCTCTTCGAGGATTTACGATATGCCGCAGATCCATAGGGTAAAAGTGGCGACTTAAACCATGGATGATCCATTGGATCTACGCTAGCAATATCCGACCCATGAAGCTCGCCAAACATCGCCAGATATTGGATTTAAAGATTGTGTCTCCTTAGCGTAAGTGGCGTTCTCAAGTCAACTAGTCTTGAGGTCATCTTCAACATACACCCCATTCATATACACGTCAAGAAGAGGACGTCAATCGCTGCGTTGAGGCTGCATCTCAATCGGAGCTGGATTCACTCTGGTACAAGAGTTCCATATGAATCCATCTTTGAATTGCTGTAGTCCGTCATACCTCCTCGAGACTATGCTGAAGAGCAACTTTAAATCGAAAATTCCAGATAGGGCAGATTTGGAATCACATTCTATGCTTCAACCATTGACAAACCCTATCATATATATACACGGCTCCAAATTGGAAGAGAACATCGGACCAGATGTTTTCTGCGAGGAGCCTCACATGGAAATTTCCATTCACCTTGAAAGCGGCGGGGGTCAAGGCCATGCTTGAAGTGGGAAGGCATCTTCTAAGCTCAGATACTAAAAACAAGAAAATTGCAATCTGCTCAGATAGGCAGGCAACTGTCAAGGCCTTGTCAAAACCTTTTACAATCGCCAAACTTGTATTTGAATGTAAAACTAACCTGAATTATCTTTCTCGGAGCAACAGGGTACTAGTGCTTTGGGTGCAAGGTCACAGCGGCATTATCGGGAATGAAAAGGCGGACGAACCTGCTCGTCTTGGTATAACCTCGTAGAAAAAGTCCTCCACAATTGTGATCGCACCAAAACACCTTTGCCTCTATTATCCCAACTTGGGCCGACTACCAACTCAGTCGCCTTTGCTTGGATAACCGTTCAGGTAGAACGAGAAGGGAGCTCTGGGCTTACCCCACCCAAATCAAATGGAAGAGTTACTGGGACTAAGCAAGTCAACCCTGAGAACTGTAATGCCAATTCTCACTGGAAAATCTCTTCTCAAGAGTCACCAGCATATGATGGGGCTTGGTGAAGATTCGGTATGCAGAGTTGCGGTGAGGAAACTGAAACGGTGACACATTTTCTTCGTTACTGTTCGGCCCGCTCAGGAAAACGTTACAGATTCCTTGGCTCACACCTCCTGAAAGAACTTCACGAAGCCAGAAAGAAGGGTTGGGGGCCAATGCTAAATTTTGTTAGAGTTTCCGGTTGTAACTTCTGAGCAATTTCTCATATGTCTGGAGGGTGAACAATGGGCCTTGTTATAGCCTACGGTCCAGGGACCCTTTTCGGATCCTGACCCTGTTTCAATCCAATCCGAATCCATCCCTATGTAATACACTAATACACGCTCCATAAAACGGTCTTGAAGAAAATTGTTTCTATTGCTGCAAAAGTCTGCCGTCTGCGATTGTAACTGCGTGTAGCGCTTTATTCCTATCCTATTTCTTGCTTCATTCTATTCTGTTGCATTGTGGGCCTTGTTCTCTTTTTTTGAAAGCTCAGAGCTCAAGCACAAACATTTTCAAGCTCATTTAAATGAAAGCATGAACACACACGCAACCCCATAATATTTCATTGTAATGCATACTATGCGAACTATGCAGGCGAGATAACTGTGTACTACATATAGTAGTTTTTTATATTTTTGAATTCTGAATTTGCGCGATTGTTTCAAATGTGTTTTCTTTCAAAGAGTTTTCGACCATGTTAAACTGAAAATTAGTATAATATAAATGGAATTTTTCCGCATTTTGTCAGTCATGTTAAACCGAAACCATGCAAATCGAGGGTTAGGTGTATAGAATAACTAAAATGATATTTGTTGTTGTTTATTTTGCAATTAGTATTATTTTTCTTAAATTGATATTTAGTTGTAAGACTTTTTTTTTGTGATATCTTATAGTTTTAATTTCAGATTTTTAAATTTAAAACTTTTATACATTTTGTAAAGATTATTTAATAACAATAAACTCTTTTAATTATTTCCCTTTTGCCAATATTTTTGCAGCTGAGACTCAATGTTGTTAAAAAAAAGCTACATATATTTTTAAAACCATTAGATAAATAAATATTTTATTTTTCGTATAGTTGATCGGAATGACAAATTTGCTTAAAACAGTAGCACCAGGGCCGGTGACAGAAATTTTTCATGGAGGGGCAGATCGGATTTGGAGGAATAATTAAACGATTTATCAGGACATATAGTTATAAATAAAATTTACATTCAATTTACACCGTCTAATTAAAAAAATCGATTGAATTAATGTGGTGGAAGTACAAAATATTTAGCATTTTACACATATGTAAAAAATAAAAATAAACATGTTAATAATTTACATATGTTTTAACGGTTCCTTAAAAAATTAAGCGTAGGGGATTCTTGTTGTATTCTGTATGAATTTCCTCTAATATCAGTTTAATTTCCTTATGAATATTTAACGAAGTCAGGCACGTTGAGTTCATTTTCGGTCAGTGAATTACGAAGATGATTCTTCGTTTGTATAAAAAAGAAGAATAACCGTCTTGAGGGCATCTTGTATTCATGTACCTTTGCCACATATTTATTTCATCAACAAATTCACACTCATTTGCACACTTACATGAAATAAATTTGATGCACCTTCCTCCTTTTCATCTCTTGAAAGGTTCGTTTTAAATATAATTTTAAAACTGTTAAGAAAAATTTCATGTTAGATGAATTTCTCCTTTAAATGTAGAGTCTAGTTCAATATTCGACCGATAGGTTTGTTTTTTGTTGCGCGAAAGGTTTTTATGTTTATTTCTTTTTTGTCACATATCTCTGTTACTTTTGTCGTGGCCCAATATCCAATTGGCGGAATTGTGTCATCACGACTCAAGCTGGAAGCAAGTGTACGGGTAATTAAGCGGTTTGCAATAACCAAGCATTTTACTTCGCATAGTGAAATGCTTGGCGATTGCGAATTTTTTACTTAAAAACTGCCGCATCCACTGATGTTTGTAATTAGGCATTCAGTCATGGTTAAGTAATCCACTTTGCATAGTGGAATACTCAGCTGGGCTTACTGTTGTTTACATACAGTATGGGGGCTTCCATCTGACGGGACTGATTGACGTAATACTTTGTGATTATAATTGCAAGGTATTGCGCTGGTCCCTGGGTCAAAGTCGCTTCCGCCTAGTTGTATAGTGCGGAGCACGGCTGATTCGGTGGATCAGGTTGCTCAGTTGTGTTTTGGCGATTAGGAGTTAAGAGTTATAAGTATCATTAAAGAAGCTCAAATTGTGTTGTTATTCGAAGTAAATTAAGTAAATAAAGTTTATATGTGGATTACGCGAGTGTTTTACTGGGGACATGACACTTTTTTATAATTTTTTTTTTTCAGTCCTGCCCTTTTGCAATAATTGTCTACTTTATGGCAGTATAATTGAATGTACTTGGCAGGAAGCGCATTAAAAAAAATTCACTGAAATGAGATTTCATGGTTAGATTATATTACCTGAAATTCAAGATTTGATATAGCTGCCAATAATGTGCGTGCTTTAGTACTTTAATTTTTTGCAATGCATTGATGCCAGCTGGTTGCAGTTCAATATTATGTTACTGCTTCGTGTCATTTTACCTTATCTGGTAGAACATAATTGTATCTATAATGATTTCTTTTTGTAATGCAGGTTGTCTCTTGGATATATTAACAAAAATTGTATGCTACCTCTATGTTTTCCAAGTAATTTCGAATTTGTGGAACGTCACAAGTTCTTGAAAGAGCTAAATTCAAATTATGAGAGGCGTAGTGTGCACAGATTTCGTTTTTGCTGTATTTCTCTTATGTCTGCGCTCTATGCAAGTCTCTGCTCATGGACCTCGCTCTAATATAACCTTGGCCAACAAGATATGAAGAATCTATTCAATTGTTTCTTAAACAATTCAGAATAGTTTTGGTTAAGTTTTTTCCAGTGCACTCAGTAACCCGAACAAAATTCAAAAAGTCTTCCCTTATTTTGAGAGATTCGGCATCGAATTATCGAACGCCTATTTATACCTGTTCGATGCCTGAAATGTCTGCAGTAGCATCAGCTTAGAGTGAAAGGGTGTCCGACTTATTATTCAATTTATCAGTAAATTTTCTAGCTGTCATAGTCTGGAATACGCTTATTATTTCAGTTTAGATAGTGTTGCTTATATACTTAGTGTTTTTGTTCCCTTTCTTAAGGTGCTCTTGCAATGTGCCATCCGAATTTGCATGATACCCTAGAATGGCACTAAAGTTGCCGTCGTTGATTTCTCGTTCTTCTTCGGTAATATTTCCATAGTCTTCCGTACCTCACAATGCGAAGCCTTGTATTCCGCACAATAAAATGTTTAAATAATCGGTAGGATTTTCCTTTTATTTTGTTCGATGTGTTTTGAATTTTTCTCGTCTACTAAAATATTCACAGGGAGGCTTTTTCGAGCATCAATGCTTCCTCGGTTTTCCGATTTTATAAGAAGTCTTGTGGTACTTGCACTTTTTATGATAATTAAATTATTCAATTGCGTCTTTCCAGGTTTTAAGGTGTTCAGAAACCAATGACTTTAATTTTTGTTTTGTGTTAGAGCATGCTTCATTCAGTAAAGTGAAATATGCCAACCAATTATACTTCTGCAATCAACGTGACTGAAACTTTAGATGTACCACTTTCAAGAGGTCATTTGGTTCTTCTTTAATCTGATATCTAAATATGAATGTTCTCGGTATTCGCATTGTCAAATAATGAACTTTTATTTCTCTGTGATGAAGATGAGGGTAGCATTCTCGACCCTATATGTGATGCTTGAGCATAATCCTTGCAGACCTTGTTACTGTTAGTAACTGATATGCTACCGCCCATTAATTATTTTTTCAATATCAATATATTTACTCACACAAAACTACATACCACTGATACTTTTTGAAGTCGGCCTAATCAATAAGGTGCAGTGTAGTGTAAATTGTTTGAAAATAAAATATTGTTGTGTGTCTTAACTCATTTCTTCTAACAATTCACAAGACAATGAATGATTTTTGACAACACGCGTGGCTATTTATACTAGCCACTGGAAAGCTGGAACAAATTTAAAGTTTTCTCTGATTGGGATAAATAGGCGATGTCATCATCTTTTGGGAAAAGCAGTGGCGCGCCACAGCAGCAAAAAAACGTCTACAGATAATGTTGCGATAACTAAAGAGCTACAATTACTTTTTGTCACGTTTTCGTAACAATAACTTTATCGTTATTTACGAGTTGCTGTTCATGTTGAAATAATTAAAATTAAAACTTATAATTGTTAATGATCGTCTTTTTCTTGTAACTTTGACTAAAACGTTACATTATGCTATTTTGGTACAATATTCATTAATTTTGGATTTTGTATCAGTATGGTAGGAAGTAGTGATTGCAAAAATTATTGTAAAAGTAAATACCGATTTTTTCGGTATTAGTTTTACTAAAACCGATTAATCGGTTTTTAATCGGTTTTAAAAAGAAATTGTTTTTTGAAATTATTTCTTGTCAAAATACTTCAATTTTTTTCATGTTTATGATTATAGAAAATATAATATTTATTTAAAAATAAAAAAATGTATATAATTCATTAACAATACAAAAATGAAAAGTTATTTGTAAAAATCCTGGAAACATGTTTTTTAAATGTAATTTAAATGAGCACGTAGAAAGCATAAGTTATCAATGGGTTTATCACTTAATCGTGATCTCTGTTTGGTGCAAATTTCCAGATACTGAAAACATCCTCTCTGGTTCCACACTTGTAGGAGGAATTGATTTCAAAGTATTATAACCACATTGAGATAATAGGCAAGATACAACCAACTTATATATTAGATCTGCTTAGCATTTTCTTCTGGCATCTGCGGCAGACAGGAACTGGCCGTACTGAAGAGTATTAGTTCCTGCTGATACGAAACGTCTTATACACATTACAACCAACTTATTATTTCATAATATAATTTTTTTATTATAATTAATGAACGTGTCTGATCTTTAGAGGAATATGATAAAAACTGAGTTTCTAAGATATTCCTCTGATTATGGTACCTTAGCTACCGAAAATCCGTTCATTAATTATAATAAAAAATTTATATTATGAAACAGCAAGTTGGTTGTATCTTGCCTATTATCTCAATGTTTATGAAACTATTTCTTAAGGAAACGATAAATGTCAACGTCAAGGAATGGAAGGGAATACATTAAGAATCTCGATAAGAAAATATTAAAAAAACGTTGCTTCGAGGTCTAAGAAAAGGTAACAAATGCATTAAGAATAACTTTCAGAAAATGCAAAGATTTCCACCAGAAACCTATAACGAATTGTTAACTCATGTCGATAAGAAAATATTAAGAAAAGGTTACATTCGGTAGAGAATTACAAAAGAATTTTGACAATCATTGTGAATCACAGATGTATCGTTTGAGGCAAAAAAAGTTAATGCTTTTTGAAAAGTTTAACAATTTTTTTTATGTGAAAAGGCTGAACTACAATAGACGTAAATAACTTCACGAAATTGAGCGAGACTGAGGTTTAGTTACGAAAAATTGATATTTTTAGCCTAAATATATATCACATTCCGTAAGAGTTATTATCTTAATATTTAATGTTTTCAATTTTAAAAAGTGGTAAAAGTGAAAAAATTAACAAATGGAAGTTGATTTAATTGAAGATTTTTCTATTGATTCACAGTGCCATTTTTATTCCATTTTAATTTTTCCATTGCACTTTGAATCATTTAGTAATAATTTAATTGTTTGACACATCGCGTTCTTACGAAATGAACAATTCTTACTGCACCTTTACTGATAGTAACTTGAATTTTAAACTTAACGAAAGTTCCCTCACACGAGTTAAAGTTAATTTGTGTACGCCTGTCAAATTAAAGGGAGCGTTCGCTTTACGTAAGTAAATGTACTTACGGATACGTCTATTGTAGTTCAGCCTAAGCTCTCACTTTCTCAATATTTTCGGCAATTTGTATTCGTTGGGTATTCACACACAGCAGAGCACTAGTGCAGTGACACTGCCAGTGTATCAGTTCAGTTCTGATCCGATTCTTTCCGCTCTGTTCTGTACTGTCAGCATCTCGCAATTTGTTCTTAGAAATTTACTGGAAATTTTTTCTTAGAAATTTACTGTCAATTTTTTTTAGATATTTTATGCATTATTGGAGCCCAACAGCGGCACACATGAAAGTATTGTATCTAAAAATATATTTGCAATGTACCTAAAGGGTTCTCCAATAAGAGGTGTTATTTTAATTAGCCCGCTATTTCGGTGAAAATGTGGCAGAGACGGTTCGTAAAACTCGAACATTTTTGGGTCGTCGTGAAGCACCTTGTCGGACCGCAATACAGAAATTGGTAGAAAAATTCGAGCTATCGGGACAAGTTAGTGTGAAGAATAAAACCCGTGCACGTCGCTCAAGAACAGCCGAGAATATTGCTGCTGTAGCCGAAAGTGTTGAAGAAAACCCAGGTTAGTCCATTCCTCGTTCTTTGGAATTAGGCATTCCACAAACGTCATTACACCATATTTTGCATAAAGATTTGGGTGTTAAGGCTTATAAAGTTCAGTTAACACAAGAACTCAAGCCGGCCGATCATCAACAACGCCGAGTCTTTGCTGATTGGGTCCTTGAAATGCATGAAAATGATCCGGAATTCCATCGAAAACTCATCTTAAGTGATGAGGCCCATTTCCACCTCGATGGCTTCGTCAACAAGCAAAATTGTCGCATCTGGGGCTCGGAAAACTCAAGAGTTATTGTTGGAAACCCTCTCTATCCTCAACGTGTGACTGTTTGGTGCGGTTTATAGTCCCGCGGGGTCATTGGACCTTACTTTTTCGAAAATGAGGCTGGAGCAACAGTTACGGTGAAGGGATTGCGCTATCGACAGATGATTAATAATTTTTTATGGCCGGAATTGGATGGTATTGATCTGGACAACGATTACTTTCAACAAGACGGTGCTACGTGCCATACAAGCAACGAAACCATTGATCTTTTACGGGAAAAGTTTCCGGACCGTGTGATCTCTCGAAGAGGTGATCACAATTGGCCACCGAGATCTTGTGACTTAACACCTTGTGACTTCTTCCTTTGGGGCCACGTGAAAGAGAAAGTCTACGCCAACAGTTCAGCGTCGATTCAAGACCTCAAAGATGGAATTCGTGAGGCTATCGAGGACATAGGGCAGCCACTTTGCGATTTGGTTATGGAAAATTTCATGAAAAGGATATGGTCCTGTAGGCGTAGTCGTGGTGGTCATTTGACTGATGTTATTTTCTATTATTAACGGCATACTTTCCTCTTTATAATGAAATAAAGATCCGATCATTTATCTCAAAAAATGGCATTTGTCTTTGAATATCAAAATAACACCTCTTATTGGAAAAACCCGGTATTTTGTAGTAAAATTTTTCCGTGAAATTTTGAAATTACATGAATGTGCAATTTTTCATCTTTTTTTTTTAGAAAAGAGTATTTAAAGACACGAAAAAATTTTCATTAATAAAAAATCGGTTTTTAGGACGTTAAGGTCGATTAATTGGTTTCCTAAAATCGGCCGCTTAAGGGCCGATTATTCGATTAATCGGGTAATCGAGTAACCGATTTTGCAATCAGTAATAGGAAGGAATAGCAATTTGATGGCACTATGTTTATCGATATTTATATAGTTTATAAAACATTTTTAAAATATTCCTGCAGGAAAAAGTTAGTAGAATATAAATTTGATCTCAATTTAGGAAATTACATAATATGAATGAAAAGTTAGACCAGAATATTTCATAGACTTTTTCAAGCTTTCAATGTAAAGAAAACTAGCTTTCTCTAAAGGATTGTGAAAAAAATGTTAAACTAATGATGAAAAAGCATCTTGCCAGTTGAATTTCTAGAATCTGTAAAGCTCTGCCATATATTTATATGCAAACATAAGACTGAATGAGTACAACTCATACTTGATTGAGCACACTTTGATCATTTTATCATTTTCTGTTAAGAGATTGCATCTGGTTTTCCACAGGTACATTCAAAATGGGTTACACATCCATTAACAGGCTGCTGTATGCCTGAAAAAAGTTCAAGCAATCAGATTGTATAATCTCCTAAAGCTACAAAATTTATGAGAGTTGTTGTCTTTCCCAATAACCTTATCTCTGGCATTTGTATAGCACAGAAAATATCCAGTTTGGCTACTACTGCAACGGTTGCACAATACAAACACACATACCCAAATGTACATGGGAATCCACGGGATGTTGCTAGCCAGAGCCAACTATTCCCAAGCCCTTTCCGTTTGTTTGCTTTGTGCTATATTTTTGGTTCACGCAGTTACTACCCATATGAAATAGCCCCATCATGTCCCTTTAGTTGCGGTACTCTCGTAGGAAGAATTTTTTATATCAACTTAGTTCGACATTTATTTTTCACTCATGGCTTGTTCCCAAATCGTTCCCGAGATATTATATCTGAGCGCCAGAGATGGATATTATATGACTGTGAAATGGAATTTGCAAATTGGCTCGACGTCGGTTTCCCGCAAAATCTAGATTCGATGATTTATCACAGCGGTTGGTTGAACAGACATTCAATTCGAATTATTTGAGATATTTTCATTCCGATCTGTCCCGCAAGAGACGTAGTACCACTTCCTTTAAATCTATTTTTATAACTCCTACGCTTACCCTCCCATCCGTTTTTTGGATGACATTGAACCAGGCTGTAAAGAATTGGAGCCGGCAGGCTTAGGTTGCAGCTGCTTGCCAGCCACCGAATAAACCCTCCTCACTTTACTTCATGCTGATACACTGCATTCAGCATCCTACCTATGCTATAATAGTTGGGTGGACCTTATGCCATACGAAGACTTTCTAGACGTTTGGATATGCTTCAGCCAACTTCAACTTTCTTCCAATCCAATATCCAGTTCTCTTCCCGGTACGTATAGCTCCTTGTTATTTGAAACTGGATAAGATTGGGGAGGCAAGGGAGAAGGCTGTTTTTTTTTGCCCGTTTTTGACTATTATTGCCACTTATTCATCGGAAAGGAAAATCCCTTGTCTCCGTAATGGGGAGTATTATACACCTCCTTCCCATTTTTATCCGTTGGTATGGGTATAAGGACCTCTTTATCTGGTTCACAAAGCGGAATGATATCGGAGGAAAAGGAAACTTCTGCCTACACTCTGCACAAAGGGACAAAATTAGTTTCTTTTACTTGTCCTTCCGCCCTTCTGTGCCTTTTCTTCGCGATATTCTACATTTTTTTCTCTATTGGTTCCAACTGAAGTGTCCATTGAAGCATGCATAAGTTCTTTTTGTGCTTTGAAATGGTAAACCATAGCCCAGTAGCTCAGGTCTTAATTAAAAAATTGATTCGTTCCCTCCCCTGTTCTTCCTACGTTGCGCTTTTCTTTTATTCTTCTTGGATTAAAGCCTCCGTCTCTATATCATGGGCACATGTTTAAATAGGTTCAATTAGTCGAAATATGCCAATTGAAACCCTTGAAATAACCAAGAGAGATATCGTTTCAAGTAAGTTGTAAAAATAAAAAAATCGATGGACCAAGCGAACTTAAGGAGAAATTATTTCTATTTACAGCAGACAAAACTTGTTACATATATGAAGGGGAGGGGGAAGAATACTTCCTATTATACCCTAGATGAAAACATAGGGTATACTAAGTTTGTCACAGAAATAATGTTGGTAAAGCGAAATGGGTTGGACACCCAAGCATAATACTTATTAAAAGTTATTTTGATTTTTGCATGTCCGTCTGCTCGTCCGTCCATCTGTCCGTCTGTCTATACGTCCGCTTTTTTGCCCTCACGATAACTCGAGAACGTGTTCATTTAGAGAGCTGAAAATCTTCACACGGTTAAAAAAAAAAAAAAAAAATTTATGTACCTAAATGAAACAAAGCGGGCAACTACTTCGTAGGGCTGCCACAGGAAAATTTCATTTTTTATTATATATTTTTGCACTGCTTGAGAATGCGTCGATGTAGAGAATTGAAATTTGGTATATGGTGTTTTGATAGTAATAGTGAAAAAAAATTTAAAATGGATTAAATTGAGCAACCCGTTCTTGGTGTTGCCATACAAAACTTTGGCTTTTCCCTATATATTTGGAAACTACCTGAGAACGTGACGTCGTGAAATTTTGTACAGAGCGTTTTCATGAAAATAATAAAAAAAAAATTTAAGAAATGAATTAAATCTGGCAACCCGTTCTTGGTATTGTCATATAAAAATTTATGTTTTTTACGTATACTGTGAAAACGATCAGTCCTATTCATTCTTATTGTACCCAAACGTTTTTCAGAAGATGAAACCCTATGAAATTGGTTATAATCATTTTTACTATTCGAAGAACCGTTCTAGAAATATATGCGAAAAACGACTTCAACAATCAACATGTGCAGAGAGGTGATCATATGAAATTAAATACGGGCATTTATCAAGAGTTAAGAATTGGTCTTAGATCAATTCTAGTTTTTTTACTTATTGCAGTATCAGTTTCTAATCAACAACTGAAATGTTCTTCAACGTTTCTATCAGAATTTTATTTTATCAGTATTGAGAAAAAATATTTTATGAACCGTAAACTATGATAACTCTCAATAACTACATATTTTTTTTTCACATTAATATGAGGCGTTAGACCATGCATTACTGCTAGCTAAATGCAGTAGACCTCCTGTCTATTATCGTACTTCATTAGAACGATTCCATCATATGATAGATCACAAAAGAATAAAGCCAGCGGTTACAAAAATGTACATTTTATTGGACTTCTAATACGAGTCCCTTTGAGATAGAGTCAGCTTAAATCCTTACTGTGGAGTTTAAGAGGAGTATTATCTTCTCTATCTTCTTCTTTGAGATGCCGGAGGAATATATTTGATTTCATATATTTGTGACAAAGCCAAATAATTAGATTAAATGTCCTCTTGGTTAGCATTCTTCGTACTAATAGCTCCTTTGTTTGATTTTTGTTATAGAAGCGATATGGTTGCATATAATCCAGGTACTTATGCTGTTTTATTGGGAGCTCGTTCTGGATAAAATATAAGGAAGTTCCTATTTTTATAGGGGATACCGGAATATAAGTTCAAGTCGTATGAGAGCAGAGTACAAATACGTAACTATACGTCAATTAGTTAATTGCTTTTTAAATTGGTATGTCCTGGATTTAGCTGAAGTTTGACCTTGTACCGATTTCCTAGAGCTCTTCTTGAATTTATTTTACCATATTAGAAGACATATTAACCAACTCGTTGGTAGATATTTTCTCTACCATATAATTTTATTAGAGATTTCCACAAAGAAGCTTTTATTAATTTTTATTATGGTGTAGTGTAGTCAAGGGAAGTGCTACTACTTACAAAATTAGATATTTTCTTGTTATTTCTACTTTGGGATGTGGAAATTTGTTGTCTATAAGCTTCATTTCCTGTAACATTTTTCCCCATAACACACTCTTTTTTTTCTGCCCACTGCTAAAGTGCTCTTCATTTTTCAACCTAACGTTTAAGAGGAGTCAGTACTCAGCAAAAATTTCAATTTAGATACCAGCGAGCCTGTAGGCAATAAAACTTACTATACGTAGGTTTGTGTTCTGAAAGTATGAAAATACTTGTAAAATTAGACTAGACCTAGACCACAAGTCACATTAGAGACATCTAGCGTAAAAGACAGAAACCCAAAATGCGACAATTTAAGACGAAAATGAGAATTTGCAGTTCAAAGAAATTGAAAATTTTTAAAGAGAATTAACTCTCCTAAATTTTATTTTGCACATAGTTGTTAAATATGCTATATTACTTTATATTTGTAAAACTTTCAACGAAATATTGCAATTTCTCGTCGGTGAAATATCGAGAGAAAAAACAAGTACTATTAGAGTTAAACAATTAAAAAAAGCGCCACTAAAAATGAAAAAAACTCGACGTTATATGCTAGATCTAGGATTTATCTCTCTAAAATAGTCACAATATAAAGAAATGAGAATACCTACTAAGAGGAATTTGATTTGAAAAAAATCAATTTTTACCAATTTTTACAAGTTTCCGAGCTAATATCTTCATTGCAATGCATTTTTTTTGTTATTTTTCTCGACGTTATTTACTAGACCTCTTCGTTACTTTTAATTTAAGATATAAATCATTATTCTGCTACAAATAGTTTGCTAGAAATTCGCATTGAAAAATGTATGAAACTTGCAAATCTTGGTACTGACTCCTCTTAATAATAATTTCATTTGGTCGTCCGTCCAATTTACTTTCTGTCCACTGGAATCATAACTCATTATTAATTATTAAGTTAATATTTTGCATTAAGGCTGAATAAATTTGTAAGCATTTTGTTCCCCTTTTGTATTTTCCACAGTTTTTATGATATTGATTTGAAACCTTCACCAAAATATTAAAAACTGTTCAAATGCTATCGGGCCTAGATTTTTGAAAAAGGTGTTGCATTTTTTTTTTAAATTAAAAACCTCAAAAAATTTTTATTATTTTTCTTACATAGGTTTTCCAAGCAAATTTGTAAATGCCACCGGATTTGTTAATATTTTTCATGTTATAATTACTTTTATAACATTAAGATTGAGACTCCCGTAACTTGAATAAAATTTATAACTATTCGTTTATTTTAACATAAGAATAAAGATAGAGGTAATTTTATTCAGTAGACCAAAAACCGGATAAATCCCGTATGTAGTTTATTTTATAAAAATCAATTTGTAAACCTTTATCTTGATAAGAAGTGAATGATAAAATTGTTTAATTCTCAAAAGCTTTTTGTAATGACTACAGGATCTAGTAGTCCAAGCAAATACTCAGTTTTGTATATATGTGCATAAGTTTGAGTATTGCTAATGTGATTAGAACGAAAGCTCACGCTACTACTACATAGTCAAAATTGTGGATGCTCGAAATTGTCAGCCTTATTTTTTGCCATTCAGCCTTAATTACAATTTACTTCTCCATTCTGTAATTTTCTATGGGCTTATACGCCGAAATGACAGCTGCATCACAACAAAAGCATCAGCTCCTGCCATGATGCGCTTGTTTCTTGATTTTGACGCATCAGATGCGTTCGTGATGCGAAAGTGAACTTTTGATTCAGTGACTGATGACGTTACGATGCATTTTTAAACTCATGATGATGCATATGCGACATCATCAGCATATCGCTACATTTTTGAATTTACCCATCCTTATCGTCCCAAAATTGCACCTTCCGTTCTTCATTTGGTGGCTGGTCACTAATACTTTTTAAGCTCTCTGGTAAATTCAATACTTTTTGTGTAAGATTGAGTGGACTGCTACAGTCATTTGCAAACTAATTAGCACCTATTAAAACAATTTATTAGTGGTAGTTTTGAATGTTTCAAAGTAAAAACAGTTATTTACCTTCACTTGCACCATATTATACACACTGTCTTCAATTTCGACAGCATGAATTTCTCTATTTACTAATTGCATTATATTAATTTTGTTGTTGTATTTCTTTAAATAATATTTCAAAGAAACCAACCCGTATGATTACCTAGGGGGAATAGAAAGCAATGTCGTTTTTTTACATTAAGTTCAAACAAATAAATTTTTAGCAAGTATTTATTTTTAATCAATGATGTAATCAGCTTCGTTTTCAACAACCTTTTGCTATTTAGTGTGCAAATTTTCAATGCCCGATCGATATAAATCAATTGGTTTTTGAGCAAGATATTAGGAGAGGGAATTTTGGATATCATCAAAAATTTCCAATTTTTTTGTCACATATTGTAGAAACTGTTAAAGCGATCAGAATAAATGGAAATCCGATGATGCAAGGTCGGGCGAATATGATAGGTGAAGCAGTATTTCCCACTCTAATTAATTGTTTTTTTCCAGGGTTCATCTAGCGCAATGCGGTCTTGCATTATCATTTTGCAGAATAACGCTTTTTCTGTAGATAATCGTTGAACATATTTCAAATAAAGATTGATTTACATGATCCAATTGTTCACAGCTGCATTCCTAGTTTGTTCAGGTTTCAGCACTTCAAAATGAACGATTCTGCGAATACTCCATCAGACACACAAAAGTACTTTCTTAGGATAAAAACCTGGTTTAGCACTACTCGTGGCGATTCATTCAGAGATAGCCACTGCCTTTTGCATTTTGGATCATCATAGCGATTAAAAAACGCATCTGTATTATGCCGTTGAAGCAATAAGTTGCATATGGTTGATCAGTTAGCTTTGTTTTGTTCGGACATATTATACGTGACCCAAACACCTATTCTGCTTACTTTACCAATGTAATGCAAATATTCTTGGACGGTCGACCAAGGTTGGCTAAGAGTATTTTTCCTCAATTGTCTGATACGGATTTGCTTACACTTAAATAATAAATAAATATTAACACGCGCATAAATGGCATTACATTCTGGTCCCCCTAATAAATCAGGCTTCATGTACACATTGCTGAACATACATATTTATATTAAGTAAATTAAGTGCATTCGGATCGTCCTGGATTATCTTTAAAGAAAACGTTTAAGAAATTCTGACTTTTACAACACATTTACCATGAAGTTCTTAAAGATTCATAGTTTAGTAGCACATCCACGCCTCCGGTATTCCACAAGGCACCATATTTGGTCCTTATGTTTTTCCTCTCTACATCAACGTTGTACCGCATCAATTAAACACTAATTGTCTTTTCTTTACAGACGATGCTAAATTATTTAAAGTCATTGACACAGAAGAAGACTGTAAATTACTACAAAGAGATATTCTTGCCTTAGAAAATTGCACGGAAGATAATTTATTGTCGTTGAATATTTGCAAGTTTAAAGTTATATCCATTTCCAGAGAATTCAATAATTTATATTACGACTACAAAATGGATGATTCACCTCTTAATCGCGTCACTGGAATGAAAGATTTAGGAGTAAATTTTCGACCATAAATTACTATTTCAGACACATATTAACCCTTAAAGCTTTTATATTGTTGGGATTTTTATTCCGATTTCATTAATAATTCTTTACAGTTCTGTAAGTAGTAGCCATTTATTTGAGTATATGAAACAGTTTTTATGGTGCATATGGATAGGAAATTGAATCACAGTTCAGACAAAATTCACCAGACTTCTTTTGTATAATACAGAAAGACGCTATCTTAATTATCTTGCTCGCCTCAAGAAATTCTCTGTCCTAGTATTTGGACCTTTAGAAAAATTATTATAAATGATGTTCATATTCGCCTCTCTGAACAACCACTACACTACACATTCAGTATTTTTTTCCTCTAGTCTAGTTTTTTAAATTTTTTGCTATTTTCATTGTTGTAAAAGTACGTTTACATTTATAAAAAAGTATAAGGATTTGTATTGCCACAGCTTTCGACTTGTATATATAGTCAGAAAAGTTTTGATTTCTGTTCACATTAGAGGGGCACTTGTCGATATACGAAGCTGTTTTCTGCGCAGTAATAAAATGTTATCAAACTTTCTTTTTTTAAGTGCATCATTAATCGATTTAGATAAAGCATAAGTGGTGGCAACGTAAAAAAAAAAAACGTGAAATACATGGGACATATAATATGCTTATAAATGAGTTAACTTTGGAAGATGGCAGTTATTTTAAAAACTATATAGGAATGAATAGGGTTGATTTTGAACATTTGCTGAACTTAATGGCGCCACTTACTTATAGTGAAGAAAGATACAAGATTTAGAAATTCCATATTAGCTGCTGATCAGTTAGGGGTTGCATTAAGATTCTTGGCAACCGGTGAATCCTTTGCGTCTTAGATGTATATGCACCGAATTTCTAAAAGTGCAATATGTAACATAATGAGAAATGTATGTGACTTTTTATGTTATGCCACGGTATACAGACTAACAAGGTATGACTATCCAGCTCCATAGATTCGCCATTTTCTGTGTTAGTCTGTGTTTCTTAAAAAGTCAAAAATATAAAATTTAATATTTATGTAAATTTATTCTACTGCATCCATTTTACTTTTTACACATCCATTTTACTTTCTAAACATAAAGATAAATTGAAGGAAGATTATTAGAATTGTATTGTACACCACGGGATTTTAGGACAGGCAAGAAAGCTGAATTTATAAATTTTTCAACATACATATATATATAGAATAGCATTACCGACTAGTTCTTGATATATATATATATACTAAATGAATTGCAGAACCACCTGGGGTACGTATGGACATATATACCTATAGAAAGGATACTTAGTCTTACGTTTTGATATCATGTATATAAAAGATTTTTTTTTTCATTAATAAGGAATTTAGGTTTTGACATGTACATATATGTACAGAATTACATTAAACGCTAGTTTTACGTTTCGATAGCGACGCATAGAGAACGAATCCCAACAATCACTAGTCTCATGTCTTGAGAAGCATAGATATATATTAAAGAAGTGAATCCATAACTAACCTCACCTTTCGAGGTATTTATATACATATATATAAAGTCAATTGCAGTGATAACTTAATTAAAAAAAAAAAAAAAAATAATAAATCGCATTAGTTAATACTTAGTTTTACGTCTTGAGACACACATATACATATATAGATAACGTTATTAGTAACTGCGTCCACAATTAGCTTTTACAGGTCGATAGATATAGGATTCTTAAATTTTCATCTACGCACAAGTAAAATAATCGCCTCCAGGGAGCTCCTTCGAGGGACCGGACAAATAGTTAGTTAACTTTTATTACATTTTACAATTTTCTTTGAGCTAAATTTTGCCTTTTATGCCTTCGTTACTATTGCATTCTATAGATCATAGCGAAATACTAAATTTTGTGCTAGTGTTGAATTTTCTGCTTAAATCGTGCGAATAGATATGACTAGTTGATCTCGTGGGCGCAAATAAATATTAAGAAAAAAGTAATATCTGCAATTTTTTTTCTTTGATCAAAGAGTTATCCTTAAATTGGTCGGTCTAAGCACCTTCTTGAGGACATAAGTTTCTGCTTATGCCTACCTCAAGGTATTTATGAGAGTTCATACTCCAACTCTTTTGATGCCATGCCTGCATCCCCCAAAGGATATTACTAAATAACCCCTTATTTAACCGAGAATGGGTATATCTATCCATATATGGGTGTATTTGCACGAGTCCGAGACCTTTTTATATTCATTATTGTTAAGAATGGAAGAATTTTAGATATGGTGTAAGATCAGGGCACAAAAAGAAAAAAAAAAGATTTATATTGAGACAATAAATTCTGTATACAAATTCAAATTAAGCTCAAAACTAGTACTGATTGCAATGCCCAAATTTTTTTACTTGTTCCAAGAATTGTGGATTCCGAGAATTTTTACTGAAAACTTACAGCTTCTGATAATGATTATTGAATTAAAACGTTACGTGAACAAAGTTATTATATAATATAGTAAATTTCAAGATACGCAATCAAGTGTTTGATTAGGTTTAGAATATAGAGGTCAGTCGTTGTAAGATTGTAATCCATATTTAAAAAAAAAGGAAAAAGGAAGATTGAATTGTGTTAGAGTAAAGGACAGAAGTATGCCTTATAGAATAAATGATTTATAACGTGATGAAGTGTTAATCCTTTCATTCACCCTTTCTCTCTCGTGGAGCTCTGTTGATTCGAAACGTGGGTTGATTGGCTTCACTAGTTTTCTTCCAGGTAATAGGGACATAAAACAAAACTGAAGTGCCAAAGATGTCATGAGTGGAAAGGGGGACCAAGATACCGAGGATCATTAAGACCAGGTCCTCTGCAACTCAATGGTAAGTAGGTGGGCCTCGTCTAGGCCCGATGTGTGTTGGTTTTTTTCAGGTTTATTTTTCTTCAGGCATGATTTTTTTTTATTATGGCATTTGGTTTTCGGTTTATCCACCGCACAACTCTTCCACACTGGTCGAGGTGCTAGCATGCCGCCATACCATACAGCTACCACGGTGTGAGCTGTCAGCTTCGGCTGACAGAATCAGACTAAACGTCTGTCTGGTCACTCACATAAGATAGATACATAACAACTGCAATTCAGAACTAAACGCAAAAGTAACGCCGGAAGTAAAATTAAGAGCAAAAATACAAAATGTATAAGCATTTGTGTGATGCAAAATAAAATGTATGAGCAGTTTTATCACGATTTGTCGAATATACCTGTGCCTTGTTATGCTTGTAGCGTGCTACATACAGCAGTATGCTACATGCTGACAGCTGCCAGCAGTACGCACATCATTCAACACGGCGAATGTGCTGCCACTGTGACAGAACGACATAAATGAACCCTGGCCGGGATGGTATTCGAAAAAAGAGAAGAAAAAGAAGAGTGACAGGGAGAGTAAACCAAAAAGAAAACCGACGTCGATTAGGTAACATGCCTTTCAGAGGGAAGGCGAGTTAAACCGCCATATTATTAGGGTTGTCTGTTTTCCGCGTTGTTGGGAGGAGATGTGGCAAGAGAAACATCATCCATTGAATTTTCGTAAAAGCGAGATTGTTCCAATCTGAACAGTAAATCGGGGTGATTTCTCAAAAAGAAATGTCTTATATCAACCAATCTGTCCTGAACATACAATGAAAGCAGTAGCAGAGGTTAAACAGGTATAGATCAAAACAGGAGTTGCAATCGGAGTTTCATCATTCGGCCCACCTCGAAATAAGTCTATGAATAAAGAGGAAATTGGCCATGCGCGATCAAGCCTACTTGGTACTATTTATTATTCAATGAGGCCATTATCTCTGCCTTCGTAATGGTTACAGGAGTCCAAAAGAACAGTTATTCTCGACAGCAGACACACGACTACATATATATACGTACATACCAGTAGGTGTTTTCATATCATCATATGCAGTAAACTTTTCCATTTTGTCAAGTCAAGATAAGAATTTCCTTTATTCTCTTCAAGTGAGGTAGAAAACACTAAGTAAACTCTGAAGTTATGCTAGTCTCATTGTAACTCAACTGTAAGAGAGGGAATTGACCAGAATCTCAAATTGCTTGAAATTCCACCAAACATTAAATTGTAGAATATTCGTTGAATGGTGGACTTATCCAACCAGTTCGCTCTCATCCTAATGAGAGACCCGGTGCAGAAGTGTAAACTTTTTATTCTTGAAGTATTGCGTAACTGACTTGAGACCCGAGCGCGTTTTCCCAAATCACAGTACTTGTAATGATTGCAAGCTCTTTAAATCCTAAGAAAAAAGAAAAAAAAAAGAAAACCCGTTTTCTATATCACGTTAATAGTGGTCAGCAGAGCATCGACGAGGCGGCACCTCTACGATGGATCCTCAACAAAAGAAAATTAAACAAACCGTAAGTTATAACTATATATCAGACTTATTTCTTGGATTTTTTTTTATTGAAGAAAGCTATATACATATATATATTTATTTATAAATGAAAGAGTATATTTACACTTTGGAGCTGCAAATGGGAAAATGCACGATGGTCTCAAAGTTTCATTAAAAGTCACGTATTGATCGACCACTCGACCTAATAGGTGTATATTCGTTGTAGATTGGGGTTAAACAAATGCAGTGCTGATTTGATTCTGGATTAATTCCCGTTTCACTAGATGCTCCTGTATAGTTTTTAAATGTACAGTCATTAGTATATATTTTCAAGTGATTATTTACTTATATAGCTAATTTGCCACTAGACCTATAGGCGATATCGTCCTTTGTTTAGATATTAATAAATATCTACTCATCTATGGCATACACTAGGTATACCTAGGCAAGCTTCTGAAGTCCTGATAAGTTGTAAGCAAAATCTTTTTATATATTAGGTATATATGTATATTCCTTCTAGGTATACGCTTTAGGAATGATAGGTAAGTTACTGAAGTTGTAAAATCAAACGATATTTAACATATAGGTATATTGAAGAAATACAAGTGCAGAAAATTAGATGTCAAATAAAACTATTATAACGTAATGCGGTGGTAAATCTTGTTTTTTCCTCTCACTCTCCTGGAGCTCTTCCCCGTGATGAAGGTCGATTAGGTTCACTACTCAGCTCATCTTTCAGATTGTTAATAAGGACACCGAAAAATAACGTACTGTCCTCAGTGTTATATGGGTGGATGGGATACAGCAGTGAAATCAGATCATCTGCGCCTTCAAGAAAGCAAAGGTAAGTGGTGTAAGGGTCCCTTCAGGACCGGATGTGGTGCAGGTAGATTTATTTATATTCTAATCATTGTAGTCCTTTATTTTCTTTCCACGTAATATGTATGTATTTACAAATTTTTATTTTGCAATTAACCGGTAGCTTTTAATGAAGACGTTAGTTTTTAAGCCAGAACCGCACTGGAAAGACGTGAAATTGCACGCTAGCCCGATGGGTAGATGGTCGTCGGGGGCCGGTTGTCTCCGGGTTAATCATGACACATTTAATTACTACGTTGCGGCTGCAGTGTGAGGAGTGCTATGAGTTGAAACAAGGCGCGGAGCCAAGGTAGCCTGTGAGTGTTGTTAAGATAGCATTATACATATATAGTCCAATCAATAGGGACTAAATAAGGCCTTGCCCTACAAGTGGTGGGATAGTTGTGATATTTATATACAGGGTGTTTCCCCGTAGAAGATGAACAGAGCATGAGGTGATAGTACTCATCCAGATAAACCAAAAATTGTATGGAAAGCGGGGGGGGGGCGCAATATCAACCGTTTAGGAGTTACAGGGTGATTAAGAAAAAAAGCTAGTTTTACAGAAAACACCCTGTATCTTAAAAACTATAAGGCATATAGCCACAATTAAGAGGATCTCATTGTATGTAGAACTTGATTGCCTTTCCAATGACAGCTCAACTAGTCCCATTCCCCTCCCCTCAAAAATTATGGTTGGCTAAACTTAAAATTTCGGATTTCTTGCCTTTTTTTAAATTAAATCTCTATTATTTTTGCAAAAAGGTCGTTAATATAATGTTTTTTTTATATAAAAACTGTAAACTCTAGACTCTCCTCTTTAATGTGCTATCTGTAGCCCTTAAAGAGCTCTAAACCTATTCTCAAACCTATTTTCAAACCTATTCTCAACGATAATTTGTTCCCTTAGTATGTCATTTAAAAAAATATCGTCTAATTTCGGTGTGACCTAAATAAGTTGTGAGCTAATAGCTCATTAACGACTATAGATAGCCCAAATGGTGTAATAGCTCAAATTAAGGAGTGTTCCCAGTTTACATATTTTACAAAAAAAAAGTTATGTTAATGACCTGTTTGCAAAAATAATAGAGGTCAAATTAAAAAAAAACGGTAAGAAAATCCCAAACTTTTAGTTTATCAACCATAATTCTTTAGGGGAGAGGGATAAGGGGATGGTTGAGCAGTCGTTGGAAAGGCCATGACGTTCTACATACTCCCTGTAGTTTTTAAGATACAGGGTGTTTTGTTGAAAAACCAATTTTTTTCTTAATCACCCTATAACTCCTAATCGGTTGACATTGCCCCCCGCCCCTGCCATACGGTACAATTTTTGGTTCATCTAGGTGAGTACTATCACCTCCTTCACTATTGACCTCCTACGGGGAAACACCCTGTATGCTACCTAGTTCCGGGCTCCGATGAAAAATCCAAATTTTCACTCTTGGGGGGCGCTCGAATTAACTTAAAAAAAAACAGGATAGATTTCGAAAAATAAAACACAATTTCCACTGTAGACTGAACAATCGCATATTTATATATTCACAAAACTTTTATATAATAATCTTTAATTATTACATAATTTGGTTCCTCTTCAGAGAAAACCAATACAATATATGATAATTTATTATATTGAAGCTTTCCTAATTAGTTGCGAACAAAATCACGACAGTCTTAAGACTGAATTTTTGTCTTCTTAATTCTAGAATTTTGAATATCAAAACTGCTTACCTTATCATCGTTCCCACGTTAAATTCAGATAAGCTTTTTCTTATTTTTCTTTTTTCCTATTTATTTTATAGGTAAGTGCGGAAATGTGGGAGAATGTGAACTTAGGTTGGATGGATGGATCAGGTTTATATTTGGATTTTATTCATATCTAGGCTTGTAACTGAATCTCTATTTCTTGTACTAAGCGAATTAAGGTGAGGTAACGTAACTCCCACGCGGTCCGCCATCTTGGATTAAAGTACCAAAACTTGGTGTTTTCAAAATAATTCCTCAACGGTTGATCCTACGACAAAAATTTTCTTAATCACCCTGTAACTCCTAAACTGTTGAGATGCTGGCCTCCGCTTGCCATACAATTTTTATTTGACTAGGTGACTACTATCATCTCCTGCCCTATGGACCACCATGGACGAAACACCCTGTATAAATGGTAATATATGTATACATTTTTTTGGAAGAATTTTCACATTTCTGCCACTAGTACTCGTTATATATTAGACTTACAAAAAAAGTGTTTATACAAAAAATGTAGGGGATTTAGTCTTCTTAAAATTTATATTTTTACATTTTTGTTGTAGGAACAACCGCTGAGAAATCTTTTTTTTTTGTACCTTTAATCCAAGATGGCGGACCGCGCGAGCGCCCCCAAGGGTGAAAATGACAACTACCTCACCTTTTGTAGGACAAAAACCCCTACTAACTGGACTGGACTAATATGGACAATTTGGGATTCCTATAGCTTCAAAAGAAGTCACTGTCTTATAAAAATAATGCCAAATTTTTAGCATCATATCGTTTCGAAAACGCTTTGAAAAATGTGTTTTATTATCAAAAGGGTTCAGTAAGGCTTTCAAAGCATTGCTATCCTATATGTACTTTTCAAACAAATTCGAATTTGAAAAACAAATATACAAAAAATGTTTTTGAAGTGTGGTTTTATTATCTATTTTTTAAAAAATCAAGTAATTTTATTTCATCAATTTTGCAGTAAAGCATAAGTGAGCAAAATTATTACAGTGAGCCCTTATTTATCACACAAATTTCCAGTGTTACTAATAAAATACGGCTATACTGTCAGTACTGCCCACCAAAGGTAAAATTTTGACTGGCAGAGAATACTTTTATTTATTCATTAAAATCGACACCGTCTTCCATTAGTACGATGAAAGTTACTGACACGGTGAAATCTTAGCATAACTAAAGAAAGTACTCAAAAATTAGAAAAATTCTGAAATTTTCCACATTTTGTGAAGCAGTAGTATAATTTTTGTTACAATATTGGGACATATAAGTATGTGAAGACTGATCGAAATTCTAAGCGGTTACAATTTTTTTTCAAAAACAAGGGATCAAGCGCCCACTTGTTTTGGCGCCTGAGGCAAACGTATAAATTTACGCCTCTGATCTATAAAATTGCTAATATAAGCTAATAATTCAATTTATTTCTTCCCGGACGGGAATCGAAGCTACACTTGTTCGAATCGGTCAATTGTCTGTCTCGTTAGCACAGTGGTAAGAGCAGTCGCCCGGCAAGCGGAAGTTCCCGGTTTCAAATCCCGGACGAGGCGGTTATATTTTCCTCTTGTATTTATGAATTTGATTTAGAATCGTTAAAAATAAAAGTTCTTAAAAATTCTTCTTTCTCCATTAATAATTTAACTATATCTATCAGCTGACCGAACAAAGTTGAACAACAATTGATAGTGATAATAAAACTTCAGTACAAGAGACTAATAAATGATATTTATTGCACAAAAAATTATCAGTTGATATGCATATTTTGCGACTAACGTATATTTAAAAATATTGACGTGAATCAGTTCGATGGAAATACATATTTGCAAGATCTTGTAGTATATATACTTTTCTACCTTTTTTCGCCGCGAACTAGTTTATAATATATATATATATATTTTAGGTCGGAAGTAAGTTTTGATCAACTTCAATTTGCTGAACTGAAACTTCATTCAAATGAACGTATTCTTCAATGGCAATGTCAGAAAACCTCACAGCGTGATTTCAACATTTTGATAGGATTCTTGGAGGCTATAGTCGTGAATTGATTGAAGTAAATCCAAAAATGGCTTTTCTCAGACTCTTGGCGTCCAGGTTGCTAGAAATGAATCCAAAATTTTCGGAAACTTCTTTCAATGTTTCGTACTTCCACGTTAGTTAGTATAAAAGACGATCTGTGGATTATGATATACTAGGGTCATCATTTTGTAATTCAAAAAGCTCGGGTCGCTTCTTTTTTCTTGTTTTTGTTCCTTTAACGTTTGCTAGTAGAACAAAAACTTTACTTGAATAAACAGTCATAAAAATAATTTATATTTGTCAAATGAAAATGTTGTTAATATTTTTTTTTTGTCCGCAGTAAAAAAATTTTTTTTTCCAACAGCCTGAGGAAAGTATCTCATATGTCTCTGATTCACAAGTGAACTATTTTTACATCTTTTTACATAGAAACCCTGTTTTAGATTTAGTTTTAAGGGTAAAAGGGCTAATCGATCTTATATATATTTTGTGCATACATGTTTCCAGTATTTATATAAATTTCTTGCTTGCTCTACATTATTAAATCTTGAAAATTCCAGAAAGAAGAAAATCCAGTGTTTTCTATTATTTATGATTAGTGGTTCTGTTTTTAGCATGGAATCTAATATTCCTTGTTTGAAATATAGCATTATTCTTTTGTGAGAGGACTTCTCTACGATTTGCAAATATTTTAACTTTGTTTTGATCGGTTCAGTAAGAAACCAGCCTAATAATCTGGGTTTTTTCCCTTCCTTTTTTTTTTTATTTTTTTTATTTTTATTTATATTTATTATTATTATTATTATTTTTTATTTTTTATTTTATATTATTTCTTTTTTATTATTATATTTATTGTATTATATTTTGTGTATACATATGACACAATATCATTTATGAATGACACATTGAAGATGAACACAGTGAAGCAAACTGATCGTTTACCAGTTTAGAAAACTTCTGATGAGCTCCGTGGCTGGAGCGAAACTGGTTAAGTAAAGCCAAATGGAGTCCTACACGGCCATTTCCCCTTAATTAAATCCTAAAATTTTTTATTATACCATATTATCACACAACGTAGTAAAAATTCGTATCAAGACCTAACGAGATGTCCTGCTACGCAGGCCAGCAGCTCTCCATAAGGATGGTAGCAGGACCATAACAAACTAAACAGAACATGTAACTGCATGAAACACAACACATAAAAACACGGAACACATCATCTACACCACTTAGTGGAAGGTTTTTCTAGTACCTCACTTAAGCATTACGGTGGCTAAACTAAGTGACTTACGGCGCTGGACAAGTGGTGCCCCACCTGCCGTACAACGTTTCGTCAAGCTGCTCCATGAAAGCTTCATGGACACAGATGACATAAAAACCAGCACTTGCATTTTCTGCAAAATTTAAAAATTAGTAACTGATTTAATCCCCAGCGAAATGAAGTAAGACGCCTACGAAATTCTACATAGGTATTCCCGCCCAAATTCATTCAAATTCGCCTATCCATATGAACTCCCCCGAGATGCCTTAAGCTCAATATTCAAATCAAATAATAAGAAAATCCCGAAAGGAATCTTATCAAATGAGATTACAATAATTTCGCAAGTCATCATAACCAGAAGTTGTACGCACTCGCGAAATTGTCAATAAACAGACCCCAAATGGAGCCCTATTACCCGTTCCATTTTGCAATGTGTGCCCCTCAAAACATCATGCAATCAGTCATATGACGAGTAATATTGTCATTCATTCATGAGGTTATTTAGCAGTCAGACTGAATGTCGTTTGAATATTCCATTATATGAGCAGAACAGAACTTTTACAGCCAGCGACTGAACCACCCTTAAACTTTTCAGACTATCGTTGAGCTTGCCATCCTCCCAGCACTTCCTTCGCCATACCCTCACCGTACAACCATTTCGCCTATTTTTCACTAGGCACATCTCATCACTGATAACTTCACGTAGCTCTCAAATATATCATCAGCCCCAAAATTGAATTTATGTAAATGGCTGATAAGGTCCGCTGAAATCAGCTGATGGGGTTGTTGGGGGTTGGTTGGTTGAGAAAAATCAACTAAGCCGCGTGAGAGAGATTAATCTCTTTTGCGCGTAGGTTCATGAAAATGACGGTGTGACGGTGGGTGTGAAAATTTCAAAAATGATACAGTAAGAGTATTTTTGGAATTAACTATCTTTTACCCCTATATACACGTAGTGAGGATTTTGTAAGCAAGAGATATTCAAATGGTTGTGTGCCGGGGTGGAATGCTTAAATCAAAAATTCTCTTCATACTGTAGAGAGAATGTCTCGTCTCTTAAATTCTTAACAAATGGTAGAAAGGGAGGTAAAGCAATCCACAGCCGTGCTGCAAGATTCTCTTTCTCTTTAACACTCCATTCAGATGCCGCACGAACAACCCTTAAATTGACAAGGGCGAAGTATAAAAGGCGGACTGCCAACGTGAGCATGCAGGCACACATGTTCGATATATGGTTTTTTTGGGGCGTTAAAAGCTCAATAGAAGCAGGCAGTATACTATGTGGATTGTAGGGTGGCTTTGGGGGTTGGATACAACCCCTTGTTGATATACAGCAGAGACTAGACACCAGCAGTAGCTGGCATCCAATGCTGCATAGTCTTGTTGTATAGAGATGGAGAGTTAGGTTTATTGGGGTCGATGGAAGAGGAATTTGCGAGCTTTGTATCATTTTCGGGATGTTTTTAAGGTGGTGGCGGAGGGACACAGCTAATATAGGCGGGGGATGATACTGTTGGCTGGCTCACAGTAGATAGAATAATGCCAGTTTGTATCAATACAAATGTTAGTCACTGCCGGCATTTCGAACAGATAGGACGCTCGTGTTATCTTCTCCTAAGTAAGTTGGGTAGGCAATCTATACATTTATAGTATCTTATTAAGTTTGAGAAGCAGGCCGTGTTCTATACACATGGTCCTAGTCAGGATCAGGATCAGTTTGTGTCAGTCCGTCAGGCAGGTTATACGTAATATGTAGGGACAAGAGGTGAAATCATCAACTCTAGCAGAAACTCACTGGTGTACGGGCAGTAATAATTTGGTCGGGTCTAGACAATTTTTGTGTTTTTTTTTTTTTTTAATACAGTTAACGCGGTTTTTACTGGATTCGGATTAGTTTTGACGGACTTGGGAGAGTATTTAGAATTTGTTAAATATCCTCTATGTGATCGATACACTCGGTTTTCTATACGGTTATAAAACGGTTATAAAACTTTTGTCGCCCAATCGTCTTGATATCAGTGTGAATGTGAATTTAATTCTTAATTCGAGGAGATGATTTTCATTTCCGACCTAACGGATGATATGTGCCGGGATTATTGGTCGGATAACGTGTGATTAGGATAATGTGATAGCGTGCTGCCGGTGAAGTGGAATAGTGGAATAGGTTTAGTGCGTGCATTTTGATCAGTGTTTGAGTGTTGCTGTAATTTAATATTGAATATTTGTGGATTTTCAAAAGGAGGACGAACATCTGAATTGGAGCAATTTAGGTGAATATTTTGAATATTTCTGATGTTACATAGATATACAATCCTGACTTTTCCCCACTCTGTGGTGCACACATAGACTAAAGTTAATAACTTTTCTCGATAGAATTTTCTCTTAGAAGAATTTTTTGCTCAATTTAACAAAATTGGTAAACCACGGAATTTCCATCATTTTGACATAATAAAAAACTTTTACGGAATTTAACCAGGCATTCGGTTCTCATGTGCGTATATAGGGAAGGTTGGATGAGGAGGGTTTGGGATTTATTTTGAAAATTTCGATACTCAAAGGCTACAGGCCATAGAATGTCGACTTGTGGGGTTGCTGGCTGTGTATGAAATAAATTGAATTTGCTATAAGGGAAGTAAAGGGTGTACACATTTACAGGAGCTACATTCTTTGAAAACTTCGTTTCGGTTCTATTATGGTACCATAAATATTCATGTACATTGTATATAAGTATAAGTATTTTTTGCTAATGTTACGTTTAACATTTTTTTATGGACCAAGTGGATACATATATAATTTCAGAGCAGTTTCTAAAAAAGCCGTGTCTAGGTACAATACGTTAGTAATGTTTGATGTAAAAAGCATCCATATAGAAAATTAATTAATTAAAGTGTTGAAGAATTGGAATTTTTTTAACGCTTGGCTTATTATATGAGAATATTGAACAGCCAATATTTGAATAACCCTAACATAAATTCCTGTTCTAGTAATATCTGTTTTGATGTTTATAAGCTACTCGTATGGGAGTGTTGATGAAGTGTTAGAAAAAAAAAACTTTGAAGTAACTACGTGTAATATCCTTGAATTTAACAGCACATATATATCAGCTATACGTGTAACTGTTAGTTGTACATGGACAGAAAAATAATAAAAAAAAAGGAGCCAAACTAAAGAATTGATCTCCACACTAGAAATTGGAAACAAAATTCAACGGAGCTCTAGGTTAAGTTATGTCAAGTAAAAGGGGTGCCGCTGGAAGTAACTAGCCTATTTCACTTAGACTTCCACTGGGTACATTGTGCCCTTTAACCTCATGGAGTAACCTTCTGGAGTCGCCCTAGATCCATATTGCTTCTCTTAGGAATCTCAAGATACATCTGAACTCTTTACTTTGCAACTAGATTTGAAAGGAAGTTGCTACCTAATAGCCTACCTCTTTTGTTCATCAGAATAATTGAACTGTAACATGAGCAAAAAATAAAAACAGATACCATCTCCAAGAGTGCTCAGTGCATTTTATCACATTTTTTTCATAATTATGAATAATGAAAGTGTTTCAAAACTATACAAAAAATGAGAGCGATAAACTAAGGACAAAATAGAACTTCGTGCTAACTAAAATTCAAATTCAGATTTATTAACTATGAACTAAGGATACATAAGAAGATATGAATGAATCTTCTGCACCACTACAAAAAAAAAAAAAAAAAAAAAAAAAAAGACCAAGACTATAATTCGGAAATAAAAAAATTGAAAAAAAAAATTGCATTAGATTAATCTCATACTATTTTTTGTCTAACCTTAAGAAAAGAAAAGAGTATACAGGGTGTTTAATAATTGGTGCACCTGTAACTTTCTTGATATACACCTTATCAAGGTGGGATTCAACTTAGATCACAGAAAATCGTCTCAGCGTTACAATGAATGTCCAATCAGCCGTCCTGGTGTCGGAAGTTGTAGGTCGTCAAAGTCAAAGAAATTGGAAAAAATGTATAACATTTTCAAATTTTAACGATTTTCCCGCCAAAATGCATAATAACTATACAGTTTTATTACAAGATGTAGAAACCCCGAAATGTTACCTTTTATTTGACTAAGCACATTTACCTGCCTAAATGCAACCGTTTTTGAGATATTCCAGTTTCTATGATGCATATTTTCATTTTGCTAATTTGCGTAGAATTGCATAAAATTAGGCGCATTTTTTTTTTATTGTTGTTATTACCAAAATTAATGAAAATATGCATCATAAAAACGGGAATATCTCAAAAACGGTAGCATTTAGGTATATATATGTGTATAGTCAAATTAAAGGTAACATTCCGGGGCTTCCAAATATTATAATAAAACTGTATACAACTTAAGACAGAAGGTGGCTGATTGGACATTCATTGGAAAGCTGAGACGATTTGCTATGATCTGAGATGGATCCCACCTTGATAGAGTATTTATCAAGAAAATTACAGGGTGTAACGTGGAAGAAGTACTAATAATCTTAAATCCCCCCCTACCACCGAAACGACGCGTCTTACCACCCTTCACCTTATAATTTTTTGCTTGTCTCCACCTCAGCTATCAAGCCCTTGAGTAAGGTGCACCAATTATGAAACACCCTGTATATAGGGTGATTTGTAATTGGTGATCATAAATGAAACAGATGATAGGTTGAAGAGTTAGTAGCAAATAAGTGGTACGGCACAAAGACGTTGGGCGGGGGGGGGGGGGTCCACTCAATTGATTCGGAGTTACATGCTCATTAAGAAAATATCCTAGTTTTTCCCCCAACATGCCGTAACTTCTTTGTTATACAAGATATGAAGATGATTTTCAGATCAGATGATCGTAAACAATCTAAGTTTTCAACAAACGTCCTCAATTTGCATGAAATTGCATAACATTAGGCGTGATTTTTATCGACAGTAGCTAAATTAATGGAATTATGCCTGATTAAAACAGGTTTTTCTAAAAAACGATTGCATGTAGGTAGGTGCATGCATAGAATCATATGAAAGATAATATTCTGAGGTTTCAAAATCTTGCAAGAAAATTTAACAGTTATTAAGCATTTTGACGGTAAAATCTTTAAATTGAAACAGAAATCAAGATCTTTTTCCCAATTTTTTTACTTTGACTTCTATAACAAGGGATATGAGAGGGCTGATGTGCTGATTCGACATTCCTTGGGAAGCTTAGACAGCTTACTATCATCTGAGCTAAAAATCACATACATACTCAAAATGCACAAAACTACTCAAACGTTACACATTTTAAGAAATGTGTTTAACTTGTTACAAAGACACAAGCTAATCTAATTATTAATCACGCCAAAGTGGTGTTACTGAACAGTTTGGTAACTACTTTTCTTCTAGTTTTACAACCGTATTTAGAATAGTATTATTATTGTTCAAGTTAGTATAACAGTTTATTTTTCAATAATAAACAGATACCCAAATCTGTTTGGTTACACATACTTAACATTTTACTAATAAATTGAAACTCTTTTGTGTAAATGTGGCATCAGAAATGCAAACACAGTTTAGCATAGGTTACTGGTAACAGATTAGAATTAAATACTTACATATATGATGAGGCCTTTATTTAACAAATTTTCAATGATTTTACTTTTTAGAAACCATGTGTCAAGATGTCTGCTCGTAGTGTTTCTCGTGCGTTTAATAAAAGAAAAGTATTTAGGCGGGTTAAAATATGGTGGAATCGAACAATAGCGATACGCATTTTAAAATTGTTTGTTCAGTGTTGATATTAAATTTTTTTAACTATCGGTTCTCTTATCAGTTAGGTATCCAAAAATTCGTTAAGCTGTGGTAAAATATTTTTTCGAAGGCGTGATTGAGTCTAATATTAATAACTAAACATTTTAAAGTCAGGTAGTGCGGAAGTTGTAGCAAGCCTTATGCTTGTGAGAGCATATTTGCGATTATCAGTAACTTTCGCAGGGAAGAACATATCTTTCTCACTTTTCCAAAAGTGGTATTTACCTTAATACACAGATTTTTAAATGACGATGCCATTTATCCCAACTACTAGTATACTTGGATAGATTGCAGTAGATGCCTCCAGAATCATTCCTGTGTTGCATTGGAGATGTTTAAAATTTCTAGTAAAAGAATTTTCATTGACTGGATATTGCTTTTGATTTGGTTTTTTAACCATTCCATTTTTACTTGATATGCTAAAAAAATATGATTCATATCTTTAACTAAAAATTTTTGTCACATTTGTGGTATGTCCCGACATCTCCTATACAATACAGAAATGATTCCCAAGACAAGCGGTATATAAATTAAGTTATAATCCCTCCCATCCACAAATAGGCAATTCTATTTTCTGGGATTTAGAATTAGGCAATTCTGCATAGACCAGTGATAGATCGTCTCCTTCACGATTAGGCCAATTGGCCAATCTATATAAATTTTTACGTCATCAGCAAAAAGATGGACCGAAGAGATCATGGGTAAATCATTTATGTACACTTATAAAAGCAGAAGAACAGAACCCTGAGGTATAACGCAGTAGAGAGTTAGGGAAGATGATAGTAACTTTCATTGAATGGCTATGGCAGAGCAGATAATTTTTTTGTTCACGAGAATCGGATATTACGTTGCAATTTAATTTAAGAAGTATTCTATCAGGATTAATCGAATCGATTGCGTTGCTGAAATCCAGAAGGACTAGTATGGCTCTCCGATTTTTGTCAAGGGCGGACTTACAGCTATGCCATTTCCTGAAACCTGACTGCCAGCGAGATAGTAAGGATTCTTGGTCAGAAAGGCAGTAATTTGAAAGTTCATTAATTTTTCAAGAACTTCATTGACGAAGTGTAATATTAAAAACTAAACACTTTATTGACGTGCGTATCAAATAAAATAAAAAATAAATTACAATACAATAAAAAAACATTTATTGAAATATATACAGGGTGGGTCTTAATACGTGCCAAAATTTGTTATATTGAATGTCCGGAACTGTTGATATTTTTCCTGCGTTATTTATTTTTCTTGTATTATATAGAATTTATGATAGTGCTCAAGTGGCCTTTTAGGCCTTTTAGTTAATCTAAGGAATTTTTAGGCCGTGTTTGTACGTTTTGCCGACATTCATTGGCATGCTCGTTCAGCAGACATGACTTCTCTATATTTTTTGATGCGAGTGCTTTTAAAAAAAAGTATGTTCTAGTAAATCATAAATTTTAATTGATCTAAAATTCAATATTTCCCCCGAAATTGAAACATTGAACGCACAAAAATTGATTAATATGGTCAGAACGCTACACTATATTTTAGCATGGTATGATTTAATAAAAAATGTTATTAAAAAAGCAGTTATCGCAGGAATTATGGCCCACCTTGTACAGATACATTTGAACATATATTAACATTTTAGCGAATAGTTTGCATTCTTGAAGTGATCTCGACATGAGAGTTTCGAACTACCCTCGAGATTCCTTCATTTCTTTGATTCTCGAGTTAATAAGTCAAAAATTATAGTCCTTCTACTATGTTAGTAATCTAGTTTCCTTTCGCTATCGAGATTACGAATTGATCGCAAATCATTTTCGAATCATGATGTTTGTAGGAAAGTAATGATGATCCCCAACATCTTTGCTTTGTTGGAGGGGGCATAGCAGAAGTATATGCATGCGATCAGATTTCTTCCTCCCACTTTAGATTTAGACAGGAGCCTTTGTATTAAAAATTGGCTTATATGTTACTGAAAGCAGTTGAAAGAGAAAGTATAGTCACATTATAGAAGCATCCTACTCATTTGAGAGTTTTGACAGTGTTGTTTTACTGTGACGAACTGACATGTACAGTATGTGTTTAAAAAATTAGACGCACAAGGGGAATAAAAGAAGAATTATACAAATGTAATAGTTTTGAATTGATAGAAGTATATTTTTCAAAAAAAGCAGTTTAATTTATATTTAAACATATTTCTGGTGACAATTTATTTGCCTTAAAATTTAAATTTGGTCACTCCTCCTCTTTGTGGCACAACATTTTGAATTCTTCTCGGAATGCTGGCTATACATGCTTTTATCATGTCTTTCAGACCTTTGTCATTACACCAAATATCCTAAATATGTTTTTTTTTAAATGGAGACTGTTGGATTCGGGCGACTGTAGACTTTTAGATTTCAAATATGCCCGACAATTTTAAATCGGATTTAGATCTGGAGAATTGCCGGGCCAAGGAAGAACTTCGATTTCCTCATCATTTAGGAAGTCTTTAATTAATTTCGATGTATGATAAGGTACTCCATCTTGCATAAATATATAGTTTGATCTTGTATATATGTAATAGTGAATTTATATATGGTAAAAGGACATCTCCTAATATGACTTTATACTGGTCAGAACGCAAAGTTCCATCCACAAAATATATCGGGCCCGGACCTTCTCCACTAATGCAACCCCATCTCATAACAGCTGGCGGGTGTTTCACTGTTCTTTGTATGCAGTCCTCATTGTAACGTTCCTCTGGACGTCTCCGTACGAAATTAAACGCTTCCGTTACTGCCTCCAAGTGACACCCGTCGCTAAAAATCACCTATAAATTTGAAAATTTAGAGTAATTTTGTGTATTTTACAAACTACAATAAAATAAAAATTTGGGAATATATTTTAACCAACTTACATTTTGCCAATAATCAATTGTAAGGTACTCATGTAATCTAGCCTATTGTAACCTTTTCAATCTCATTTTTCTGTCAGCTTCGGTTTCTTTGCTGGTCGTCTACATTTTAGGTTTGCCTCATAAAATCGTCTACGAAGAGTCATCGTAGAAATATCCACTCCTTGATCTCTAAGTTGTCCATGAATAGTGCGAACAGGTGCTCGACGTTCTTGTAATGCCATATGCAGAATTTTCCTATCGGTCCTCTTGGATGTTTTTCTATTTGTTCCACAATGTTTCCGCTTACTTTCCGAAGTAGAGATTGAAAGATTCAGAGTTTGTGCGATCCTGTCCACTGTAGATGCCGAAACCTTTTCACTGACGGGCGATTTCTCGATTGGAGAGGTATTTTAACTTCAATAGTCGTACTATAACACTTTTCTTTTCACTGGTCATGTCTTGAACAGGTCCCATTTTTAAATAAATTGTAAACACTTTATAAGTTTTTAGTATTCCCGATTTTAATATAACATTCATTAATTTTCAATTGGAAACTCACTAGAAATCCACGAAGGCTAATAATGTCCAATATAAATCACAACTCCACTCTTCAAAGGCCGTCTTCATACAAAATTTTCAATAAATTTTCAACAAACATTACCCTCAAACCAGACAAAAATTGAACCGATTCCATTTATATACCTCCCAGTTTAGATTTGGAATTTCTCTAATTACCAAATTATCTTACACTCATTACCTACCGACAGTTACAGTTGACGAAGTTTTTTGGAAAAGGGTTTTATTGCGGGAAAATCCCATTTTTTGTGGAATTTCTTAAAATAATTGACTGCGTCTAATTTTTTGAACAGATACTGTATAATATGGACCGCTGACACTACTGAAATTGCTTACTGATCTTTTCTACAGTTTTGTCATTTTATATTAACTATTTTATTCCGTTAAACTTAAATAATAGCTTCCATAATTTCTAACCGTAGTTCAGTTTCAGTCAATGGTTGGGCAAAAACAAAAGCTGCTTAATTTTATATTCTTAAAGATCAAGTTTAAGGAATATTGAATGTTATAGAAGATAAGCTTCCAATAATAATAATTGTTCGAACCAAATCGATTCGAATAGATTTATTGCTGATGGTCGGCACTTGAAGGGAAAACATGCTGAAAACAAAACATCAAAACTTTCAGTAGAAACTAATCTAATCTGATTACTCTTAATAAAAAAAACAGATAAATTAAAATCATTATCATCATTACAAGTACCTTCGAATGGGAATTTCTTCTCTACGTGATAGAGATAACATTTTTTGCAAATATAATTTAACTTAACATAGCAGCATGGGTTGTTCTAAAATTCTTGTTGGTATACATACCATTTTGGTTCGTTGCTATGCATATTGTGCCGCTAGTACCGTCAGACATCACAGCTACATTGCCAATTCATGTAATCAACTGCTATTCTAATTACTAATAATCATTAACTTCGGGTCACGACGGAATTTAAAATATCTTACTTTTGGTCTTGACTGAAGATAAGATAAAACTTTAAGCCGGGTCTCGACTGACTGAAAGAATATTATTTTGGGTCTCGACTGAGAAAATATTTTACTAACAAACACTTTAGTTCTGGTCTCGACGGAAATAAAGAATTGTTCTAACCAAGAACAAAGGGCTTAACATAAGCTATCAGCCAATTCCTCAAGTGCCAAGAATAGATCGGTGAGTACCAGCAGTAACATTTTATTATTTTCCATATATCTATTTTTTTATATGTTTACTTATATATATATATATACATTAAACATTTCGTGTGTATATCTATCAAATATCATAACTTAGTTTTATTTTATATTTATTTTACAAACATATATTTATATCACGTTCTTGACGATCTTATATTGCAACTTCCTGCTTATGTTTTCTCAGTGTGATTAAAATCTCTAACCCAAAACTTATATATTGAGTTTTATTCCAATACAAATATTCTTGAAAATCGCACATTATAAATCTGTGTCAATAAGTGTGTGATGGCCCAATATAAGGAAGATTCTTCTAGCAGCCAAGGGCGCATTTTAGAGAAATAATTAGCAATTGCTAAACAGTAACCTCGCATGGTACTGTTCTGCAACTGCCGGTTATTTCGCTGATTAGCTCAACAGCTGGCTACGATGAGCGCTTAGTGGAGCAATCGACGATTACGATAACAATTAACCTCGCATGGTAATTATTATGTAAAGCGATTGTTTACTACTGAGCGACTCAGGTGCTGCAACCGGTAGAACAAACGGCAAGGTTGTTGTCGTTTGTTTACATCCGCGTTGTTAAGTAAAGTCTACTTCCGAATATTGGTGCATAAAAGACCAATGACTGGACTGGCGAGTGCCGTAAAGTGTACAGTCTTATCGTGATTAGAGTCGGTTCAGGTTACCTAAGCGCCAGGTAGCTTAGTTATATTGACATTAAGTTAGGTCAGTTCTCGTTTTAATAAAGTATTGTTTTAATTGCAACTCGTGTGTTTTCTTTGATGTAAAGATTTATTGTTTTATTGATTCGTGAGTTTTATTATTGGGACACGACAATTGGCGCAGCCGGTTTAAAAAGGTATTGTGTTTTTAAAATTGATATATATTGGGAGTTATGCTTTTTTAGCTACTCCATTTTTTTTATTTTCTGGGAGTTATGCTTTTTGAGCTACTCCATTTTTTTTTATTTTCTGGGAGTTATGCTTTTTTAGCTACTCCATTTACTTTACAGGGTAAATTAAAGAAGTGTTAGAATAAGTGGTAAATATAATATAAATATATAGAAATTGATTGAGGTTGTGATAATGCTGAGATTGAGTGTTTGGGTTAAGTGTTAATAGTTATAGGCGTTTGAAAGTTTTGTTTTTCGGAATTCCATGTGTAAGTTGAAAATATCAAAGTATAGGTTAAGTATTTAATTTATTAGGGGCGCTTGGAAGTTTTCTCGGGTGAAAAATTTAAAGTATAGTTTATTGTATTTTTTTTTATTTATTGTGTGGCGTGTGCATCTGAATATAGAAAAATAATATTGAAAAAGCATGTTTTGTTTTGTATATATGCATAATAGGGGAATTTCGGGTAATTGAGCGTGATAATTGTGATATGTTAGAGGTGTGAATGTTTAGCGTTAGATTGAGTATTGGTATTCCATTAGAACGAGTTAGATACAAGAAAATATATAAAACTAATAACTGTGTAAAAGATGGCAGATACATTTGAAAAAATCATGGATATGGTGTCGAAATATATTCCCATGTTTTCGGGAGAAAGGACACCAAAGCTGCCAAAGGAGGTATTTCGCTTCCTCAGCTGCAGTAAGGACTTGCACGACAGGCTGGAACCAGCGGAGCAAGGCATTTTAATTAAATGCATAAAGTACCGCTTATCCGATGATGCATACTACCTAATAAATTCACATGAGCCAAAAGATTTTGCATCTTTGCAACAGGTGATTAAAACAGCATACATGCCACGGAAATCTTTCAGCGAGTTACGCACTGAAATGGTACAATGTAGGCAGAGACCTGGTGAAGATATTGGAGAGTTTGCGGATAGGATGGTGGAGCTGCGGGACCAGATTAAGTCTGCAGTATCAGCCAAATACCCAAAGATGGATGGAGGCTTGATAGCTGAGTTGGAGGCCGACGCAGTAACAACTTTCAAAGCTGGTGTAAGCAGTCAGTCCACTCGGGCTTACCTAACCGGAAAAAGGTTTGGTGCATTGGAAGAGGTTCGGGAGGAGGCTCTATATTTCGAAAAAGAGTCAGAAAGGCTTCAGGCTATGGCTCCAGGTGTATGGAAAAAAGCACCAGAATATTACAGAGAAACATCACAGGAGGGATGGATGACCAGTAATTTTAATGTTGAAAGACAGAGACAGTCCCAAATACCTTTTCCATCGGTACGGAGGCCAACCCAATCAGGAAGGAATTGCGAAATGCCGGCTAGGGCAGCACAGCAGCCCAGAATTGTCAAATGCTTCAAATGCGGTCGACCTGGACACATTGCGAGAGAGTGCCAACGAGTTCCTTTCTGTACGGGATGTCAGGAATACGGGCACGTGATATCCAATTGCCAAATTCACCGCGTAAGAGTGGCCAACTGTACAGCTAGCATTCAAGATAAATTCCATTCAGGAAGGGAGGGACTTTATTGCCAATTCTGCCGAACACGTGACCATTACACGGATATCTGCGTAAAGAAGTATTTAGCAGATAGAGAAGAAGAAAAGTTGACTTCCAGTAATAAATTTATCATCACAGTCATATCAGATATAGCTTTAGAAGGTAAGTTTACGCTTTTAATCGACACTGGGTCTACGTGTAGTTTGATTAAAGTCAATAGAATAAAAAGAAATACGCCAATACAGACGCATGAGAAAATAAGAATTGGAGGACTCTTTGGGTTCGCTAGGAGTTCCATAGGTACATGTCAGGCGAACTTGCATATAGATAACAGTTGGCAGTCTTGTCAATTTCATGCCATTGGTGAAACTGATTCAATTCCAGCCGACGGTATACTTGGAATGGATTTCCTGAGGGACAGAGCTGTTATCGACTGCGTGAATAAGAAATTATGGATACAAGGCGCTGAAGCAAAGAAAGATAGTGCCGGTGGTGGAAACGTCGCAGCTAATGGACAAGCTGTAAACAATACTTTCCAGTGTTACAATCAAGGAAATCCTTTACAAGCCAGAGTAGAGGAGGTTGAAATGAGCATGGAAAAAATCATCAGGCAAGGTGTTAATAACAAAGATGACGAATGGAAATCTAACATGGGCAGGGTAGAGACAGCTCACGACAGTGCGAGACTTCACGAGGTAAGAGTCGAAGAACTTAGCGAGGAGAGGAGGAGGCGAGCGGAATATTATGGCCACAACGGAAATGAGCTGGAGGTTGGATGTGCATTAGTAAGAGTTGCCAATGCAAGGGCCTATCCTGTTAAAGCTATGAACTCCTCGTATGAACAACACGGACCTCGAAAGTATTCTGAACGAGCTGCATGGCGATATAAGGGTACTAGGAATTTCTATTCTCAGCTACGGAAATCCCAGTGGAGTCTGCAAGAAGGTAAGTCTAAATTTCAACGACATAATAGTATGCCGGAGAGGACAAAAGTACATCAAGACAGAAGGAAAGTAGGGGAACGGAACTTCATTCATGTTGAAAATGCGACTTTTACTGCAAGTTCGATAACCCCTTACAAGGTAAGTAACGGTTATGACCCGGGAATCGGGGGACGTAACCAAAGAGATGTCCAACAAATTCCCTCTAATTTCAGAAGAAATTCGATGAGCGGAGTTCAATAGTCTATGGCCGGCAACAGATGAAAATGAAGTATGAAGGAAACTCAGTGGGTCCAATGTAAGGTAAATTTGGAGACGTAAAGGTAAGGAAATGTGTTTAAGAAAATATGTATTAAGAGATTAGAAAAAGAGAGTTATTTAATTACGCAAATAATGAGAATTAAAAAAAAAGAAACAGGAGACTTAAAGTGAACAGAAGTTTGAAAAAAAAAATGGAGATGTAAAAGAAAAAAAGTTGAAATAAAGAAGTAAGATATTTAAAATAAAGAGAAGTTTAAAGAAAAACTTAACTTAATTGAAGAAGGAGATGGAATAGAAATGAAAAGTTAGCAGATTAAGAAATACATGTTGTACGTTTATAGTTATTGATAAGGGTAGTGATAATAAAGAAAAATGTAATATTCAAAAATCGAGATTCATAAACAAAGAGCAAAAACCATTATTGTAATTGTATATTTTAGAGGTTAAGAAAGATTAAATATAAATAGGAAATTATAATAGCAGTGTAGCGTTAGCCTAAAGAGCGGGATGAAAATTTGCATAAATAGGAGATCAGTATGGCAAACGAGATGCGGAAAGTTCCGGTATGTAGCTGAGAGCCACACCAAGTGAGAGGAAAGGCAACGGTTATGCGGAGCCCTGGAGAGTTTAACTTATTGATCTGCATGCGAATTCATGAGTAAATTCCTTAGTTACCTTTTATCTATTTATCTATTAGATAAATTTTTCTTGGAAAGCTACAATTAAGAAACAGTACAGAATTACTAGCGCGTAATTGAATATTGGGAAGGTATTCTGGTGCCACATATATAGTATTATGTGGAATTAAAAATATCTATTTCTTTAGGTACGGATGGACTCTCGATATAATTGAGAGAACTCCATCGTACCCATAAGAAAATCAAGAAAAGATAAATAATATTTCTACAAATATTATCATCAATCGTTCGAACCACTGAACCTCATGGCAACGAGATAATTGAGAGCACATCTCCTGGAAAATAATATACTCATAGAACATCGAAGACGAGACCAACGATTTTTTTTTTTTTTTTTGTCCTCTTGTACAATTAGAGAAGCGCCAGTAATAGGAGCGGTTTTGTACGTTCTCTTATGATTGAAATTTTAAATATTTAAATATTGCTAACAAAGCGGAACTAAGATCTGGAATGGTCTATTCAATGGGAATTTATTTGCTAGTATAGTATATGAAAGAATAAATTAAAGATATTCGTCCAAGTAAGTAGTTTAAGGCAATAAAGAAGTTGAGAAGAAAATAAGTCTTTAAAAAAAAAAAAACTTTAAGTATGTTAACTAACAAAATAGGATTAATTGTAGCAACCCTACTAACATCAATATTAATTATATACGCGGAGAATTCAGGCTACAGCATTCGGCCAGTCGCATTATCAGGAGTGCTGTTTGAAAACCTGGGGAAAGCCAACTTCTACACAAAGCACTGGACCATACTATCACAGCTGCAGGTACCGGACTTTTCGGAGGAATTGAGTTTTGCAGATAATTGTAGCAGCCTGGTTGCACAGCTCTGCGAGAACATCCATACTGATATCAAAACTAGATGCACGATAGCTGTTAAGGAGATTAAAAGCTGGACATCAAAGATTGAGCGTCGAAATGAAGAATTGTCGCATCACACCCATTCAGAACCATCGCAGCGAGTAAGGCGATCATTTTTCGATGGAATAGGTTCATTATCGAAAACTCTTTTTGGAACGATGGACCACACAGACTCCGAGAACATCTATGCGGAACTGGATGAGCTCAACAGAAAGGAGAATCGTACCTTCACGTTACTCCAAGAACAGGCTACGGTTATTAAATCCACTTTCGAACTTAGCAACGCATCACGAGTCAGAGCCGCAGCAGAGCGCGAAGAACTGAGACAAAAGATGACAGCCATTGTTACTGCACAAAATAATCAAGTGGGGGAAATAGCATTGCTGCAGCAAAGGGTGGAGTTAAATGAGATGCTGACACTATTGACTCTACAGTTGCGGGAGATAAGCGAGGTGCAAGAAACGTATGCAAGCATTCTGGTCTCATTGAGCGTGGGAAAGCTACACCCATTAATAATCCACGCTCGAGAGATGACAGATATTATAAGAAATGCTACACGGCAATTTGATTTGGCTGAAGAATTCCTGAATTTTCAATTACTCGCTCAGATAGCCAAGGTAACGTCAATTCAGAGGCGACAGAATATTCTAGTTCGAATAGATATTCCCCAGCCACAAAGAATAGCCTTTGATATTTATAAAGTATATACAATTCCTACAGCAGTAGATGATGAAGATTACCGTATTTATGATCTGGGTTCTGAGTTTGTGGCAGCTAATAACCACGAACGTCAGTACATCCTGTTAGACGAGAAACAATTTGGAAACTGCAAGCGGTTGACAACCCTCGAGGATAATTCACGCCTCTTATGTCCACAATTAGGAACCAACTGTTACAGCCATTGGCGACAGCTGTGTGCTGAATCTTTTCCGCAGCTTCAACGTCAACGCCAAAGCTTGCAAAGAAAGAACTATTCCGAAATGGAACAGCCTAGTCCGGATGATGACTAGAAATCATTGGTTGTTCATGATGTCTGGAACCACCAAATTGGAAGTAAATTGTCGTGATTCTCCCACATCCATCGGCGAGTTGTCATCTACAGGGGTATTAACGCTAGAGGAGCACTGTCATCTACAAATGGGGGATCTTCTAATTACATCTGATGACGACGCCCGACGTAACATAACTCTGTGGCAGCCAACCCATTCAGAACTACCATCTTGGGACAGTTTCAAGGCGGAACCAGTATCTCGGAAGGCAGAAGTGACAATCGGGAACCAGCAACAGGTACAGCTTCTAGCTGCAGATGACTTCAACCAGGCCTGGAGAGACCATGAAAGAGAAATTCAAAAGATGCAGGGCGCTGTCAAGGAAGAGGAGATCTACAGGCAACAACATCATCCTCACGTAATGTACATGGCCGCTACATCGGTGACGGGTTTAATAAGTATCGCCAGCCTAGCACTAGCAGTAGGAGTACTGATCTACCTTAAACGCTGGAAGGGGAAGCAAGTAGCAGCACGATCCAAGCAATTGTCGATAATACCTCTCACTCGGAGACAAATCCAAGCAGTCCAGACCCCGAAGCAAACAGTCCAGACCCCGAAGAAAACAGTCCAGACTCCGAAGGAAAAACAACCCAGCGAAGATTCGGAGGATATACAGGTCATAGTGCCAACAACAGCCTCCATGCCGACTGTAAACTTACCCACGATCGTAGGGAAACAGCTGGTGCAGCTGGAATAAGTAAGTTAACCACTGTAGGATTAGTTTTCGTATTATGTATGTATAATTAATGTTTATTTTTTTTTTGATAACGAGTTAAAGTAGAGCTTACTATTTAGTTTTTATTTTCTTCTCAACGTAGTATGATTCAGTTAGCATTTTTTAAGTTAATGGTATTTATGTACATGAATAAATAAAATTTGTAAAATTTGAAAATTGAAATAGAAAATTTAATGTATATAATTTAAAACTGTAAAAAAAAAAAGGGGAAAATGTATAACAAGCATAATACAGAAAAATGTACAAATACGTGAACATGTCATTATAATTTTTTTTTGTTAATTAGTCAATAAATAATAACGAAATTAAACATTGGATAAGAAATAAGTAAGATTATATATTAAAGTGCATGTGAATTAATTAAGATTTTTTTTTATTAGTCATGAAATTTTAATAAAGTATAATGAAAAGAAAATAGAGATACTAAAATGAAAAAGGAAATAAGAAAATTTCGAAAGATGTAAAAATGTAATGTACAGAAATGTAATGAAATAATGTAAAGAATCTGAACCGAACGAAGATTAAAAAATGTTTTTAATTAAGACTGTTGCACTCTCCAGATCTAGTTCCCTGCGGAAACTAGTTTTTCCAAGGGGGGAGGGATGTGATGGCCCAATATAAGGAAGATTCTTCTAGCAGCCAAGGGCGCATTTTAGAGAAATAATTAGCAATTGCTAAACAGTAACCTCGCATGGTACTGTTCTGCAACTGCCGGTTATTTCGCTGATTAGCTCAACAGCTGGCTACGATGAGCGCTTAGTGGAGCAATCGACGATTACGATAACAATTAACCTCGCATGGTAATTGTTATGTAAAGCGATTGTTTACTACTAAGCGACTCAGGTGCTGCAACCGGTAGAACAAACGACAAGGTTGTTGTCGTTTGTTTACATCCGCGTTGTGAGCAAAGAAAGTACTTCCGAATATCGGGGCATAAAAGACCAATGACTGGTCTGGCGAGTGCCCGTTAGTTTCAGTCATCGTCGTAGTTAATTGTTCAGTCGCGATTCAACTTTGTTTAAGAGTATCAAGTTTCAGTTCGGTTCGGGTTAGATTGTTTTAAAGGTATTAAGATAGGTCAGTTTGATATATAGTGAAATAAAGATTTATAACGTAAAAAGAAATTCGAGTGTCGTTTTTAATTATTGGATTTGCTTATTGATTGCTCAGGGGGCACGACAAGTGTGTTTTCTAGTGTGTGTGGATCTCTAATCATAATCATATATATACATAATCATAATTATATACATAATCTGATCTTAATAGTACACGCAGAAAAATGAATATGTCAAATTGAACGAAATCATTGTTTAAACCAAACTATTTCGAGTTTAAAACGGCGCTAATGGCGCTTATCGTTTGTTTTAACAATTTCGAAATGATCATGTTGAACGCATATATTCTGATCGTAAAAATATTCACATCAAACAATCTTGCGTTCAATAAAACCATATAAAATGTTCAAGAAATTAAACATTTCTCTCATTTAAATTGAATTTCATATGCGTTCAAAATTGAAACGTTTGAAAATATTCACATCAAACAACCTTTCGTTGATTTCAACAAATAAACTGTTAAAAAAATTGAAAATTTTCGAGTTCAAATTGAAAACTTGTTTATTTATTATAAATTTCCATTTATCAAGCTTATTTATATTATATACTTCTGTATAAATCTTTCACTAAAAATATATTTATGACGATGGAGTTGAAGGTAACTGATTAAACCAACTAAAGGCAGAGGCAGACCCGGTATCATCAGTTCAAGCATACGTCCGTAATTTTTTGACGAAGAAATACACAATATTAATTAATATTTAAGTTCCAAGAAATCACATTCTCACAACTGAACCAAATTTTGTTTAGTTACAATTTCAATTTTGCCTGAAATTTTTCTATAATTCTTATTAAGTGATGAGCGGGAAAAATTTTGACAGTGTACGTTTTGTTAACTCTACCACTTCTATTCCAAATTTAGCTTCTAGAAGGGTATTTAAATGAATGATAGGCAATGTACCAAAATTAAAAGAAAACTTTTAAGTTGCGAAAAGCAGAATCCAGACTCGAAATATGTACGAACTGAAACAAAGCTACAAAAATACTAAATTTAACTCTGTCGACGATCAAAGTGAAGGCGTTTTGCTTTCAAAATGAACAACATCCCGGTTAATGAAAATCGAAATGCATTTAGCCATCATACTGAACGTCAAAGTATTTAATGTGATTTTTTTTCTCATACAAAGTAAAATTTTAAATTGAAAGCTTTTTTTAAACGCGCAGACATTTATGTGTTTTTAGAGAATCTTTCAATTTAAATATGTATTCGTATGATTTGATAGAAAAGTAGTTGAATGAAACGAATTCAATCGAATATGCATTTTAAACGCGACCTGCGTTTGTTGTGAATTTTTATTTTTCTCTCCGTGTAGGAAATTCTGCAAGAAAAAATAAGTGTGACAGTTTATTGAAAGTTAAAAGAAAGTGAGTAGTATTTGTTTTTATAAGAGAATCGCCCACTGATCGTGATCCGAATTTACCAGTGCATTAATTTCAGTTTCACTAAATTCAAATGTGCGTGTACGTTCTAATAACGGGCAGTAGAATAATTTCGAATGCATTTCTAAGGGCCTAGACACAATTGCGACACCAGACAGCAAACGTCAGACTATTGCAGTAATAGGAACAATTTTCTCAAGGAACGTTTTATGGAGCGTGTATTTCATAGGAATCTACAGTTACCGTGGCCCGTTGGCATCTCTCGCCGTCGAATTGAATTAATTCAATGTAATTTAATTACTACGACGAGAGAGGCCGACGACAACTGCAGATTCCTATGGAATACACGCTCCATAAAACGTCCCTGGAGAAAATTGTTCCTGTTACTGCAATAGTCCGCCATTTGTCGTCTGCTGTCGCAATTGTTTTTAGGCCTTGAATTGTTAAACTTGAAATATGAATTTTAAAGTCAAAATGAAACTTCAAATTAAGATAATTTGTTCCATCCCTGATAAACAAAAGTTGATCCAAATGAAATAGAAAATCAAGCAGTCCATGTTATATATGTTAGTCTTGTGACCGTGTTCGACTATTTATCAGAGCGCTTTATTTATTTATATAGAGCGATAAGCTTTTGTTTTGAAAACTTTAGAAATTCATCTGGATATATGTAATAATGTGTTACATTAGGAATGATTCTCACGCACCTTTTTATAAACTTTGTAGAAGTAAATATTTCATAAAATTTTATTTTGGAAATTTTTTTTTTAATTACGAACGTCTCGTTATTAAGAAGCGGAAAATATTGGTACAACGGATTGCAAGCTAGATAGTTTGATGCATGCTTTTCATAATATAAATAAATAATTGAAAATTGAACTAATAATATATAACATCGACGGATTGCTAATAGTTCTAAAATAGAACTTTTGACCAATATTATGTTTAATATGTAAAGCAAAAATGCAACCGAGTGTGGAAAAGGTAAATTACGTTTGCAGGACTTCCTGATATATTTTATTCAAGAAATGAAAGAAGTGCTGAATAATGGCGTTATCATTAATGGCTTCACGATTTACGTGTGTGATTGACATGCTAAAAAGAAAAATCTTGTCAAAATTTAAAAAGGAAACTTTTTAAAAGAAGATTCTTCACAGTAATATTTTAATGCTCGCCATCTTATGTATTCAGATTACGTTAGTCATTTTTATATATTCAATTACGTTCTGATTATGCAATCGTTTTGAAATTAAAATTTACAAGAGGAAATGGGGACAGGTCTTGCAACACTTTTTAACGCCTGAGGATAAATTTAAAGTTTTTTTAATTGTACTCAAATTTCATCAACATAAAATTAATTTGTAAATTTACTCTATTCTACTCTACTCAACCCTACTTTACCAGACCTTATCCTACTAACTCTACCTTACCCTACTCTACCCTACCCTACTCTGCACCCCATCCTACTCTACGCTACTATATCATACCCTACCCTGCTCTCTCTATCATACCCTACTCTACTCTACTTAACTTCTTTTACCTTACCCTACTCTACCCTACCCTACTCTGCACCCCATCCTACACTACCGTACGTATCCTACTCTACGCTACTATATCATACCCTACCCTGCTCTCCCTATCATACCCTACTCTACTCTACTTAACTTCTTTTACCTTACCCAACTCTACCCTACCCTACTCTGCACCCCATCCTACACCACCGTACGTACCCTACTCTACACTACTATATCATACTCTACCCTGCTCACCCTATCATACCCTACTCTACTCTACTTAACTTTACTCTACCTCACTCTACCCTACTCACCCTAATCTACTCCACCCTACTTTACTCTACCTCGCCGTACTCTACCCTTGAACTCGTCGTCGCTTGAACATTAATATAGTAAATAATCCAGTCATTGTACACTTTTAAAAATGAAAATTGATTTTTGGATATTGTGTAGGGGGCTTAGAAAAGCTTCACTTGAAATGGTCGAAAAAGATGTCCAATGAGCTTTCTGCGCCATCTTGAAAAAAGAGGTAAATTTGGTTTTTTACAATAACTCGGCTCTTGGTCATGATACGAAAATTCCGATTATATACTTTTTTCTTGCTTTTTTTTACGCTGTACAATTTAGGTATATAATCTCAATTTTCGTATCATGACGGAGAGCCGAGTTATCGCAAAAAAAAAAAACAAAACAAAAAAAAACATATTTACCCCATTTTTTTCAAGATGGCGGAGAAAGCTCATAGGAAATCTTGGTCGACAATTTCAAGTTAAGCTTTTCTAAGCCTCCTCTACACAATATCCAAAAATCAGCTTGCTCGGTTCACTTGCATTTATAAGCCATTTTTTCCGCTATAATGACTGGACTAAAACACAAATTACCAAGATTCAAAACATTTAAGCTTATACAAATATTTTTAAGTATTGAATTTAGAAGGAACTCTTGATTTCTACTTCTACATGAAAGGACATTCCACGCTGCGTCGACCACCTCTCGAATAACTTTCGGAAGCAGCGTCACCAATTTGGCTGAAATTACGTCAGCTTATTTTAATTTTTAATATAATTTAAATATATCTCCAAAATTCCACTTATTGTGGAAGTTACAGTTCTCGGAAAATCTCAAAATGACCTAACTTAAAACAATTCATATCTCTGGTTATACTAACACGATTTTAATGTTCGAAAGTCTTCTGGAAAGGATATATTTCATATTATATATATATTATAGAAAAATACACTCGGTGAAATTTTTGTAAAAAAAAAAAAACATATTCGAGAGAAACGTACTTCTTCTTCCTTGAAAGTACCCTTAATTGGACATGTGGCGATTTTCAGTTTTTTACATAGCTGGAAAAGTCTAAATCTAACGAACAATCTGTAAAGTCAGTTGTATCAGGTTTAGATCAGCAAAAACTTTTTGATCATGTTATCACCATAGCTCCATTAGTAGGGGAGGAAAGGTTAAACGAAATTTATGCCAAACTATGTCATTCTGTAAATTTGACTGTGTTTAACCCACCCAAACATATCCTTCGAGTTAAAACACAGAAAGAGTAAACTTCACCAGAGATAATTTTGAGATTCGATTGCGCGCACGATAAAAGTTCTTTACTTGCAGTTGTTAGGAGAAACTCAAAATCATTACCATCTGGCTCCAAAATACTGCGCTTTCGGGATGTTGAAATACGTAGGAGGAATGATTTGTTTTGTGATATCCATGTTAATGATAGCCTGTCTACGAAAAGGAAAGGATAGAAGGCTTCACGCAGTCTGACGCTTGAAGGTTTATACACTCTGGAGCTTGGGGTCACACTTTACGGCGAGTGCAAGGAAGAAACTGGCTATCAAATATCTTCCCAACTTTTGGTGGGGGTATCAATGCAATAATTCCCACCAGGAGAGATTGTGATGGAAAGGAGATGGTGGTAGCATCCGATATCTCTATTTCTACAAATGAGCTCCAGTCGAGTGCATGCAAAGGAGCTGAAGTGTACTCCAGAGGCTGCTAGTAGCACGAGTCTTATAGACTGCCTGGCAGATGTAGTGTTTTTCAGACAGAGCTTGTGGTGATTTACCAGGCGAAAATATTGGCATTTACGTGCAGAGAGTCCGCACGAAATATCAGCATATACAGAGAGCCAGGCAGCCATCAAAGCGCTAGATGCTGTGCTGGTAACATTGGTGCAGTTATGCAAGGCCAGCCTATGCTGAATACCTGGCCGCAAAGATATCCCGGGCAATGGAATGGCTGCTGAGTGGGCCAAAAAGGCTCTGAAATGGATAACTTCGCAGTGATAGCATATGTGAAGGTTCTGATAGGATCCCTAAAAGAGAAGATCACCATGGGCTCCTATAAAAATGCAATCCTTCGGTGGAACAGGGAAATCTGGAGGATCGCGAGGCAAGTTTGGCCTGCATATGGCAGGAAGAAGGCAAGAGAACAGATAAATGGCAGCAAAACATATTCCAGGTATCTAGTACGGGTCATTACGGGTCATTGTGTCATAGGAGACTATACTAGAAGACTGGATATAACGGTGACCGATTTCTGCAGAAGCTGTAGGGATCTGGAGAAAATCGAATTCTTCCAACACGTACTTTGTGAGTGCTCCGCTCTGATGAAAATAATAGGAAGGCTATTAGGTGGCTACTCCCTTTCTAGTCTGGAGGAGCTGCAAAGAAAAGAGTTCAGATGCATCCTGAGTTTCCTAAGGGAAGGAAGAGAGAGTGATTTTTTTAGGGTTATCCCATGAGGACAAGGGCACAATGGACCCACTAGTGGTTCAAGTGAAGCAGGCTAGCGCTAGGCACTTCTAGCGGCGCCATCTCTTACCCAACCTAACCTAACCTGTTTTTTTTACATTAAATAAGAATGATTTTTTTGAAATCTGGAAAATTAATAGTGTTCGAGATATTTACATTTATCGAAAAAAAAACGAAAAAAGCCTTATTAATGTTTTTTTCCGATTTAAATATTCTATCCGGGCTCATTTTATCCGTTGAAATGTCTACTTTAAAATGGTTTAAATATGTTGGTGCTATCTTTTTCATGAAACCTCTAAAACTTGAGAATGTTGTATAGGTTTATATTTTTTTATTATCTGAAACTTCACAATCCGCTTTGGCACCAGCCTACCAGTGCTAGTTCCGTTTCACAGAAAAAAACACAATTGTATTACCGCAAAATTTGGATAATAATATGTTTTCGACGGTTGTTTTTCTTGATTTTTCCCTCCAATCAGTCGGTCATGAAATTCTTTGCTTCAAATCTGGGGCGGTTACAGAAATCATGCGAGGGGAGGTGCAACTATGGTTTAAAAGCAGAACAAAAGTTTGGAACCACTTACCACCACCCGCAAATGTCAAATGAACAAAAGTTATCATTTAAAAGATACGAGTTGAACAGATAAACGATTGCTTACCACTCGCAATGAAGAAAGTTGCTCAACGGTCAAATTATGCCATTCCCGAAATTCAAACGAGGTGTTAAATTATTTATTTTGTTTTGGTTTGTAAACGGTGGAAGTGTAAAACTTTCAAATCATCCATTTCAGTTAGTACAAATAGGGAAATATGTATTGTCGAGATTCACTAATTCATAGACTGTAACTTTGCAAAATACAGGAATTAAAGCGCTACGTGCTATTTTAAATACCTTTACCTTGTACGTATAGTATAACTTCATGGACAAGTTAAGAAAGTTTGACTTCTTTTTTGTTTGTATTAAGTCAAGCTCAGGACATATCCTATGATGAAAAGCATAGCATGGTAGGATGGTGATACTGAAGGGAATTAAGAAATGTGAGGAGAGTGGCGGTGGTGCTGATGTAAGTCACCCTTAAACTTTCGCAGATTATATGCCGGAGTAAAGGCAGAAGCTGGTAGACTGTTTCACATTCACACATTATGGAATAAAAAAGCATCACGGAATTTGAGTGTACGGATGAACATAATTTTAAGGGTAACAGGATGAGCGCGCTTCAGACTAGATATTTCAACGGAAGATTGACCATACATGTAGCGATAAAGGAGCGAAAGGCATCTAACATTGCGGCGATGGCGAGTGAGTCGATATGAGAAGTTATTGCTACATCATCAATGGGATTGAAGAATCTCTATTGAACAATATCTCGGCCCAGATATGGGAATTGTATTGCATTCTAGGTCTGATGTAGTACCTAGTTGTAGAGAAATGCTAGATTCGATGGACTGAAATACATCTTACACCTTTTTAGAAATCCTGTGTGAGCGGCCTCGGCCCAGATATGGGAATTGTATCGCATTCTAGGTCTGATGTAGTACCTAGTTGTAGAGAAATGCTAGATTCGATGGACTGAAATACATCTTACACCTTTTTAGAAATCCAAGATATTTCGATTCTTTTATGGCAACAGATACGATCTGTACAGTTTTACATACTGGAAATATTAATGCCAGGAATGTATAAAGACGGTGGAGCGTAAACCGGTTTTCCATCAAAGGACACGGGAGCAGTAAAATTATGATCTAGTTTTAAAGATATGAGATAGCCTTGGGGCTTGGATGTATTGAATTCGGTGCGATTCGATTCGCTTTGCTTCAAGCGTAGATATTGTTAAGATCTTCAGTCATTGAACTAATCATGCAATCTCATTTATCACATGCCGCACTCCCTCTGGAGTCCACAAGAGTGTCAAAAGAGTAGGCGAAATCAAGGGTATTGTCGTAGGCAAAACTTTGGATGGGATTGAATGTAAGGAAAGAAGATCATTAACGAGAATTAAGAAAAGAGATGGAGAGATAACCGAGCCCTGAGGTACACCGATCTTTACTGGGAGTATTAGGCGACCAGATGAAATATTTTCAATCCATAATAGAAAGGGACCGAAGAAACCAAGTGCTTTAAGTTTTGTTAAAAGAGGTGGATGCCAGACTCTATCAAAGGTTTTTGAAGTATCTTAGAGCAATTGTGGACTCACCAAAGGAAGTCTCCGGTTCTAACGTTCCGTAAGTAAAGTCAGCAAATCTCCAGATAAGCGTCCAGCCCGGAAGACATTTTGGCGATCGTTGATGAGTTAATTGGTTTTTAGATACTTCATTAATTTTGAGTTAATGACAGATTCAAAAACCCTTGAAAGAATTGAAGCGATTGCAATTGGTCGATAATTTGAGGGATCGCCACCCTCTTCTTTCCAAGGAATTGGAAATTTTCCTGTCGAATACGACAATTAGAATAATTTGCGCAGGGGTTTAGCCAAGGATGAGGTACAGATTTTTCTTAACTGGCGCTAGAAACCATCAACGTTGATCTCCTTAAGGACCTTGACCACATTTCTCGCACGGATGTGTATTGGCTTATGTACACATTCACATACCAGACGTAAAAGAGATATCCAGGAAGTCAACAAACACTTCACTATTGTTAAGTAGTGAAGGTATATTGAAACTGGTGAAGTTTTTCCTGATGGATGATCAGGGACCAAAACCTTTGCTGCCTTTGCGGCTTGCCAAGATTTTTTGTCTAATATTTTGGTCAAAAAGAAAGTTTTCTCTCTTGATGATGGACTTACTGGTGTTCCGTGCAGTCTTGTAGACTTCTTTCAGATCTCGATATGGATACAATAGATACGTGCAAAAAACAACCTCTTTCGCTTTTATTGCTTGGTTGCAATTAGCGTTAAACTAAGAGCGATTTTACTGTTATTGAAATCTGCTGTAGGAATACGGAAGGTACTCAAACATGTCAAGTCTCAGAATATTCTGTGTTTTAATGTGCATTCATCAAAATCACTTGAAGCAAAACAGACATTGATCGGTCTGTTTTGCTTTAATTTCTTAATATACTGAATGAGACTATTAGCAGATTTATTTTGATTTTATTTTACGTTTAAGCTCTGTATTCTAGTAAAACGCATATTTAACGAAATAAGGACAAAAATTATTCCAACATAAATCTCTTACCTTAAATGTAATAACTCACTACAGCAATACAGAATGATTTGTTTGCCGTTGTATAGGTTCCCTTCGCTGAATTTCTCCAATTACGGGTTATAATTGTTTCATTAAATGTCACGCCGATAAGATTCTAACAAGCCGTCCTTACATCAAAGATTTATCAAAGACTCTTTGGTAGCTGTTTTCAATAATTAAAACAAACTTTCCATGGCTTCTACCCGAATAGGCTCTGTCCTCCTTCAAAGACCCCGAGACACCATTGTACACGAAATTTACAGGTATCAGGACTTGCTGTTTTCTCTATACGTTTTAACAGCCAAAACCTAAATTGGAGTGAAGGCTAAGTCGCTAGCCGTAAGATCTAAAATAGATTTACTGCGCAGTGAATTATATGATTAGGAAACATAAGGTCTATTCGATTTTTTTTTTTCAGTTGTGTTCACGGAGAGTGGGGGGGGGGGGGGGGCGTCCCGTGCAATTTAGGTGGATCCATCACTGCTTCAAATTGGTAAACAATTTTAATTTTAGCTTACATGCTGTAAGCTTTATTTTGATTATTTATGGGGATGCTTTCAGGTACAATTTTACACTGAAAGGCTCTTGGGTGTTCCCCGGGGCTTTATGTTGTACCGCTCCTGTTCATGTTTATAAATGACATATTTGACTGCTCCCAATATTGTCGATTACATCTTTTTAATGATGATGCAAGATTTGGAATATATTTTGATGACTTAAACGTCAAGTTGGTAATGAACGACGTAGTAGTTCTTGTGGAGTACCTAAATGTTCTGGTATAATGGTATGTAAAATTACTACAAACTTTGGAATCTGACAGTTAATTATTAAAAGTCGAAAAAAATTATATTTAATTGACAAGGTGCTGTGGCGGGAGGGGGTGGGGGGGGGGGTGGTAGAAGATTGTTGCAGCAGATGCAATAACAACTAGACAGTAAAGATGTTGAAGTTGTATAACGTACAAGTATTTTTAACTCCAAAATTATTTTTTCAAACACATTTTAATGAACGGTCAAAGCTAGCAAAATGCAGCACGAATGTTGCCTGGAACAAACTCTTATCCAGGGCCTACCTATTTTATGCAAGGTCTTTACTGCGGCGACTCAGTATGTACTATACATCAGAAGTGTCGGGCTACTAAAATAATGGTCAACCACAGGAACTGTTCACATATTTTATAAAAAAATGTTTTGTCTCCTGATGCTAACCCCTAATTACATGATAGGTTTTGAAACCTGTTTTTAATCTACATAAAAAGTGTTAGTACACAGAATTATAGAAAAGATGGTTCGAATACTGGGAAGAAATTGCGGAAAAAAACAGTACCTACTTATAACATTGGATCAAAATTCTGTACTTCTTTGAATGATAGGCTGAGTGTGAATTAAATGATCATAAAATTAAGAAAGCTTCCGTTAATTTAAACACGACTTGGAAGAGAAAGCAAGTATATCATTTTCTTGCCTTTTATCCAATATTATCGGAATTTTCCATTTCAGCATTCACTTACCAGCTCGATTTTTTCAATAGAAGAGTTCCAAAAGCTGTTTAGTTTTTTATTAGCAAATTATATGGTTCATAGTATAACAAATATAGTCGAAGTTCCTTAAAAAAAAAACATTTAAAATTGTTAAAACTATTTAATAACTTAGTTGAGTATGGTAAACTTTAAAGCACGCAATTGAAAGTCCCACATCACAGTCTCGATAATAGTACCTAGTTTCTTTTCTTATCCCTTTTCCGTCCTTGTTTCTCTTAGAGTAGCACACCCTACATTCTTGAGCAGGTCCATGGTGCAGAGAGAATATGTATTCTGTATTTCCTATCTATAGCAGGTATCGTTTCTAAAAAATGTCTTTCGGTCAACCGAAAAGGATAGAATTACAACGATGGACGCCCTTGCCTGGTCACATTGTTGTGATATTTTTCTATTAGCAAATCTACTAAAGATAATCTTAACTATATAACAGTAAAATATGACCAGTAGACTTTGTGGATCATTTACGAACTAAAATGTGCCGTATGTAGGTATTAAAGTATTATCAAAATAAGTGACTGGGCGAATTGCAGGCAAATCGGAAATGAAAATTTTGTAACTCGTGTGTCTTACTGGATAGTCTGATCAGTGTAAGAATGTGTGCCCGCATGGCATACGGACTGGAATGGTAAGTGGTTGAATTCAGTTATCTCACATCGGAAGAAACCATTGAAGTTTTGAAGGGAAAAGATTGAGAAAGCCTTTGTTTTTTACCTTAATAGTTACGTACATACCAATAAGGCAGTATAGAGACATTTTTATGGTATCATTTTCATTTCTTATGAATATTTAGGGAAGTCAAACCGTTAAGTCAATTTTCGGTGAGTGAATTAGGAAGACAATTCTTAAGTCTTAATAAATTTTTAATGAGATAGAAATAATTTTTTCCCGTATGGATTAATTAACTTCATCCTCAGCATTTTTGGTCAATTTCAATACGTGTGCTGATTAAATCCCTCCCTTTTGCAAAATTGTCTGCTTAACGGCAGTATAGTCGAATGTATTAATTGCATTACTTGGAAGAAAATTTAATAATAAAATAACCGGCCCTGTGTCTCGTCTATTTTCGGCTGCAATTTATCACTTTGCTATAAACATTTACATCGAAATATCATATTTCTTAACTAATGTCATTAAGTCGTTAAGTTTAAAACAATTTCCTACATCTACTAGAGTAAGATTAATTACTCCTCGGTCCAATTGTTTTATATCTAAGCATCAGCTCTTCATCCTTGCTGTCAGAGTTTTGAGTATTTTACCAATTTCCATAAGAAACTCTTTAGGGGTTATCACATTCAACTGCTTCAAAAACTTACTGTTTCAATTTAGGTATGAAATCCTTCTCTAGTTTAATTAATCTATAATTTTGTATATACATTGTATGCGTGGGGGAGGTCGTAACGGTTTCCGAGATAACGGGACTTTAAGATATTTGGGTATATTTTTATAAATCATCCTTAACTTCTTTATGTAACACGCTATAATAATGATTTAAGCTTTGGTAGATAGATAATCGTTGAACATTTCCAACGGTCTATCAACTTTTTTCCTCCTCTTTTTCGTTTTGAAGTTAAGGATCAACAATTTTAAAATTTCAGAACTTTTACTCGTTTTTTTTTTTGTAATTGTGATTTTTATTAAAAAACACGTCATCAATACCAATTTTTCATATTGGATTTAGGAAGCCCAAAACCATAGTTTTAAAATGATCTACCACACTCTGTACGGAAAATGTAACCATTTCTGCGTTTTTTTGCACTTTTCCTCAAGCATATTCAGCGAAAATGGCTGAAAAAGTTCAATAAGTGCCAGAAAGTAGGCAATTATCTTTTGGAAATGACATTTTTTCAGCCATTTTCACTGGATATGCTTAAGAAAAAGTGCAAAAAATGCGGAAAGCATTACATTTTCGGTACAGTGTATGGTAGGCAATTTCAAAGCTAAGGCTTGGGCTTCTTAAATCCAATACGAAAAATTAGTATAGATAACGTATTTTTTGATAAAAATAGTAGTTATATAAAAGAAAAAAACGAATAAAAATTCCGAAAATCTACTTTACAAATTTGTTTAGCCGTAACTTCAAAACGTAGAAGAAAAGGGAAAATATTTATAGACCATTGGAAAGGTCCAACGATTATCTATCTACCAAAGCTTAAATAATCAGCATGGGGTGTAACCTTCAGAAGTTGCAGGGTGATCTATAAAAACATACCCAAATTTCTTAAAGTTCCGTTATCTTGGAAACCGTTAGGATCCCCCCCCCCCCTCCTCCCCTACATACAATTTTTTGCTCATCTAAGAATGACCTATTCGTAGCCTTCGAGTGCCCAACCATATACGGGACACCGTATATAACTTTGTGCGTTTACATTTAGCTCATTTAATGATTACTTTATGATTGCAATTATTATTTTAGTTTTAAATTAGTTATAGGTTTCCAAATTTCTTGTAACTAGTCGATACAATTGTTTATGATTGGTTCATACAAAGACAGCTATGATCATGGGCGCCGGGAGGAGGATGCCAGGGATCCACATGCACTCCTCTGATTTTGAAGGAAGAATACAAAAAAAAAAAAAATAATTAAGTATTTTTTAATAAATAATTAATTTACGGAAAGTCACGACTTCAATAAGAATTTCAGGAGTCTAAGTTGTTGCTCAAAATTGTTCTACACCTTGTCAATGAATTCAGTGACCTCTCTTACTCCTTTTCTGTAAACACTGTGTCCGGACAGACCGCATAGCTTCGAATCTCCCATCGTTGATCGATTTCAAGTCTTGACACGCTGTAACACACCAAAGGGGCGTTCAATACTATATTTTGTTATTGGAATAGACAGGCGAATCTTGATTGCCTCGCATACAGCTGGGTAAAACGGGGTAGTTTGAATAATCAAATCGGCATACTGAAGGGGTTTGTTTAAGATCGCATCACTCGCATAATTTGCATTACACATCTCGTACCACGTCGTAGCCTCGACAATAAAATTCTGTAGAATACCTCCCTAAAAGTTCTGTATATTTTTTGCAATGACTAAAAATGAAGTTTTGTCCAACTTTCTTATATTTTCAGGGTGGAATTGCATAAACCAAAATGCCTTTTTGTTTTTGTGCTTAGAAGAAAATCGATCTCTCAGGGATAAAATCAGAGAGTCTAGGTGTAGAATGAAGATAGACATTCCGAAGAATTCTTCAACATTTTCAGACGGATGATTTCATCTACACCAAATTTCAGCTCTCTATGTTGATGTGTTCCCAGGCAGTGTCCAAATATATAGTGGAAAACGAGATTTTTGTATTGCAACCCTACGAAGGAGTTGCCCGATTTGTCTCATTTTCGAACTTAATTTTACTTTTTTTTTTCAAAGTTTTAATATTAGGCATGGATGTTCAATCCATTCTGCTCTACCATCATTATTTCTGTGGGTTGCAAACGGAATGACAAACTTAGTATACCCTTTAGAATTCATCTAGGGTATAAAAAGGTGTTGGCACCAGCTTAATAGTCTGTATGACGATTTGGATTTGAATAAGAAGCGATTTTAACCGAATGAGAACAAGTTGTTTCAATAAAGTTCTAGGTTTTAATTGATAGGCTATACAGAGGTAAAAAGTTTCATACTGACTGGCTTTATTTCACCCTTATGTCAATACCCAGGTACCCAGGTACCCTTTATCACGTACTTACATGAATATCTTATATATTTAACGAAGAAGCATCAAATCCTTTCAGATCCTCATTATTTGAGTTGATTGATGTCGATTTATATACGTTCTGATGTTTAAATATATAAGCAATTAATAAACTTAACAGCTAGAGTCGAATACCCACTTTATTAATACCCGGCCTACCGGGGTACCCATATTTAAGAACATAATACGCCTACAGAAATTGCATAGTAATAAATAATTTAACTAATCTTTGTGGTTAGAAAATAATATTCTATATACAAATAAATGTAGACATTTTAATTTTAATACGTTTATTATAAATTATATCAGCGTATAATATCCTCAAATTTTGTTAATTCTTTTGAATGTTCACAACAAATAGCTTCAGTGCAAATTTCACACGATTTTTGCGTCTTCCTCCTTATTTTGTTTACACCCCGGTAACATATACATAGTATGATCCTAGGACAGCTTTTCAGCCGGTGGAATCTATCTATGTTTGCGGGATTCATTGGCTTTCGATCGCAATCATAGTGGTGAAATTCCTCATGATTTGAATAATTGGATATCGACCTTCAATCGCTAGCATACATAATTCTTCACTCGATTGTCGTAAAATCAATCGGCACTCGTTTGTCTTTTTTTTTAACATTTTATTATTTTCATAATAAATTATGTAACTCGCAATACTAGTTACATGTAAAATATTGTAAAAAAAAGGTGAGAGTCCATCTGTTAGTTCGCCTGTGGGTTGTGTTCAGTACTATTATATTCAAAAAGCGATTGATGCCCCTTCGCAGCTTGATAAATTAAATAAGATGTTGACATCCACATGTCTGATGAATGGTCAGTGCTCCAATTATTAGCACCTGACATTATTAGAAGAATTTCCAAAAACGCGTAGAATTCTTTAAGTGTTAAATTTTTCCATGTGAATTGCTTCTTCGTAGGATGTTTTGTGATTGTATATTTTATATGCCGTATTTTCCTTCTTGTTGATATGACGAATAACTAGATAGACTATTTCAGCAGTTAGTACTCTTTTGAATGTCTCACTGATCGACAAAGTCTTTGTACTTCTATGTGGTCCAGATCTTTGCCGAAGTATATTTTGAGTAGAAGTTTGACATTGAATTTCTGGAGATTTTATCTTTGGCTGTAAATATTGTTGTCGACAGTTATGGTTCAGCTGGTAAATTATCATCTTTATTTAATTCAGCTTCAGTTTCACGATCTTCAACTAAAAATACAAATGATATTATATTTTCAACTATTTTTGAATATTAAAATCATAGTAATGGATAAAAAATAATAATATTTACCAGATTTTTCATGGTCCGATATTTCTGAACATTCGCTTCTGGGTACTTAATCCTCATGGTCACTATCTGAGGCATAATCTTCGGTAGCTAAATCTCCTCTCGGAAGCACATAGTTCTTTCAAACATCGTTTCGTCTCTTCAGTCGTCAATCTGTTAAGCTATTTAATTAATAATTAATAATTAAGTGATAACAATTACATGAAATATTCTAAGCACTACATAACTGCTAACATTTATATGAACATGTTAATATACATTGAAAATTCAGTTAGTGATAAATTTTCCATTATTTTAAACATTTTTTTCCCCATAACAAGGAAATCACTTGGGAAATTTCAAACATTAAACACAAAAAGGCAGAGCGGTCACAAAATATTCAAGTGTTCACTTAAAGTCAAGACTTGTTTGAAATTAACCATAACGATAAACAGCTGCAACTTAGACTTTGGTGTTTCCCTTCCCCCTCCACTTTTATAATTCTATACAATAACTTTTCCTCTCGCAGTGAAACTTCCCACTGTAACGTCGATATAAAAGTATTTGAAGGAAAAATGTCCCACCCATTAATTTGTTTTATTGAATAAATATTTTATGTGGCTGTTTCTAAACACGAAGGCAGAACCGGTTTCGGGCCGGCAAAATTGCCTATGTTGCCATATTTTCGTGCCGGTAAAGTTGCCGTCATGTGTGCATTCGGCTGATTTGTTTCTACATAATCTATACTCACGCCGATATGGCAACGGCACCGCAATCTTGTGTGTAAAAAGCCTGAGGGTATCGGGGTACCCCGACCATTGAACACCGATTGGGTATTGACATACGTGGTAATTCCGCTTCTCTTTCAACCTATATTAAGGCTGAAATACCGGCTTAAACTCATATAATCTGAATATCGATATTTTGTAGGCGTCAAGTTTTGTTAATGTAATTTAGGGTGAGCGACTTCTGCCATGCTCCTCCCTTTGTCGTGTCCCAAAAGCAATCAAATAACGAAAAACTATTGAATCAATTTCAACCCGAAAAAACAACAACAAATAAATAAATAAAAGCGCTTGAATTTCTTTAGAACAATACAAAACTTTATTACTTGGAATAACTATAATATATCTGTTCCAAACCGAACGGAACTTGACACCTTCTACCAAAAAGATACGACGCTACTGAACATTCGCCAAACCAGTCATTGGTCTTTTATGCCCAAATATTCGGATGTAAGATTTCTTTGCTCACAACGCGGATGTAAACAAACGACAACAACCTTGGTGGTGTTATTTTGATATGCAAAGAAAAATGCCATTTTTTGAGATAAATGTTCCAATCTTTATTTCATTATAAAGAGGAAGGTATGCCGTTAATAATGGAAAATAACATCAGCCAAATGACCACCACGACCACGCCTACAGGACCATATCCTTTTCATGAATTTTCCATAACCAAATCGCAAAGTGGCTGCCCTATGTCCTCGATAGCCTCACGAATTCCATCTTTGAGGTCTTGAATCGACGCTGGGCTGTTGGCGTAGACCTTCTTTTTAACATGGTCCCAAAGGAAGAAGTCGCAAGGTGTTAAGTCGCAAGATCTCGGTGGCCAATTGTGATCACCTCTTCGAGAGGTAACACGGTCCGGAAACTTTTCCCGTAAAAGATCAATGGTTTCGTTGCTTGTATGGCACGTAGCGCCGTCTTGTTGAAAGTAAACGTTGTCCAGATCAATACCTTCCAATTCCGGCCATAAAAAATCATTAATCATCTGTCGATAGCGCAATCCATTCACCGTAACTGTTGCTCCAGCCTCATTTTCGAAAAAGTAAGGTCCAATGACCCCGCGGGACCATAAACCGCACCAAACAGTCACACGTTGAGGATAGAGAGGCTTTTCAACAATAACTCTTGGGTTTTCCGAGCCCCAGATGCGACAATTTTGCTTGTTGACGGAGCCATCGAGGTGGAAATGGGCCTCATCACTCAAGACGAGTTTTCGATGGAATTCCGGATCATTTTCATGCATTTCAAGGACCCAATCAGCAAAGACTCGACGTTGTTGATGGTCGGCCGGCTTGAGTTCTTGTGTTATCTGAACTTTATAAGCCTCAAGACCCAAATCTTTATGCAAAATACGGTGTTATGACGTTTGTGGAATGCCTAATTCCAAAGAACGACGAGGAATGGACAAACCTGGGTTTTCTTCAACACTTTCGGCTACAGCAGCAATATTCTCGGCTGTTCTTGAGCGACGTGCACGGGTTTTATTCTTCACATCACTAACTTGTCCCGACAGCTCGAATTTTTCTACCAATTTCTGTATTGCGGTTCGACAAGGTGCTTCACGACGACCCAAAAATGTTCGAGTTTTACGAACCGTCTCTGCCACATTTTCACCATTTTTATAGTGAATTTTAATAATTTCAATGCGTTGTTGAATCGTATATCGTTCAATTTTTATTAATGGCGTAGTTTCTACTTGTCAAATGTCAAAAAATGACAGCTCCAAAAGTGACATCTACCGAAATAGCGGGCTAATTAAAATAACACCTCTTATTGGAAAACCCTTAGTAAGCAATCGCTTTACATAAGAATTACCATGCGAGGTTAATTTGTTATCGTAATCGTCGATTGCTCCACGAAATGCTCATCGCAGCCAAATAACTGACAGATTCAGAACAATACCATGCGAGGCTACTGTTTTTGCAATTGCTAATTATTTCACTAAAATGCGCCTTTGGCTGCTGGAAGAATCTTCCTTATATTGGGCCATAACACTTTCTTTTATTTCAATACATACATATTTTTGAGTGAACCTATTGCCCCACGCTCGCATTTGCGTTTATTTGTTGTTGACGTCGTTTGCAATGATCAAAATCCAAGGACCTTATTGCGTAAATCAATGGGATTTGTATGCGGTTTCATTTTGATGTAAATTATTGTACACTTTATTGTAAGCACGTCAAATCAAGTTTACATGCTCCAACGCTCCATAAAACGTTCCTAGAGAAAATTGTTCCTATTACTGAAAAGCCCTAGATACAATGAGCGCCGCGGGTTTTTTTTGCGGCGCCGCTTTGTGGCGTTTATGATACTTATGGCTGGATTACATTAACAACGCCGACGCCGACGTGGTTGTCGTCGTCGTCGTCGTCAAACGCCGAACAAAACGCCGGGCAACCTCCATACATTAATTTCCCATACATTTTATAATTGAGTTATTTGCTTGTAATCTCTGTCGGTTTGCATTCAAATTTTAAATAAGAATAAAAAAGATATTTCCTTTTCCTTCAAGTCACATTTTTTTAATATATGTGAAATCATTTATTTTCAGAAATTCAAATATCATTTAATTTTTTTGGTTTTTCATAATCGATTTATATCTTGCATATTGGCAGCAATGGACCGCTAGCGTTGAAGTTAGGATTAGAGATAGGTCGACGACCACGCCGACGACGACGGCGACACCAGTGTGGGTAATGTAATGCATTTCATACATGCAGTACTGTCTCTAAATATTTTTGACATAAAATGACGACCATGCCGGCGTCGGCGTTGTTAATGTAATCCGTCCAAATGAGAGCCGCACGTTTTTTTACCATTGACAGTTCGAACTATCTGAGGTGTGTTGATTATTTCTGTAAAATTGTGAAAAATGATCGGAGTATTTGTACTCCGAAAACTAATAGCGTACTCCGGTACTACTCCTTTTATAAAAGTACTCCGCTTTTCATTTCTTAATACTTAAAACTCCTATATACGTATGTTGTTAGCAAATAATCTAAAAGGTTTTATTTACCTTCATTTAAAACTTTAAATTCGTAGTACGTTTTAGTAATAAAATCTATTAAGTCCGGTTGAAAAGTTGGTTTGGTACTACTCTGATTTATTTTAGTCTATTACAGCTATCTAGTCATGTCGTTCGTTAAATGGTGTGATTGAAGAATTCCAGAAATTCTATTCTAGTCCAGAAAACATTTTTTTTAAGTTACCTTTTCGTTTGTCTTTCTTATTTTCCTCCTATTCGTTCTAATAAAATCTAAGTACAATTAATCGTAAATTTTTTATGGAAGGTTTGGTTTTTGTTTATAATAAAGGAAAAAACTTGAGAATAGTTCCCAATTTTCAAAAAAAAAAAAAAAAAAAAAAATCAAGGAACTTTCAGCTTACACCATCTCTGGAAATTTTGGAAATGGACGACGACTAAGATTGTCTCCTTTTGTGGAAAAAATAAGGAAATATTTCGACAATAAAGTTGATTTTCGGGGCGAGATCATTTTTTTTGTTTAATGGGTCACATTTGAGAAGACAAAAATTTATGTCTCTGTGATAATCAGAACCGAAGTTATGATTTTTTTAATATAACTCAGCAGCCAAAAATCAGCGAATTTTAAGGATTTCAGAGTCCTTTAATTCAACCAGCATGCGGCGCAGTACAAAAATAAATAGTTGTATTCTTATCTCATAACTACTTAACTTTCAGCAAAAGAAAAACGAAATTGGTGATGGTCGTGTTAGGAAAGTACGATTTCTTATCGATTTCCTGTGAAATGATCCTAATGAGTATCGACCATTATTTATAATGACCTCAACGTTCTCTCAGATATATAGTTTACTAACTGTTCCATATTTACCGGGGAAACAGAGGTTTATACAGAACTGTGAAGTGCAGAGTAAAAATCTAATGTGATCAATATCACTGTCAAGGTATCCAAAACGAATGTCCATAGGTAAAGTACTAAAGTCAATTCTTGGCAATATTGCAGACATAGTATTAAAGTTCAAAGATCAAAGGAAATCTAAAATAATTCCTAGAAATTCAACAAACATAAATAATAAAGAAAACATAATTTCTAGTTAACCATAGATTTGGAGCACGGCGGGTGGATATGTCGTCAAGAAACCATTCTTGAAAATTCTATGGAAGCTGTTTTGCGCCAACCAAAAGGTAAACAAACTAAGCATGCTCAAAAATGTTGCTCTGTATGCGCACAGCCTTATAAATAATAGGGGGTTTTGTAAAATATGATTTAAAGTTATTGCAAACAAGCAAAAAAGCTCGAATGGGTCTAAGACTAATAATACGATACCCTAGATGAATTTCCGTATTTAATTTCGTATGGTCAGGTATTTTTGAAGTGGTTTTCCGCAAATATTTCTAGAACGATTCATTGGGAAGAAAATATTATTATAACCAATTTTAAAGGATTTCATATTCTTCTGAAGATTTCGCTATACATGAAAACCATATAGGACTGATGATAATAATAATAATACTTTTATTGCTGGCTACTGTATAAAGATTACATAATCTTGTTAACATACAGATAAGAGGTGGAATTTAAATATACAGAAAAACTAATAAAGGCTAACGATATATATATAAAATTGCAATGAAAATATAATGGTCAAATAGCAAGCAGAATAAACCTAATTACTGGAAAGAAATTTTAGTACATATATGTATAGAAGAAGGGAAAAGGAGAAAGAAAAAAATATAATAATAGTAAAAATTAAAACAGTATACGTAAAAATGCTAAATTTTTATATGGCAACACCAAAATAGGATTTCCCGATTTAGTCCAGTTTTGAAATTATATTTACTATTGAAAGCACTATGTACAAAATTTCAGCTCTCTACGTCAACGAGTTCTCAGGTAATGTCCAAATATATACATAGTGAAAAACGAAATTTTTTCATGGCAACCCTGCGAAGGAGTTACGCGATCTGTCCCATTTCGAACTTAATTTTACGATTTTTTTAAAGGCCATAGGCAAAATTTCAACTCTCTAAATACCCGCGTTGTTGAGTTATCGTGAGGATGGACGGACGGACAGACAGGACGGACGAACGGGCATGCAAAAATCAAAATAACTTTTAATTTTATGCATTTTCCTCTACCAGAATTATTTCTGTGCATTACTGATTCAAATATTGTAAAAGATTTGAAATGCAGAAAAATAAAACGACTGAAGTTGTCAATACAATTTTGCATTATGACTGCATTAAAATCCTTACTAAATATTTTGAAAATTCAAAAGTTTTAAATAATTAACCTAATGATAAATGTATTTTATTAGTATATACACCTGTATTAACTTGCTTCATGCAGGCACAGACAAAATACGACTAGATAAAAAAATCTCCATATAAACCCGGATCACTTTTTCAAAGCTCTTTAACTTTTTATTCAACCAAAGAAAGCTATCATTGCGAAGAATTTATGTGGCATAATACAGCAAGAGAGAGAAGGAATGTATAGAGCTTTCTATTAGAGGGCTATTAGCTCGTTTTAATTCGACCGTTTTTTGTGAGGTTTTCACATCTAGATGTAGGTTGTCTCCGATGCCGGTATGCTTTTCTCAAGAACAGCTTTTCATGATAGAACCTTTTTACTTCATGCAAGTATTATTACCTGAATCACCGCAATCAATTAATGAAGTTTTTAAATCAACAGCTAAACTTAAGAAATTCCTATTGCCGAAAAAAGAAATTCATGGGAAAATCTTAAAATAAAAACCAGTTATTTCTATAAAAAAAAATATAAATAATGTAATAATACTAGACATTTTAATGAAAATGGGTTTTATTCACATTAATATGATTTCAGGATCCCATTTTAATTAATTTGAATTCATTAAATTTCGTTAATCGTGTACTCCGTTTTTTCCGAAAGTACTTACTCCGCTTTGGCGGCAAAGTACTCTTGAAATTTTCCAAACGACAGCACTGATTCAAACTCATTTTGCGGCGCGTAAAAAACGCGCGGCGCTCATTGTATCTACGGTTTAATAGTCGTCAGCCGACGCAAATTAATGAAATTCCTTTTAGGGAAATTGCTTATTAAGGAAATTGTTTTTAGGGAAATTTCTTTTAGGGAAATTGCTTTTAGGGAAATTGGTTTTAGGGAAATTGCTTTTAGGGAAATTATTTTAGGGAAACTCTCCGGATATCGGTACGGAAACCTTCCTGTGCCACCGGATATCGGTACGGAACCCTTCCTGTGCCACTCTGACTAGTACTTGGCCGGTTTTTTTAAACTGTGCTTAAAAGGCTATCAGGACGTAATGTAAACCCACATGTGGCTAACGACTCACACAACTTAACTAGTTATTTCTTCGGTTTCCGTTAAATTAGTTCATGGTCCAAGCTTTCCCACGCCTTCAGAATATCTTTCAGACAATTTATCCTGTATAATGATGTTTTTTGGAATATTTTATTTGATGCTAACTTGCTTAATAGAAAAATTTCCTTGTCGAATGTCTGACAATACTTCATTTAGTGTTGTAGCGGTATATCCTTTCATATTTCCTTATACATATGCAATTTGGGGCAAGGTAAAAAAATGCAGCTCTAATTACCGGCCACCAGTTCATGCGGACTGGCTCATAATTGTAATCATTGATCCATTTCGCGGCCACTAAAATTATTGTGGTTACTTCGAAAATTAACTTAAATTTGAAACAATATTGTATTTATTCGAAATATAACTATACTTAAAAAACTTTCTCATGAACTGAGCTCTGACGACTCAGATTTAACTCAACCATCCCATTGCTCGATTTAGGGGTAGCAGACATATACACGAACATGAGGATATCGAAATATCTGCATTTTAAGGAAAATACGTCGTTTTATGGCATGTTATAAAATGAAGTGGACGCAAATTGGGTATTGGACGCGAATCGATGCATTTACCCTATACTATCGTTTCATTTTAATGCATTTTAACTATCGATAAGTCATGAGTAAACACTCGTTCCAACTTACCTCTTTCGATAACATTCTTTCTCATTCAATCTAATCTTATAACCTCCAAATTCTGTCGTAGAAAGAAATGATTGATATATTTACCACTTCAGACAAGTAGAGGGAGTGCGAGTACAATCGGAACAACAGAAGCAGCTTAAGCTTGTGCGTTGTGCCATTAAAACGTATATTCACCGCCTCAAAAGTCAACAAAAACCAAATCGAAGAATTTTTTTTTCCCATTTTGATTTAAACTTTTGTGTAGTATACAAAAGCTTTCAGCGCTATATACGTATGTAATGTATGTACCCATTATATCACGGGACTCGGGAGTGTAATATGTCAACAAAACACCGTCAGCGTGCGATTTTATTGAAAGAAGAGTGACAATACCTCCATTAGTCCACCCCCAAACGTGACGATAACCCTTTCAAGACTCATTTATTGGCACTGCATCAAATGGAATGCGTAGTGTGAGTTCCAACTGGATGTAGGTGTGGATAGAAACGCTTCCAGGATTAAGTTGTGTACTACTTCACCAGTCTCGATTTCGATGGGAAAAAATAATAAAAAAAAGAAGAAAAAAGAAAAAAAAATGAGAAAAATGAAAAAATAAAATACAGTACAGAACGTGGCAATACCGGAGGCTAAGTATTTCCGTGCTAGCACCTATACTGAAGAAAATATCGCCCGAGTGCAAAGTGCTCGCTTGTTTTATTCTGAATCATTAATGGCCACCACACTTGAAGGCCTTTTGTTCTTCTCAGCTCCGGTTAATTCGCAGGACTTTGAAAGGGAATTCCTGGAACGAAACAATTATTAAATAGCTAAGACTGGAGCTCATTAGAAGAGGTTTCCAGATACGTCCGTTTTGTGCAGTGCACGAATAGGTGAAACTGCGCACGAAACATAGGGCATCCGAGCTGGAGATAGTCCTATACATATGATGGGGAGTATGTAGGCGAATGGGTTGAAAATTGAGGATGGATGTGGATGGTACGAAAAGTGTCATTCTGTGCAATCATCAACACATAGTGGATGGCACACACTCTTCACCAGTTTGAAAGGTTTTTGTCCTCATTTTCGCTTCAACAATTCTCCGGTTTCAAGATGTCAACTTGGTAAATAGAGGACGTAAGTGAGAAGGAGTGGATGATGCTATAGGAGAGGGTGATTATTAAGGTCGAGCCTTTTTAATGGGCAGCTGTTAAGTGTTTGGACAACTTGTGGACTTCTTGCACAACGACCTCGTTAATGAATGCCTTAAAATTCTTATGAATTTTCAATTTCGACAGCTGTAGGATACTTTTTAACACCCGGCAATTGTAAAAGATTCTTTCATAAAGAGCTCTCCCTTGATAATTTCTTGTGAACCTGAGGGACTATAGTGGGGAGTAGTGACCCTGAAATTTTAGAAAATTTTGTTGTGATAAGAGGGAAGCGTATTTTTATGGGATGAAAGATAATTAATTTTTCAAGAAATCAGGCAGAAAGCTCCTATAATTTGATTATTTTTCATTACTGACCGAACTTATTGGCGGCAGAGATAACGGAGCATACAAAACCTAATTTGAAGTTGAGGCAAAATGTAAATTTCTATGGTTGGATGAATTAGTGTGGGGGGGGGGGGGGAGTGTGTTTGTGTGTAAGGATATTCTTGTTTAATTAAAGAACTGGAACAAATTGAGATAATAAGAGCTTACCCGGGGATTACACGAGATAGTACAGCTTGCATGTAAGCCTCACTTCCAACCCGATTTTTAACTTGACAGCAGAAGGCAGTTCGGTTGATGTCTTATCATCTTGCATGCAAGTTCATTTAAAAAATGGCATTGAGGCGTAAAGTCATGCGTATATTGGAAAATTATAGCAATAAAGGAAGTATCAGAATAAAAACGTAAGAAAAAGGAAGAGGAAGATGTTGGTAAATGATTTAATGTAAATGATCCCAGAAAATCTCATTATCGCAGTATAAATTTATCAATTTCTCTCAAACAACTCTTTTCCGCCATTTTGAAAACTGTAGAATGCCAAATTACTATCACCTCAGCTGCCATGGTTTTTCATCATGCAAGTTCGCTGAAAGCTGTACTGCCAGCATGGCAGTAGAGGTTACACGTGCAAGAAGTATGGCAGTGCAGCTTCTATGCAAGCTGTACTTGCTGGTGCAATCCCCGGGTTAGAAGAGACGTATAGGCAATGATCCCACCAAGTGAGGCAAAAGGAGTACTAGAATCGAAAACAAAAATATTAGTAAATTTCAAAAACGGGAATAGAATTGCAAATGTTTATTATATTATAATGCTAGAGCCCACACGCTTCATTTTTTACAGGTGAGAAGCATTCGGGGGTAGAAAAAATTCCGAAATGCCTACTTTCGATCGGGAGGATGGGCAGCATATCAATACTACTGAAAGGAAATTGATTTGGCCATTTTAAAATTACGAAATTTCTGATCGGACACCTATACAGATGTTTACCTCCGATTTGAGGTGATAATATAATAACTGTAAACTGTAATTTAATTGAACATGCACACAATTAATTTCGGTAATTATGTAAGGAACTACAGTGGACTAACATTATTAGCCTTATTATGTCTAAGCACAAGGGAAGGAAAATCCTCCCGCTTCGACCTGAAGCGTGTGGGTTGGTCCAATGTTTCTTATATTAGTACACTTACCAACATTACATAAGTATATAAGTACATTTTTATAGTTTCATTCTGAAATTAAATAGTTAAACTCATTTTTGTGAAGCAACCTGCATGGAAAGTAGAAGTAATAACATAATTTATAAGTTTATCGGAAGGTTTCCATTTGTCATGTTTTTTTTTTATATTAAGCTGCTTAGTTAGCATCATACACATGTACTTAATAGTATTAATGTTCACACGATTTGTTTTCTTAAATTTTATCAAATTCAACTGAGAGAAAAGTCTTTCTGCGCAAGAACTACTATGTGGCAATGTATACAATTTTAACATAAAATCAGCGAGATAAATAAACTCATTTTCAAGTAACATGTTTTTTACTTTTTGTTAATTAACGCAAAATTGGACAATGTCTTCATCATAATATTTCGAAATAATAACCTTTTCCCCGATAAGTGAACGCCATTTGGCATTTATGATTTCAATATCACATGCGGTATGTGGAAAAGTCTTTACAAGATTTTTAATTGTTAGTTTTTGTCAAAATTTTTTCGATCGATTCAATCAAAAATTAGTTTTTATGCTCATGATTTTTTTGTTTTTAATTTATTTCATTTGGATATGGCCTGTATACATAATAGGGGTATTCACGCAATGTTGTATCAAAGAGTGTATCGTTGTAAAAGATGTATTTGATTACAACTCAGTAAAATCATACAAGGCTTACGCATATAAAATGCAATACAAGGGTCTTGTATTTTTACATTCACAAATTGGCAGTATAAACCGGGTTGTATAGTTGTACTTAGGAGCTGAGATTGAACGTCAAATGTCAGCGGGTGCAGCTGGTGAGGGGAGTGTCCTAGGAAATTTTCCAGTGTGCCAAATGAAAGATCCTTTTGAGGACTATCGACTGGTGCACTCGTATTTTTTCTAGGTGGTACTCAGTTGATTTAGCAGGGTGTTGAATTTACATCTACCCGCATCATGGTTTTCCTCCACAAAAAAAGGTATTGCAAATTTGTGAGCCCAAAACATCAGTAATGGCGCATCAAAGAGCATGAAACTTTCCGGAAAACTTAATAAAACATCACCGAAAAACAAATTGGTGCGATCGATTTTCTTTTTCCGCCTTCAATTACTTAATAATAGTATTTGAAGTTCAGAAATTAGCTTTAATTATTTTCAAAATTTGAACCTCTCTTTCGGGATGAGGAGGGGACCGTTCAAAAAACGAACTTGATATTCGTCTTTAGTTCGACAAGGTGATTAAATTTATCGAAAAAAAAGTTTCGAGTGGTTGTATTTTGAGGTGCGGGGTTGTTACCTCCACCCTCCTCAAACCCCAAATATGACATGTGGGACGTCTATTTAAAGCTTCCGCTGAGCTCTATTGAATGGCGTTTTTTAAATTTCAATCAGGTATACTCCATAGTATATTTTTTCCACCCTCTAAAACTTGATTACGTTTTAACTGAAAACCACTTTTTTACTTTGTCGGACCCTGCATCATAAGGGATGCCCCTAGAGAAAAACTTTTGCATCTAAATTAAAGGTAATAAATTTTTTTATCTATTAGAAGGTTTTTATTTTCAATTCGAGATATGTCTACACTGAGCTTTTACTCCCGAAGTTCACTGTTTTTCCCCATCTGGGTCCCATATACGCCATTACTACATATGAGTTATTTTTCTAATTTTTTTTTAATCATAGGCATGTGTTCGATTACGAAACTTTTTCATCTTTACAAAAAAATCCCTCGGAACCACTATTATTCCGTAAAGGTAAATTGTAAATTTTTACATTTTGTCACGGCAAAAAGCAGCAAAGATTGCCGTAAAAGGAGGTTGTTCTACTATTATTAACATTTCTCCTAAACTATTAGCCTGAGCTAAAAACTAATTAGAAATAACCGTTCCCAACAAAACAGGCTTCATTTTATCCGCTGACATTATAATGAAATAGTGTATAGTTAAGTAGTAATAGTAGAAATAACAACTTGAGAAACAACCCAAACGGTTAAAAAATTCTATGAAAAACCGGCATTTCCTGAATTTAAGCCGTCCTTTTCATAAATGTTGAGATACTTTAGTTTTTATCTCTGCTATTTTTAACCGGATTTTCACAATTCTTTCTTTCTAGGATAACTATGAATCCTAGGAATTTTGAGGATTTTCTCAATTCTTCCGGGGCCGGGGAGAGCTCCTACGGTCTGCCATATTATCACCCTGTTCCCATAATTACATTTCGAAGTAAGCTAAAGGCAAAAGAGTGTGTTCACTCTTTGTTGTAAATTCTTGTTGTATATTTACATCGGTTACACTGATACATTAAAGAGTGAATGTATATTTGGAAATCGGGAAAAAGGGAGTAGAATTCGAATACTCCGGAGTACATGATCCATGGCAAGAAAATTGTAGCAGATCTACTTGGATTGAAGTATGGTGGGATCACTGCGTCTAGGTGAGTACGCAATTGAAGAGGTATTTTTCAAAAGACCTCTCTTCCAGGTGGCTTTTAGTTTTCGTCTAGAATAGATTTCATGAAGGTTTCAATCGATGTGGGTACTTTCAAATCGTACTAACTTGTTGCAGTATTCAATTTCAGTTAGCTTTTAGCATATGATGGATGCATATGTTAATAGGAGTGTGTACATCTTGCAAATATTGAGTAGTAGCTAAATAGTGTAGGTAATAAATAATAATAATAAATAATAATTTATTTCATGATGCACCCAAAATTACAAAATATTATTAAAGTACCTACTAATATTATTGATATACATATACATAAGAGAAAAAAAAAGTAAATAATAAAAAAAGTATAACCTTAATAATATACAAACTTAATAGTAAAAAAAATTGTCCAAGTGCGAGACGGACTTCCGCACGAAGGGTTCCGTACCATCGTACAAAATTTAATACTTTGAGCTTTTTATTTATTTTTTTAAATGAGAGTAGGCATCATTTGTAAAAATAATGCTGTCATTTGAAAAAAATATGCCTACTTATGATAATAATAATGAATGAGAATAAAACGAGAAAAAAAAACGCCGAAAAAATCAAGTTTCTTTTATGCGGGCCTCCTTTAATTATTAAGTTAAGTATTTTTATTTTTATTATTTGTTGTTATAGCGGCAATAGAAATAAGTTGAGCTTTTATGAATTATTAACTTTTGTAAGAAGATAAGTTGACGTCTAGCTAGATATGTTTGCAGGGGTGTGCCCAGGATTCATGCAACATGCGGTGATATGTGAGCGCTAAGAGAAAGTTTATAAATGTATCGAGTAACATCATTGAACGCAACTTTCAATTTCCTTTGACATACAGATTCAAGTTTGCTGAATATTAGACTGCCATATGTAAAATATTGTATAATTTGACTTAACCAACTTCAGTTTAAAATCCACTAATAGGAGCTAATCCATCACAAATGCTGCATAGCACCATATATATTTTTTTCATCATATTTGTAATGTAGGTGTAGTAGCTGAACTTGGAATTAAATGAATCCCGAATTTTTGATTGAGTCCACATATTTTAAGACTGTGTTAAATTTTACAATGGAAGTAATCCTACTAAATAAAAGTGAGATGTTTTTAATTATCGACTAACTAAGAAACTTATTAACTGACATACGTATATAATGAAATCGAACACTTTAGTTGTAATTAATAATATAAGATTTATCCTAATAACTTACAATTAGTTACGTACATAGTAGGTAATTCGACTTCGGTAAGCGACTTCAAAAGTTCATCAGTCAATTTGGATTTGTAAATATTTTTTGTATATTTTTCACACAGATAAGTAGTGTCGAAAGAGGAAGAAAAAGTCATTAGGCAATTTGTGCAACTGATCAAACTGTGTAAGTGGAAGACTCCTATAAAATTCTAGCAATGATGACTTTGAATATTTTTCTTTAAAAATATCGCTACACAGCAAATCAAACGTATCAATTTGAATTTCTTGGGCAAGGGTTTCTATATCGATGTTAAAAGGATTTTAAAAAATTTTGATATCATTTTCAATTTCATTAAAATCTGAAAAGCGACCAAAGCTTCAATTGCGAAATCTACCGAAAATGGAGTCTCAGTTTGCTGACTTACTGCAGGTATTGAAATGCGTGAAACATTTTATATTCAATTAAGAATAAAAATAAAATAATTCTTTGTCGAAAGGACTTAATATGAGTGTATAAATCAGGCAGAAGCTGGTTTTCTCCTTATAATTTATGATTCGGTCATTCATATGTTTAGTTAAATATGTATAAAATGAGAACTTCCATAACCACGCATTATTTCATAGTTCAGCCTTCTTTTCATTCACGAAAATTTCGATTATTATTATCGAGTTAAAACTTTTCCGCAACTAAGCCAGTACTGCAGTATAATATGGCAGGTCATTTTCTCCAATCCGTTCAATAGACTCTCGAAATTGACGATGATTGAGTGCAAGTGGTCTGATATAATTTACAGCTAACATGACTCGCTTTAAAGATTCTGACATATCCATGCATTTTCCGCACAAATACTATTTATGAATGACACTGTGTACGGTTAATGGATTTGATCCATCGTCATCTTCTACGACTTTTGATACGAGAGCAGCGACACCTTAATTTTGTCCACACATGTCTTTGCCACCATCAGTAGTGATGCATTTCAAGTCTTTCCATTGAAGATTGTTTGTTTGAACAGGATTTTCAACTTCTTTAAAAATATCTACTCCAGTGGTAGTGCCGTGAATGCTATGAGCGTCAAGAAGCTATTCATTCACTTCATAATTTTTACCTATCCATCGAATATAAAGTAACACCTGAGCAGAATCTGAAACATCTCTTAACTCATCCAGAGCCAAAGAGAACCACTATAAGTGTCGATTTTTGTCAGACAATTACGTAGCCTTTGAGTCACAGAGTTTACTGACAAATTAATGTTTTAAAATAAATTAGCTTTTTCTGGACACATTTCTTCTGCTGCTGCAATCATGCAATCCTTGATTAATTCGCTGTCAGTAAATGGTTTTCCATGTTTTGCTATTAAATGAGCTACATACATGGAAACTAGCATGAGCTGCTGCATCTTGTTCAGTATTTACTTTCTCAAACAACATTTGCGAAGATTTCAACCCGAGTTTCAACGATTCACATTTTCAAATCGTAGACTTCTTTGGAGTAATTCTGAAAATGTTTAATCTCATAATGACGTTTTATATTGTATTCATTGTAGACTGATATTGTTTCGTTGCAAATTATACATAATTACTTGACTCAATCCCCATTGCTCTTTAAATGTTCTGCACTCATTATCTATCTTTCGTTTCTCTTCCATATTTTTACAAATCCACAAAAAAGCGCGTAACTTCAGATCAAAATAATGTGTATTTTCATTAACACGAAAAAACTAAAATCAGAAAACATCATATTAGTTCGCTTTTCAAATAGCACTTGTCGATCCGAACTCAAACTTTGGAACTATCCAACTCTCGGTTGTGTTTCGTATTTATACCTGACCTCAATGCTCGAAACTGCTCGAATATTCCTGCCAAGCAATCGCGCAGCACAAAACTTTTCCATTACATGCTGTAGCTCTGCTACTCGCTAAAGATGGCGTTGTATACACGCCAGTCGTCGACATATTCCAAAACGAAAATTTGCATGTAATTCAAGACTACAGTATTTTGTATTTTGGTGTGATGAGCTAGCAAGGTCTTGGCCCCTGCGACTTAGTGAAGGAATCAGTGCGGCCCTTAGGCTAAAAAGTTTGGAGACCCTTGCTCTAGAGCACGACCATAAATTGCTAAGCAGTTTGACTTGGACGGATCCAGTAAAAGCTCATTAATTGAGATGACTTATATAGGTCCTGCAGATCCTCATTGATCCGATAGACCTAATGCTCCATTAATACTTTAGGTCTAGTAAGGTATATCTGTACTCCATCAGTGTATAAATGAATAGAGAAATTTTTATTGCACTTGATAGGTCATGTGTGTACAGACTAAATAAAAGTGCACCAAGGATTGATCCTTGAGGAACACCTGTGGATAGATACGCCGATTTAGACAGAGTTTTGCCCATATTTACCATTTGACTTCGATTTGTTAGGAAACAGTTTAACAGCTGTGGATGACAACGAAAAGTTAAACCCATTGCCAAGTTTAGAGAGTTGGCAAGCTAAGTGATCACAGTCAAGTTGTCATAAAGGCCTGTGGCAAGCGTAATAGTACACGCTCGAATAACAGCCTGAACGGAGAGTTCGAAACAACCCACCACTTTCTGTGTGCTAGTCCGGCCTTTGCCCAATACAGCCTGGATACTCTTGGGTCTGCATCACTATCTGCGGCTGAGCTAAAAAGTATACCTCACCTAGAACTGGTGCATTAAAAGGACAGGAAGGTTTCGGTGAGAGATCCTTTATCTTTTCATAGGTTAGCATTTATAGATGCAATCTTACTAGCGTTTTCTAACTTTGTTTACCTAGTGATGAGTAATGGTTGGTTTTGCTGAATCAGTTCTTATATAGACGAGTCAAATTTCGTCTGGTGTAAGTATACGAAAAAGTTTTTCAAATAAATTAAAGCAATGATCTCGAGTCCTTTGTATATAAAACCAGCTTTCTTTACAAAGTAATGTCACCATAAACTATCGTTTACATTACTCTGTCCGTAAGGAATGCAGAAGGAGCCCATTGATAGATTTTGACATACTTAATAATAGAAACGAAAGACAGTTTAGCTTAATAGGCAATGGGTTCGATGCGAATAAATGAGTTATGAACAATGAACACAAACTGTTTATAAATTGTGTATAATTTTATATATGATTTTTTTTTTCAGATGTTAGACAAGACGTGGGTGCAGGCAGACAGCAATGATTCCAAATGCGATTCTTATAACATGTAAGTACCAAAACTTGTGAGAATCTTTTAACTTTTATTAATTCAGAACACGTTAGATAATATTTGCTTTTATAAAAATCTCCAGGTGCATTTATAGGAGCAATGACACCTCCAATAAAATCATCAAATGGTTTACGAGTTCCAACATTCATTCAAGAGCCACCATCAAGGCTTTTGTTTGGTAACGATACAGGGACTCAAGTTTCATGTTCAGCTCATGGCAGCCCTCCACCTATTGTGTCTTGGGTCCTAAAGGACGGTTCAATGGGAACAAGTGTACCGGGACTAAGGTAAGCAGGTTACAATAAGAAACTATACCTTTTCTCTTTCCGTAGCTACCTAAATATGTAGGTAGTATATGTGTATGCGTCTTTTTGGAACCCGGTTTGGTTACAAAACTTTTATCCCACCCGGCTGTCAGTTCATTATGTGTCAAATATATAAAAGGAAAACGACAAGCTAACAACAATGGATGCCCGCTGCTGGCTCCCCGGCTGTCTTGGATTTCTTGGTCTATTCAAAGTGATTTGTGACTTCAGGGGTGAGAATAAAACCAGAAGAAAACGTTGTTGAGGCTTCAGGATAAAAAAATACATTTGTAGCCTCCGGGGAATAAAAGCGGTTTGACAGCTCTGTGCTTCTAGCATTCTTAGAATAGACGCTGGAGAATAATGTTGAATGTCTGGCGAATATCCATATATACCCCTAGCGGCACGCGGCTTTATCCATTGCTTTGTTGTATGTACGTGCACTTTTCTAGTTTCATGGAACGATAGCGCAAAGATGAGTTTTATTAAGAGGTACAAGATACATATAGAATGGACTAAGGCATATACACCTTTTACTATCAAGCCTCAATGATGATGGGCCTAGTGGGGTTTTCAGTGAACTTAACGGGACCATTTTCATTCTCTTTTGTTTTATCATAGCCTGTGAAATATCCTCACCACGTACATGACTCGTACAAATAAATTTACAGAAAGCAGACGGAATCGTGAATTTTTCCTCTCTTCCTTTATTTTTTTTTCCACAGACAAACACCCGGAAACGGAACCTTGTATTTCCCTCCGTTTCTCGCTCAGTACTTTAGGGCGGATGTACATGAAGCGACGTACCGATGCAGAGCGAGTAATGATGCTGGAACCATATTGAGCCGGGATGTCAGGGTACAGGCGGGTAAGTTTCACAGTTTTACTAGAGTTAACCCTATGCCAACCCTCTCACTCAGAGAAATTAATCAATTCATGTTGAGGTGTCATTTTGTTTTACCGTTTCATTTCATTGTTTTTACTGTGATGCTTCTGCTGTTATGCTGCTGATATTATGCTGCTACTGCTTTTACTGCAACTGCAGTTGTGCGCCAAAATTTTCACGTCAGAGTTGAAAACACCGAAGTATACCTGAGCAATGCTGCTCTGATAAGGTGTGCCGTACCGGACTATGTACGCCAATATGTCACCGTGTCAAGCTGGTATAAGGGAAATGAGGTTCTTTTGCCTGATTTATCTGATATTGGTGAGTATTCGAGCCTCGGGCTTGACAGATTTATTTATACGTTCCAAATAATGAGGAAATGTTTTCGTTTTTTTTTCATTTTCATCCTCTTCCGTCATTACCAGCAGGAAGATTTGTGGTTCTATCAACTTTTGGTGACTTGTATATTCGATCCGTGCGACCTGAAGATGCTCTTGTAAAATTTTCATGTATGACGACAAACACACTTAGTGGAGGACGACAGAGAAGCGATTTGGTATCTTTGACAGTCAAAGGTAAGAAAATTAGATTTAAATGACAAGTTAGGTAACTGCGCTACATTTCTGTTTCTGTGTATCCTTTTTAACGTTAATGGAGTGTGCTTCTGTAAATTTCAATTGAGTTTCATTCCGTCTCCGTCTCACTGAAGTTTCATTTAGGGTGTAGTAAATTAAATTAAAGGATATCGGCTGTCTATAGAGAATAAAGCATTTGGATCGTAGTATCATGAATGATTTTGCTTTGAATTCTAGAATGCGTTCGAAATTTATTCGAAAGATAAGGTTCTTACGTGTAACGGAAAAAGAACAATCAATATCTCTACATACTTCGCGTGAAATGAGTAATTAAGTACGGACATAAACAACTTTCGGAGAATCGTATCACAGAAAAGGGCAAGCGACATCTATAATGTACAAACATAAACAACTTTAGGTTCGGAGAATCGATTTTTCGAGAACGGAATATTCATAGAGTAAAAATACGGCGCTTGTTACTGCCAGGATGCAGTGTTATTTGAGACAGTGAAGCGAACGTAGTAATACAGAGCAAAGTGTTCTAATTAGATTGCGAATATTTGAAGTATAGTACTAGCGATAATTAAAAATAGAGTTGATTTGTGATTGTGAATTTGATAGAAGTAAACAGTGGAGTATAATAAAGAGGATTTGTGCATTATCTTTGAAATATTGTGTTTTGTTTGAATAACGAACTAAAGTCACGCACGTAATAATATATACATAGCACGACCATCCAGCTGCGATTAAATCACTAAAGCCAAATGCTTTTACTTTAATGCTGTCTTCGGACTATAGGTGTCCCCTGGATATATTGTCAAAGGCAAATAAAGTAATTGTAGCTATACAGCTATACAGCAATCGAGAGATTACTGACAGGAAGTTGGAGTGGGGCGTGAGAAGTAGAAGTAAAAGTAAAGAAAAGATCTCTCACCAAAACCTTTTTATCTCATCCATAGATAGAAGGGCAAACCTCAAAGCATATAGCCTCCATTAGACAAGAGCAAGGAAAATGCTCGGTTGTCTCACGTTCTTCTTTCAGGCAAGATATACATTCAGGGTCACCAAAAATTCCAATCTTTATTAGATGAGCGTGAAGCGAGCTGTGGTCAGTGATGATGCCAATCACAGCTCTGCATTGTTTTCATCCAAACCCCAGAGAATGTCAGTGAACTTCATATTAGACGAACCAAGAACGTGTTTCGTACACCTTCAAGTGGTCAGGTTTGCCCATCGCTGCTGGAGCTTCATACGAACATCCACTTGGATGAGAGACAATAACAATTCCTGGTTCAAGAAATGAAGAAGTAGAGCCGGACCTGGTTGGTACCAGTTCCGTCTTATTATTCCGTACGATTCCCATGTGACCAGATACCCACCATAGAGATACTGTGCTATTGATACACATCTTATCCAAAAACTTCCTGTAGTTCCTCAGTATCCTTCTGGATGGGAATACCAACCCAATATTAGGCTCGAGAAAATAAACACCGGAACCGCCCGCCCCCCTCATTTGTGATTGGGCCGTCGGTAAAGATGTTTGGAGCGTACCGAGGCAGGCACGATAAGGCTCAACAATCAGCCGACTCCCTATCAGGAAAATTTGCGCATATGTTTATATAATATACAGGGTGTCTCCCCGTAGAAGTTGTGTTTTTTTTAAACAGGGGGAAGAGGAGAAACCCATCCCAAGCACGGAGGCCATAGTGGCCCATTGTACTATCCTGAATCCCATTCACCAAAACCTTCTTGTCCTCTTAATGAAGCGCATCAGGTCTTGGTGAGGAGGGTTTTTCGGCTCATCAACAGATAGAAGAGGAGATCCTAGAGTATCCAGTCTGCTCCGGGCGAAGGCCGGACACTCACACAGAAAGTGTTCGGTTGTATCAGGCTCTCCCTTCAGGTAGGACAAACACTCAGGGCTGTCAACAACTCCCATCCTTGTTAGATGAGCGTGAAGTGAGCTGTGACCGGTGATGATGCCAACCACAGTTCTACATTGTTTCCTTCCGAGCTCCATGAGAAAATCGGAGATATTCCCATTGGGCCCATCAAGAAACAGTTTTGTACACCTACAAGAACTCAGGTTCTCCCATCTCTGCTGATGTTTGCTATGAACATCCGCTTTGATGACAGACCCGATACTCGAGGTGGCAACGTCTACGGCGGGCTCCGGTCCGAGGAATGGAGAATCGGAGCCAGCCCTAGCTAAAAGGTCAGCCATTTCATTCCCCATGATCCCCATGGGACCAGGAACCCACAGGAGGGACATTTTGTTGTGAAAACACAACATATCCACTGACGACCTGCAATCCCCCAGTAACTTAGACATTATCCGAGGGCCATTCAGAGCCATCAAGGCTGCCTGACTATCCGAAAGGATAGTGATGTCTTTCCCCTTGATTTTCATATCAAGGGCTAACAGGGAAGACAGTGGTGTGTCTTCCAAGTGAGTACTCCATTCCAAAATCAGGTCCAGGAAGGTATACACCTGCCCCAACTCCCTCATTAGGAGGTTAATAGAGCAGGAGGTGATAGTACTCACCTAGATGAACCAAAAATTGCGTGACAGAAAAGCGGCAATATCACCGTTTAGGAGTTACAGGGTGAATAAGAAAAAAGCTAGTTTTTCACAAAACACCCTTTATCTTAAAAACGACAGGGCGTACGGTAACATTGAAGAGTTCATTGTATATAGAACGTCATGGCCTTTCCAACGACTGCTCAACTACCCCCGGACCCATCCCCCTCAGGAATTATGGTTGTCTAAACTAAAAATTTCGGATTTTTTTACGTTTGTTTTTAATTAACCTCTATTATTTTTGCAAAAAGGTCGTTAATATCATTTTTTTTATAAGAAGTGTAAACTGCTCTTTAAGGTGACCTATTACATTGGGAGAAGAAATATTTTGTTTTTATTTATTTATAAATTTTTGGAATAAGTAATTGGAATCTTAACTTCATAAATAATTTTTATGTAATTATTATTATATTTCCAGTACAGAAATCTTTTCCTACAGTAAAATAGTATTATCTTTCCGTCATTTATACTCCTACTATGTAAATGAAATGAATATTCGCAGATCTAGCGCTGCGATTAGCCAATTTAGCAGAAAATTTGTTTTCCATGAGTTGTTTGACTCCAAGGATGAAGACGTTGGCACAATTTTCTGCCATGTATGTATATTACTTTTGGCAGGTTTTCTTTTATAAAAACTTAAAACAACAAACTTGCTGATCTTGGAGAAAAAAAAATATTTTGGTATTAAGCTTGGGTATGTAGTAATCATCTTCCCAAATTTCGAATTAAAATTCCAATTTTCCTTTTTTTGGCCTTTTTTAATTTTTTGTTTGATTTATGAAATTTTGTCAAAACTGCCACTGTCGTCCAAATGTGATATAATCATTTCTGCCATGGACATCGTGTTTTTTTTAATCTTTACAGTTTTCAAAACTGACGTCCATCACCGCCTTCCAGGATTGATATGTCATTTATTTATTTACTTAATTATTTATTTAATTATTTATTTATTTATTTTGTTTCCACAAATATTTTTCAGCGCACAAAGAAAACCCCTAATTTACCGATGAACTGCATCGACCTATTATTGCCCTAACTATGGTTGAAGTAGTGAAACTGAAATCTTCAAACGGAAACATAAAGTATAGCGATACAATACATGGAAACTGATGCTTCTGGATTTCTCAAAAGCATTTGATATCGGTTATCATAGCAATTTTCTTGCAAATTTAGTAGTACGGCAGTATCGATAGTTTCTTTTTAACAGAACGCAGTCAATAAGTCAAACTCAATGATAAAATATCCACTCTGCTACCACTAGTGCAAGGAGTGCCTCAAGGTTCTATCATGAGTCCATTGTTTTTCAGCTTATTCATTAATGACTTGCCATTAATGTTTCTCGATGTGTATAATACAACGCAGTTGACCTACAATTGTACTTGAGCTATCCTATTTGGCTTACTGCTGTTTGCATAGCACATATTAACCCTGATTTAGACAGAATCGAGAATCGACGCTTAGTCTAAGTATAATAATTTACAATTAAACCATAGTAAATCTCAGTGTATAAACTTCTACAACAATTCATTTGATTTGCTAGATGTTCTTCCACCAGTTGTTAAATGGTTTCGTCCTACCTATGCTTAGTAAGGTCACCAATTTAAGGATAACCTTGAACAGAAATATGAAGTATTGTGATAATGTGATAATTGAGGAAACGTATTCTGGATTGAGAAGGCTTTGGCTTTCTTTTAGTATCTTATCTTGTAGTATTTGTTTAATGTTAGTGAAATAGTTAATTTTACCTCATTTCACTTCGCCTAGCATCGTTTTTCTCGAGCTGCATAGTAGGTGTGGACGTAAATTAGAGATTGCATTTAATGACTGTATTCGTTTCATTTTTAGATTACGTAGGTTTGACCATGTATCCCCTTTTCGAATGCGTTTATTAGGATGTTCGTTGAAACATTTTCTACAATGAAGATGGCTTATTTTGCTGCATAACATACTGCAGTCAAATAAGCTGGAGTATATTAGAGAGTTTTTCTTGTTTACACCATCCCAACGGAATAGAAATTTAGTGATGCTACGATTTTATAAGCTGTTCATGGAGAAGTCGTATTTTATTCAAATCAACCTTCTATTGAATAGGCTCTTTGGATAGCTAGCTACGGGTAAATGTATTTATCCAAACAGCAGGTACTGTCGGTGTATTTAAAATGTTAGTTCGATCCCACTTAAAAATTTGTCTTCGCATTGCAGCTGGTCGAATATATTAACCAGAAGCTTTATTTCTTTTTTCTCTGTGTGTATTATCTCTAGAGCCAATATACAATATTGTAACTTAAAAAAGATTGTAAACCAGTTATAAATTAATTTGATTTGAAATTAAAATGTAGTTCAAACGCAATCAACGATGAGTTCCAATTTCATTCAATCGGTAGTAAAATACTTTTGAGAAAATTCGAGACAAATTCAGTACATTACATTTCGGGAAGTTCATCTAACCTCCCAATATAGCAGTCGATTTTGAGTTGATTACGTACATCAAATTTTGAAAAATTCGACAAAACAAACCCCGTATGCCCAACTTTTATAATTATAAGTGCTCATTAAAATATCAATACAGTGCATTGATTACAAGTATTCTTTTATTAAGCAAGTCTATAACAAAAAATATTTTCTTTATATAATTCACAGAAATTAGCAAAAATATGGCCCCGCAGACATCTCAAAAGCCAGTGATTGAAGTAAACGTAGATCGAGGAAATGATGTACATTTGCCGTGCAATATTCAAGGGAATCCGTTGCCGATTTTCACGTACGTATAAATGAAATTTTTTATTGTAGCGAGAGTACCTAGATGTAACATGCAAACTCCACATCATAAAACCATATCAATTGTGTACTCATACCCACCCACCCACTCTCCAACTTTCCCCCAAATAATTGATGTGAAATGTAACAAATTATGAACGCGTGCCATAACATAGTTAAGTGCCTTTTGGATTTCAGACTGAAATAACAAAAATATTTTTATTTTTTTTTTCGCCCGTGTAGGTGGTTTCGCGTATCTGATTCTGGTGCCCTTTATCCAATTCCATCATCTCAGCGGATAATTCTCTCACGGACTTTGCTGTTCATCAAAAATGCTGATGATCGTGATACTGGAAAATGGGTTTGTTTGTTTGTTTGTTTCTTTTTTTTTGTGTGTAAATAATCCTTGCTCATTTGACCCAATGTACGTACTAATCCTGCTGAGAGATTACTACAATCGTCCCCCACCTTTATTCTATATTATATACATGCATCCAGTCCTCGACAAATAGACCCACTAATATGGATAGATTTGTTAACATCCCCTTTGATGATTGATTGATTGAATGACTACTGACTGACTGACTCCAATTCCTTCCTCCAACCCATACCTTGGCATGGCTTCCCCCAAAATCCTGAATATATTTTTGTTGTTGGTTAGTTGATCTCATTCGATTTACCCTCACTACTCTTTTGAAATTTACAGATTTGCCAAGCATCAAATCAATTTGGGGAGCAACGAATTGAAATTCGACTGGTAGTCAATTCGTATGTATCTGTGCACATACTACCACAGGTGCAGATTGTGAATTCGGGCGGAATTGCAATATTCAATTGCTCCACAACCGGAACATCAATAGATGGCGTTGAGTGGTTGCATAATGGGAAACGAGTAATGGGAGATAATGCACTCGGCACTGACAGAGACAAGTATGTAAACACAAAAGTACATAAATGCTGGAGTTGAACAGTAGCCACCTCTGTATAATCACGAGCCAACCTCATACTCCACTGTTTTTGCCACAAGTTATTCCCCCACCCTCTTAATATAATCTTCTGAATTTCACTTAGTCTACACAGGAACAGGTAGGTTTTGTGTACATATATACATATTTCTTGAATTGATGGTGGGGAAGGTGGAGCACAAGTGGAGAATGGGGATATACACATATAATATACTTATGTACGTTGTATGTATGCTCTTCTCATGGAACTTTAAGGACCGCAGAGCAATTTCGAAATAACTGTAAATGTGTTTAATTAAATTTAAGTCTTTAGGGAGTTGTTAAGAGGGAAAGGAAGACGAATTAAGTACAAATATGAATAATTGTTCGCTGCAACGAAGGATGGGAAGATATTAAAGGGAAAATTATTTGAAATTCAAAAATGTTTTATTAAAAAAAAAACAAGCTTAAATTTAAAGTGGTATTTAGCTGAATTTTTTTATAGCTATTATGATGCATTTACGACAAATGGAATCCATATTACCAAGCCAGTTTTATAGGAAGGGACAGGGGTATATTCGACGTGAAGCAAATTAAAAAAATTTTGTGTTTTAGAGTCAAATAAAATATGGTGGGCTTCTATCAAATGTGAATTTAATGGCTTAAAGAATAGCCTGAACAAAATAAGAGCCGATTCACAAGACGCGATCATGGCCGCGTAACCAAGATTTACACTTAAATAAAGCGTCCTCTTTATATAATTCAAATAATCGCGGATTGGTTGCGCGGTCACATTTGTTCAAGCGATTGTGTTGCATCTTTTTGGTTGCAGATAACATAAACTTCAGTCTTGAACTGCACACGAAATGAACGGTTACGCGTCTTTCTTGAAATATGAGCTAAATCGAAACAAATAAAAATGGTGGGTACAACAGATTTTGATGCAGAATGAACTATTTTTTTAAAATATCCAATAGCTCTTCAATGGATTTAAAGATGCGTCCACATTGCACAAATGCTTGACAAACATTGCACAAACATTTGTCAAAGATTTGTCAAACGTTTGTGGGTGTGGACAGAAATTTTACAGTTATGGATTTTAAAAATGTTCTAATTAATCCAAATGAAATGGACCATATTAGATGTTTATTAAAGTTTGTACAGAATCTGTCGAGAGTTTTATGTGGACACCTAACTTCAAGCTTTTTGTTTTGTTCAGGCAGGGGACGGGTGATCCCAAGCACGGACACCAGAACGTCCCATTGTGTAGAAGCCCTATCACCAAAACCTTTCGATGCTTGGTCTTGGTGAGGATTTTCAATTCCAATATAGACAGGAGGGTAGAATCTAGGGTTACGAACGAAGGCCGAACAAGCACACAGAAAGCGTTCGGTTGTTTTAAGCTCTCCTTTCAGCCTGGGTAAACACTCAGGACTGTCAACAACTCACATCCTTTTTAGATGAGTGTGAAAAGAGCTATGGCTATAGTGATGATGCCAACCGCAGTTTTACATTATTTCTTTTCGAGCCTCACTAGAAAATCAGAGATATTCCTATTGGGCCCATCAAGAAACATATTTGTGCATCTGCTCGAAGCTTTAATTCTACGGCAGTCTTAATGCGCGGATTAGTATCAACGCGACAATCAGCGCCCTCATGAGACGGAGTATAGCCTGTTCTAATGAGTACCGGTTTATGCCAGTGTATGCTTGACATTGAACTTACTGGTCCAAGCGATACCCATCTAAAATATCTGCCGATCTCTTGGTCATGGCACCCGGTTAATTTAGCGCAACTCCACGCCGAAAGCCAAATATTCAAGCAGTATGCAATTATACAAAGGACATACTCTTCTGTTCAAAGAAGAATGTCTGCCTAAGTCATGTAGACTCAGACACTCTTTCTCTGCCCGCATATGAGCTACCACAACCACGCGATGCTCTCATCACGGTTCCTTCTCCATGTTGAGGTGAATAGCTCTACTAAAGTAGAGGTATTTAGAGCTCTTCAACCCCGTGGTACCAAGTTAGCAATGTTCGCTACTCAGTTGGTATGGCTTCGTAGTCCATGACCATAAGGTCATGGGTATTCTCGGTGCATCTTCATGCAGATCATTAAAGGAGAGTGGTAAGCTCGTTCGGGCATAGTCATATTGGCACATATTGGTAGTGGACAACGTGAAGCCTGTGATTTGTCCTTCAAGTTAGGAGAGCCTTGGGACTACAGCCAATAATCTTATAGCTTACCAAAGTATTAGTTCCAAGTAAAAACTACTAGGATATACGTGCAAGCTTTACTATAAACACGCACAATCATCGCCATTCAGAATAGTTGCGTTTTTATCAGTACGAAACATATATATAGCTTTTCTCTTGCTTGTACCATCCATTGGCAGCTCTGCGCATAACTAACTCCTTTTGCGGCCACTTAGGTCACTTAGTAAATAGATGCTAATTCACTTGGGCTTTAGGTAATTTAGGGTTCAAAGTTCAGAGACACAATTGTACGGGTACAGATTAACCTTGGCAGCAGCGTGGCGTTAGCAATCCTCGTAGCAGCTTAATTAACTCGGCCTCGTTATTGTTAGAATATACCGGCAGCGTAGGGATTAACGTACGACTTACTCCTACATATCCTACATGTATATAGATATATATATACTATATCGCCAGTTTGTATTTCGCCTCGTGAAGAGAGAAGGATGAAAGATGCTGCAATGCACATTACCTCACTTGAACAATACATGATAAAAACTGAACATTTTTAAAATATTTTTCACATAAATATCTTATCAGATGTGTGCAAATCCTTGACAAAAATTTGACAAACATATGACAAATATTTAGAAAACATGCATATAAATTGTTTGTCAATTGTTTAACAAATGTTCTTCTGCCACTGTGTGTTATGTGAGGATGCACCTTAAGTAACATTCGAAAGTAATTTGCATAATTTTTTTATTACTGATCGCGGGCAAATCGCAAACGCGGGTGCAAAAAAACGCTTGTATATAGAGATGGATATTATTTTATATCAAAGAATGTCTTGGAGTCTTCTGATCACATCCCCATAAAATCAATCCTTTCCCTGAAATTTGCGTTTGAAATTTTCTTGAAGTTTTTCAAAAGAATTTTAATCACTTAAATGCTCATAAGTCCTTTCAAGGATACGCAGGATTAAACATGAGCAAACTTGTTGTTTTAAAGCGGGCCTTTCATCCAACATCTGCTTTGCTTACTGCCACTGCTGCAGTGAGGTAATGCTTCTAATATCTTAGACGCATATAAAAATTTCTTATTTCTTGGGATATCCTGCGACCACGAAAGTCTAGCAATAAGATGGAATGTAGTCCGATTAGCATTTTCCTGTACTCTAAGATAAATCACTGCAGAGTAAATTAACTCTGATACTGGTATTGACGAAATTATGTCTCGTCGCAGGGTCCACTTGCGATCTAACGCCGTTGCATTAAAATCTTCATACATATATATATATACCACTACTTGTACCAACCAGCGAAGTGGGTCAAGGCTCACATATTTTAAACAATGTTCGAGAGACCACACCCAAGTAGCGATTCGGGAACTTTTCAGTTGTAGCGCGCTAAACCAATGGTGTAAGAATAACAAGTTTGGCAATTTCGTAGTTGAGTTTTAGAACCAATTTCAGTTTTAAAAATTTCTGCGAAACATTTCTCCGAACTATTTAGTTGTGACAATCATCTAGTAAGCATGAGGAGTTCTAAGAGCTATAGCCAAACTTATTTTTACAAGTAGTTAAGAGCTATCAGTTTTGAGGTTGTGACAACTATGTGCGAACTTATCTCCGTATATGAACCTTGAACCATTTTACTCGCTTAATGTGTTGTAAGGATTAGTTTATGTTACGTTAGAGTGGTAGCCACCGCGCGAGCTCCTGCGATTAGCCTCACTTAGAGCATTTGCGGTCCATTATGATACCACATTATTGAACCAAGTTTCCCAACTCCTTGTCGGCTAGGTCCCCCAATTTCCCGAAGAAGTAGTTGTCAAGCGCTTTCCTCCTACGCTTGCCAAGGTTAGCGTATTTACACAGCAGGTGCTGAGCCCTTTCAACCTCTTTCTCATCCGTACGGCTTCTACAGAAGTCATTGTATGGAGCTTGCACGCGCTCTGCATATTTACCGATGAGGCAGTGCCCCATAATAACTGCGATAAGGTTACGCATCATTACGGTTTCTCCTTAGCAGAGATTCAGTCCTCCGACCAAACTCGGGTCACAGCTGTCTTGAAATATCACATGTGGTCAATTCTCCACATCTGCGATTTGTCAGCTTACAGGCCTGTATGTCTACAATTTTATTCACTGATTGTAGGGGCCGACTTACGGATTTCTCCGTTAGACATACATTTATAGCTGAACCCTTTCTGGCCAGGGCATCCGCTACCTTTTTTCCATGCATATCACTGTGATCAGGCACCCAGCAGCTTTAACTCTGTGGTTTGCGCCTAGTTTCTCGAGCTCACAGCGACACCGCTGCACTAGATGCGATGTTCGAGTTCAAATCTTCTATTGGAGGTTGGCTCTCAATAGAAATGCTAATGATCCTTGCTACTGTAGGCGGTACGATTCCTGTATTCCCTGACTTCATCTTCTTGGAGATTATTTCTCTCTTGTTGATAGTAGCCACGTTTTTCTTTTTTCTTGCCACGTAACTACCATCCCACTGCTCTCTAGTAGTCTAGCCTTGGAACAATATTATGCGTAGCTCCCTGTATACAATCTTCAGGACAGATCTTTAGTATTCTGCTGTGACCAATGTCTGCTATTGACCAGGATTTCGATCCTCTTACTCCTATTGCACTGTTTGCAGCTATACATTTCGCATGGATGTCGAGGGGCTGGAGCCGGAACATAATTTCTATTGCTGCTGGTGGTGTTGTGCAAAGAGCTCCTGTAATGCCTAGATAGACAGCTCTCTGTATATTAGTACGACCTTTCAGGTGCGTCGCTTTCTCAAGAGCATTCCACCACACCAGAACACCATACATAAGGATAGATTTTACGGTAGTGGTGTACATCCAGTGAACGATACGAGGGTGTAAGCTCAATCGGTTGCCAAATGTGCTCTTGCAGGCACACAGTACTATGGCCGCCTTTTTGACGCACTCATTCACATTTATCCTCCAATTTAATTTGGGGTCTAGTAACACTCCTATGTATTTGGCTTTCGTTTTAAAATTGAAAGTAATATTACCCAGTTTTGGGGGTGTGAAATTTGGAATAACTCTCCTCCGTGTAAAAAGGACTAGTTGGGTCTTTGCGGGATTAAGCCCTAGATCGCAGCTCTTGTAACGCTCTCTAAGTTAGTTCACCGATCGTCGGTAAAAGTTTTCCCGAGACCAGGATAACTAAATCATCAGCATATGCTACCGCTTTTATACCCTCCTCTTTGTAAGTAGAAGAGAATTCCATTAACCACCAATAATCTCAGTACAGGTGAAAGTACTCCACTCTGTGGTATACCGCCAGACACCCTGCTGCTAACCTTAATGTTACCAAGCTCTGCCTTTATTGGGCGGTTACTGAGCATTGAGTTAAGATATCTGCATATATACGATTCAACTCCTAGACTAGTCAGAGCAACGATACAATGGTTTTCACTTGCAACCGAACTGGTTGTCACATACTGGTGCGAACCTAGATATTTCAGCCAATTTGGTTGCCAAATTGTTGTGAGCGCGGTTGTGAGATCCATTTGAGAACGATTCGTACAAGTGGCGTTAGAATCGTTCTCGAAACTATTCCACAACTAATTAACTTTGAAGAAAAATACTCATTTTTACATAATACTCCAATCACTTCAAATACTACTAAATGAAGACGTCTTATTATTTTATATCACACTCACAGTGCTCTGTAGGTAGCAGTAGTAGTTGTGGTTGATATTGGGTTAACAATTTTCTGCACATTTTCTGTGCTATCATCACTAAGAATGGCATCATCGCTATTAAAATTGATTTGAAGAATTTTAGCATCTATGGGAAAAGATTGCCAAGTATGTTTAATTATTCCCGAGCTGGTTTTATTTATATAGATTTTGTCGTTGTCACCATAAATTAGTAAGCGGACATTTCTTTGAGATTAAGTAAAAAAACTTCGTTGAACTTGTAAAAAGACTAGCCTTCTTGGACCGAAGACCAGTAAAATATTAGATGGAGATTTCGATAACAAGTTTTTTGTCGCAATAGACGATCTAGAACGTCTCTTTGGAAAAAATTCACGCACAATGGAATTGCAGGGCCATATATCTGCAGAAATGGCCGCCTGAAATAGATTATTTGGAACTAGTATCTAAAAGGACGCAGTAAATGACCGTTTTTACTGGCAATTAAGAAGTTTAGAGCGCCGATATGGGATGAAATGTGTTTGATTATTTAATTGTTGGTACGAAAATACATTTACGAAGTCTGGCTGATCGCAACACAACAATCTATTTATTTACAGGCGCAATGTCATTTCGGGGGTACTATCGGTGACTGGAGTAAACCATAAATGCTGACATCCGTATCTGGATTTTGTCCATAATTGTATAACAGTATCTTCGATCGAAGATAAAATCCCAACAATAGAGATCTCATCAGTATCTAGAGAAACCAGATGGCTATCTACAGAAAAACTTAGGCAGTAGAAATGCCATTTGGACATTTGCAGTGGTTCCTTTTTCCCATACGACGACATAACGTCGCTGACAATATATTCTCAGATGAGGGAGCAGTTTAGATATTTGAATCCTGCTGGGTAAGAGAAGAATGTTGAGGCTTAGACTGTAGAGGTTCAGGACTGCAAGACACTTTTAAAGCTAAATTTTCCATAACATGAAATAGAATTCAATGAGAAGAGTATCCATTTTACAATTCACTATGTGAACATCATCATTAAATTGTTGGAAATTAGACAGATTAGTTGAAAGTCCGACTAATTTTATCAAAGATAAGAGACTGCTCCTCAGGAATTGCTTCCGAAAATCTTTTATGAGTTTTAGAACGTAACAAGGCCTGATCTCATAACATTCAGTACGAGTAGAGTATCCAAAAGACGAAGGCGGAATATTTCGCTTTAAGCATGCAGCATAAAATAAGCTCCATCATATGTATACTACCTCTCTGCCAGTGATCTTAGTGGAGCAGATTGTGCAAAGTACTATAACAAACGAATGAATAGAATTGAATTGACTGTACATTTGCAGGAGGGTTGGTTAAAGTTTATGTATATAGAAAAACTACTGTTAGTATCCAAGAAAGTTAAGTACGTTTTCGCAAGTGTATGGCCAGAATTGATCAATACTTAAGTAAAAAAAAAGCATTAGGTACTACTTAAAGTACATTTTCGTTACTTAAGACTTATTACTCAATACCCCTACTTAGTACTTGAACATTCTATTTACTTGTACTTAAGTACCAAGATTTTTACTTAAGTATTTCTGAGTCTATTAAGTACCTACAAATATCAAACTCTTCGTAGAAAAGCAAACACGATCTCTAGCGCAACTCCTTTTTAGTTGAGTTTTAAAGCACACAAAGAACTATCAAAGCATGTGCCGCACTCACGCATCAAGGCAGAACCTTAGACAAATTAATAACATACATAAACAAAAACAAAAACCAGTAACGTTTCGCTCGAATATAAAATCGACCATGTCTCGTCTTGATAACATAACCACTGACATGTATAATGTGGACTGACTACGTTCATAGAAATACACCGCAGAAAGTGGACTCACTTCTATATTGCTGGCTCTTTCGGTCTAAGTACCAAGTATCAACTGAGATAGAATTGAAAACAACAAATGAATTAGTGGATTCGTCGAAATACATGATTTTAAATTACTGATAAAAACTGTTTTACCAAAGACAATACATTAGATACGCAGAAGAAATTCTAAATGTTTTATTAAAATCACTTTCCGAGCTGCGTGCTCATTTTTTCAATTTCTCGCCAATGATTTTTTCAATGTTGCCACCGACGTAAGAACTTTTTTGACACAAGCACTTATGCCCACGTAAAATAGAAAAGTAAGCAGTCCATACTATATAAGTCAGTGGACATAGCCAAGGGTAAGCAAGCAATGCCTCGCTCCAATATAAAATCAACGATGCCTCGACCTGATGCAGGGAAGGCCTCAATTCTTTCTTAGAAATTTACTGGATATTTTTTCCTTAGAATAGTTATGCATTTTTGGAGGCGACAATGGGTGCTTGGGCGTACCTCTAATAGTTTTTATGAGTGTTGCAATGAGAGGTGAAAGTTTTACTCTACTTGCAGCTCCGAAAACTATAAAAAACTGTAAAAAGTAGCCACTGGTACCACATATTGTAGTTCTCAAAAGGTATTTATTTATTAATATCTATTAACTGAACTCGAAAGACTTCATTATATCACAGCCAATGTACAAAGATTCTAAAAAAGTACTTTAGAAAGTACTTCAAAAAGTACTCAGTACTTTTTATAGACTTAGTACTTAGTTACAAGTACTTTTCATACATGCTGTACTTGTACTTAAGCTGAAGTACTCAGGCTTTCGGTACTTGTACTTAAGTACTTTTTCTTTGGTACTTGCCCAGCTCTGTGTATGGCATACCCTACTTCCATCTTTTGAGAAAATATTATTTTCCACAAATCAAATTCTTATCCTGAACATGTCGGTATAGTTTCTGCGAGAAATCATTTTTCTGGCTCTGTTTTAATTGAGTCATGTTATTAGGTAGTATATATATTATCAACCGTCCAAGACTTATATTTTGTTTGGCTCCTGTCTAAAATATATTTAGTAGGTAGATTAAAGCAGACATATCCCGTTCAATACTTTTTGTACAGCACAACTCACTAGGACTTTTATCTCGAAAAGGTCTAAGTGGAGATATTTTTTAATAATCTGCTATTTGCTGAATTTCATAAAAAGCTGCCAGAGATTGCTTTCCTAAAACTTTGCTCCAATATCAAAATCGGTGCTAAAGATGCTAAAATAAGGAAATATTCGAATAAATATTTTTAATTCTAGTAAAATTTCATCTCGAAATGTTTCCATAATTGTTTTTGTTTTATAGCGTTCGCTTACTATCGATTACTTCATTAATGGTTAGCAACGTCGGAAGACGAGACAGAGGTATTTACCAGTGTTTAGTTAGCAATCAAAAAACAAGCGCTCAAGCAATGGCAGAACTGAAATTGGGTGGTAGGTGATTTTGTGAACTTGAAACTACTGAAAATTCATTACTTTCCCTTTTTCTGGCTTTCAGACACAGTTCCTGAATTAATTTATACATTTATCGAGCAGAATGTCCGTCCAGCTGTACACATATCTCTTAAATGCTCAGCGACTGGTTCTCCACCGCCTCAGGTAAGAGGAAGTTCGTCCTTAAATTTGGTTACCTCTTTAAATATAAGTTTCATATCTGGTTACCTGAACAACTATAGTACAAATATATTTATCTTTTATCTGCAGTTCTCTTGGCTATTAGATTCACAGCCAATTCTGGACGTCTCGCTGCATCATCGATTCGCCATCGGTCAGTTTGTCGATATGTCAGGGGATGTCATAAGTCATCTGAATATATCACACGTCAGGCCAGACGACGGAGGACTCTACAAATGCACTGCAACTAATACGATGGGCAGTGTATCTCATGCAGCCAGATTAAATGTTTATGGTATGTCAATCACCATTATCCTGGTCCCTCCTCCACCCCCCGTCCTTCTGTATCTCCTTAGTTTATCCCAATTTTGTTGCCTTGTTCTGCATTTCATTGACCCGGACTGGATTCAGTCGGACTCCCTAGGGTATATGGGTCGATTTTATATCCTATACTACACAGCAAACAGAATTGTCCTTTCGTACACATGATTGGATTGCTGCTACCGCAGTGTTAGTAGTGTGATGCTTCTACATGGTCATGGATGGACAACGAGCATAGCATATAAGATAGAATATACATTCACCAGCTCTATAATCCATATCTGTCCAGCCTGATGGGAGAATCTAGTGCAAACCATTCATATATTGATTTTTTGCCAATATTTCGTATTTTTCGTTTTGCTCTCTACCAACAAGATGTCAGCCTAGTGATAATTGTAGGGTTTTTATCACTTTCCGATGTCGTATGTCATTGATATGGAGCCTCCAATATGGGGGAGTTTGTATCTTTTGTCCTGATTTGTATCTATCTGTTTGTAGCTATATGCAACACTTTTACAAATATCATCAAGGGAATTAGTGTGGATCCTGTGATTCATTTAAGCCTTTCAGCCCTCTTGAGGCAGATATGCACCTGAAATAAATTCTCAACTATCGAGGAGTAATGGACTACGATAAATGAATTTATCTACACAACGCCCATGAGATTGACTCAATTTGTAGTGATTTAAATTGTTATTGGAAAGCTTTTTGCAGAGCTTCTGTTTTCTTTCCGTGCATTTTTACTATCGAAGCAAAATATTTGTGCAATACTATTGAAGGAATTTTTTTGATTGGTATTGATATTTTGTATACAGTGAACAGGAGTAGATACTGGTTAAGAAGGGCGTTCTATTCTTGTTATAATTTGCGACTCTTTAATGGAGGATCAATTTAATTTAATTTATCACGATTTGAGCAGATTTTCTATTTTTAATTGAATTTTATTTCAGTTGTCCTTTTTTTATATGGTATTAAGCCAGGATCAGAGTTAAGATAATATATTTTTGGTAGATTATAAAAAAAAAATTTGGATTCACAAAAGTTCATACATATTCGATTGTTTTGTTGTGTTCTTACTACCACGACTTCATTTAAAAGCATTCAAAATAATCAAAAACACAAACAAATATTTCATTTTAATATGCATCTAATGTATTGAACACATCCACTTCTAAGTCAACTTAGTATCATCTCTCGTTTAAGCTTAATGGTAAGCTAATAAAATTTCTCCAGACCTTTATAAAGTAAAGAGTTTTTCAATAGTTTGAACTCATCACAATTAGTTTTGTTTTGGATGCATTTAATGAATGCTTATTAATTTTTATCCATTCACATAATATGCCTAAGCCCTCTTTAAGTGCAAGTTTCACTTAGTGAAATTAAAGTTTTGTCCGCGAGCAATACAGGTTTAAAAATCTCAGAATTTCACACATGTGATAAATATATATGAGAAATAGCAGCGTCCTCAGTACCGAGCCTTGTGGTACATACACTCAACTTAGTTGCCTCTACCTATCATAAGAAAAAAAAAAAAATTCTGGTGGAAAGGAGATTGAGAAAGGATTAAGGGATGTGAAAAAAGTAGCGGAGATGCTAATGTATGTCACTCTTGAATATGCGCAGCTTGTAAGCCCAAGAATATTCACACATTTCGGTGATAAAAAAGCAGTACAACATCACGGAATTTTACTATACGGCCGAAAGTATTTGATGGGTCAGGGGATGTGAGCAGCATGCAGCGTGAGTATTGCATGTAGAGATTAGTACATAAAGAATCAGAATAGATATTTTATTAGAACCATTGAGTATGCATGTAGTAATAAAGGAGCGAAAGGCATCTGAAATTGCGGCATTGTTTGAACGAGTCGATATGACAAGTTATTGCAACATCGCCAATGAGATTGAAGGTTCCCCTAAGGAGCATCATATTCCTGGAAAATAGTACGCATTTGTGCTTGTTTCTTTTTCCTGAAATAACTGTTACATCCGTCGTCTGGGTAAATAAGACTGAGCGCGTCCTCTGCGAATATCCAGTTGTCTTCCACTAACGCTTAAACATCTAGTAAATGCATTCCCACTGCCAGAGGTTGTTACAAAGATAGCCAACAAGAACGTTATTAGAAGGCTTCAAGTTCAAATTAGTGCCCTGGGACAATTAAGGATAACGTCAAAAAAGGACCTCACAGGTTGCAGTGACTAGATGAGAGGCGGAAATCTGTCTGCATCCGCCATTTTAATAATAATACCCTGTTTTTGGTAAATGTAGCGAAACAATTCCAAATCGTTTTAGTTTTTGTGATAAACGTCCTGATTTTCTGGAGTACTTAGTTGGTTTTACCGACTATTATTATAAGATATTATATTTATTATAATTACTATAAATAACCAAAAAGTTATAACAGTTATCACAACTTCCGATAATTCAGATTTTAATTCATACTTTTTAGCTGTAACATCAAAACCCTCCACTGTTTCCCTGTATTCGCTAATCATGTAGAGACATGGAATCAAGGGGCACCGAGGGGGTGGAGCGATACGCCCCCCCCCTTTGCAGAGGGCCACTGTATTTTTAGCACGCAACCACCACAGATAATTACCAATTTTCATGAAATTTTCCCGAAACTAAGAACTTATTATGAGCAAATGCATGATTGGTGAGGGGCTCCGGCAAATAACGCCTGTGATAAGTGAAATAAGACCCGAAAGTTCCATATAAATTTTAACATGTCAAATGTGAAATAATGTCCAAATATTTTGGGTGTTATTTCACACTTTTGGGTTTTATTTCATTTATCCGTTTCGGGCGTTGTTTCACAATGATATAAAATCCAAGAAACAAAATTGATCCTGATGAAATAATGCCCAAAAATCATTTCAGAAAATGAAGGAAATATTTCTCAACGATGTGTGTAAAGTAAGAACGCGATGCGCGAAGGGCTGCCGGGGAGGGGGCTCGGCATGGAGTGTAGGGCGCCCGCGCATTGATATCGATTTAAAATAAGAACGCATCGCGCGAGGTCGGCGGGTAGGGGCGTCGGCAAGGGGTGCGGGCACCATGCCTACCCCTGTTTCAGACACCCCCCACCTCGCGCGACGCGTTCTTACTTTAAATCAAATCTCACTGCGAAAACGAGCCGCCCCAACGCGAGAAAGCACCGCTCCAACGCTCCTCCCCCACCCACGCGACGCTTTCGTATTTTATACACATCATTATCAATATTTTGGGGTTGATTTCATTTGATTGCTCTCTTGATCTGAATTTTGGGCTTTGGTTCACTTTTTTGCTGACCCTTTTTTCACCTACTTTGGGTTTTATTTCATATTTGCTTATTTGGAAATAAGGCCCAAACTTGTTGGGTCTTTTTTCACTTATCACTTTCGGGCGTTATTTCGTTGGGCGTTATTTCCTGGAGCCTTGGTGAGGCTTTTATGATTTTTGACTCCCTGATCCCATTAATATCTCAAGTGGAAGTTTTGATATATTTTAGTGGATAATATAAGGTAGAAAAAAAAATTAATAAAATTCAAAGCACGTCTTCCATAATATTGAAGGATAGGTAACGGATATAATCCTTATCCTTGATAACCCTTATCCCATATATTTTCAGATGGCTTTTTTCTTAGATAGCTTGAAGTCCTACCTTTCAAATGAGGTCAACTAGGTCACTTAATAAATAAAATTTCACGCATGTATCAATTTAACTAAAACAACTTATGCTAATTTCAGAAAATATCTTAGAAAGTTCACCTTTTAAGAATGGCACCAAGATAAGTAGATATGTGTATCAATATACTTAATAAAAGTGTGATATATAAAACTAAATATGAAATAAATGCTTAATCAAAAACGTACTCACTAGTCTAAAATTTGGAATCGACTTTATGGTGTTGGTAAATAGATAGTTAGTGATTATCTTGTACTAGTCGTGCTCCGGAGCAAGATACTTTACTTCAGTCGAGGCCCATAGCAAAGTTGCGTTATGATTAGTAGAATTTTTATTCTAATCGTTCCCCGGAACAAGATTTTAGTCGAGACCTAAAGGAAAGTTGTATTAGTAGTATTTATTCTAGTCGGTACCCAGAATAAACAACTTTCTCAGTCGAGACCCAAGACAAAAGTTTGATATATTAGTCGCTACCCAGAATAACTACCTTTATCTCAGTCGGTACCCAAGATGAAGTGAATTTGTTAGTAAGATTTATTCAAGTCGAGACCCAGAATAAATATCTTTATCTTAGTCGATACCCAAGATAAAGTGAATTGGTCTTCTTTATTCCAGTCGTTACCTAGAATAAAGTAAATTTATTAATAATTTTAAGTTGTTACTATTAGCCAAGTCGATTCCGATCTATGTACCACTAAGTGCTAGATGCAAAAAGAGAAAGATTCATGTTAGCCTGTGACTTATATTGCCTCTGAATTGCGCACGGCACCAACAAATAACTGTACACTGCGCATAGCAACAATAGTGCATTGACCTTAGTGGCTATGCGTAGCAACTGCAATTATGAGTATATGTGTTGCCGTTCTTGATTTTGCTTAGGTAAAGTTTTTATGACTACAAAGTATACGATTGGATACCTGTCGCAATATTACTTAATTTGCTATTTTAAAAGATACATTTAACTGAAAAGATGACTTAATCTAATTATATTTGTTTTGAGTAAAGTTCATCGATGACAATCTAATTGAATTGTGTCTCGGTTTTGCTTGTGTGAAATGTAGCAATAATATGTCGATTGTTGTTTACACTTATTATCAACGTGCTTGTAGGTAGGTGTGCATAGTTTTGTTCCCAACCTACTTTCGATAAATAGAAATACTTGGAAATAAAATATTTTGAACGATTTTTTCAGGTGGCATTTTAATGTTAGTTTCAACAACCATAGATGGCACAAGAACTTCTTATGCCATCTATGAGAATACTCTCCTGAGAAGACTTATTTTTTATGCTCTGCTTTGCATGTAAATATCTTAGAAAATTTGCAGATTTGAAGAAAAAAATGGTAGCGTTCAAATCTCAATAATTCTCCTTAACCTCAATGTGTGTTTCGTGTCATACAGCCTGGATATAGTATGTAAATATCTCTGGATTTACCTGTTACCTTATGTATTGTTCCAGAAAAATATCACATACAGGTAAGGTAGGTAGAATGTGTTAATATAAATAGCAACTATCTGCATATATCTAAAACATTTACATGCTTATCGAAAAGTTTTCCCGCACTTTGCCTTCCGGGGCATCTTAAATTTCTTTCTATTCCAGCAAAGTATTTTCTAAATTTCCCAAGAATGTCCATAAAATGAAAATCTTGAAAAGTTGAGGAAACATCCATTAATCCTGAAAATAGTTTTAAAACTTTACCCTAAAACTGTTTTGCTCCTTCCGCGCTATGATCGTGTCCGCATCCCTCGCCCAACCAACCATTCCAAACCTAATTGGGACCAAAGCATAATTCTCCTCTGCCTATCTAAGCACAAAATTTTCCCATCAACACAATTTTACAGGACCGCCATATGTCAGAGCTATTGGCCCCATAAAAGCCGTAGCCGGAGAGGATATTATCATTCATTGTCCCTTTTCCGGTTATCCCATTGAGAGTGTACGATGGGAAAAAGGACACCAGGAAGTGACATCGAGTAATTTATTTGAAATTTCAAAGGAAAAGTGCATTTTCATAAGTTTTTTTTTTGCTTGTTGTCGTTGTTGCTTACTTACAGATGCTCATTATATGGTGGCAAGTGTCCAACAGGGAGGATATCTACGGATTAAGGACGTTCACACAAATCGGGATGACGGAATGTTTACGTGTATAGTAAGAAGTCGAGCGGGCGAGGAAGCACGACGAGATATTCAACTTTCCGTTAACAGTTGAGTTTTCTTTTTTTCTTTTTTACATTTTATTTCATTTAATTTTTTTGTACAAGAAATGTAAAAAAATTTTTTTGGCACTATTTCGATTATTGCAGGTCCACCGGTTATTGAACCTTTTAAGTTTCCAAAAAATTTGCAAGAGGGTGGACGAGCACAAATAACGTGCGCCGTTTCTTCTGGAGATATGCCCATCTATTTTAGCTGGAAAAAGGATGATATGTCGATTCCATTAAGCCTTCAGGTAAGTGGTCCATTAATTGGTCAGGATTTTTCACGTAAATTGACATACACAAATTTCCGTATTGCAGGTGACTGAAAAAAAGGAAGAATTTTTTTCACTACTTGTCTTTAAGGATATTAACTCAAAGCACACCGGTCGGTATACTTGCTTTGCTGCAAACGCTGCTGCTAAAGTCAATTATACCGCTGAACTCCTTGTTAGAGGTAAAGTAGAAGGAGCCTTTATGCTTTTATTTTCCCTCATAAATTTTTTGTTCTATTATTATTCGCTTCTTCTTCTTCTTCTTGTTGTTGTTGTTATTTTGGTTTTCCGTGCTGAAAGAAATATTTTCTTAACAGTTGCTCCACGATGGTCGTACGAGCCAATGGATGCAGCCATTATGCTTGGGAACACAATTTCAATAAATTGCGAAGCCGAGGGATATCCTCCCCCAACGATAACATGGCTCAAAGGACAAGGTACACTTATAATACAGTTAGTTCAGCCTTTTGGCCTTTTTCTGGTAGCATAGCCTTCTATATAGTTTTTGTTATGTCCAGAATGGACGTCCGTCGATGACTCGGGTGTAGTTAGACATGCCGCACATACATACATGCATACATATATTAGATACTTTTAGCTATGTCTATACATAGTACATGCTATAAGTTGCATGAATTATTCAGTTTAAGATAAATATGGTCACTCCAAGGGCTATACGTACAAGCATATGTGTTTGTGTGCGAGGCTACATGTTTACAAGGTTTGCTTGCATGCTATTGAAGAATGTGCTCCATCTGCTCCTCCCTAGATTGATAAATATTTACTTTTTTGACTCAGATAAAACATCGAAGGACTTCAAGAGACTTCCCATGAAAAACAACTCTTTGATGTTAAATTTTGCCACCGAAGCTGATGAAGGTCACTACATGTGTCAGGCCACTAATGGAATTGGAAATGGACTCAAGAAAATGATACGTATTAATGTAAATGGTGAGTATAACATATGTACATCTAATTTCCATTAGAGTATATGTTTATGTATGTGTGTGATTGGTTATTGAATTTTCACAAAATTAGAGCCTGCAAGATTTGAGGAGTCCTCAAGGAATGTGTCATCGAGGCGTAACGATCCTGTCACATTAGAGTGTCATACCAAAGGAGATGAACCAATTAGCGTTTCCTGGACACACAATAATGGACGTATCGATCTAAACAATTATCGATTTAGTATTGCAGAGATGAAGACTGAAAAGGGCGTGGACTCTCAACTTTCAATCAGTCGTTCGGATAGGCATGATTCTGGAATGTACAAGTGTGTTGCAGAAAATCCTTATGGACGGGCAGAGCACATTATATATTTAGCGGTTCAAGGTGAGTTAGTGTATTTGGATTATTGGTCCAGATAAATCAATATCAAAGGTAGTTACGTAATTTTTTTTTATTGTTAAAGTGAGTTTTATTTGCAAAAGCAATCATTTCGAAAATGGAATTGCAGGTTAAAGCTAATATTTAATTGTTATTTCTCTGAAGTCTACTTCACTGTTATTTCCTTATTCAAATTTAACTCCTTAAATTCACAGAAAGGTAGTTAGTTATATTCGATATAAATAGTTGGGCTTGATGAATTTCGGGATCATTTTCTCTTCTAAACATTTTATGTATTCCGAAATCGGATAGAAAAATCTCATACTGCTAATGAAGTGAAGTGGAAATACAAAATTTACCATCATACGCTTGCCTCGTAAAAGGCGGGCTACGCCAGAGGATATCCATTTGCCTGTTTTTCCATTTTTTGTAGATCCCCCCCCAAAAATATTTTTCGGTAGGCCAAATTCTGGGTAGGGACCAGTATATGTCCAAGTCGGTTATGCGTTTAGCCATATCGTCCGATTTTTCATTGCCGTCCACTCCTTCGTGTTCAGGGATCCAAAACAAAGTTGCCGTGATGTTCTTAGACGACAGCAGCTTGAGTCTTGTGTTGCAGCTTCATATCATTTTCAAGTTTTAGTCTTAAGAAGATAGATCCTGGAGCGTAGCTTAGCTGTCTGACAAAGTCTCTATGAAGATTTCAGCCGAAAAATTGAAGATTTGGCTCTTAAGAGAATAAGCAGTTCTACCTCTCGACCCACCACCCCTGCACCAGTCTTCTTTTTGTTGTTCGTCCTTAATCCGTTTAGTATATTAGACAAGTGATCGTTGCGGGAACTGGAGCCATTTTTTTAATATCTGGCTTTACTCGATAATACTAATCTGGTAATCTCTTTCGAAGTAAAAAATTTTTGAACATAACATACGTTGGAGCTTCTCGATTCGAGGATGTTAAGATGCTCTATAACGGAAGAAATGTGATGATATGACATTTTCCTTTGAAGCATACTGGCACCAACAAACTGCTGTTTCCCTCTGGATAAAGAGGTGGAGTGGCTGTAGGCCAAAAATGGCTTTAAGTGCTCGTTGAGAACACCATGTTAATGGGCGTGTAATCCCTAAGCAGATCATCCTTTGTACCTGATGAAGGCTTTTCTTGGTGACCATCTGAATCGTTTTTGGCCATTAGACGCTTGCTTCGTAAGCAACGGCAGATCTAGCTAATTACTCGCCCTCATCGCCCCCCTGTAACGGCCCTTGTAATCAGTGTGGATCGCCCTGTATACTCTTCTTTTTTCGTTTCAGCATGAAAACTTGATTACCATACAGATATCGCCGGAGTTTATTTATTTATATAATATAAGTTTTGATTCCGTAAGCATAATAAAATTTGGTCCCACATAAAATGGACATTACACACTTTTTGCTTGTCTTACTGCTGGTATTTATTACATAAAGGTCGCTTGCATTTCATGAAGAAGATTTCTCGTCTAACAGACTGAAATTTATTGAAAATAATTTCAATAAATTTACAAAAATGCATTTAAGTGCAAAAGAATGCATTTCGTTCAAACACCACAATTTCCTGGGCTGGGCTGCAATTTCTTGCAAATTAAAGACAATGTTTTTAAATTTTTTTTCCAAAAATTTCTTTTCAAATCGACACTTTATTAAACAAATTTTCGAGGAATGCTAATTAGGTAGGGTTAATTTATGTATAACCCTATTTGCTTTAAATTTAAATATGTATTTGCAGGAAAACTGAATCTAATAATAATTACCCCGGCTATGATAATTTTCCCAACATACTACTTTTCATCAAAATACCCCGTTTTCGATCACAAAAGAGTCCAACAATTTTTAGTAGAAAATTCCTTAGTGACAGAATTTAAAATTTTTTGAGAATAATAATATTAATATAAAATAAAAATTTTTAAAGAACTATCTAGAGTTTTACATTTAATCAAATATTAAAATTATATTAAATTTGTATATAAATTTAAAAATTTTCAAGGTACACAAAGAAATCAAAGTTAAAGCAAAGTAATTTAATTAAGTATTTTGATAAACATTAGGAGGTCCGAATTTCAATTTCGGGAAATTGTTATTTATTATCGCTTTCTTTGTATACCTTGAAAATTTTAAAAATTTTTTTTATTTAAATTCAAAGCTTTATTTTTTTAATTATTTTGTCTATTTTCTATTTCATTTGATTAGAGTATAAATTTTGATTTTATTAGAGCTCTAAGGGGAGCGATCGCCCCCCCCCCCCCACCCCTTTGTCCGCTATTGTTCGTAAGAAAGTATTGGTCTGATTGTATCGTGATAGATCCATAACGCTATTTTAGGTTTCAGACCCTACTTCTTTCGTATGACCCGAATGCTCATTTGTAGCTTTGTTGGTTATCATTTTGAGAGGGGGATATCAGGTAAATTTGCTGCCTAGATCTAAGTCTATTTAACTGGAGGCTCCTTTTCCCGGTTAAAGAGACTACCGCGAACCATCCAGTAACAATGGCACAAGAAGCAATTTGCATAAACTCGAGTAAAGCAGAGTCAAATTAACCTTTATTTATATGAGGACTTCATTTGCAGTGTTGTGCGAGTATACAAGGGCTTGATTTTCAGATAATTTTCCTTGTTTTGAACTTATGCATATATTTAAAGATATTCCTGAGCTTTGCTGGGAATAAATAAGTATCACTTAGAAGAACATCGGATGTAAACTCGCGAGCAATTAAAATATAAAATTAAATATACACTTATTACCTGCCAGAAATACGGCATTAAAGTTAACCCAACTAAAAGCAAGTTTAGAGTCTCCCAAATCGAATTTTTCGTACATCTAATTTCAAGGAACGGAATCACGGCATTTACAAGTAGGGTTCAAGCAATTCAAGTTTTCCCTAAATCCAAGACTTTAAAATAGTTTGAACAATTCCTCGGAATGCTGAATTTCTACAACTGTTTTCTTACCCATGTACAAACTGTAGTATACGCGCCAAAACTATTTTTTTCTATGGTTACAAGAACACGTCAGTGTTTTACTTAGGAAAAATCTGATCTGAAAAATTACACTTTATGGTAGATATCACATTTTCCGTAATTTCAGTAAACTATCATATTTCCGATTTTTCCGATTTTTACTGAATTTTCATTGACGCGGGCATTTTCCGGGTACAAGTTCAAAAGGTTTTGTGAAAATATTTGAAACGGAGATATTCTTTCCGCGTATACAAAGAAAGGGTAATGTCTGTTAATCTCTTAAATTTTTAAATTTTAAATCTTCCATTTTTACTAAAAAAAAAAAATCTTTCAATAAATAAGACTAAGTAAGTTTTACACTCAATGAAAATCTCGGCGCCACTGGAAAAGCTGAAATTCAAAAAAATCAGTAAAACTTTGCCATTCCATACTGAAACTGCATTTCAATTGACTGAAATTCAGTAAACTGAAATTTCGGAAAGTGAAACATCAGCCTATTAGTACATCCTAATCTGTTAACATATGAATGCAGTTGGCATATGGGTCGAAGACTTAAGTGTCGACCCACTTTTAAGCAGAACAACGACAACAATTAAGAGCCATTAAGTTTCTACGCAAAAATTCTAAAGCTCGCTACAAATAAATACCCGAATTTCGACTTAGCATCTATTTAGCTATAAAGTCTTTTAGATATTTCTTGGAAGGCTAAAATTACACTGTGTTTAGTTTTGCTAACCATAAGCCATTGATTAAAGAACACAATTCGCGAAGATCAGATCATCAAGATCAAACACCAACTCTATACCTAAACATTAAAAACTTGCTTTTGATATATTTCTTAAAAAAAAAAAAAAAAAAAAACAAATCGAAGACGAAGAATCAAAAACATCTTTTAAATTAGAATTAGCAGGATCAAAAATCATTCTCTGTCACACACTCTTTGAAGATCTTGATAACTGTTATGAAACTTCAATTCGAAATTTCAATATGAAACACATTTTATTATTTTCCTCATCCAAATACCAAAAATTCATAGCTTCAAAATACTTTTAGCCTGCATTGAATAAGCATCTGTGGACCTGTGGACCTTCCGTCAAGTTGTATATCCACAACAAGATGTCCCTTCTGTACGTTCTTGGTCACATGGGGATCACGGGGAATGAAAGAACTGAACCCGCCGTAGGCGTTGCTACCTCGAGTATCGGCTCTCTCGTCAAAGCGGATGTTCATAGAAAGTATGAGCAGAGATGGGCCAATCTGAATACTTACAGGAGTACAAAACTGTTTCTTTATGGGCCCAATGGGAATATCTCCGATTTTCTCATGGGGCTCGGAAGGAAAAAATGTAGAACTGTGGTTGGCATCATTACCGGCCAGAGAGTGTTGTATACGTAAAAACCCAAAATTTTTATATAGCAATATCGAGAAGGGGTTGACCGCTTTAGTCCATTTTTGAAATTTCATTTACTATTGCTATGAAAACACCATATACTAAATTTCAGCTCTTTACATCGACGAGTTCTCAGGCCATTACTATTACTTAATTTTGCGTGTTCTTTTTACATCGTGCGAGCAGCTGACGCATAATCCATTCTCCGCGATACAGTTGACGATTTTTTTTTGCAACTCACTATGATGTCAACTATTTATAAAAAAAAAGTTTCAGCCGGCATACTATTACCTGAGACAACTTACATCTACATATGCAAAACCTCACGAAAACACGGGCCAACTAAAACGAGCTAATGGCCCTCTTATTCTCTCTCTCTCTTGCTGTAGTATGCCACATAAATTCTTCGCAATGATAGCTTTCTTTGGTTGAATAAAAAGTTACACAGCTTTCACAAAGTGATCCGGGTGCATATGGAGATTTTCATATCTAGTTGTAAGTTGACTCAGCTATTACGTAAAAAAATTTGTTGTTTATCAATTTCGCAGCCTCCCACACCCACACCCACCGCTACTTGGGCAGCTGACGGTCGGTTCACTGATTAGTTGTCCGAGATCAATTATCGATATCAAAATTATCCGGCATACTATGACTTTTCCATTTGCAAAGCTACCTCCCGGACTATTACCACAAATCAAGGACCATAGTTCGATTTCTCGTTATTATCATCCATAATCGAATGACTTTTTAGAACGCTTACTTAGGCAACTAAAAGCAGTCATTGGGACATCCGATGACTCAAGAAATTAGAACCATAATTTTTGTTTTCTATACCGCAGCCTCAATATGTCTGATGCTGAAACTGTATGCGCATTTGATTCTCTATTCTCCAATATAGAAAATATTTTAATAAAATCTCCTACTTCTGAAATTGTTATTGCTGGCGATGTCCAGAACAAGCAGTGGCTCAGACATTCTTCAACCACAAGTCTAGCGGGGTGGCATGTTGAACTATTTAGCGAGCACTTTAACTTGCAACAGTTAGATGATAGCCCAACTCATTTGCCTGATATAATTGGACATAGCGCCAACCTATTAGATCTGTTTCTAACATCTCATCCTGACAAGTACTCCACATCAGTGTCAGCTCCTCTTGGCATCTCAGATCATTGTCTCATTTCAGCACAATTCTCCATATCATCACTGAAACACATCCAAATCATCTTGGTTTAATAATGACTGTTATACAGCTGCATTTCAGGCATATAAACTGTGCAATTCTGCGGAATTGAGACAGATCTATAGAGAAGCTCCAATTCGACCAAAACATTAGACAGAAAATCTTTACTAGTCGAAAGGGTAGTAACAGTTTCTGGTCTCATATTAAAACAGTCAAGAACAACTTCATCAGTTCTTCGGTACCGCCTCTAAATCACAATGGGGATGTGTACACGGAATCATTGGATAAAGCTAGTTTGTTTGCATTTAACTTTGCTGCGAATTCTTTCATGCCACAATCTTCGAAAACTCCTCCTTCTCCACCAACATGCAATTTCAGATAAAGACCGTTACATTTCCGCACGAGGGAGGTCTTCAAAGTACCAGCAGGTCTCAATGCATCTAAGGTTACTGGGCCTGATGGTATTTCGCCCCTGATACTCGAGTGTTGCGCCTCTTCTTTAGCTACGCTAAACTACTTCACCTGTCCTATTGGACAGGAGTCTTTCCTTCGGCATGGAAACTTGTACATGTTCAGGCAATACCTAAAAGATGAGAGGCAAATGATTCCTCAAATTGTAGACCAATTGCCCTTACTTCGATTCTTTCGAAGATTTTCGAAACACTCATCAACACCCAATTGATGAAATATCTAGAAACTAACCACCTTATTAACGATCGCAATACGGCTTTCATACTGGTCGCTCTACTGAAGATTTACTAACATTCCTTACCGAACGTTGGAATCAATGTCTCCATAATTCTGGCGAATCTGAGATCATCGCATTAGATTTCTCGAAGGCCTTCGATAGAGTTTGACATCTTGCTCTTTTAGCCAAGCTTCAGGCATTAGGTCTAGACCCTCCTTTATTAAAATGAATTGAAAGCTTTCTTTCTCGCCGTTCAATTCAAGTTATATTGGACGGAGTTACTTCTGACCGTTTTATAATCCATGCCGGTGTACCGCAAGGCTCTGTGCTCTGTCCTACTCTATTAATGATTTCCTAGCTCTCACTTTCAATCCCATTCATAGTTTTGCAGACTACGACACTCTTGATTTCGTGTACTCCTTCAACTCTATAGTTAATTCCCGTGCGAATGTTATAGCTGACAAACGAAGCCACATGTTCAGTTCACCAAACTATGACCTCACAAAAATACTCGCTTGGGGAAGAGCGAATCGGGTCTTGTTTAATGCATCCAAAACGCAATGTTGTCTGTTATCAATTAAACGTACTCCAACACCCGCTCAACCCATTTCCGTCGGGGCAGAAAATATCTTGAACTCACCATCTCTTAACATCTTAGGTATTGAAACATCCAACAATCTTAGTTGGTCCGATCACATTTTGGTATTGCCAAAATCGCGACTTCTTGCAAAGATGCAAGAAATATTTTTCTCCATCAGACTTGGCGCAAATCTACAAGTCTCATATTAGGCTTAGATTAGAATATACTTCCCATATTTGGGCAGGAGCTTGACGCACTGCATTGTCCGCGTTAGGCAAAGCCCAAAAGAAGGCCTTCCGGCTTATTAGCGATGACATATCAATAGCAACTATTGATTCCCTAGAGCACTGACGTAATGTCGGATGTCTGTCTTTCTTTCGTCGCTATTTCTATGGTCTCTGATCAGACGAAATTTCTAGCCTGATCCCTTTTAGAATTCTTCCCATGCACACCACACGAGCTGATCCTCACACCCTTGAAGTTAAATTCAGCCGTACCGTGGACTTCCGTGAATCATTCATAAGCAGAACAGTTTTCCCCCCAACTATGAGCCACAAACATTCAAGCGTAATGCGCACCGGTACCTACTTGACTCAACCCAATAATTCTCAATTCCCTACCCCGTATTCCTTTCCTGTCAAGGCTCTGCTATGGCATCATAGGGTATCCGCTAAGCTTTGGCAAAAAAATATTCTTTACCCTGAATCTATCTTGCATCCGATCTTCCACTATCGAAGATTTGAACATAGTACCTACGAAATTACTATATAGGCAGCCATTACGTCTTCCTGGCGAACTGTAGTTTCTAATGAATTATCTGATCAATTTATTACAACCATTTATGAGAAGGACCTTCAAAACACGCTATCAACGGAACAACTTACAAAGTGTAATATTTAGTTTAGGAAGCTGGGAGTACATATTGCACTTAAGGGACTCTATCCCACACAGATTTGACGATGTTTACTGGGGCACTTAATTTGGATCAAGTTATTTTTCAGTCTTGTGACAACATTTAAATTTTTGTCTACAATTGCAAGAATAAATAAATAAAATAACTTAGCAAATATTTTAATATATAATTTCTTATTTTTGTGTATATTATTTGCATTTTTTTGTATTAGAACGTCCTGATACACCATCGAACTTGGAGATATTTGAGGTTGGCAGTCGTTCAGTACAGCTTTCATGGCGTCGACCTTTCGATGGGAACTCACCCGTTCTAAGCTATTTAGTCCAATATCAATCATTAAAGTTCCTACATGGTCATCCTATGATAACTTCACAAATAGACTGGACTGGCAAATATGTGATGAATGTTACCTTGCCATCAATGAGTATAAGTAAAAGGTATAGGTTTTATTAATATCAGGTCATTTATCGAAGCTTAACTCAAGCTTATTTCAAGTTATGAAAACGATTTGCGTGAACATGCAACTGTAGCAGGTCTAACTCCAGCAACAACCTACCTCATTCGAATGCAAGCAATTAACGAAATCGAAAAGAGTCAATTTACTGATGCAATTGTCTTAAAAACACAGGAAGAATCACCAACAGAAGCACCATCAAATGTTCAAGTTCAAACTGGTAGTGATCGAGAATTAATTGTAACTTGGCAGGTATAATCGTTGGGGTTTTTTTGTAAGTTTATCAGGTATAAAATTAGTTGTACAATTCAGATTCCGCCAAGAGAGTCCTGGAATGGCGATTTAATCGCTTACACGGTAAATTGCTCTGAGGAGAAGCAAAATATTAATTATATAAGTCCAGCGAACAATAGTATTAAATCCATAACAGTGCATGGATGGGCAACATCTAAGGCGACACTTAGAAACCTACGGAAATATACAAGGTATGCAATTACGGTACGAGCTTTGAACAATTTTGGTCCGGGACCTTGGAGTGCCGCTGTATATGGAACTACTCTGGAAGGAGGTTTGTAAAATAGAATCAATTGACGTTCGTGAATTATGCACTGTAAGTCGCTTAAAATAAATGCCAAACTGTTCAGTAATATGCACGATATGCGAATCGTGCGTTAATTGCTGGTGAAGTTATTTTTATTGTATTTTCTTAAACGAAAAAAGTTGACATCAAGTTAGAACGGTCAACCATTCCACCGAGGAATATAACATAGGAATCTCATTGTTCGCTATTTTGTCGTAAATTATTCGTAGTTAGATTCAGTCTTTTATTTGAAATCAAAAGCGACTATATAAATGCAGTTCAAATTATATTTAAAAATCTGTCGCTTTTTGGTCGCAAACTCTTCGCTAGCAACATTAACGTACATTTTTTCCATTAACAACAACAATAAGATGTGCATTAATTTATTTTAATTGCGTACCAGGGCCAAGTTTACGGAGCAATCCAATTAGGACATAGGCTTTATTAAAACAATAATAATTATTTTCATAGTACCTGAAGCGCCACCGCAGAATGTTACCTGTATCGCACTGTCTTCGCAAAGCTTAAAAATTTCCTGGCAGGAACCGCCTTTACAGCATCATGGCGGAATCATTCAGGGTTATAAGATTCTATATCGACCTTTAATACATCGCGGTAAGCTCGCAAATTTTTTTATTGTACATACATAGGCTCATGGCCTAAGCATTTTTTTCCTTGTCTAATAACATTTGTCGTAAACACCTAACACTTCTAATTTATATTCATCCTTTCCTACAGTTGATTTCTCATCAAAAATGGAAATTAAACGCACATCCAATCTGGAAACCTATTTGCATACTCTGTACAAGGCTACCAACTACTCAGTTCGTGTACTTGCTTATACCTCGTCTGGTGATGGTGTTACTAGCAGCGCGATTTATTGTGATACTGAAGATGATGTTCCGGACGCACCAGCGAACATAAAAGCTGCTGCTCTCACTGGTGATTCCATTTTAATTTCATGGCTGACGCCGCAAAATCGTAATGGAGTCATTACTCATTATACCGTGTACATGCGGGAAGCCGGGCGGAAGGGCCAACCAAAAGGTAGGGGGCGAGATTAATATTATATTTTGAGGCGGCTGAAATTTAAAACGAGAATTTTTCGATTAGTTCATATGGTTCGAGTAGATGAAAGCGGATATCCGGTTACTTTTGAAGCACGCGGACTTATAGAAAATCAAATGTATGAATTTTGGGTTTCCGCCTCCACTTCAGTGGGAGAAGGGGAGCCAACATCTGTTGTAGCTCAAGCCACAAATACACGAGGTAATCGCGAACGTGAAATTTCAATTAATTTTAATTAATTTTTTTCTTCTTCGGGATAATTTATGACCAATGGAGTTTTGGTGCAATTGCAGCTCCAGCACGGATTGCATCATTTTCCCGTACAATTCGAAGGTCGGTTGGAATTGGTCTCATTCTTGAATGTCTAGCTGTCGGAAATCCTACCCCGAGAGCACGATGGTTGACAAGAGATCGACCAGTTACATTTAGTCCGTTCTATGAAGTGACCACAGACGGAAATCTAAAAATTCATAGTAAGCGCATATTTCTATTATTAGCAAAATCCGTTAACTATCAGAACATAATTTCCGTTCTTAAAACAGGCATTGAGGCCAGTCTCTCCGGAAATTACACATGCACAGCAAATAACTTATTTGGGAAGGATGAGATCATTTACCAAATAATTGCAATGAAGTCGCCTAGTCCGCCTCAAATTATCGTCCAATATGCATCATCCGATAGCATTCGGATAAGTTGGGATACCCCAGATGATGGGGGTGCTCCGCTTCAAGGGTACACAATATCGTACAAGATTATGGGGGAGTCCTGGTCGCAAACAGAGCTTACACCAGACAACAATGCCTACACCATTAGTGGGCTTAAGTGTGGTAGTCAGCACATAATTAAAATGTTTGCTCATAACTTGGTGGGTGACGGCCAGCCAAGCGAGGAAATTAATGTCTGGACAAAGGGGAAAGGTATGCACTTATCGAATATTAATTAACTTCCTGAACTAAATTGAGTCTTAATATACTGGCTACGGACTATTTAGTCTCTCAAGCTCCAGAGGATGTTGAATTTATTGCAACTAATGCAAGTTGTGTGAACTTAAAGTTGGTTGCTTGGAACAATGGAGGATGTCCTATTCATCATTTTTCAATTGAACATCGGCCGGCAGGTAAAAACGAGACTTTAAAAAAAAGACCCTTTTAAAATATGGGAAGAAAAATTTTAATTTCGCAGGGGAGGCTCGATGGACAGTAGTAACTTCAGATATTTCGAATGCTGAAGAGAATCGGGAAAATTTAATTTTTTGTGACTTTATGCCAGCCAAGTGGTATCAGTTAAAAGTATCAGCCACAAACGATGCTGGAAAAACTACAGCCCAATACAACTTCGCTACAACAAGTTTGGATGGAGTTACCATTCCACCGCTATCAGTTTTTCCATCAGAAAGTGATTCAGCGAGTGACGTAATTAGTGTGTCCCCTCATCATGACTGGTTTTCTACTCTCATTGTAGGCATTATTATCACCATCGTAGTACTCCTGATGTAAGAACTCAATAGAATATTTAATGTTGGTTAAGTACTTCCGTAATAATGCTGTTGTTATGCCCTTTTTTTCTTACAGAGGACTCATCGTCAAGCATCGACGTACTCTTTGTGGCCCGATATCTGAAGGATATGAGTCCCGTACTATTCCTAGTGACTATAAGGAGGAACATGATAACAGAAGGAATCAGCAGGTTTATAGCGCTTCTCCCGTAAAGACTGTTGATAAGAATAATGATTCAGGTGAGTGTGTATTGAAAAAGTAATTGGTTATTTTTCAAGGAGTTTTATCTTGTGTTAATGTGGCTGTTAAAAGCTTGCGTAATGTTCCCATTTTGGCTATAGAATAATGTGATAAAGGTTCAAGAATTCTCTGCTAATATTTATCAAGTAAGCCCCTCAGTGGCTTATGTTTCATGAAGCATTTTTAGTTATTAGCATGATTTGCTAGCATCATTGAAAAAGTTCTTCTCTAAGGCGTGCTGTGTCCCCCTGTTTGACATTTTTTTTTAGGTTACAGTGAAGGGCCTATTCTGTGCGACGATTGTGGGCAATCTAAACCCATTTTTATATGCTAGATGAAATCATATTATACTAAATTTATTATTCCGTTTGTAACACACAGATTGGATTGGACACACATGCATAATTTTAAAAGTCATTTTGACTTTATTATGCCCATCCGTCCATCCGTCCTTCCATTTATCAGTCCTCACGATAGTTCGAGAATGCGTTCACTTAGAGTGTTGAAATTTTGCACACGGGATTTAAAAAAAAAAAATTTAATTTAAATTCAGAAATGGGATCAATTGAACAACTTCTTCGTAGGGTTGCCATACAAAAATTTCGTTTTTTATTATATATCTGGATACTGCCTGAGAATGCGTTGATGTGGAGAGTTCTAATTTTGTACACGGAGTTCTAATAAAAATTGCAAATAAGTACTAAAAATGGACCAAATCGGGCAACTCTCTCTTGGTGTTGCCATCCGAAACTTTAGTTTTCACTATATATTTGGACACAGCCTTAGAACGCGTCGACGTAGAGAGCTGAAATTTTGTGTGCAGCGTTTTCATTAAAAAGTAAATAAAATTTCGAAAATGAATTAAGTCTGGCAGACCCTTCTTGGTGTTGCCATACAAAACTTTGGATTTTAATCTTATTTTACTTTTATTTTCTTTTAGAGGTGGTTTTTATACCCTAGATGAAATCATAGGGGTATACTAAGTTTGTCATTCCGTTTGTAACACCTCGAAATAATGATGGTAGAGCAAAATGGATTGGACACCCATTCATAATATTAAAAGTTATTTCGATTTTTGCATGTCCGTCCGTCCGTCCGTCTGTCCGTCCGTCCGTCCGTCTGTGCGCACGATAACTTGAGAACGCGAACACGTAGAGAGCTGAAATTTTGTACACAGACTTTAAAAAAAAAAAGTAAAATTAAGTTCGAAAATGAGCCAAATCGGGCAACTCCTTCGTGGGGTTGCCATATAAAAATTTCGTTTTCCGCTATATATTTGGTCACTGCCTGAGAACGCGTCGACGTAGAGAGCTGAAATTTCGCACATGATGTTTTTACTACATTAGGAAATAAAATGTCAAAAATGGACTAAATCGGGCAACTCTTTCTTGGTGTTGCCATATAAAAATTTCGGTTTTTTACGTATACTTTGAAAACGATCAGTCCAAGACATTTTTATGGTACTAAAAACTTCTGCAGAATACGAAATCCTATAAAATTGGTTATAATCATTTTGTCTGTGCGACAAACCGTTCTAGAAATATATGCGAAAAACAACTTCAAAATCAATACTTGAATAGATCGGTGACCATACGAAATTTAATACGGGCATTCATCTAGGGTATCCTAAGAATTGGTCTTAGACCAATTCTAGCTTTTTTACTTGTTTTTATATATTTGGCGTCCTTGACGCAAGTTCGTAATTTCATATAAAGGATATATGAAAAAGATACACACTTGTGGTTAGGTTGTCACAAAATAAAAAAAAAATGGGTCGTTCAGTTTTCTAGTAATTAATGTTTATTCATACAATTCAACACAACGTTTAAACCAAGAATTTATTTATAATGGCGTAACCAAACTTAAGACAAATTCGTAAACAACAATTTAGTTTTATATTATTTTAATGCAAATATTGGGTTAATCTGAAAAGAAACAGAAAAATGCAAGGATTTGTATATTTAGAAGAAAGGATTGTAAATGTTATAGCGGTTTACAGTCTAATAACTCTCTGTCTCGGTCTAAAGATGATGTACACATTTAAAGCGGTGTACAAAATTTATATATATATATAAGGAATACTATAAACGTTAGTGCAGTTTATAGTTCCAGATAGCTATTGAGAATACAATTGTTTAATTTAAATAATTTTACAATTAGCTTCAAGTAAGCAAGTTAAGGCACTGCTTAGAAGACTGGTAATTTATACCATTGACTGCTAAGAAAGGAATGTCCGGGCTCTGCTTCTGTTTATATGTATATCCAACCTCGAATTACAAATATGTTTGGATAAAGAAGTCAGTTACCTATCTAAAAAAATAACGATGAAAGCAGTTCTATTACTATTAAAACTGGAAATTGTTTAGATCTCCTTATTAAAAAAAAAAAAAAAACGTAATTTGTCCCATTTTGATGATGAGTCTCAATATTTACTACCAAAACGTCAGGGGGCTAAGAACTAAGACTTCAGATGTTTACTTGTCATTATTATCGTATAATTACGATATTATATGTCTCACCGAAACTGTTTTACAAGCAAATTTCTTCAGCAAGGAAATTTTTTATATTCGAAGTGTGGCATATGGAAGGGACTAAAACTTGAACCTCTCTGGTATGTAATTGTATGTAGTTGTCTCATTGCAGTCAAATTTTTTTTACCCCATCTTGTTTATTTTCTCAAGATAATTCTGAGGAAATTCTGTGTGTATCCAGTTAAGAAAAAAAAATTACTTTGAGACTTACGATTCTATTTTTTCAAGTATTAACGATAGATTCATGGGTTTTTCTGGGAGACTCATATTTTACTTGTGGGTCTGACGCCCACCGGGTGGTTTTAGTCAATCTCCTCAATCTATGCTTAACAACATGTGTAACTTTAACCAGTATAATAACGTCACAGATTTATATGACAGGAATCTTGACTTGGTATGTTCAGATCTCCTTCAGAATAACTTTCAAATATTGACTCCCCTCATCCATCTTTAGACATAATTTTAAATGTTTCTTTATTTAAGTCTGCTCGAAACGAGTTTGCTAAGCAAAGAAATTTTCTTTTAGGTGATTATACTGGTCTAAATAACTACCTCAATGATATTGATTTCTCTTTAGTCTTTACATCTGATGTAGCTCTTTCTTTAGAGAGTTTTTACGAAATTTTAATTTTGGGTATTCGTGATTATGTACCAGTAACAAAGACGAAAAACAAATGTTTCCGACCCTGGTATACTCATCAACTTATTAAAGTTCTAGATACGAAGGAAAAGTATCTACATAATTTCTCTTATCTTAGAAAATTATCCAAATCATTAATCTCAGAATGTTACAATAGGTATGTGAACTGAAGTGCATCTTCGCTACAAGAAAACCCTAAAGTACTTTGGGCTTTTAGCAAAAACTTCAAAAATTCGAATATGTTCTCAAAAGAGATGGTATATAATGAAGTCACTCCATCGTCTCATAAACTTATTAATAATTTATTTTCCGAATCCGAATATTCTCAGGTCATTTTTTTCTGATCAAACTTTCATATGACATCCTTTCAAAATTATAAAAACTCACCTAATATTAGCCTAAACTTTGTTTCAGATAAATTAAATTATGATAAAAACCCATGGCCTGATGGAATTCCAAACTTTGTCTATAAGAGATGCTCTAGTAGCTTAGCAAATACTGTAAGTATGCTATTTAATTTATCCATCATGCACAAAGTATTTTCACCTAAACTAAAGCGTGGATTTCTTACTCCAATTTTTAAATCAAGTGATCCTAGATTTGTCACAAATTATCGTCCCATAACTCTTTGTAATGCGTTGGCTTTAATCCTTGAAAGACTTGTGTACAATCAGCTTTTTCATCAATATATACAGGGTGATTCAGAACAAGATACCTTCCGGTATACCACGCGATTCCTTGAGGTAAGCTGATCAAAAAATCGTTCCACATACACCAGGTGTCAGGTGTCCCTCAGGGTACTATACTCGGTCCTTTCATGTTTCTAATCTATATAAATGACTTATCTATTGATATTACATCGCTCTCTTTGCTTTATGCAGACGACGCTAAATTTTATAAGGTAATTTATTATGTAAAAGATTGTAAATGCCTGCAAGATGATATTGTTAAGCTTGAAGGTTGCTGTAAGGAAAACTATCTTGACCTTAATGTCGATAAATATAAAACTATAACCTTTTCTAGAAAGCGTGAAACAATCTTCTTTAACTACAAAATTAATAATATTTCGATTTCACGTTTTAAATGAAATAAAGGATTTAGGAGTTACCTTTGATCACAAACTACTTTTCGCTTCTCATGTAAATCTTATTACATCTAAAGCTTATCGAATGCTGGTCTTCATTAAATTAGGCATCAATGAGGTGAAGTATACTCAAAGATTTCTTCTTTTTAACCTGCCATCTGTAGAACACCGTCGCATGTATCTGGACTGGATATTTTTATATAAACTCCTAAATAGTTTCGTGCTTTGTCCCGATTTGCTTTCCAAAATATGCGTAAATATTCCAACAAGATGCTAAAGACTCCATGTCCTAATTAGAGTCCTCTTCTGTAGAACCAACCTCTGCGTAAAGTTACCTTTGGTGAGAATGCAAAAGGTATTTAACTGTAAGTTTTGAAATATTGATGTCCTTGGTTCTGACCCCCTGGCATTCAAAAGATCAGTTTTAGCAGAGATAATACAATTTCTTTATTTAAAATTCATATATAATATTTTCATGGTGGTTGCTTTGGCTTTTCTTTGCCTGTATTTGCACTTTTTCAACTTTCCCTTTCTTTTACTTATTAATTAATTTTCAATTTCTCTTTTCTTTCCATAATTAACTAATTTATTAATTTTGGTCCTGCAGTATTTTTTATAGTTTTTAATTTTTTGGTTTTTTTATATTCTTGATTTTGATTTTTCTGAATTTGGATTCTCTCGTTAGTATTTATAGTTTGTGTCGTCGTTTTTTTGGCAGAACATGAGGTCTGAAACCAAAAATTATGTACTGCATGTACACCACAGTTGTTAGACCCATGGTCACCTATGCGGCCCTTGAATGGTGGCTAAAAACTAATCAGAAGAAAACCGAGGCTCTAATTAAAAAAACCCAGTGGCTTGCCTGTTCAGGAGTAACGGATACCATGAGGACGTATTCTACAGCAGAAATGGAAGCCTAAACCTTCCACCCTTGCATTTGCAGGTGAAAACGAAAGCGCTCTCCAGTGCTATTAGAGTGCAAAAGGAGAAACAGGCGATCTGGTTGGTAATTGAAGTATCATAAAACAGATATGTTTCGAGCGGATGACGAAAATATTTCATACAATCAAACCCAAGGTGGATTTTGCAAGACCATTTGATGTGGGCTTGGGATACCGACAACAATGGCGCTCCACTAAACCGTCCTTCCAAAAACGATCAATGGTGTGGTATACAGACGGTTCTAAAACGAACAATGGAGTCGGACTAGGTGTATATGGCCCCAGATGCCATATATCAAAGGCGCTGGGCTCTACCGCCACCGTATTCTAGGCTGAGGTATTAGCCAAAGAAGATTGAGTCAATACCTGCATTTCGAGAGCCATAAATGGCTCAACTATCTATATCCTCTCGGACAGGCAAACTGCTCTCAAGGCCTTGAAGACCTACACTATCAAGTCAAGTATTATCTAGAAATGTCTGAAAATCCTTAAAAATCTGTCAAAGGGAAAGAAGGTCATCCTCGTGTGGGTACCTGGACATGAGGGTCATAAAGGCAATGAGATTGCTGATGGACTAGCAAAAAGAGGAGCGGGAACTCTCATTATCAGTCCAGAGCCATTTTGTAGTACCTCAAAAAGTTACCTCAGAGCTACCTTAAATAGCTGGGAGAGCAATAAAAAATCCCTGTATTGAGAAAGGCTACAGGGACTACATCAGGCAAAAAAGTTTATCGATACCTCTGGTGGAAAAACTAAGAACTTCTACTTTTTAGCAGAACAAAGCTCAAAATGATCACAGAGCTCTTTTTAGGCCATTGCACATTAAGGTATTACTTACACAAGATGGGCTTGACTGAGACTACATCCTTCCGTTTCTGTGAGGGAGGATGCTTAGAAAACCTCGAAGCACCTGCTCTGCATCTGCGAAGCATTGGCAGGCGGAGACTACTCCACCTCGAAAATGCTTTTCCTCCACCAAACTATACGTGTGGAATCTAAGTTCCAGAATGGTCCTATACTTCATTCAAAAGGGAATAAATTGAATGGGGACTCACAATATATATAGTTTTTTTTATACTTTGAATTCTTGTATTCTTTTGCATTTTTTTTCTACTATTTTGTACATTTTGTAGTTTTAAGAACTTTAAATTACCCTTTTTCACATTTATTATATTCTTTTATAATTTTGATCTTTATATTATTATTTTTTGGTTTTGGTTCTCATTTTGTAGACTTAGTTTATATTCTTTTTATATTTTCTATTATGATTTACTGTATTAATTTCTAAGGTATTATATTATTGGATTCTGTCTATGAAATATCTTCTGAACCTCCTGAATAAATAAAGAAATAAATAATAAATTTCAATTTTTGATTAATTTATAGAAGTTTCGATAAATTCGTTTGTCAGTTAGTTGCAGCGCCTACTGAGATACAAAAGATATCTGACACAGTCCCGGTAAAGATTTTTATTTTTTGTACGACTACAGAACTTCATCTGTATTAGTTGATTCAAGAAATTCTACCGCGATCATGAATACCATCAGGAACAGTGCAGCATTTAATGGTTCAGTGCAATTGCAACAGCACAAAGTTATGCAAAAGGATGACTATGAGCATCGATGCTCACTGTTACTTCCATTACAATATACAGGGTATTTCCCCTTAGGAGGTCAGTAGAGCAGAAAGTGATATTACTCACCTAGACAAACCAAACATTGTATGGCAGGGGGGGGGGGCATATCATCCGTTTAGAAGTTTAAGGGCGATTTAGAAAAGTATCTAGTTCCTCACCAAATACCTTGTGTCTTACAGGGCAGGGTTGTTAAAGAATGCATTATCTCTGAGCTGCCTTCCTACGCATTTTTTCATTCAAATGAACAAATTGGAAGCTGCAGTAAAAGTATGTTTAAAGAATTGGAATGGAATTAAATGAATTCTACTCCTCAAAAAAATATTGTCGAATGCATCCTTTTTCCTTCTAAAAAAAGAATGCATTACTTTGAGCTGCATTACTCTGGAATGGATTGCATTCATTGAAGTCTGTGTGAATTCACTTGCATTCACTTGCATTCAGCATTCACTTGAATTCAGTGAAATTATTCTATGAAATTATTTTGTGATTAAGAATGAAAGAACAAATAAAGCATTTTAAGCATTTTTTTTAAACAATTTCAAATCAAATCAAAAAGTATTTATTCACATACCCCTGTTTAAGCTACGTACAACGCTGGCCATTACGAGAGTAAGCAGCATTAACAAATCAGTAAATAAATATTGATAACATTATAGCAATTGAGAATATAGAAAGGATTAAGGATTGTCCTGTGGACAATGTGAGTGGTTGGAAGCCAAGCCATACAATTTTTTATAGTTACAAAAGATTAATACTAGTATACATATGCGAGAGATAACCAGATGAGACGAAATTTTAAATTTAAGAAGGTAAGCAGTGTAATTAGTTTTGAAAAATTACTGGAAGCAAAAGTGTAATTGTTTCGTATAGTGAGTACTACTTCTTATTAAAGGAAGAAGAGGAGGAAGGAGAGCAAGCAGGACTAAATTGCTTGTACAGCTAAATTAATATTCTTAAACTAAAAAAAAATCAGATTCAAATAAAATATAGCCAATGCAATAAATTTTGGTATTTTGTTTATATAGAGTAAGCTTCTTTTTTCTCAATACTGGCTGTCGTGAAATTTGATATCAGGTTACGATATAAACAAAACAAACGTCAAGCGACCATTCTTTACACTTTCGTATTGAGCTTCCAATGCAAAGCGAGGAAGTTTGTTTTCTGAAAGAATTTATAATTGGTGTAAATGCATACATAAATAAGAAGATTATGAGTGAGTTTTACGACTCAAAAAGTACAAAAAACCAAATTTAGTGACAATAAAAATAAAATAATAATATACTGTTTTGGGTTTTATTTTTGATCGGAAATATATGACTCAATCGTTAATCGTTATCCATTTCTGAGTCCAAATTATAAAAATCTCACATGAGTTTTATTTTTGAGGGCAAAAAAATTATTTATGATTTTAAGAAAAAATCACCTAAATGTGAGTTTTTTTCTTTGAGTGAATGGCGTGAAACTCAGATTTAAAAAATTAAAACTCAAAAATAATTATTATTGACTTTTTTTATTATTATTCGAATAATTCATGTGATTCTCCTAATTAAATGATTTTTTCACATAACAAATGAAAAATAATCATTATTTTCGGTCTTTGGAATAAATACTTTTTGATTGAATTTGAAATTCTTTAAAAAAAAATGCTTCAAAGTGCTTTATTTGTTCTTTCATTCTTAATCACAAAAAAAATTTCATGGAATAATTTCACTGAATTCAAGTGAATGCTGAATGCAAGTGAATTCACACAGACTTCAATGAATACAATCCATTCCAGAGTAATGCAGCTCAAAGTAATGCATTCTTTTTTTAGAAGGAAAAAGAATGCATTCGGAAAGATTTTTTGAGGAAGGTGGAGTTGTATTTTCTAATTCCTAATACTGAAGAGGAATGAAAGAATGCAAAATATGCATTCTTCATTCCTTTGAATTAAAACCAAAATAAGCTGCATTTTTTAGCAACTCTGCTACAGGGCGTATGGTCACAGTTAAGAGCTCATTGTATGCATCATAACCCTTCCAAAAGATGCTCAACCAGCCCGGCACTCTTCTCATTTCAAAAGTTATTGTAGTTGAAACTAAAAGTTTCGGATTTTCTTACCTTTTTTTCTATTTTGACATCTATTATTTTTGCAAAATGGTCGTTAACATAACTTTTTTTTATAAAAATTGGTAAGAAAATCCGAAATTTTTAGTTTAGACAAGAGGATAGGTGAGGAGAGGAGAGGAGAGGGCTACGGGGCTGCTTGATCAGTCATTGGAAAGGCCATGAAGCTCTGCATACATTGAGCTCTAAACTGTGACTGTAAGCTCTATACTTTTTAATATACAGGTTGTTTATAAAACACTAGTTTTTTTTTAATCACCAAAACGGTGGGAGGCATCGACCCCTGCCATACAATTTTTGGTTGCCTTGGTGAGTACTATCACCTCCTGCTCAATTAACCTTCTAAGGGGAAACACCCTCTATATAGGTATATAATTCGGGGTCTGAAAATCCACAATTAATCAACAATTTTAACATCCTTCGGAAGGTATCGTTGGATTGTATTTTTCGATGATGATACGGACAACCGATGATTAAAAACTTACTAAGAGCCTCCCCAAATCTACATTTGCGTTATCATATTAATAAAGTATCTAGAGACGTAACATTAAGTGAACCTCAGTTTAGCTTAACTACCTATACCGGGTGTTTCGGAATAAATGGATAATATTTTGGGGGATAGTGGTACGGAGCGAGATATAAAAAAAAAATATATCGAAGATGGAGTGCAAAATGCTTCTTTTGGCAGTGTTGGTGGTTTTGATTTTGGTGCTTGTTTTTCCTCAACACCCTGTGATTCTTGTATTATATATACACGTTCTCAAATACGGTTGCATGTTTCTTTGGCTGAACAGTAAAAGTGAAAAAAAAAAATAAATCTATTCGTTATTTTATCGCATTGATTTTTCGCAGCAAGTATTAAGTCTTGGTTTGACTCAACAACAGTCCCAAATAGCGAAATTTAATGACTCGAAATCAAAATCAATTAGTTGTGTGATGAAATAACGAATATCAAATTTTTTTCACATTTTGCTGTTGTCACGGAGAATTCCATAAAGTAGCCATCTTGAACAAATATAAAGTTTACCTGGCAATAAATCATAGTTCTTTTGTTGGCAGGTTCATGCGCAAAACTTATTGAAATGTAACATCCTCAGTTTTCCAGGTCTTTAAAATGCATTTTGCCCGGAAACGTGATAAAGTTTAAAAAAATGGCGAATTTTTTTTCCAACTCTTTGACGTTATCATTTTGTAACTTCCGCCATAAGACGAGCTGACAGCTGGTTGAGTATTTCTTGGAAAATTTGGACGGTTAGCACTACAACTCTTCTTATAAGGTGCATAATAAAAGTATTAGAGAGTGAATTGAAAAAAAGTACCAAAATCAAAACATGTATCCGTACAAAGGAGTCATAATTTATGACTGTGTAAAATTGTGATTATCCTCTCATTACGGCGCGGGCGGTCACATTGATGACCACCAAGGGCCTAAAATCTTTTGGAGATATCTCATTGATTTTAAAACGGAGGCTTACCATTCCCTCGAACCCTGCGTAATTTACATAGATGTGGGGGTGTAGTCATGTAGTTTTGGATTGTTTTTATACTTGTGACTAATTTAGTCGAGAATTAGGTACAGGGTATCATTCTTCCTATTTCGCATTAGTGCATGGATCCTTAAACATCTACATTATTTTTGAAGGATATTCACCTTTCGTATTCTTTCATTTTGGATGAGTTTGGCTAGAGTTACGGATATTGCAACTGTTAATGAAGGTTTATAGGATGCCCTTTTCTATTAATAATGTAAGTAACAAGGTGAAAGCAAAACATGCAATATCCTCTTTTGTTCATACATTATTAACACGCATATCTTCTTCAACGGTCTTATATTCTGCTGCTGTTGCTGAGCTGTAGTCATTAAAATTTCGCATAAAAGTAAACAAAAGTAGAAGTAATGGATGTACGATTTTTTCATAAGATGTTAGAATATTTTTATTAAATTTTTAAATATTTGATTATCTATGTATTTCATTTCATCTATAGCTGTGGAGTGTCTTTGCATATTTCATTAGCATGATGCCCTTAGTAGTGTGTAGTAGAGCAAATTGCATTGGGGCTGTTAGCATAAGTTCTTATTGTATATTGAAAGTCATTAAAGATCTAAGATAATAAACTTGCATATATCTACACATGTGGAATATACTCAAATATTCTGTGGAATATAGTATTACAATAGGTGCCTCATTTCGAACGGAAATACCATTATCTATTTCTAACTTCTATAATCCGCCCATCCATATTTTACTTAGCCCCAAATTGTAAATTGCAAGGAAAGCGGTGGACAGTTCAAATGAGGCTTCAAATACATTGAAATTTTTGAATATTGCTGCATATAAATAGAAATCAACTAATTTTTCTTTATTAATTTACACAATTGAGGCAATTCAGAACAAATTCAGTTTATGTTATAGAAAACTGAAATAAAAATAAAAAAGTCAAAATGAAATAAAAAATAGAATAAATGAAATATTAAATTAAAATTGAATAAAATGACTATGAACGGCATCCATTCTGAAAACTTTCAGTTTATGAAGTGCTCGAACATGAAGAGGCAGACAACTCTAAACTGCAGAGTCCATAGATAAAAAGGTGCGAGACCTAGATAGGAAAATATTGTGACGAAGCTGCAACAATTGTGTACTTTGAGATAAGAAAAATTTAATATGATTTTGCATATGATTTGCGATGATTTTGTATTAATAGATGTCGCTTGTCCTTTTCTATTTCATGTAAATCCATATTGTCGATCAATCATAAAATGGTAAATTTATATGGCTCTTTTGTGGAATTTTTCCAATCTTATTATGAGGAAAATAAGTCTTATTAAGAAATCAACAGTCATTGTTACTGGTATTTTCGTGAAAGCTGTAAGGGACTCTTTCTGGTCGTAGGTACTATGGCTTAGACCGATTTGTGTTTTTACAATCACCTAAGACGATTTTAAAATGCGCTTTTAGCTGCTTGTAAAAAAATGTTTGAGCTCGTCATCGATTGAATATTAATAAAAGTTAACACCTATTATCAATACTTATAACTTTTATGAATTGTATTTATTAGCTATGGTGGGATGTTGCATCTTCTTATGTATAAGTGAACGAAACACATTTTCATCGTAGTTGTAAAGAGTAAAATAATTAATATTGCCCATCCCACTTCCAGCATCACTATAATTCTTCGAGTTCTTCTTCTACATATTCTCAAAATATTAAAATAAGGAAGAATTCTATTTCCTAAATTATGTATAACCATGCTTATCGTTTAATTAATGCCAAATTAAAAAGTTTCAGAAGCTGCAGCAAATATGTACTTACTAATATTTACAAACCTAAATGAATGAGAACATATTCCTTAACACTTCCATTATTGTCATATATGGGGTCGGGCTGAGTCTAAGTACCTTTAAGTAATATCTCGCGCTACATGTCACTAATTGCGAATATCCAAAGTAGTATAAATCTCGAGAGTTTCATGTAATTAGCATCAGTACGCTTGTAGTAATTAAACCGAACAAAACTGTCATCAAATTCATCATAAAGAAAAACCAAACGCCAACTGAATATTAGAAGAGATGTCTACAGTTTATGGGGATTCTGGACCTTTATTTGCCACCGTAAAATGTTAGAGCCGATGGTTCAAGCATGGCTGGGAGTCGCTGGAAGGAGATCCCAAGTCAGGGCGTCCAAATATTGCCGTTACCGACGAAAATATTCGATAAGCAAATAAAATTGTTCTAGGAGATCGGTGAATTAAGTTGTGGTGGATAGCTGAAGCAATTGGTTTTGCAAACAAGGAATCGGCAACATTTTGCATATTCATTTGCACATGAAAAAGGTGTGCGCGCGATGGGTGCCCAGAATGCTCACTCCGCTGGACAAGCAGCATCACGTAACAACTTCGCATTATAACTGTAGGTGAAACATGGATCTGGCAGTACGATCCAGAGTCAAAACATGAGTGAATCCAGTGGACAGAAAAGGGAGAAAAACTGGTACGGAAATTCAAAGTGGAAAAATCTACATCCAAGCTAATGGCTACTTTCTTCTGGGATTGTGAAGGGATTTTGTTCATCGACTACCTTCGTAAAAAAACTAAAATTAATACGGACTACAACGCCGCATTGTTGACAAAATTGCGTCCAGTGGTTATTAGGAAAAGGAAAGGCAAACTGGACTATGCACCCGTGCTCGTGTTACAAGCGTGCCATGGCCGAGACAGGATTTGAAGAAATCAACCACATAGAAAAACCTCCGAGGGCGAAGGTTTTTTAGACAACTACTTCGAAGGCAATGACGGCGAATATTTTTTCACTGGGTTAAAAGCCCTTTATAATAGATGTAAGACGTGCATTGAAGTAGAGGGAGATTACATAGAAAAATAAATTTTTTATACATTTCTATCAGCATTTTTAATACCCTAGGCTGAACATTTTTCAGCCCGCCCTCGTATGTATGTTAGTCGGTTATCAGATTTTATCTAAATTCTTTTCTTGATATTTTTGTCCAACAGAAATGTACGAGATCTCACCGTATGCAACGTTCAGTGTAAGTGGGGGACGCACTAGCTCTTCTGGTCCAGTTAAAACACCAACAAGAGGTGTGTCAGCATCTACTTTAGATTATACAGTGCAATTCAAAACATTTGGCCATCCCGAAGGCGATAATCTCACTGACACTGCATATCCCGTTTTACCTAGCTCCGGATTTGGACATGTCAAGTCAAAATCAAGCTGGCACAAGCAGAGATACTATAATACTGATGGTAGGAGTTTACATACATATGTATGAATCAAAGTAATTCGATATCGTGTATCTTTATAATTTCAAAATTTAGATGAATCAACACTCAGTAAATCGATGACAATGGTAGCAGGCGGTTCTCAGCTGCCTGGTCATCATAAAAAATCTATCCGCGAAGGTAATCGCAATAAATCAAATCGAATGAGTGACTTAAGTCAAGGCGAATCAGAATCAGATACAAGTGCTAGTCCAACGACAGAATTTTCAAATATGCCAACATATAGAGTTCCTGTTAAATCATCGAGAGGTAAGAATACCGTTTGAATTAAATAACTTAGGCTTGTCTAATTTATCTTAACGTATTTAGATATTTTTCGACCAGATTCTAGTACAGAGTCGAACAACGATCAGTCATCACCCGTGGATCGTCGCGGGAATACACCTCGTCATATAACACCAGAAATGCGAGCGAATCGTTCTAGGAATCCGAAAGCGGTAGCAAGCCATCATCATCCGAAGGAGAGCCAATCAATGGATCTGATTCGTCCTGGAAGTAACAACAGGTAGTTCAGGTACCTAAAGCCTAACATCGATGATAGGTTAAAAATTCTCTTAATGGCAGATTAATTCTTTACTAAATCTGACACTCCCTTCGTTGCTTTGATCTGGTTGTGATATTTTTCAAAAGGTCTTCTCCATTATAAATTTCATACTGGCAGGCTATTGTAAGGAATTACACAGATAGCGACACCCCTACTGTTTATAAATTTAGCAATGTCAGCCCCGCAGCAATTTAATAAAAGTACAAGAGCACAGAAATAATGGAATATGACGATTGCTCTCCTGCAGGGGTTTTTGCACGATTCACAAGCAATAAATGTCTCAAACTTAAAAAAAAAAAAACAAAAAAAGCTTCTTACGAAGAGGATGTCTCGCTACAGGGGTCTTAACTCCTACCCCACTCTCAACTAGCTAGGCAATGAATGCCATTCCGTTTTTCTCTTGAATTGCGACAGCCCCATCACTTTGGTCCATCACTCCACTTCTACCCAGCCACCCCCCCCCCTCCCCCGAAAACTGCTTTCGTAATGTATGTACATCTAATGATACTTCTTTTTCTTTTACTTCCTTTATCCAGCTTGGACAGTGAGGTTAATTTGGAATCTGGATTAGGATTTCGTCCCCCGTCAGGATTCACGGACTCGAGGGAATTCAGCGAAGCCGAATGTGATAGGGAACGTGCACTAGATCTAGAGGTGCAGAGAGTAATGGAAAATAATGATAGCCAGGTACAGAAATTGGAGCGAGAGGAATTAACCTCACTGCTTGCAAGGTAAGAGGATTACGATTACATGAATCTATATGCTTTTTCTCGCATGAACAGCATATACACATGCACACATCTACACTCATATCCACAATTTTCGATATATGTTTAACAATTCTGAGATAGATGTGCTGCAATAAAGTGAGATATGTGCACGATTGCGTAGTCGGACGATGGTGCTGCCCCCTTTTAATGGAATTATTGGATGGTGGTATCATCTTCAGGGCCCTGAATGGTAGACACCTAAAGTGGATATATTATGGCCTTTCACATAAAATGTATATATTTCCGGAGCAAACAAGACAAGATTGCATTCTTGTGCTGCACTATAAGATGGGGCTATACGTTCTATTTTAGTCTGCGGTAGATTCTCTTAGTGATTTTCTAAACGGACCGAACGGATGGAAGAATGGATCCTTTTGTTGGAAATGAGAAATGTATTCGAAATCTGAACTAAGCTACCATATTTCAGGCGGATAATTTTTATGCATTTCGACAGAGTATTATTTTCATAGGGTGGGGAGAGGGAGAAGTGCTGGGTATATTCCTAAATTTGATAAATGGATTTTTGGAAGTGAAACGATTATTGAAAAATACGGATATGGAAAAAGTTTGAATGTGTAATAAATTGCATTTAAAATAATCGAAATTATGTGCGGTATAGACATCATATGGTATCGTATTTGAGTGGAAGGTGTTTCGTATCGGCAGAAACTCGAATACTCATCAGTACGGCTGTATTTCTGCCTGCCATAGATGTTAAAGAAGAATTAAACTGACCAAGGAAATAATTTCCCGCATTTTCTCGCAAGCAAAAAATCTCTAAACTTTGGACGAATCATTTTCCATTTTCGAAAATATTTCGTATCGAAGAATTTCTTTCAATTTAGTGTCTACGTAATAAGTTTTTCGATAATTTTTCTCTTAAATGAAAATTATTCGTAGCTTTTCTCGTTAGAAATTTGTTTAGTTAGTGCGACAACTACACGCCTACTTCGCCGATCAGTTTTAATTTATCAGTCGAGAAGTGAACATGAACGAGACGAAATTGCAACTACCGAAATGGGAAATAATATGTAATTTCGATAAGATTTTCGTTTGTTTTTGCTTTTGTTTAATTTTGTTTTTGTATTTTGTTTTTATGCATGTAGGTTGTGCTGCAAATGTGTATTTATCCGAAGCTTTAATAAAATAGAAAACATTAATTCAAATTAATTCGTTCCGTTTCTTTTTTTGTTCAAAAAGGAACAAAATAAATGAACAGATTAAACAAAGTATTGTCTATCGCGGCTACTACTTTTTCCCTCAGGCAATTTTTGAATTCCATCTAAATGAACCGGTGACCTGCCAAATCTTGCTGTATCTGTCGAAACAATCAGTAGTCAGAAGGAGCAATGTCCGGAGTATACGGCGGATGTGGTAATATATCCCACTTGGATATTTCCAAATATTTTTTTCGACTTTTTCGACATGAGGCCGAGCATGGTCATACGTCGTGCGTTGCTTTAGTTCATAAGCCATCAAATTTCCTAGCCTTTGAATAATTTCCATGGATTTCAATTGTACTTAAACTGATTGTCGAGTCACTCCCAATGATTCTGCAAGCTCCTTTTGCATCTGACTCGGATCTTCACCGAGTAATGCCTCGAATTCTTTGTCCTCGACTTTTTTTTTGGCTGTCCAGGGTGAGGCTTGTCCTCAACGCTGAAATCACAATTCTTAAAACGTCAAAACCATTCTCTATGTGATTTATCAGTTGGAGAATTGTCACTATAAACTTCCATAAGCATTCAATAGGCTTGAGCTGTTTTAGTCCAATTAAAGCAGAAAACTAAAACGTCCCTCAAATGCTGCTTAGTTAACACAAAACTTGACATATTTAATACAGTAAAAAACAAAGTTTTTGTATGAAACTCAAAGTGATATTAACTGAATATTATTGACAGATACCTAACCTCTCTGAAACCACCAAAATCAGCTGTCACTATGAAATATTCATAACAGCCGGAGCCATCTTTTGGAAACGGACCGAACTAATTTGCAATCCCAATATGTACAAGGTTTTCCACATATACTTACCAAGTACAGTACTCTAGATTTTCAAGAACGTGGGGATCATTTGAAATTTTTACCTGGGAATACACTACAACGTACAAAATCAAAATGAATCCTATTTTTTGGTAGCAATGCCTGCATTTGCATATTCCAAGTATCGAAGTTCTCCTTGTTGAGCAACTCGATTCTTGTTGCCCAATTCATGGCAATTCACTTATACTTTTTTTTTTTTTTTTTTTGTTATTTGTGCCTGGACCCATAGCCTGTTGGGAATGGCAGGTTATTTATAACTAGAACAAAAATAGATGAAATGCACGTTTAGTCCATTTAGTTCATTTTCTAGAAGAAAAGTCGAGTACACAATATATACTACACAAACACATTTAAATTATTCGAAATATTTTCGAAAACATGAGTCAATATCCAGCCATTGTTATTATTCGATATAATGTTCCTTATTTTTCATTTTCGGATCGAAACAATCCGTATTCGACTTCTATATCGAAATTTAACTGAATCCATTTCGCAGAGTTATCGCGAATCGCTGGGGAACTCCATATGAACACTTAGTAAAAACTCTAAGTGTGAATTTCGCGTATATCACAACGGGAAAAATTCCAAATGCTTTAGAAAAAAGCAGATTCGAAACGCTTATACCAGGGTTATTGATTGCTTCCAAAAATGTGATTCTCTGGAAACAATCTGAAGCAATTTGGAAGTAATTTCTAAAATTCCAGCAAATTGAACGCGAACGTAATCATGTAAGTTTTTTCGTGTTGACGCCGTACGTATACCATTACATTCGGAAGAGTATTTCATAGCAGTTCAATTGGTTTTCTAAATCAGTGAAACATTTTTTGATAGAAAAGTAAAAAAGTGTTAAGTCAGTAAATAACATCATAAAGTATGCTGTTACAGAGCGGCGGATGTTACATCAAAATTAAATTTTTTGTAATTAAAAACAACGTTGGTAAATAATTGTGGCCGACACTGTAGCTTCAACAATCTTGCCGAACTCCGAATTTTCTTTCCACAAAACACTTTAAAAGTAATTAAAATGAATCTAAAAGGAAGCGCTTACTTCTGCGCACATGCAATGTTAAAATTTATATGAAACTGAAGTACAATGGAGCGCTTTGTGCTTCCGTACAATCACTTGAAAAGGACTTTTAAATGGCTTTTTTCCTGCTGGGATATTTTAGGCGCTTAACTATCAGTAGTCAATATACGGACGTACTGATGAGTATTCGAATTTCTTGTCGGTTTTCTTCATCTAAATATTGTTTGAGCTAACTTCAAATAAAATTTGTCTACAGAAATATATGGATTTTCAGCTCTTTTGGTTATGAATATAGTCAAATTTTCCTGTTAATATTTGTTCAAGAAGGCCTTTTTGAATTTCCCGGTATATATCAAAAGCTAAAAAAAAATTTATTTGTTATTTCATCACACAAATCATTTGATTTTGGGTAACAAGTTTGAAGTCTTGGTTTTGATTCATCAAATGGGATAAAAAATAAAAAAATTTGTTTAGCTCTTGCTATATACCGGGGAATTTAGAAAAATGTTGTGCTTGTAAAGCAAATACCGTATTAATACGATTATTACCGTATCTCTGGCAACACTGGTCGATAAGAAAATCCTTCTTCGTTAAAGAGTTTCGCCTTATGCATGCTTTCGCAATTTTAAAAATGAATATTTAATTGATTTTAATTTTTTATGTCGTTGGGTTGTGTGTGGTACTTTGCACAACACAAGGATATGGCATTGTATTTCGGGAGTTATAACACAGTATTTCCTCTATCAAGTTCTTTGAGTGTACATGTAATGCCATTCGGATGTAGAGTCGACTTGCTCGGGTACACCCAATGGATCTCTCGGTGTATAGTTTGAAACTTTCTTCAGAAAAAACTTTATTCCATTTTATTCTTTTTCCAAAATATCATAAGACTTGACAGATTACCAATGTATTAGTAGTAGTATTAGTATTAGCAATCATATATGCTTCGTAAATCAACAATTATTTTTTATTTATTTTTTACTATACAATATTTATATTAGAGAGACATTGAAATTGGAAATATCTAAGCTTGTGCCATCTGTTGGAATGGAAAAATATTGATCATGATATTTACGTGATCCTGGCAATGCTTTAGGTATTTGAGAAATGAAAATCTTAACCTGATAACACTATAGGAAGGGGAAGACGGAATGAAAAATATTGTCTGGGAAGGAAATGGCTGGAATCATACTTAGAAAAAATGATGAGCGGTTCGGATGCAGTGTTGCTACCCAGAGAATTAGTTTTGTTTTATTCTAGGAAATTATAAAATAATAATAACCCGATTGTTTTAAGACAGAATTCACTTTAATTACTAATATCTAAGCTCGAGTACAGTTTAAGTTTAAAAAAATGCACTTGTGATGGATGAAAAATTGCTACTTCCGCCTCTGTCAGATGTCTGTCGGTAAGTGTCGTGTTTCGTCTTTTCCAGTTCCAATGTTCCACAATGTTTCTTCTTTACCCGGGGGTTACACCTGCAAGTACAGCTTGCATGCAAGCCTCCCTTCCAACACGATTTTTAACTTGACAGCGGAAGGCAGTTCGGTTGATGTCTTATCAGCTTGCATGCAAGTTCATTTAAAAAATGGCATTGAGACGTAAACTCTTGCATATATTGGAAAATTATCGCAATAAAGGAAGGATTACAATGATAAAAACCCAAGAAAAAAGGAAGATGAAGGTGTTGGTAAATGATGTATTGCAAATGATCCCAGAAAATATCATTTTCCCGGTATAAATTTTTGAATTACTTTCAAGCATTTCGTTCCCGCCATTTTGAAAACTGTATAAATATCAAATTACTATCTCCCAGCTGCCACGATTTTTCATCATGCAAGTTCGCTGAAAGTTGCATGGCAGTTGGATTACACGTGCAAGAAGGATGGCAGTGCAAGTTGCATGCAAGCTGTACTTGCAGGGTTAGCTTCTCTGTTGGTACTCCTGCGATCAGAATTGTGCTGCCACAAATAGACATTTTGGGCGGGGACTTTGTATTCGCACATATTATATATATTTACTATTACAATACAATACTCTATAATATGTTTGTAAAGGATCGTTACTTCACTTTTATTTCTTAAATATTGCGACAGTTCATTGAACATTTAAAATCCTTTGTACATTACCATATTTTGAGTATTACCGTCTATATACTTATTTAATGTAAATCTGTCACTACCCAGCAAACCTTGCGAAGCGACTGCGAATCGCAAAAATATCACAAAGCGGAACATAAATCCCGCTGGTGAATTCAAATGAGATATGAAAGCGATACCTCGAGCGGGAGCAAATGTTGGCAGAATATTGTATCACGTTGGTGGTATCATTTCGGATTCACTTTGCCTTTCTTTTTCGATAAAATGTGATAATTTTAAATGTATCCAAAGTGAATATTAATCTGCTGTAGTAACGATAGTTTTAGCGATTCGCAAATGAAATTATTTCTCAATCATTATCGATATCAGGGTGTCTCATCTCCGTATGAATATAATTTATTAAACCTATGCTTGTAGGTACCTACCTAACTAATCCAGTCTGCTATAAATGTAGCCTTTAATGTTATCCTTAATGGTAATAAAATATAATTTTAATTTCTTACCATTTAAAATTTACTGAAACACACACACGACAAATTTCTTGTTTGCGCTGAAATGCAACCTTAGAATGGAAAATAGAACCGAAAATCTTGAAAGTGCAAAATTCTCAGAAATTCTAGCCCAAACAGCGCACATGCATGTGTTTATGTAAGATAAATAAAAGAGAACTGCATTTATATTTGCGTTCATTTCGCTTTTATATCGCTTTGATAACAAAAATAATTTTTAGCTCTGTCTCACTTACTCTCATGTTTCGTATTGTGCAGCTCTATTGTCGCTTAAGTTTGTACACAGATGATTCGTGCGTAATATTTCGGCGAAGATAAATTTTATCGCGATCTTCTATATTGCGCAAGTTACCTCCTTCGGGAAGGGATGTGTCTGGAATGCAATACTTTTCCATGAATTGCTTTCGGAACACGATTCCTGCAGAAGATAAGAAGAAGATATCGTTGAGGAATCATGTTGTTGAAGGATCCCATGAGCATTGTGTGGAAGAGAGGAAATAATATCGCCATGGTAATAGAAGGAATTAAATTATTTTTAAATACAACTTTATAAATGAGAGGAACAAAGTATGCCTTTTCATGTGGAGGAAAAACATATAATTCCCTTTACTATTTTATTGCCATTTTGTTATCCAGGTAAAACGGAAATTGCAAGCAATATCGTCCTCTTTTCGGCTGTGGGGGGAAAAATGGTGAAACTGAAGTTGGAAGCAGACGAACTCATATATCATCCAAGTATTGCTTAAGAAACTTAAAAGCAATTTTCTTATATTTGCATTACTCACGTATTCCAAAGATGATAACTGGAAGATATCCTCCAATTATCGCGCTTATGATTTTTCATCTCAATTTTTGTTTTTTTTTTCTTTTTTTTAGGCAGAGGGGCAGGAGATCCCATTCCAAGCACGGAGGCTATAGCTGCCTGCTGTCCTGCTAGAAGTCCATTCACCCAAGCCTTCCTGTCTTCTTAATGAAGCTCATCAGGTCTTGCTGGGGAAGTTTTTCAGTTCATCCACAGATAGAAGGGCAGATCCTAGACAATCTAGTCTGCTCCAGGCTAAGGCCTGACATGCACACAAAAAGTGTTCGATTGTCTTAGGCTTTCCCTCCAGGCAGGACAAGCAATCAGGGCGGTCAACAACTCCCGTCTTTGTTAGATGAGCGTGAAGTGAGCTGTGGCGGGTGATGATGCTAACCACAGTTTTACATTGTTTCCTTCCGAGCCCCATGAGAAAACCGGAGATATTCCCATTGGGCCCATCAAGAAATAGTTTTCTACATCTGCAAGTACTCAGGTTCGCCTATCTCTGCTGATGTTTCCTATGAACATCCGCTTTGATGAGAGACCCGACACTCGAGGTGGCAATGCATCTGGCGGGTTTTGTTCCGAACAACGGTAAATCTTAGCCAGCCCTTGGTAAAAAGGTCAGCTCTTTCATTCCCTATGATCCCCATGTGGGCAGGAAACCACAGAAGGGGCACATTGTTGTGGATATACAACTTATCCAGAGACGACCTGCAATCCTCCAGTAACCTAGATGTTATCCAAGGGCCACTCAGAGCCATCAAGGCTACCTGACTATCCGAAAGGATGGCACTGTCCTTCCGCTTGATTTGCATATTAAAGGCTGACATCGCTGCCATTGATATGGCGGGGACTTCAGCGTGGAAGACAGTAGTGTGTCTTCCAAGTTAGTTATCTATCCCAATATCAGGCTGAGGAAAGTAGACACCCGCCCCACCTCACTCATTAGCGAGAGAGCCGTCGTTGAAAATATTTAGGGCGGACTGGGGAAGGCTCGATAAGGCAAATCTCAATGTTTACTGGATACGGACATATTTAAATACAGTCATTGTTTCATACTCAGCTATTTCAATCTTTACAACATATAAGCCTTCTTGGTGTTGTTTTGTTGCACCGTGGTGAGATTATCCTTATCGTTCTTTTTGGTTGCTTCTGCAATCTATTCCAATCTTGTGTTGAATCCATAAACATTTTATTATCGTATTGTAATCCCTTATTGCACTTGAGGTGCATGTATATTATTGCAAAGTCTTCTAAAGAATAATTTTTTTTTGGATTTTTTTTACAAGTTTAGTTAATATGTTTATTATATCTCAGTGTATCATTAATAAAAATTCCTAAATATTTTATTTCACTAACCAAATATTTCAGTACTTTCATAAACACTTACTCCATATAATCTCTATCAAAATTAGTAGGCAAGCACGTAGTTTTGCTTACATTTACCTTCATCTTCTTAATTTTAAAGTCATTTACAAAGGCAGTCTAAATCGTCATTTAATGATCTAGATGAAATTAACTGCAGACATTAAGGTATCATCTGTAAATAGTCGTAATGTAGTGCTTTTCAAAACTTTGTCCATAATCATTGATATACAAGAGGAGAACTAAAGTTACCAAAACAGTCCCTTGTTATTTCTTCTCGTATAGATAATATCGACGCTGGAAAGCATAATTTTGGTAACCGATAAATATGTCAAGAATACATTATTTGAATAAAAAAAAACTCCTTCGTTAAACTGCATGGGTCTCAATCTCTACGATAAAAAAAAAAATCATTTACGACATTGAAATTGCCTGAACTTCTTCCAGTAACTTCGATTTGATTTGTCGTAATAGGATCAAAATCCGCTACTTTCTAAACACTTGTTGCTTGAAGTAAAGGAAGATTTGCAAATTTTTAAGCGAGTTCAATACAGCATCCGAGGTTTGACGGCTCTAGAGGCTTATAGGCTTTTTGCGGATCTTAAAATGATGACTTCTGTTTTAACTCGCGACATTGTTCGAAGCCAGTACATTTTCAAGGACTTGTTGTTTGTGAAACATAGCGTCTAATGCATTTTGTTATTGCTTAGTTTTGTATGAGAGATGCAATTACTCTATTCCTTTTAACTTATAGATAACTCAAAATATGGTGTTACTACGTTAAAAAAGTATTAAATAATAACTACAGCCTTTTATTTAAACCACCTGTCTTGTTCTGTGCTATTGTACATCAAAAGTTAGATACAGTCGATACAGCTTACATATATCACATAAATACATAAAGTACACCTGACCATCGATTTACACGGTGAATTCGTTCTTCCAAAGTATCGTGTAAACCGAAACCGTGTAATTGAATTAATTCAATAAAATTAGAGATTATCCACTCTATTAAAAAAGGTTTCCTCTTTAAAAAATCTACGCTGGCTGTTTTTATCAATGTAGAAGGTGCCTTTAACAAAGTCCTTCTACATAAGTTCACTGAAACGCTAACAAAACATGGAGTGAACCGGTCTCTAAAACACTGGATCGCACAAATCTTGAACAATAGAACTCTCTTTGCCGAACTGGGCGGGATAAGCAGAGTAAAAAAAGTCCAAAGTGGCACCCCTCAAGCTGATATTTTATATCTTTTGTTGTGGGTGCTAATTATGGATGATCTCTAACACTCACACCCGGATGGGGTATAAAGTATATGTTACACCGTCGACCTGGTGATCTTGGCCATCGGTAGCTACGAATCTAAACTCTGTGGACTGGTATAGGACGCGATCCGAACAGACTGGGCTACAGATTTCCGACTTTGCATTAATCCATTGAAAACAGATTTATGCCACTTTACTAAGAAAAGGAACACTCCCAAATTGAATCTGCCCATTATCGGCTCCACACGTTTGGAACTGAAGGACTGAATAAAGTATCTAAGTATCACACTAGATAGAAAATTAAGCTGGAAATTACACATTGAGGACAGAGCGAATAAAGCTCTTTGAAGCTTCGGGATGTGCCGCAGATCCATAGGAAAACAGTGGCGACTTAAACCACGGATGATCCTTTGGATCTACACTGGATCCTTTCGATCTACATGTTGGAGAAGATTCAAAGATTGTGTCTTCTTGGTATAAGTGGTACTCTCAAGATAAGCAGCTCGAGGGCTCCTGAGGCCATTCTAAACATACACCCCATGCATATCACATCAAGAAGGGGGCGTCAATCGTTGCACTGAGGCTGCATCTCAATTGGAGCTGGATTCACACTGATACAGCAGTTCCACATGAATCCATATTTAAATTCGTGCAGCTCATCGTACCTGTCATAGACAGCTATCACCTCTTCAAGATTATGCTGAAGAGCAACTTTAAATCGAAAATTCCAGTTAGGGCAGAATGAGAATCACATTCCATGCTACAACCATTGACAAACTCTATCATATACACAGGTAGCTCCAAATCGGAAGAGAACACCGGAGTTGGTGTTTTCTGCTAGGAGCCTCACATGGAAATTGCTATACATCTTGAAAGCCATGCAACGGTTTTCTAGGCGGAAGCGAAGGCCATATTTGTAGCGGGAAGGTATTTCATAAACTCAGATACTAAGAACAAGGAGATTGCAATCTGCTCGGGCACCTGGGCAGTTGTCAAGCCTTTTCAAAACCTTTTACAATATCCTAACTTGTATTGGAATGTAAAACCACCCTGAACTCCCATTTTCAGAACAACGGGGTACTGGTGCTATGGGTGTCAGGTCACCCGCGGAATTGGTGGGTATAAAAAGGCGGACGAACTTGCTCGTCTTGGTGCAACCTCTGAGGAAATCTCCTCAACAATTGGGATCGCATCAAAACACCTTTGTCTCCACTATCTTGGGTTGGGCCGTCTGCCAACACAGTCACCTTTGGTTGGCTGATCCTTCTGGTAGAACCACAAAAGAGCAGTGGAATTTACCTAACACAAATGAATCGAAAAAGCTAGCCAACCCTGAAAAATCTTGTGTCAATTCTCACTGGACATGCTCTTTTCATGTGTTACCTGCATAGGATGAAGCTTGTTGAAGATCCGGTACAGAGATGGGCGTAGTGCATTAAATTTTCAGTGCATTAATTATTTCATTAGCACTAGAGGCCTCTGTGATATTTAAAAGCCAGGTTGCACTATCACTAAATGGTTAGTGGTAGTGCATAGTCTATTGCATTATCACTAAACGATTAGTGGTAGTGCAGAGTATATTGCATTATCACTAAACGATTAGTGGTAGTGCAAATACTTTTCACTATCAATGAGTGATAATGAATTCGTGCATTGGTAGTGCAAACATTTTTCACTAGCACTGAACGACAATTTAATTGTACGCATATGCAGCACTACGCGTAGCTCGTTCGATCAAAATTAGTGTTAATTGTTAATGAATCATCTCCATCTCCGCAAAACAGAAAACTGAACGGAAGGTTTTTTATTCTATATGTTCTCTCGTTGCTAGTTCAGTGCTAGTGAAAGATGTTTGCACTACCAATGCACGAATTCATTATCACTCATGGATAGTGAAAATTATTTGCACTACCACTAATCGTTTAGTGATAATGCAATATATTCTACACTACCACTAATCGTTTAGTGATAATGCAATAGACTCTGCACTACCACTAATCGTTTAGTGATAATGCAGTAGACTATGCATTACCACTATTCGTTTAGTGATAGTGATAAAAAATTTGCACTACCACTAATCATTTAGTGATAGTGCAAGCTATATTTTAAATATCATTAAAATTTAGTGTTGCTGCCATTTTAGTGGTAATGCAAAAACGCCCATCTCTGATCCGGTATGCAGAGGATGCGGAGAAGAATCTGAAACGGTCACTCATTTTTTTCACTATCTGGCCCTCGCGGGAAAACGTTACGGATACCTTGGCTCACATCTCCTGGACGAACTGCATGAAGCCGGTAAAAAGACTTGGGGCCAATTTTGAATTTTGTTAGAGCAATTGAGCAATTGCTCATAAATCTGGAGGATGAACAATGAGCCTTGTTGTGGCCTACGTTGCAGGGACCCTTTTCGGCTGTTAACCTCATTTAATCCAATGCCAATCTATCCCTATGTAGTACACTGATACACCCTCCATAAATCGCACGGCAGTAGTCTGTCGTCTGCCGTCGCAACTGTGTTTAGTCCTTAATTCTTATCCTATTTCTTGCTTCATTCTTTTCTGTTATATTGTTGGGTCCTCTTTTGAGAGCTCAGAACTCAAGCATAATTATTTGCAAGCTCATTCAAATAAGAGCAAGAACGCACACGCAACCCCATAATATTTCATTATAACGCAGCTGTTCGAACTGATCAGATGAGATAACTGTGTAATACATATAGTAGTTTTTTAGTTTTTTGAATTCTGAATTTGCGCGATTGTTTCAAATGTGTTTTCTTTCAAAGAGTTTTCGACCATGTTAAACTGAAAATTAGTATAATATAAATGGAAGTTTTCCTCATTTTGTCAGTCGTGTTAAACCGAAACCGTGCAAATCCAGTACCATGCAAATCGAGTTTTAGGTGTCATCGATATCTCATTTTCTTCGTATTTTGAGTTCTATCAGACAAAAGTAGCGGAAAACTTAGCCATTATCTCTTACTACATACTTTATCTGTTTTTTATTTAATATTGAGCAATGCACCGTCCCAAATTCTCTTTTTAAATTTAGAAAAGCTGTTTGAAACGAATGCCTTCCCCCAAAATTTTGACTAATACTTGACCAGTAGAGTTTACTCCAATGATCTACAGTGGCACGAGTCTTATAGACTGCCTGACAAATGCAGTGTTTTTCAGGCAGAACTCGCAGCGATTTATCAGGCGGCAACATTGGTATCTAGGTGCAGAGCGCATTCACGGCACATATGCATATATACTGATAGCCAGGCAGCCATCAAGGCGATGGATGCTGTGCTGGTAAAATCAAAATTGGTGCAATTATGCAAGACTAGCCTTGAGCTATTAGCTACAACGCACAGGGTGACCCTATGCTAGGTACCTGGTCATAAGGATATCTCAAGCAACGAGATGGCTAATGAGTTGGCCACAAAAGGCTCTGAATTGGATAGCTCCGCAGCGGTAGCTTTTGCGAGGATCCCAATCGGAGCATTAAAAGAGGAAATCATCAGGGGCACCTATTAAAAGGCAAGCCTTCGGTGGACCAACAGGGATACCTGCCGTATTGCGAGGCAATTGTGGCCTGCATATGACAGGAAAAGGAAAAGGGAGCTGCTTGATGGGAGCAGAACAAACACCAGAAGTCTAGTAGGGGTCCTTACGGGTCACTGGGCCATAGGTGACCATGCTAGAAGACTGGGGATAGCCGCGAATGATTTCTGCTGGAGCTGTAAGGACTCGGAGGAAATCGAATCCTTCCAACATGTACTTTGCGAATGCCCCGCTCTGATGAATAAAAGAAGTAGGCTACTGGGTAGCTACTTTTTTTCGAGTCTGTGGGAGCTGCAAAACAAAGATTTTAGGTATATCGTGAGTTTTCTTAGAGAAGCAGGATGGATCTAAGGGATGGATTCCCTAAGCGAAGCAGGATTGATCTGGGGCGGCTTGAAAAGGTTATCCCATGGTGCCTAGAGGCACTAGAAGTCTAAGTGATGCAGGCTAGTTGTCTTGCAGCACCCCTCTTACCTAACCTAACCAAACATGACCAGTAGTTTCTTCAACTTTATATAGTCTGCCAATTGTATCTGTATCGCTTTTTCTAATGATTTTTCACATGCGTGTATCATATTTACAGATATTGGATTATCAGATTTTCTAGATTTTGGAACGTTTTTAATTGGCACGACAACAGATTCCTTCGAATACTCCGGAAAATTTCCACTCTCCATTAATTGGTTGATGTTATCCACCAAAACGGGCCCATAACTTCAACATGTTCATAAAAATAATTTAGCTCAGCAGTAGTAAATAGGTTTACCAGGTTTACCAAGGCCATATTATGTACTTTTATGCATAACGCAGGAAACTGTCTGGTTTTTTCGTTACAATTTAAAAACCTTTAATTTTTACACAATTTATGTGAAACTATCGCTAACTTAAATCAGAATAATTTCGTAGTCTCAAAAAAAAAAAAAAAATAGTTTTGTGGAGTTACTTGCACGTGAAAGGAGTTCTCTACAAGATGTAATGCATTATATTAACCCTTTACATCATAAGCTGTTAAAAATATCAGTTTGTGTACACACAGAAGACCCTTCAAATTTTAATTGATTTCTAAAACAATTATAAAACATAAACTAACATTTTTTTGCAGGTATCAAGAAAAGAAGGAACAAGAACGACAGGAGTACACTATTCATGTATAAAATAATTACTAACCTAGAAATAAGAAAGAAAAGATCAAATCAAAATGTGAACTAGAATAATTCTTGAGTAAATCTTATAATTTTATATTGCGTTATAACGTATGAGTAAAGTTACTTTAGTGTGAACGAATTTTTATACCTTCCGGAGGAATTGATTATGGTTCCAAACATGCGGAGGTCTCGAATGTGTGCATGTTTTTTTTATTTTCGTTTCAATTGTAGTTTTTTTCTTAACAAATGTGATATAAATGTGCTAATCCGGTGCAAACGACCTTTTTAGATGTTTGTCTAGTGAAATATATATTATATACTAAAATGTTATTAATTTAGGTATATAACATTATATTTTGGTATTTAAAAATTAATTCAAATCTGATTTCGGTTTAAGTTGTCATCGGTTCAAATTTCATATTAGCCTTGTTCTTTATTCACTAACCTAAATTGATTTAGTTCGATTTACATAAGAAATAAAAACAAAAAATGTGAACCTATACAACTAGATTTTAATTTAATATTTTACGTATCTTTTTATTTTTATTTTTATTTTTTTACTTATTTTTGAATTTACTTTTTTTGATTTAATGCAAAAATAGTACAATTTTTTTGTTTAGGCTTAGGCAAGGAATTTATCCCCTTGAAATTGCAATTATAATGGAAAACCAAGAGAACTGGATCATTCTTTTTACAAATTTAGCTAATCCAGTTCAGGTGAATAAATAAAGAATGCAGCTATTGTTAATAGATGAAGCTCATACGAAACTTTTAATTAATAGAGTTATTCCAGTTTGGCCTTTATTTTATAAATACATACTTACATATTTACGTACTGCTAGGCTGTCTTTTTTAGTAAAATCCTATTCTTTCTTAGCACAATACTTCGGAGAGTACGGTTATTTAAAATAGGTAATTGAATTGTTATGGTGTGAACAGAATGTTTAAAAATCGCATAGAATGTAAAAAATGTTAAATTCTCACAATACTATGGCAAAGAAAGACACTGCATAAATTCGTCAAAGAAATGACCTATAAATAGATCGATAACTAGTCTGCCACTCATGCAATGGACATTCCTTAATTTATTGGTGGGTCTTTGAATGCTTGTTGCAATGGTAAATTCAGCAGAAATGAAGAGATACCTCGGACTAATTGCAAATTTTTGGTAGGAATATACCAAGTCGCACGAAAAACGAAAATTGTTTTAATATGTGGTAATGTGCAATTCATATCCTTAATCCTTCTACAAAATTGCTAACTTCAGTATGCATCCACTCTTGAATATGGAATCTCTATAGATTACCGCGGACTAATCACAGATAATTGAATCTATATTGGGTCGATGTAGAAAAGTAAAATATTTCTCATATTTTTAGTTGAAGTATCTTTTTGATTGATTTCTTTTTTCGGCGATCTGTCTTTTTACAAATTCATGACGAATATTCTTACCAATAGAAAGATCTACCGCCAATTATCTGTCTTATGTAGCAGGCCTAAGATATTTTGTAAACTTTCGCGAAAGATAGTGTACAATTAAATTGATAGATGACTAATGTAAAGGTGCCTGAAATTAGACATAAATATAGCTATCCATGAATTGTATGCTCTTCCAGTGTTTCGTAAGCTCCTGACACAATCCTTGTATTAGATTTACGAAGAGTATCTGAAAACTAAGCCCACTTTGTAGATTGATGCCCTGTAATGCCTTGTATATTTTATAAATTTTTGGGACACATGGTAGTCATAGGGGAGTATGGAAAATTTTATGCAATATCCGGAAAGTTGAGGGATCTTCTTTGCCAACTAAACAAATCAAGCCGGATGCATAGTTTCAAATGTTTTTTTCTTTAACCCGACCGGGATCAGTGCAAGTGTACTAGTACTCTGTTACCGGTCATCTCTACGGGTGTTCCAATTATGAAATACTATTTAAGGTTTTCCCCAATTCGCCATTTTGTTTGTTTCTGTTGTGAGTGTGGGTTTATTTACTTATGTTTTCGTAAATGCAAAGTTTCAAAAAACAAGTACCGAAGTACTGGCAGTTTCTGGCCTAAGGCCGAAGACCACAAATTAAATAAAGAAATTTTTGGGAGTATAGGTACTGTGTGTAAAGTGTTTCAATCAGCAGTAACAGGGCGATCTCATCAGGACCATAATGAATCCTGAAACTGCCTGCTGTAGCCCTGTCACTGCTGATTCCTAACACTTTGCACACAGTTGAGCAAATTATTAGCATCTGAGTTCACTGTAGTGTAGACAGCAGACATTTTCAGGTTTCATTGCTGTCCTGATGAGATCGCCCTTTTACTGCTAATCGAAAAACTTTACACAAAGTACCTATACTCCCAAAAATTTCTTTATTAAATTTTTGGTCTTCGGCTTTAGGCCAGAAACTGCCAATACTTCGGTACTTGTTTTTTAATTTTCTCTGCTCATGTGCTGTAGGTTGAGAATTGCCTGTAGACTCGTATTTTGTACGGGTCTCGAAAGAGTAAAAAATCATTACCACTTTCCATGCAAAGTTTTATTTTAGAAATTTGACAAATTTATGGATTGTCTCTGGTTAAAGTTTAGTAAAAATTTGTTTTCTTCATATAGAAGGATCGAGTTAGATAAATGTGATATTTAGTCGTCTTGAATTTATTTCTTCCACCAATTTAGAGACGAATTTCAATTGGTTTAGGTTTAAACTTGACAGGGCACATCATATACTTTTGCTTCCCTTATTGCAGCTTAAATATGGATAATTAAAAGAAAGTATGAATTTTTGAAATTTTTTCTAACAGTATCGAACTATTGATCATTTCGTTGCTGCCTTCCCTTTCCGTAGATCCGATAGTCTGTCAAATTTTAATTATCAAAGTTCTCAGTTGTCACTGTGTAGCTGGTCTTTGAGACTTTCTATATATTACTTGAAAGGAGCTATCAGTTTTTTGTGTATAAAGGTTCAGATTCTTTAACGGGTCGAATATAAATTTACTCACTCAGTTAATAGGTCTTCTGCTAAAAGAGTTCTTTCCCAGATGGGTTTGGATCCCCCTGAATGACGTGCTCCCTTTGAATTCCAATAGACGGCCTGAGGTGCGGTATTGAAATTATCAATTGAACTTATGTATGCAATCATTCTAATAAATTTTAACGATTCCCCAGCAAACCCTGCGAAGCCAATGCGAATAGCAAAATTATCACAAAGTGAAACATAAATTTCGCTAGTGAATTCAAATAAGATATGAAAGCGATACCTCGAGCGGGAGCAAATGTTGGCAGAATATTGTATCACGTTGGTGGTATCATTTCGGATTCACTTTGCCTTTCTTTTTCGATAAAATGTGATAATTTTAAATGTATCCAAAGTGAATATTAATCTACTGTGGTAACGATAACTTTAGCGATTCGCAAATGAAATTATTTTTCAATTATTAGCGATATCAGCATGTCCCATCTACGTATGAAAATAATTTATTAAACCTATGCTTGTAGGTGCCTACCTATCTAATCCAGTCTCCTATAAATGTAGCCTCTCCTTTTACCCTTAAGCAGGATTTACATTATGATGACATGAATTTTCGACAGAATTTGTGAGGGAGATAGTTTCTTGAAATTTAAATGCTGCTCCCCTCTAGTTTTTATGGTAAAAATCGCAAGCTGTCAAACAGTCATTCTGTCAAATTGTAAATTGTCAAGTTTTTGATCATGGAAAGAAGTATAATTTTACAATTTTTAAATCAAAATTTTGTATGATAATGAAATTTTTATTTATTATTTATTTCGTAATAAACAAAAAATTCAGTTACTAATCTGCTAATATGTAAACGTCAATCCACTTCTATTCATCCAAGTGCTCACGTGAAAATAATTCCATTCCACTACCGAACTAACACCGCCGGTGAAAATAATTCCAGTTCGGTTCGTGCTCACATGGCGGATTATCTCACTCCAAAGTACGCTAATCCAGTCCACTCCGAATTTTCTTCTGTAAAATGTGAAATCGCCAAACGGCAGAGTTGACATTGACACTGGAAATGAAATTTTCAGTTTATTTGCCAACTCTACCCAAAGGCGGAATTTTTCTACCAAATTAGAAAGGAAAAGGTCAACTGCACTAAATCTGTAGATGCACTGCTTCCTGCCTATGGACGGAAAACTACCTCAGAAATAACTTCAATATTTTCCATAAAGAAATATTTAAAAACTTTTAATTTTGTAATATTTAATTACAAACTCAAAACTTACTTTTATTTCGACAAATAATTTGACTTGGCAAATAAAGGGTTTTCCAATAAGAGGTGTTATTTTGATATTCAAAGAAAATTGCCATTTTTTTCGATAAATGATCGGATCTTTATTTCATTATAAAGAGGAAGGTATGCCGTTCATAATGGAAAATAATATCAGCCAAATGACCACCACGACCACGCCTACAGGACCATATCCTTTTTATGGAATTTTCCATAACCAAATCGCAAAGTGGCTGCCCTATGTCCTCGATAGCCTCACGAATTCCATCTTTGAGGTCTTGAATCGACGCTGGGCTGTTGGCGTAGACCTTCTCTTTCAAGTGGTCCCAAAGGAAGATGTCGCAAGGTGTTAAGTCACAAGATCTCGGTGGCCAACTGTGATCACCTCTTCGAGAGATAACACGGTCCGGAAACTTTTCCCGTAAAAGATCAATGGTTTCGTTGCTTGTATGGCACGTAGCGCCGTCTTGTTGAAAGTAAATGTTGTCCAGATCAATACCATCCAATTCCGGCCATAAAAAATCATTAATCATCTGTCGATAGCGCAATCCATTCACCGTAACTGTTGCTCCAGCCTCATTTTCGAAAAAGTAAGGTGAGTTTTCGATGGAATTCCGGATCATTTTCATGCATTTCAAGGACCCAATCAGCAAAGACTCGACGTTGTTGATGATCGGCCGGCTTGAGTTCTTGTGTTAACTGAACTTTATAAGCCTTAAGACCCAAATCTTTATGCAAAATATGGCGTAATGACGTTTGTGGAATGACTAATTAGAATGAACGACGAGGAATGGACAAACCTGGGTTTTCTTTAACACTTTCGGCTACAGCAGCAATATTCTCGGCTGTTCTTGAGCGACGTGCACGGGTTTTATTCTGCACATCACTAACTTGTATCGACAGCTCGAATTTTTCTACCAATTTCTGTATTGTGGTCCGACAAGGTGCTTCACGACGACCCAAAAGTGTTCGAGTTTTACGAACCGTCTCTGCCACATTTTCACTATTTTTATAGTGAATTTTAATAATTGCAATGCGTTGTTGAATCGTGTATCGTTCCATTTTTATTAATGGCGTAGTTTCTACTTGTCAAATGTCAAAATGGCAGTTCCAAAAGTGACATCTACCGAAATACCGGGCTAATTAAAATAACACCTCTTATTGGAAAACCCTTTATGTATATGCCATAAAATTATAGTAACAACATCAATATGGTAGCACGAGTAGTCAAAATTGATAAATTAGGGTTGCCACTAGCAATGTTTTAGTTTCAGTAACTATAAAAACTTACTATGCTTGAGGTCTTTTTTATGGTTCCGGACACGCAAGCATTGAAAAATCGAGGTATGGAAAAAATGCAGAACACGTTTGCTTCTCTCGTCACTCATAAATAAATTTCCGTATATGATATACTATCTCCCTCACAATTTCTGTAAAACGTGCATGCCATCATAATGTAAATCCTGCTTTAATGGTTATTAAATGTAATTTTAATTTCTTGCCTTTTACAATTCATTGATAGAAATACACACACGACAAATTTCTTGTTTGTTTTGAAATGCAAACTCAGAATGGAAAATAAAACCGAAAATCTTAAAAGTGTAAAATTCTAAGAAATTCTAGTACAAACAGCGCACTTGCATGTGTTTATGAAAGATAAATAAAAGAGAACAGAATTTATATTCGCGTTCGTTTCGCTTTTATATCGCTTCGATAACATAAATGACTTTTAGCTCTGTCGCACTTGTGGTGAAAACCGGCAGGAGTCGCGTGATTTGAGCTAGGCCCAATGGATGCGTTGCGTTGGTACTCTTAAGATTTATTTATAAAAAGAAAAAGCGATAGAAAAGCTTGAGTTATTATTTAAAAGTGAAATAATGGATATATCAGAGTTATTAGATGTGGCAGTTCTTGCATTTGCAGCTTACCATGCATATAAACAGTTTAAAATCAATCAAAAGAACTGTCAAAGTGTTTGCTGCGCGTTAAAAGTAGAACATTGCTCTACTTTCGCGTCGAATCCGGCAAGCGCGGCAACTTGGCCAGCACGAACTTAAACACGCATATTCTATTGAACTGTCAAAGCGACGTGACACCTGCCGCGTTCATTGGGTTTTCACCTTTACTCTCATGTTTCGCATTGTGCAGCTTTATTATCGCTTAAGTTTCGCTATTGCGGATGTTCGCCATATTATTTTCTTGGCTGTCGAAAGGGTAAAGTCTGCTTACAATCAGAATTGGTGCACGTCCATACAGGAAAACTTACTTTCAACATTGGAGTGGAAAATTCGACGTTCAAGTAATTGTGCAAAAGGAATCAATTTATTACCAGGCTATGAGAATTCGAGGTACAAGTGTCTTTATGTAGGAATTCTTCGGTATTAATGAAATTTCAGCGTCAACTAAATTGAATTTATTGTCGCTTTTTATCTGATTTTCACATCGACCCCTTGCGAATTTGATGAAATTTATAGCAATGATAGCGCATGTAAAAATTTTCGACTTATCGTTTTTTTGTTTTGCCGCTTGACTCTTTCCCCTTTTTAAAAGGGGAACATGGGTAGCTGGGAGAATGTTTGGTGGGAAAGTGATTTTTCAAAATTCATATTTCAAATCTTTCCAATGATTGAGGTCTCAGCTTAATGGGAATTCCCTGAGGTATTAATAAGAGTATAAGTAGTAGTAGTAGTAGTACCAAGTAGAATGAAATTTTCTTAATGATAGGAGATACTTTTTGAAAATTATCGGCTTTTCGCCCAGCGGATAATTTTATTTTGAATTTCTGGACCTTAGCCAAAGAATCTATTATTAATCATATTTTTCGGACTGGTCACTAATTGAGTTGTTCTAATGCATTTTCGTTTAATTGGGTGAAAATGTTACATTATTTACCGTATCTTGATGTTTTCTCCCCGTCATTGTAATCTTAGAATGTAAAGAAAAAACGGAAGAGTTATAATATCTGATTTTCATAATGCAAATTGTTAGGGATCTCTTGATTTCAAATGAATCAATGCATCCCTTGTATACAGAACTACTGGTACTCGCGAGTTTTACTACTGTAAACTTTTTTAGTTTATAAGCGACGGGCTAGAAACGGTAGGGTGCATCACCTCGAACTTGTTTGGAAAGATTAATGTACAAAATAACAAACAAGAACCATACAGTCATATCCATACGAGTCTATTAAGTATTAACGATTTCATGATTTTTAAATTGCTATTTTAACGCATACCTAATCCACATGTTGCGTTTACACAAAAATTGCCAGTGCATTCTCTTAAGAGTAAAGTTTTCAAAAATTATGTGAATAGTTTTTCGAACAAGTTTCACAAAATTAGCAAAATCGCTAATTGACTTTAAATTTGAAAAATAAGAAAAATTCCAAAAAAGTTTCATACCTATTTATTTAATTTGTAATAAGTTCTCAAAACAGAAATGGAAGTGGGAAAATATATTGTCGTTTAGAAAACTTACATCAGGCTCCGCTAAGAAGCATACAAAAGAAACTGTAGTTACAAGATATTTCTTTGGTTTACAATCTTCAAAACAAGATAAGACTTTCCAGTTGATATGGTTTCGTTGTGAACTATTTTTAGGGAGACAGCACACTGCCAAGTGAATTAATTGTCCAGTCAGTGACTGGTCTGTTAAATTATCACTGACTGATACCTTTTTAATCGGGTTTTACTATCGTTGCATCTGAGCATATTGAATCCACTTCTATCAAATTAGTAATCGAGCTGAAGGCGTTAAATTTTGTTTCGCACTATTGTTAAAAACTAGGTAATTTATTAAAAAATTGTAATAAGAAACATAATCCATCCATGGCAAAAAGGATGATATGAAACTGCTTTGACGTGCTTGAAGATTTGGAAGGCACAGCCCTATTTTAAATATATTACCGAAAGTCGAAAGAAGGCTTTGATGCATTTGTAAAGATTGTAGGTATGTGAAAAATTAGAAAATAATTCGGTCAAGATTGAGTCGAGCTGTTAACTTAGCGAACAGCTGATCGACCGAATTTTAGTATATTTAAATCTAATCCGAATTTCTTTGTGATAGCTGAAAAATGAATGCATTGCTCTACATTGTTCTGGAGCATTAGTAAATACGTTGTCGATTATTGTGTTTCCCCTCTAGTTAGCTCTATATTTCATATGTTTTAAACATTATTGTTTGGCCAAATTTCTATGTTTATTATTAATAGGTAGGTATAGAGTCATAATACCTACAATCCTGATAAAATTAAAATTTTAGCTTTAGAAACCTAGAAGAACGGTGTTTTTCGCAAATTTTGGGCTATAGATTAACTGTCGCTTTTTCAGACGATACCCCACGCGATAAAAAACAAAAATAAAAAAAAATTTGAGACCGCCCAAAAAACAAAAAAAATCTGTTTAATAACCTGCTCTTGGTTACTCTAGAGCATAAAAGAGCAGAAAAGAGCAGAAAAGAGCAGAAAACCGGGTCTGATTAATTCAAAGCACTGTTCTAAAGTACTCTAATGTGAACTGATTTGTGTTTCATGAGTCTGCTCGAAAGTAAACTGGAGCACCTACTAGAGCAACTCTAACTTTTTCGAACGAGTAACTTAGAGCAGGAATTTGACAACTGTAGATTGTGTTAACAGTTCTGATAAAAATTTAAATAATTGCACTTTTTTTGTATATAGAATAATTTTTTTGGCTATTCTCTTGGAATAGTTAATTGAAATGATGATTGTGTTATTGTGTGTAAAAAAAAATTTTTCTTTACATTAGGCCAAACGAGCTTCAAAATGATCGCGCGTCTTGATGAAAATCTCGTCATTGTCACCACGAGCGTAACTTTATTCGCACAATGAAAAATTATGCTACTCTTTCTATTATCTATTCAGTTTGAATATAAATTTTGATCAAAATAAATATTTCAAATAATGTTTTATTTTTATGTTCCGTTGGAAAGCTTTTAAAATCAAAAATCGAAAAAACTTTTTGTATCCACTAACAGCGAAAGCAGGAGGAATTTTTAGATCTACTATTATCAACTATTGTCGTATGCCTTTATCTAATCTTTGTATATTTTTTTACTAGTATCCCAAAGATGTGGTATCTGGTCTAGTTTTGCCCCATATCAAATACTACTCCAATACGCTTCTAATTTCAAATGACGCTCGACCATTTAGTAGGCCGTGTGGCAATGTAGATGTCCAGGAGTAGTCCTCATAACGCTCTACAGGTCGAGCGTCTTGACAGTAGAACGCCAGACCAAATTGGTTCACGCGACTACAACGCGGAATTTTGGTCGCGGGGAGCTCGTGTGTACATACTCTAATGGCGCGTGGTCAAAATGGAGCGCTGCATAAGGTGCTCGTGTGGCATTAACTTAAACAATTGTATTTTTTTTTTGGTGACAGATCCCAGAAAATATTGTGTTCCTACTCATTTGTGGTCTTTTCTGCTCTACTTTTAATTTGACAGTTCACCCATGGTGAACTGCCCTGCTTTGCTCTGAACTTTTTTTGACTTCATTAAACAGACTGTGCCCGTCATGAAAGGTTAACATTCTGCCAAATTTCAAATTCCTACCTCACGGTCGTTTTCGAGAAACTCGTCTGTTACAGACAGATGGATGCAGGGCTGATTTTATAAGGGTTATGTTCTTTTCTCTTTTTGAGGTACAAAACCCTAAAAGGACACATGCTTCATGGAAGCCTTGCCAGTAGAAGAATATCTTTTAACCAAAGTTCATTAAGTAAATTTTCTTTTAACAAAACCATGTTTTCGCGATCAGTAACCATCAAAATCCATCAAATCGCTTCTAATTATTTAGTTGCTGCTCTCAAGTGAACATCTAGGAACTGATACAAACATCTATTTATAAAAGTCTTCAAACTAGTATAGGTACTAGTTATGTAAGTATGTACGCAAAATTTTATTATTATTATTATTTTATTTTTATATTCATATTTATAATTACCTTCAACGTATGAAATTTACTTTAACGAAATGAACTTATTGTAAAATTAAACATAACATTTTTAGATAAATAAATTTTGTAAATCTTTTATAATTTTTACTAATGTTATGTAAATATTTATTTAGAAACCACAAATACCGAGAACATATTTAGTAGTATTTTAAGACCAACACATATCAGTTTACTTTCGATAGGGTTTTTCCATGATTTCAATAATTATGCACTTCAATGAACAGTTAAGAATAATAATGTTTTACTTGAAAAAAAAAGAATGTTCACAATCTAAAACTCATAAAACTATTTTTGGATAACAACTAACAAAATTTAAACTCTTCAAAACTCTAATCACTGCCTGAATGTATTAAAATGACAAAAAAAAAAAAAAAACTATAAACTTATTGAACAAAACTGATTAAAAGCAGAAAATAAAAAACGAAATTTGTTAATTAACTATAAGTTGATATTATTTAGATTTTTTATGATAATAAAAAAAGAAGAAACACTGACATGAATAAAATATGTAATACCCAAAATTGCATTGTGATTTATTTAATTCTGGTGCGAAAAATTCAAGGCGGGGAGATAAAGTAAATTGACCCAAAAATATCATCGAAATCCGTATACTCAGCTGCTGAACCGAAGCAAAGCAGAGATGGCAGCAGGCATCCACCTAATCCTGGTATGTATGCATTGCATCATCATGAAAGAGTTATAGGCTGGGAATAAATTTCAGCAGCCTACCATATCCTTATCAAAAAGTACTGCTGGCATGGTGCGGTATAGCATACAAGCCGCACTATAATAGTTATGTGCCATAGAACTTGTCTACTATGCACAAAACTTCCCATGTACTCTTGCATTTAAATGGTCATTCACTGCCATCCTTGTAGATATGTAACCATATAGACATATATATGTATGAACAAAACAGCAGCTCTATATATACGTGTACATGGAGAGTAACCACCAGTCCCATGTGGGTGTATAATTAGATTCTAGCCATGAGGTGCTATGCTGTACTGCATCAAGTCAAACAAGTGACGGACGTTCGCTAATGTAACCATCATCCATTCACTCAGCAAAAAGGATCAAAGCTCGCAGTCGTAAATCCTTGGCGTAACTATCAAAGAACTTGCAATGTACTCTATCCTCTATGAGAATATCGGATATAGGATATACCTATAGAGGACTCGGGGGAGGTGCAGTTATATGTGGATTGGAGTTTGGAGATATGTGAGGTTCCATAAATTTCGGTATCGCTAACGTCAACACTGTCGTACCACGTTATAGCAGCAACTTTAAAAGAGATGAAATTTTTCGTCCCCCCACCCCTCGCCCCTATCCTATATTTTTACAGTGGTCGAAAATTTTTATATTAAAAGCTGTCAATAGTGGGCCGACCATTGGATTGATAAAGAGAGATTGAATGGTCGCGCATATAGAGCTTCAGATAGAAATTGCATTCCCTTTTATGGTTTGCCGTTTCGAAATGGGTTTATCGATGGGAGTTTAGGAATTTTTCTGGATTTAATCTTTCGAGAGTGGCCTGTTTGTTTGATTTTTACATGAGAAATTACGACGCAATGAAATTTTATATTATTTTTGGGGGAATTGAATGGGCGAGGAATTCGGCTCAATTGCTATTAAAAGGATAATACACAATGATTTCAGGAATTTTATGGAGCAGGCTGGAGTTATTTTTTAAAAGCTTGTTTAGAGCGTAATTAAATATGGTTATCTTTTAGTCATGATTTGCATAACATTTTTGTAAAATATTTAGGTTATGGGTATGTATACAAAATGGCGTAAAATAACCAAAAAACATCGTCACCCATTCCTCTTCAGATGCAATGAGTAATGAGATATTTTAACACTTTAGTTTGGTGCGCCCTGGAGACTTTATCACGTAACGTTTTGGTCATTGACGCCATTTTATTGCCGCAGACTAGTTTAGTAAGCACACACTGAGTAAATGTCACCCCGAAAACTCGTGTGTTATATCATCATTCGTCAATCAATATAGATTTTGTGGAGGCAGCAGCGGTATGTGATGTGCACTTGTAATAATATATAAAAAATATCAACGAAAGAAATGCTATTGGATCCAGGTCAATTCTATTTGAAGCGAAAATTTGCTTAAAGCGAAATTTAATTTAATGTTCCTTTAAATTTTTATTATATTGGGAATGGATTAGTTTCTTTTTCTTGCATTAATACTTCATTATTTATATCTTCTTTCTTATCACACTATCGTTGCATACATTTCTCAAGGCAGATGTGCAAAATTATTTCTTTTTGTCGTGTGACATTTCACAAAACACTGAATGTTAAGCGGCGACAAAACCATAACCAGTGCGCGAACATTCATATAGCTGCCGGGTTTATGTCAGTGTATGCTTGACATTAGACTTACTGGTCGAAGCGAGGTCTATCTAAAATCCTTACTGATCATTGGGTCATGGCACCCGGTTGATTTAGCGCAAATCCACGCCGAAAGCAAATCCTTTAAGCATACATTAATAAGCGACCATCCTTTGAATACTCGGACGCAGTATGCAGCTATATAACAGGACATATTCTTACGTTCAAAGAAGAATATCCGCATAAGTCATGCAGACTCAGACAACCTCTCTCTGGCCGCATATGGGCCACAAAAACCACTACTATGCTCCAACAAGTTGAGGGGAATAGCGCTACTAATTGCAGCACTTTCCGGGGCGCTTTAACCCCGTAGTACCAAATTAGTAATGTCGGGCCAAGCGATATGGCGTCGTAGCACATTATCAACCATAAGGTTATGAGTACTCCCAGTGATATCTTTGCATGTAGATATCCTTGTAGTAATAGGACTGGTTACTCTATTCGTGCCTAAGATCTTATTAGCAGGCGTCTAAAAAATTTGTAACGGGTTTTCCAATAAGAGGTGTTATTTTGATATTCAAAGCAAAATACCATTTTTTGACATAAATGATCGGATCTTTATTTCATTATAAAGAGGAAGGTATGCCGTTAATAATGGAAAATAACATCAGCCAAATGACCACCACGACCACGCCTGCAGGACCATATCCTTTTCATGAAATTTTCCATAACCAAATCGCAAAGTGGCTGCCCTATATCCTCGGTAGCCTCACCAATTCCATCTTTGAGGTCTTGAATCGACGCTGGGCTGTTGGCGTAGACCTTCTCTTTCACGTGACCCCAAAAAAAGAAGTCGCAAGGTGTTAAGTCACAAGATCTCGGTGGCCAATTGTGATCACCTCTTCGAGAGATAACACGGTCCGGAAACTTTTCCCGTAAAACATTAATGGTTTCGTTGCTTGTATGTCACGTAGCGCCGTCTTGTTGAAAGTAAACGTTGTCCAGATCAATACCATCCAATTCTGGCCATAAAAAATCATTAATCATCTGTCGATAGCGGAATACATTCACCGTAACTGTTGCTCCAGCCTCATTTTCGAAAAAGTAAGGTCCAATGACCCCAGGGGACCATAAACTGCACCAAACAGTCACACGTTGGGTATAGAGAGGCTTTTCAACAATAACTCTTGAGTTTTCCGAGCCCCAGAAGCGACAATTTTGCTTGTTGACGAAGCCATCGAGGTGGAAATGGGCCTCATCAATCAAGATGAGTTTTCGATGGAATTCCCAATCAGCAAAGACTCGACATTGTTGATGATCGACCGGCTTGAGTTCTTGTGTTAACTGAACTTTATAAGCCTTAAGACCCAAATCTTTATGCAAAATACGGTGTAATGACGTATGTGGAATGCCTAATTCCAAAGAACGACGAGGAGTGGACAAACCTGGGTTTTCTTCAACACTTTCGGCTGCAGCAGCAATATTCTCGGCTGTTCTTGAGCGACGTGCACGGGTTTTATTCTTCACATCACTAACTTGTCCCGACAGCTCGAATTTTTCTACCAATTTCTGTATTGCGGTCCGACAAGGTGCTTCCCGACGACCCAAAAATGTTCGAGTTTTACGAACCGTCTCTGCCACATTTTCACCATTTTTATAGTGAATTTTAATAATTTCAATGCGTTGTTGAATCGTGTATCGTTCCATTTTTGTTAATGGCGTAGTTTCTACTTGTCAAATGTCAAAAAATGACAGCTCCAAAAAGTGACATCTAGCGAAATAGCGGTCTAATTAAAATAACACCTCTTATTGGAAAACCCTTTATATATCCTATACAGGCAAACACAAACCTTAATAGGCGCTGTCAGCAGAGACCACGCGAAGGTTAAGATATGCCTGATCCAAGACTGAAGAGGCTAAAAGTTAACGTCAGTAATCCTCTAGCATACCATGCATACTAAGCGCATAAGCACTACTAACATAAATACTTGATTTCCAATTTTCATCAACCTGCATACTTCGTTTCTTCGTTTTTCGTCACGTGCCATTGGAACTATGTCCAAGATTAGTTAGATTAGTTATCTCGCCTGCGCTTCACAGTCTTTTTTTTTCGGTGCCGGTGCGTTATTCTTTCATCCGCGCCTACCTAAAATAACAGGAAAAATCTACAAGGATATTACAAAAGGAATGAAGTCGTTGTCGCTTTACTGTCATAACAAAAGTAAAGGTAGAATAAAAACGGAGAAGTTATCAAATTCTCTGTTCTGATTTGTTTCGATACTGCTTCCACTAGAATTCGGTTTCATAATGGCGTTTGTGATTCTAAAGTTTTAGACAATACCATAAAGCAAAGAAATCTATACAGACCGGAAGCACATGGCGGAAATTCTCACAGATATTAGGCTACCCCAAAATGGATGCATACGTAAGTAAAGTTACTTCCATAATACGAACGAGGCTTTCATTTTGGGACAACTTATTGTCCCCAAGAGCCGAATCTAACAGCGCCCATTTTGAAAAAAAAATATGTATTGTCTTATTATCATTAATTACCATCATCTGGCCGCCAATTTATAAATGCACTTGCGTGTATTCTGTCATAAAGATTTGAAAGTTCTGTAGTATATAGAGAACAGAGGAAGCATGTATCGTGTGTAGAGGGATAAATAGACTTTTGCATTTGCATAAATGAAAAAAAAAATTTAATCATTATTATGTCAACCGGCAATTCGGCCGCACCTAAAGAAAAAAAAAAAAGTAATCAGGTTCAAGGAACATACCCCTGCAGACAACACCAACGTTGTCATTACTTCTGCATCAACCATCAAGACAACATATGATCGTCTTGATGCCGGACGTTGGTTCATGCTGTAGCAACCATCACGATATAGGGTCGATTTGATTCCAACGCACGTTCAGGCTGTCATAGGGACAGTCTGAGCAAAAGAGATCACTCGCCTGACAAATTGACCTTGCGTCAGCTTCAGTCTCACTCCAGCAGATTCTGACATATACTCTCTAGGCAGGTCCGGAAGTTAAGCTTTACTAATCTGGTTGCTGAACGAACCTGTCCAGAACGCACCATTGCCTACGGTGCAGCGAATAGTCGAAGCGTTATGAGCGTTAAATGAACTTTCAAGACTTCAGTGCCAAACAAGTTATCAAGACTTCGCAGTTAGCCTTCAAATCAGCGATTTCCTAACAAGCCCTCAAGACTTCACAGCCAGCTTTCGAGTTAGCGGTTTCCTTTACGGAAGACACACAATTTTGGGCATAGTTTCTACAGCAAGATTTGGAAATTCATCAAGAGTATATACCTCAGTAAAAATTAAAAGGTGCATGTAATAAGGACCTAATAAAAAGTGAAGAAAATTTTTCTTGAGTAAATCTATACAAAAGTGCAGAAGAGTTCTTGAACAAATTTATAGAATTTTTCATTTTCCAAACAAAGAGTCAGCAGAGTCGCTAGGGGTCAGCACCTTACGTATTTTCTTAAATCTTGAAAAATTATCTTGTTACAAACATTGAAATAATTTTGGTGATATATAGATGCAGAATCTTTATTTTCATATCTCATATTTATTTCAAAAATTGTTCACAAGATATTTTTCTTATAAACTAGTACTTTCCTAAATTATTTAACCAAAACCAAAATTTTTAAAAATTAATTATTATTATAACTTATACTAAAGACTAAATAATAAATTTAATTTTATTTAAAAGAAGAAATCACATAAGATAAAATAGCAGTAAAAAAGAGAAAAGAAAATTTAGCCTACAAAAACAAAGAATTCTTTAAATACAAAAATTAAAACGGAATAATAACAGATGAAAGATTATGTGACCGGAGTAAACTACTAAAAGTATGCATGTTTTCCGCGCCCTGGATATGTGAGGGTAAATTATTACACAGGCGAATCAACTGAACAAGGAAAGAGCCCTCCATGAGAGAGAATCTGGGAATCAAAATTTTTCGGTATCTTTCTGAACGCAGAAATTGTAGTCCATTATAAAGATAGCTGGGTTTGCGTGAGGTGATAAGGCCGAAGAGGAAGCTTAACGCTGATGCATGTATGTCTGCAATGTACAGCGTAGCAAGGATTTTCTGTAGGGTGTGATGTGATGTGATGATATCGTCACAGTCTATAGATAAAAGATACATCCATTGGGTAAATAAAGTTTCCAAAGCAAAAGTGAGGCAGGAGTAGAACTTCGACAAGTTTTTCACGATTGCGGGGTGGTAGTATATCAGAAGATAACCACAACATCCTAAATTAGGCGCTGATATAATCTGTGGCTTTTAAGTTGGAATTTGTCACAACTCCAAGGCTCTTAACTTTATCTACATACGGTAGCGTTACAGAGTCGATACAAAACGGTGGAAGCTGCGCGGGGTTAAAGCTTGGATGATGTATTAAAATTGCAGAGCATTTCGCCGGGTTTAACATTATATTGTTATCACGAGCCCACTCAGGCAAGTTTGTTAGATCCTTGTTAATGCACCCCAAACAGTTCTCCATAACCCTGATAAGAACTACTATGGTAAATCTGCATGTCATCTGCATATAAATGCGCTTTAGCGAATTGGATTTTCTGTGACAACTCATTTATGATTAGAGAGAAAAGAAAAGGTCCATGAATAGAACCTTGTGGGATACCTCTATATAGTGATAATAGACCAGAAAACTCACCATCCACTTTTACTCGCTGCTTTCGATTTGACAGCAAGCTCACCACAAGCCTACAGTTAGAACTAGAAAAATTGAAATTTTTTATTTTATTTTGGATATAAGTTTAAAATGGTTTACGAAATTGAAAGCCTTAGAAAATTCCATCAATATCACTATTGCAAACTCATCGTTATCAAGTACCGCACGCAAATTGAAGGTAACGCATAATAAACCAGTTTCGCAACTGTGGAGGGAGCGAAAGGCCGCCTGCCAGGGCGATATCATACGATTTTCCTCTAAAATGTATTCAATTGTCAGCACATGAGCTTTTGAAGGGCTTTTGCCAGAAGGTATAACATACTTATCAGAAACCGTGGCAGGTGATTTATTTTTGTTAATTGAGATGACAGTGGCCACTTTCCATGAGGATAGAAACATAGATGATGTAAAGCATGCATTGAATAGGAGCATGATTGCAGTTTGGATGCTAGGAAAAAATAATTATAAGAAAGCGTGGACGTAAAGCACTTGAAAGAAAAGCAGTTTGGTGACCCTGGTGCTGAATGTTCCAAAGTCTTGACTGTAGCCCCTGCCAATGATTGTGGCCTCGCAGAAACTACGATAGAAGTAAAATATTCATTTAGATCATCAGGATGAAGATTACAGTAAGACTTCTCATTATTACATATCCTGTACTTTTTTAAGTTACTCTACAGAAGCCTTGAACCCAAGTTAATATCAAGCCTCGCGCTGCAATTTGCGGATAGCAAACGTTACCCTATTTTAAGCTCTTCGATACATATTCCGCAAAAATGTGGCACGTGATTTCCTATTAATAAGGGCTAGTTTAGACGGTGTAGTTTTTGCGCGCCGCGCACGAAAAAGGTGGGAGAGGTAAATGAGCGGAAATGTGGGAGGTTACGCATAGAGCAGCGCCCGAGCATCGCGCACGTACATAAAGTTTTTATCAATTTCTCCTTCACTTGCTTTCTATGAATTCGGGGGAGTTCAGAAATTTTTTTATTTTAATGAATTTCTGTTCGCTTGTTTTTGTATTCGGGGGAGTTTAATAGCACTGAGTAAGAGCTTTAATTTGATATCACACAGGGCCAAAACTGGACAGCCCCAAGATGGTAGTTACCCTCGAAATTCAAAGCCCCCAAAGCATAAAAGAAATTTATTCCATCAAAAAACACCCCATTTATTAATTTTAAATCGAAAAACCCAATGTAAATTAAAAATCCATCCATCTTTACTACCTTAAGATTTCACAGTTTTGTCACGAGCGTCGCCCTTACGAACATAGTTATTTAGTCAAGGGTTAGTGAGTGGATAAAAGTTATTTCAAAAAAATCGAAACGTTCTGAAAAATTGTAGAATAATTATTTACTAGGCCGTCGTATTGCAAAAAAAAAAAAAGGTCTTAGATTCGTCTGCAAACTTTCGAATCGTTGTACGTGGTCGATTTCAAAACTAAATAGTCATTTCAAGCTAATTATATTTTTAATAACAAAGTCGACTGAATCTATATCATTTAAAGTGATGAACAAAAGAGAGAATACTCGTTAAAATGAGAAATCGAACTTTCGTTGCTAAAATTACAGAAAATAGACTTCCCACTGAGCTATACTCGTTAAATACACTTAAAGTTATTTAACATATTCATTGTACAAATTAATCTCAATTTTTTTTTTCAATTTTTCTAGATAATTCTGAAAGTTTTACTTCGCTTTAAGTAAATCAGCCAATTCAATAAATATAAAAAATAACTTTATAATAATTCCACAAGATTTAAAATTCCCAGATTTCAAGAATGATTTGATTTCCAAATTTTATTAATTTTTTTAATGCAACTATGAATCAAGCAAAGTAGATTATTTTACCTCTCGATTTCAATCTGTTCTCTTTTTTTATTTCTGGATTCAAAATAAATTCGGCTCTATACTTGCCTGCCAAATTACCATATTTGGAAATGTAAAAAACTACCTCCTCAAATTTTTCTACGTATTTTTCTAAATGCTTTTTCGCTAGATATTGACATGAAATTTCTTTATTAAATTTCGGTATGAGTATTAAAATTTCCAGTATGTCATCAAATATAATTTTCAATGGACTGAAAATTGGTGCCAAATCAATAAGTAAGTAAATATTACAAATTTGTGTAATTTTATTTATGTTGTTAAGAATCTTTGTGTTTACATGTATTGTGATATGGGATCATTTTTGTCGTTGGAAAGTCGTGTGCAATTTATTTGTTTACATGTTAACCTTTTGTTTACATTTTAATTAATCAAAACTAATTTACATATTTTCAGCAATTCAATTCTCAGGTCACAAGATTGGAATAATCGAGATCTTAGTTAATAATCTTAGATACAACTATTTAATTATATAAAAATATGATATATGATGATTATGCTGCAAGAGTTCGTCCTAATTTGGCGAATTTGCCACCTTAGACAAAGCTCACAAACTTAAAAAATGGGCAACAAAACTGTTTCTACCTGGGTACTTCCTGGGTTTGTTTTATGAGTGAAGAGAAGCATTAATTTTTTTCTAATGAATTCACTAAAAATGTTTTCATCAATTTCTTATGTACTAATGTGACCGACAACGTAAGTCTAAATTCTGCTACCCGGGCAGTACAAATTCATTGCATTAAAAGCTATAAAATATTTTTTTTCTCAATTTCACTTTCAGAATCTACATTATATTTTGGAATTTATTTATATCTATTGCTTGGTCTACTTTTTTGTCTTGTAAGTTAATAGTGAGACCATGTTTTAGAATTAATAAAAAAAAAAATACTAATAAGAACTCAACATTAAAAAAAAAAAGCAATAGGTAAAAGGTTTTTCTTGACGTTTTTTTTTTTATTTAGAGAAGTGTAATGGAAGAAAAATTCTGAAAATAATTGATTAAATTACATTTTCCCCACGAATTGGAAGTAGAGTTTGAGTCCTTTTGAGTTTAGTAGACGTGTTATCATTTAGCTTTGCGAAATTTTTACTGTTTTTCTTAATGCGTTGTGTAATTTCTTTCGTTAATATACTGCGTAACTTTAATCAAGCTTTTGTTTTGTATTGTGATTTCGAGCGGGGATCTTGGGGCAGATATTGGATGATTTTGTCGTTCTTTATCAATGGAGGTCTTACGGTGATTTTTTATTTTTTTCCTGTTGCGGATGATCTGGTGATTTGTGGCTGGTATGTGTTTTGTCCGACCGATTTGTGAAATTTCTAATTCACGATAGGCGAGCCATGCAGATAGACAATTCCATCGAATTTTCTGACTGAATGTGTGTCTCCCAAAATAGGACAGACATAACAACAGGGTAGGATTTCTTGTGTATTTTTCCAATTGTATTTATATTTATATTTTTTTATTACATTCCTATAATTATTAGAATTAATTTTAATTTTTCTTTATATGCATACTAAAGCAAAAATCTCTGCACATATTCTAATTGTCAGTATGCGTTTATCGCAAAGCTGATTGTCTTGTACCCCTGTTATCCAGTGTTCTTCCGTTTTTTATTCCATATTGGGGCACGGTAAACCAGAATACTTTACGCAATGCTTGGCCGTATCGGAATTATATACATACTTACATACATAGATATCATTTTCACACGTAGTGTCTTAATTTTCTTCCTTTAGAACTCCTACCTAACGAAGTATCTACCAAATCAAACAACTGAAATCTCGATATTTAAGCTATTATAACCCTCCGGAGAAGTTGAAAGATCATAAATCATCAATACAAATTCAAGGGCTAAATGTTAAATCCTGTGAAATTTCTTTATAAGGCAACTTCCTGCACACTATTTGTCCATCTAAAATAACTAAAAAGATACATTCGTGTAAACTTATTCAGTGAAGGGATTTTCTATCTTTTACCACTCATGCACTAATTCATTCACTAAACCGTCTTAAGGAAGCGAGACCTTTCTTCGATCATTTAACCACAAATTAATTACTTAAACCACCAATCGATTACTTGTAGCTAAAACCACTACACTCACAGCCAACCATTAATCCACTCACGCATATTATAGACAAACTAATAAACAAACCAAACCTGGACAAGTAGAACAAAAATATGCAACGATTTTCTCGAATATAAAACCGACTATACCTCGACTTGACCTTGAAGACGTAACTAAAGGATAAGCCAGCAATGTCTCGCTGCAATATAAAATCATCGATGCCTCGACTTGATGTAGAGAAGTCCTCAATTTTCTCTTAGAAATATACTGGAAAGTTACTATTAGAAATTCACTGGAAATTTTTATGCATTATTGGAGGCTGATAATAGGTGCTTGGGCCACTAAGAATATTTATGAGCTTAGAAGCGTAGATGACCAATAAGCATTCATTTCTCCTTAGAAATTTACACACAAGGTTTTGGCAGATTTTATTTACTTTGTTGGCTATCTGGAGTTATTTTCAGATACAACGTGTGCTGTTGCCGGCCTCAAAACGTGGGTATAACTTTGAAGGAAGAAATTTCCAGTAAATTGTATAGAAAAAAATGTGGCCTTCCCTTCATTAGGTCGAGGCATCGTTGATTTTATATTGAAGCGAGGTATTGTTGTCAGCCTCCACCAATGCATAAAAATTAAAGAAAGGAATTTCCAGTAAATCTCTAAAAAAAAAAAAAAAACTGTGGTCTTCCCTTCATTAGGTCGAGGCAGCTTCGTTGATTTTACATTGGACTGAGGCATTGCTGGTTTAACCTTTCGTTACGTCATCATATTCAAGTCGAGGCATCGTCGATTTTATGTTCTACTTGTGCAGGCTTTTGTAAGTTATTAGTTTGTCTATGCTCATATATTGATCATTCAATTATTTTCATTCATTACTTATTCACTTTTTATTTGTTCAAATGTTATCGGTGTCTACATTTTATGCCTTGTGGCATATTGGTTTTTTTAAAGTATGTATTCTAGGAGGATCAGAACCAATTTGGGCTTGCCCATCATATTCTTTGTCAACGCTTGCACATTTTGGCACTAAAATAAAAAAAAATTGTGTTATTTGAAATATCGGGCTCAGCCTTACTATCACGGAAATTATAAAATATATATAAAGTATATTAGCGCTGTTTAATTATTTTAGTATGATTTTTTTTTAAAGATGAAAGTTAGTGTAATGAAACCGGCGGTTAAAGGAGACAAGTGAATAGTGGCGGGTATGTGTACCTTTCCTAAAACTATACGGAAAAAAAGCATAAGTAAGGTTTGCAAACATAATGACAGTCAAAGGCATGACATATTGGAATGAAACTAAAAATTCTAGAAAATCCAAACTATTTTATTTATCATGAAGTGATAGCAATAATAAAAATTTCCTATAAAAGTATGATAATTCAATAGTACTTTTAAAGTAAATGCAAAGGTAAGGTAAAACTCCTAATATTTGGTCGATTAAAATTAAGTAAATACCATTGTTCTGGAAAATTGTCGCTATTCGACTTTTGACTACAAAACACTTCTTGGTGCTCTTTCAGTTATTCGTACTTGCAGCTAAGGCAACTAATTTTTAATAGGCGAAATGTCTGGGGTTTGTGGTAGCCAATTTAGAAACCTATTTTCTTATCCTTGATGAATTTCTGGACAACTTTAGCATTTTATCTCCTGTGTACTGAAGTAAGAAATTTTCTCCTATATTGCGTTTACTTTTTATAATGACTTCTTTCAGTAAATTCAGGTAAACCTACCATGCCACACTTTACCCCATTTCCGCACCTTCTGATATTGGTTTAGTAAGCAAATTCACGAATTCATCTTTCCATAACATCGAATATCAGAAATTATTAGGGTTGAGGCCGTAGTTTATATTAAAATCCAGCCGTTTGTTCCTCTTGGCATTACTTTACTTACATGGGTAATTTACGTGCCACTCGCTCTTTTTGTCACTTCTCCTCAAATATCTTCTCAATTTTTTCAACTTTTCTTTCTGAAGCCAGTTATGCTTGTATCGCAGGAGTCGATAAAAAGGGCTCTGATGCTGAGATAGCCACAATTCGTTGATCGACTCTATAAATTTTGCATCACGATCAGATTTAAGTTTCTTTAATTTTGAAAATAGATGCTGATGCTTTATTAAATAATCCTTCTATTTTCCTGTGTGTTTGGTCGCTCTTTATTTAATTTAATTATAATTCCCCCCTCTTTTGTGGTCAAATACTGGATTCGCTCATTTAAGATATTAAAAATTCTTTAAAATTCAATTGGGAGTATTGAAAATTACAGAAAATTTAAATACTAATAGTTTAGTTAAAATTAGAGGAAAATTGACTTATAAATTTAAGTGATAAACAATAAAAACAAATTCTGTATGAACATGGTTACAAATGTTATTTTTGTTATCAGTGGGTTTTGCAAAATATTAATGAAGGGAAAATTGTTATATTTCCATAGTAAAGTGTTATATTTTGGCTATTTACTTACTTTTTACTACCACTGTGTCTTAGAAATACTGCTAAATATTTTCACAGGACTGCAATGTAAGGAATAATTACAGAAAGCTTCCACTGTTTCAGAAGAACACCACAAAGAAAAATATATTAAATAAATAGCACAAAACAGAAATGACGGCGAACTACAATACTTCTTGAACTAGAAGGGATGGCATGAAAATCGCTAGAGAAGCTATTACTTAGTTATACAGGAGATAAACATAAAGACAAATGCTCCGTACATTTACCGGTATTTGTTTTGAAAAAATGTCAGGGATGAAGCAGAACGGTTAAAATCATTAAGACTAATATCATGGAAAGCAAGGGCGGATCCTGACATTTGCTCTAGGGGGGGGGGGGGCGATCGCCCCGATCGCCCCCTATAACCGAACTTGCCATCAGTTGTGGACCGCTCTGTATAGCTTTCTTTTTCGGTTTCAGCGTGAAAATATCATTAGCATGCAGATATCGCCGGAGTTCTTTTATTTATATAACATAAGTTTTTGATCCAGTAAGCAGAGTAAAATTTTGTCTCACATAAAATAGACATTATACACTTCTTGCTTGTCTTGCTGCAGGTGTTTTCCATATAAAGGTTGCTTGAATTTCGTTCAAACACAATAATCTCCTGGGCTGGACTGCAATTTCTGGCAAATTAAATGGTTGAGGAAATTTTCGGGGAATGCTACTTAGGTAGGGTTAATATATGTATAAAATTAAATTAAACATTTGCAGGAAAACTGAATCTGAGATTAATTACCCCGGCTATGATAATTTTCCCTACATACTACTTTTCTTCAAAAAATTTTCCTTGTGCTGAAAATTCTTTAGTAGTGGTACAATTTTAAATATAACAAAAAACTTTTTAAAAAACTATCTAGAGTTTTCCATATATTTAAATATTAAAATTATATTACATTTCGGTATATAAATTTTAAAATTTTCATGGTACGCAAAGAAAGCAAAATCAAAGCAAACTAATTTAATTAAGTATTTTAATAAACATGAGGAGTTCCAGATTTCTTTGTTATTAACTATAGTGTTAAAACTTAAACTGCCCAGGTGCTAGACTCCGCAACTCTGAAAAATTTGCCAGTGCACACGATTTAAAAAACTCACCGTGCGGGAAAGTCTACACTTAAATGCTGAATGAAAATCTTTCTGTGCTGTATGTTGATTGAGTGAGAAAATAGTCTTTTTGAAGAAGTTAAGTTCAATTATAAGAAATGACTTACACGAATTCACTAGTATTGAGGCGACTACGGCTTAGAAAAAGATAAAATAAATAATATAACAAATAATATTGAAAATAACTTGACAAAAACTCACAGGTACCTCTTCGGAATTCACGACTAAAATGACTGGTATAAATTATCAGTTAAAGTGTACAAAATTTTACAGAAAAACTCATTTCCATTTTTGCTGAATCGGAAGACGGTGGTGTACACAAAATTTTTTGTGCACGCATAAACTCATAGTTGCGGAATCCTGCCCCAGATCTTGCTTTCTTTGTGTAATATAATATTAATATTTAATTAAATGCAAAATGAACGGAAACTCTAGACAACTTTTGTGATGTATTCATTAAGTGACGGGAGAAATTATTTTTTCTATTTTTTTAATCCGGGTTTGAATTTTTTTTTGTATTTTCCATTTCATTTATTTGATTAGAGTATAAATTTTGATTTATTAGAGCTCTAGGGGGGGGGGGGGCGATCGCCCTGATCGCCCCCCGCTGTATCCGCCCTTGATGGAAAGTATTTATAATTAAGTCACCAAAAATATTTTGCGGAATCACGACTGCCTCTCTTGACTAATCTCAGAAATTAATAGTGTCCATCTCAGTTAAGCTTACAGTACAAAAACTTCAAGAACTGCATATGTTTATTACGCAGAATTAATTTCATTCTTTGTATACATAATCATTATAAGAATCAGTCAAACCTGAAATGTTATTGACAACACACAAATTAGAATAATTTACATAATCAATGTCACACCTTGAGAGTAAAACCCCTTTCAAGCTTTATTCCTTAAGTCCTTCTGATGTTTTAAATCGCCATTGATCAATGGTTGCGAAGTCAAAGCCTTGTTCAAACTAAAAACATGTACACAAAAAGCAAACGGGAGGAATTCAATTTTCATAAAACGAGTTTATAGCTTTATCAATGTCATTTTCACTAAGAATACTCCTCCTGTCGTAGTCGACTACCCATTAATTATATTGATCGGAACTCATAGTACCTACATATTACAATTTGTAAGTTCATTGGCATCTGTGAACTCAATAAAACTTATCTACAATGTAATAACATGCAATTGCAATACTAGCGAAAAACCATTCCGAATGTTTTACATTTTCGTAAAAAGTTTCAATATTTTAATGGAATCGAAGAAATTTTGGAAATCAATTGATAATTTGCTCCTCAGTAAACTGAATATATTGAAGTTTTGTTATTAGAAGCTGTACGTTCGTTGATTCTGGTAGTGTTGCTGTATTTAAGTATGCCAGGCGGAACGCTTATATGATCCCGGTCATTTGAGAAAATCTCCATCCAATCCACAGTCATCCTTAACCAGGATAATATATTAAACTTCAATTCTGATCTGAACATCTGTAAATTCATTATCCAGAGCAAATAGTTCTTGCTTGACTAGAGTATTTAAGAGTTTGCTGCAAAGAAGGCAAAGGGTTCTAGTTTCTCGTCAAAACTATCACGAATAACTTAACTAGTTTTTCTATATCTCCACTACTTAACAATAGTGAAGCGGCTATTGACTCCCTGAATAAAGCCAATATTTTGATTGCAATAGTCTCTTCAAGTCCTCTCCTTCCACCCACTACACAGACGCTCGTATTGATGTGTACAAGCGCCAATACCATACGTACGAGAGATGGGTTCAAGGTTCTTGCGGGGCTTGAGGTCTCCAAAGAAGCAGGCTCGATTAGTTTCATGTTCATGATAATTAAAATCTATACCTCATCCTTGGCTTAACATCCACGGAAACATACTACTTATTTTACTCAACAGGAAATTTTCCAACTGCTTGGAAAGTAACTTACATTTAGCCTATTCCCAAAAAACGAGAGGGAGCTATCCCTCAAATTATTCATTAATTGCAATTATTTGGATTCTTTCGAAAGTTTTTAAATCTATCATTAACTTCAAATTATTTAAGTATCTAGAGACTAATCAATTCATCAATGCTCGCCAATATGGTTTCCGGGCACTCAGAGAGTTGTGGAGTTGTAGAGATGAGAGTTCTTTTGACACTTAACTCTCCACTCGGAATTCTGTAACTCGGGGAATTTGTATTGTATTTCACTCGACAAAACTCTCGACTGTGTTAGTTGTGGAGAAGTAACAAGAATATTTCTAAGCTGACAGTATTGGTTGCTTTTGTTGTGTTTTGTGAAGGTGCCTAGGTACATAGGATTTTCATATTGAATTATGGACTCACTTCATATCCTGGCTATGTTTACAAAAACAAATTATGGAAATTCATGCAATACAGAGAAGTAAGAATTTTGGTGTCTCAACGTACCCGGTAAAAATTTTAAGTAACTCGAAAATGGTCAATTTGGTCATCTTCCAGTACAGCTATAAAAATTTTAAATATGCACGTTAACGCTTTTATGTAGGATTAAATCGTATCTACATTTTGTTCCCTAATTAGATATGTAATTAGTTTTTGAGTCCGGTAAAAATGTCCGTTTTTTGGTACAAAAATGGACATATTTTCAACTCATCATTATGAAGAACTTGTAAGTCGTGGAAACTCATTTTCCACGAGTAAACTGTTCACAACAGAGTACTAATGGATGTGAAATAAAGAAGGGAAGAAATATATGCAAAACTGGGGTGTATATGAAGCAAGTGCAAAAAATCCGTCTTTCTGCGGTAAAAAGTCACTTATTAAGTTAAAATGATAAAAAAAACTACACGACTCAATTACCCGCTTCTCCCTCTTTAATTTGATATCAAACATGACGTATTTTGGACAACCCCAATATGGTGTGGTGTATTGATCTATATTTTTGTACTCTAGACTCTAAATCTGTAGAAAAAAACCTCAATGCTCTACGTACGACCCTCCCATACAGAGTTAGCCGTCTTTCAATATTTCTTCTCACGTTGTTTTTAACTCCCCAAGTATGTTAGAGAATCTCGATTGGAGAGCTGGGAGTTTTAATCAGGGAAAACGGAAATTCTCATCTCAAAACTCCCAAACTCTCCGCGTTACAGAATGCGGCCCATAGCGACTTACTTACTTTCCTTAAGGAACGTTGGAACTGAAGTCTCCACAATTTTGCTCAGTATAAAATAAGTCACTATTGAAAGCCGTTGGATTAAACCCCCAATCCAAATCTTAGAAATACCCTGACAAAGATTGCCTTTCGGCCCATTGTTGTGGTAGTGAACGTATAGAGACGTCGACGCAGGTCCTTAATAAATAGTAATTATTATACATTGAGCTCTAAAAAGGATAGTCTTAATTCATAAGCCAAAGGAGCACGTCGGCAATGTCTCTGCCCGGGATACTATGCGGGTGCAACTTCGGGTCGCATAATAAACATAAAATCTTGTCGAGTTAACACTATAGTAGATAAACTGCATTATTTCTAACTCTATGTACAGGACAGAGAGTAAATTGAGCCTAATCTCCTCTGTGATGGTACATAGATTGTTCTTCACTAGTTTTTGCTATAAAAACGACGGTTCTGTCGAACAGTTTGACCCTGGTGTACGTAACAACATCCGGAGCGCTATTTTCACATTTGATTAAAAGTCCAAAAAGCCTTTTTCCATAATGTACTTGTATAACTCCAGGGGCGATAATTGTTTTCCCAACGTAGCCTCAGAAAACGACAAATGAGCTCGCAGGTGCATACACTTATTTCCCAAAGTCCCGTCTAAATCTTTGAGATAGAAGGCTGTCAAGTTTCGGGCACACGTGCGGAAATTTTGAGATTCCAAACTATGAGAAAGTCAAACTTTTTACTCAAGTTCTCGTAAGCTGAACCACGTTTTTGTAGTTCTGGCATCAACATGTCGATAATCACGTTAAAAACATTAACTCTAATCTCATTTCCTTTTATTTCATCCGTTGAGAATTTGCCGCCCTGCTTTGGCTACTGGTTAATCTGCTTCTGGCGGGCCACCATACAAGGTTGAGACCCTAGATAATAGCCTAGTTTGAAAGCTGTGCTCACCTAATATCTGTGGGTTGTATTACAGTTTTTACATATGAAAACCTATTAATGTCGGTGCGCCCCTAGACTCTTTTATATCTTCGTCTCCGTTTTTAATTTTTATTAATAATCACCTTTTTTTTTACTTTTAATCGATGACATAGTTTTGTCTAGAGAACTTCATGATATTCTCGCTTGGGGTAAATCGAATCGCGTCGAGTTCAATGTGTCTAACTAAGACCCAAAGCTTTCTTTAGAATAAGGTCATCATTATACCACTTTCGTTTCTTTCGACGGGGCATCTAAGTATTCTTGACATTAATATTTCCAGTAACTTAAGCTGGATAGATCACATCTATTCTCTATTGCTAAAGCAGCATCGAAATGTTTTGGATTTTAAATCTAGCGCTCCTCTACAAGTCCTTTGTGAGACATAGAATGGGGCTAGTCACACAGTCTTAGATTTATTAGATATTATCAAAAAACGAGTTTTCAAGCTCAGTGGCAATTTGGTAATAACTTGTCATATCGACTCGCTCCAGCATCACCGTAATGTCGGATGCCTTTCGTACTTTTATCCCTACATGCATAGTCAATTTTCTGATGAAACATCTGGCTTAATTTTTTGTATATTAATTCCTGCACGCAATACTCGTGCTGCAAGTCGCGCTTGCCCTTTTATACCTGAAATACTTTCGGCCTGATAGTAAAATTTTGTGTTGCTTTTTTATCTCGAACTGTGCGTATGTGGAACAGTTTACGTTGCTCCGTCTTTCCTCCGCCTTACAATCTTCAAGAATACTATACACCAGCACCTTCGATATCGTCCTCATGTCTCCTACTCCATTATCTTTCATGTCACGCTGTGCTTTTCATCATGGGAAGTCCCTTAGCTTGACTTGATAATATAAAAAGAAAAATCAATAATCAGTGTTCGTTTGTGTCCGCAGAACAAAGCAGAACAAAAGATACACAAAAGAACGCCTCATACATTTTCACAGAAGATTTATAATTGAAGCGAACAATCTACAGAACAATTTGTTCGCTACAGTATATGGGATTTCTAGAACAAGGTACACAAAAGAACACAGCTAGTATTTACTTCTCACATCATAGAGTTAATCTGATCTGTTTGTACTAAATACAGACCATCAGAACTAGTTTAGTTACTCATGCAACTAAGAGTAGTAGAACGGGATAGCGTTAATAGGAAAAAACTATACCATTTTGGGGTCAGTGTTCGCAAAAGTAAAGATAAAATCTGCTATAAGTTAAAATATTTTGCATATATTTTACTGATAGTATAAACGCATTGTATGTAACTCTGGGAGAACTCCAGTATTATTCGCATCACTAACCACTTCCGACGCTCCCGGACTCATTACTCATCTTTATGGCCCAATTGATAATTAACGATAAGCTCTCTTGATGATTTATGCAACTCCCCAATTCACCAGAGTAGGTATGTAGTATGCATACATATAGGTACGCATTTTCGTTTTATACATATAGTGGGCTGGTATCTCACCTGTCCTACTGATACTGCCATAATCTGCTGCACGCATTATTTATTGGGGAGAAATTAACCAACCTCCACAAAGCTCCTGTTTAACATATTTTTGCATATTATATTTTTAAAAACTCGATCCTTGCTGACATTAGAGCCGCCTAATACATATACTCCGCTCCCCATTGTTTAAACAGTTGAAATTGCTGGGCTCAGAGTAATTTCTGGTGGTTTTAAGCGGGAGCTGGTTTCGCAATTTAAAAATTTAATGAAAGCTGAAAATAGTTTTAATCAAGGCAGTCGCAGGCCGGGGTCACCCATTTTGTATAGATACTGTGGAAGGGTATATGCCTGCCTGTAGTAGTGCAAATATATATTGTTGCAATGAAATATCCGGAGAGTAATTAATGCGAAATTCATGCGACTGAATTTATCAGAAATGATTACGTTCACAATGTGAAATGAATGAATGAATGAGAGCGGCTCGAACGACCCAATGGTACATATGCATGTATGCATGTATATATGTATTTTAATAGCATCATGGTATAATCTGCCCATATCAGATGGGTGATGGTTAGGTGATGGGAGTTACCTCAAACCAATGGGCCATTGAATTCCAGTCCGATGGCTCCAACAGTATCCTGCAACAGAAACAGGAACAGATCCCGAATTGCGATGAGTTATCGATTTCTGGCATGGCCTCCAAGAACGAGGGATGAGGAATGGAAAACTCCTACATTGCAGTCTCCTTGTACTTCTCGTTACATTAATAGAACTGAACTGGATGCGGCAACTCTTTAGACTGCACTGGATGGCGTTCACCATACCACGGGTGGAAGTCCCTATCATCAACCCCATTTCAAATAGAGGAAATACAAGTTTCGGATGGAAGCATATATTAAAAGATACAGAACTAAACAGCATTGGTGGGTGGATGAGCGGGTGGTTAAGCTGGGACCATTGCAGTAAGTTGATTGCATCGAACAGGCCTTGGAATGCTTTGGTTGTTCCTGGCTGCAGAAATTTGATCAAGAATTTCAAATGTGATGTCGGTCGGTAGATCGACGAGTGGTTCTGAGTTAAAATTTTATGAAATTGATGGATGCAACTCATTGACAAAAGGAAGACAGTTTAGTACTTTCAGAAGGATTCCATTCCAATCAGTGCTCGGTCAACCAAAAAGGTAGATATTTCCACACTGGCCGAGTCGAAAACTATGTTATACAGTAGACCAGGAGTGCAAGGAATTAAATTGGAATGCGCGAAGGGGTTAAGCTTTGTACATCTAATATAAAATTTTATTTTCAGAGGGACGAAGGAAGGAGTTGGTGTACAGTTCTATAAACGTATGCCATAAGTAAATATTATGTAGATTTCTTAATTTTAATTTTATCCGGAAATACTTTAGAGCAGCATTTTAGAATGCCCTTTGTTAAAGCTAAATATTTACAAACATGTTGGTTGTAATTTCTCAATACCGCGATGCACCTTTAGTAGTAAAAATGAGAGAAAATTGTAGACATATGGGGTGTATTTAAATATTCAACTTTGACCAGGAAGGAAGTAAGTTAGAGACCTTGAAGAAAAAAATTAAAACGACCTCTGATAATAATGCTAGTTTCATGTATGAAACTAGTGGTAAAACAGGTTTGTTGAAAAATTTCAAATAGACTATTTTATTTGCTGAAACAGTTGAAAGGATTGGCTTAATTTTATCAGATCCGTTATTCCAAATCATGTTGACATGTTATAACTATTTTGAGGTTTTTCAATTTCAATATCAAAAGTTGGTATTAGTACGTATTTAAAAAAATCGTATTTAAACTCAAAAAATTATGACAAGAAATCCAAAATGTTGACTTCCAAGTGTCTTATCTGCAAATTAGGGAGTAGTAAGATATCAGCAGTTGCCGCAAAGACATTAACAGTTTTATAAAATATGAGAAAAAATCCTCGTATTCCTGATAATTCCTAAGGGATGTGAGTCTTACCACCCACTCCAATGTAATTTATGTTTCTTTTCGTTAGAACCGTATTACCTGACGTAGTGGATTGCCGGATCGGATGTCGCATATGATGCATCATATATGGCTCTTCTATTTTTAAACTGAGCTATTTATATCTTTTAATTTGACATTTCAAAGCATTCTTCAGCATTGGGCAACTAGTATTTTTGTCTTGGAGGTATCAGGTCCTCCAACTTTCGTACATAATCTTTAAAAAACATTTTGCTTGCGAAGTATACCAGCTCATCGGTATTCCCAGCTATTGACCTTCAATGAAGTTGCATAGATTAAAAAAACCGTAAAGTTTCTGAGAGTCTATAAGTTACAGAATCCGAAAGAAACATACTCTAAATTCTAAAACATGATTAATTAAAGTTAAATATACATTTTAGAATAATTATTATTTACTTTACTTTATTAAAGAGATACATATAATTAAAGTCCATAGAAGCTTTAGTTTACGCTTTTATCTGCCAACTTATTTAGTACCTATTGCGCTATTACTTTGATTTTAATTATTGCGTTTATAATGTTTAGAAATGCCATATTCGAAAACCTCTCCTGAAACATATTTGCTCTCAATCAACTATTAACTCGACGCATAAGGACTCCGTTCACAGCCGGCCAAGCTCTCAGGAAGACCAAGAGGTACTTGCAGCAACTTTTAAAAATTTGGGCAGAAGTCTTTAATAATTTCTGTTTTCAATCTTTTTCCAAATTTCTTACAATGTTCTTGTTTTGGAACATGTTCTTTATTATTTTTTGTTTCAGCCTGTAAGGTGGAAATGTCTATATTGAAAACAATTTTTATAATTTTCTACGAATGCGCCTCTCCAGGTTTGAGGTCCAACTTAATAAATTGTTCAACTGACTCTGCTAAAGGTAAATTTTCGAACCGGTTTTTGAAGTTAGTGAGAATGTTGTCCATCACTTGGTTGAAAATATGTCTCTTCGTCAATATTTGGGAGGCCTTGTATCTGATGGCAAGTCCACTAAATTACTTTTACCTAGAGTGGACTCTATCACGAAGTCTTTTGCACTTTCCGGTTACCTTCTTCTTTTCGGGATTCGAGTAGGTTTTAAACAAATTTCACATTTTTCAGCGAATTTCTCGATTTCCAGAAATATCAATCGTCTAGAGTTGCTAATATAGTTTTATTTCACAATGTAAACGTAATAAAAATTTTACTGCATTTTTTAATTGCGCCCTAAATATTTCTTCCTTATAAAGATAATCATTCTCTTTATTGAATCCTTTGGAATCGGAATAGAAAAACTTAAAAAGCCGTTTTTTCGGAAAATTAAACAAAGGTTTACGAAATTTTCAAAATTTCATTGATATCAAAGGTTATCTATTAAAATTTCTGCACAAACTGTCAAAAATAATTCCGCATGATTTCTCATATGGAATACATCCTCTCACGCCTTTGTCAAAATTCAGTGAAATTAGAGCAATCTCAGAACAGCTTTTAAAAATTTTAAAAAGATTTGAATATTTCTTCTTAAAGAAAGAACTTTTTAAAGACTTTTGAATTCCGATCCGTACGCATTCCATTTAATTAGGCCTATGATTGTACGAATTGCCGAATGCTTTTTAGGAATTTCTATAATTCTCCGAGTGATCTGTCTGCATTCTGGGGTGGATCAGGCCCATCTTGGCCCCTACCTAGTTACGCCAACGTTCATCAGTATGGAAAGTTATCCTAAAATAATTTATGGCAAACTATAACAAAATTACAACGAAAATGGGGCGAATGGGGCAACTCCTTCGTAGGGTTGCTATACAAAAATTTCGTTTTTCACTAAACATATATTTGCACACTGCCTGAGAACGCGTCGACGTAGAGAGCCAAGATTTTGGACACTATGTTTGGTAGTAATGGTAATTAAGTTTTAAAAAATGGACTAAGTCGGGCAACCCCTTCTTGTTGTTGCCATATAAAAAATAAGGTTTTTTACATATATCGATACTGTAAAAACGATCAGTCCTAGATGTTTTTATTGTATTGAAAATTTCTTTAAAATATGAAATCTCATAAAATTGGTCATAACCATTTTTACTGCCCCACAGATGGGTGACTATACGAATTTACATACGAGCATTCATCTAGGGTACCATATGAATTGGTCTTCGACCAATTCTAGCATTTTTAATAGTTTTTAATAATTATTTGCACGCATCACTAACAAACACCTTCGCGCTATTATCTAATCCTGCACATTCACTATGTGCCTATATAGAGTATAGATTGTACATTGGCTTAGACCTGATATAAAATTTATTACAGTAAAGGCAGAGATCGTCGGAATCATCATCATTTAGGTTGAAATCCTCACTAGGGTCATCAGTCGCAAATTTTAGGTTTACCATTGCATGAACACATGGCATTTCACTTGATAGTTTAAAGAAAGCATATCTCTGATTAAATATAATATTTATTCTGGAGCAGTACTTAGTGGCGTGCTCCAAAATATTGCACTTAAGACTGGGTCATTGTCCTAAATTAGATAGCTCGGTGCACAATTCGCAAGACGGGGCGGGGCGTAGATATTTTTGAATAAATCGCAAGCTGATTTATGGAATATTTATTTGAATACATAGGGCAACAAAATAACGTTTTCTAATTTTTAAATTTGTCCACCAATTTTTATTGAAAATGATTTGAAAATGAAAATTTAATGATTTTTTTTTTCTTAATAACGTTTTCCGATTTTTAAAATTCTACTTTTTTATGAAAATTTGATGCAATATATTTCTTTCTTAATAGGTAAAATGCAGGTAAAGCAATCAATTGCGTCACATTGTAGTAGATATAAGTAGAATTTAAAAAATTAGAAAACGTTATTTTCTGCTTATTAACTGCAAAAAGCTTATATTAAAAATTTATTTAATTTAGTTTAAATTTGTGGCAGCCCCGCTCCACAAACCAGAGAAATTAAGAAAAACAAAAAATCATTGAATTTTCATTTTTAAATCATTTTCAATAAAAATTGGGGAACAAATTTAAAAATTAGAAAACGTTATTTTGTTGCGCTATGTATTTAAATAAATATTCCATAAATCAGCTTGCAATTTATTCCAAGATCTTAACGCCCCGCCCCATCTTGCGAATTTTGCACCGGGCTGTCCTATTTATGACAGATACCCATTCGAAACTAGAAATAAGGTCACTGTATCATTTTGTCCTTCCTAGTATGTCATTTTACGACAGGTTCCCTATATTAAAAACTAGGAATCGCAATACATAATGGTATTTGGATATTTTTACCACCTATATGATAAAATCATAGGATATACTAAGTATACCATTCCATTTGTGATACATGGAAATAATGATGGTAGAGCGAAATAGATTAGGATAATATTAAAAGTGGTAATTTGATTTGTGCATGTCCGTCCGTCTATCCACTGCGGTACGATTATCAGTCCTCTCGATAACTCGAGAATGCGTTTACTTACACTGAGAAAAATAATTAGAGTAAAATCAACATATTGCACTGTATTGGCAGGTTTATGTTAATTTAGCTTTAACTTGCAGCTAAGTTAAACTATCCTGAAATAATAAGTTGTTCTTTACGTTAAAAAATAAGTTACCGCAAGCCAAATTTAGAGTAAAGTAACTATAATCCGAAGGTGATTGTAGTAGTTTTTAAAAGAATTTTATATAATGTATTTGAACTTATAAATCGGTTAAATTTTAACAAAACCTGAGGGTAAATATAATATAATTGAAGAGTTAAATTGCTCAATTTTAGAATATTTTATGAAATAGTTTGAAAGTAATACTTTCAACTCAATATCATGATAAATATTAAAATATACTACAAACAAAGAGCATGTCTATAAAATCATCATATTTTTATATGTAAACCGTGATTATTTCGATATTTCGAATAATCTTTAAATTGAGAGTTAACTAAAACACAAGAAAACTACGGTAGAAGTTTTAATTGGTCTAAGATCAATTCTTACGATATCCTAAATGATTGTTCCTATATAGCCACTTTGAAAGTTATATCGTTAAATTGGTTTTTCGCATTTATTTCGGGATGGATTCCCCGGACGGTACAAACTGATCTAACCAGTATCAAAGCTTTATTATTCCGAGGAATTGTGCAATACAAAAAAGACTGTTTTTCAATAAGTGAAAAATTTTAATATTTGTATGGAAACTCCACACGTGGGTTCCAGATTTAGTATTTTTTTTAGCTCCTTACGTCAACGTGTTTTCAATTACTGCCCAAAATATATAGTGAATAACAAATTTTTTTTTGTGGTAACACTACAAAACACTCGCCCGATTTAAGTCATTTTCGAGATCATATTTGATATTTTTACGGAAATACAAAGAGTTGAATTTTAGTCAATCCGTTCTTAGACAATAAGGTCAAACTATGTAGTGAAAAACGAAATTTTTGTATGAAAACCGTAAGGAGCAGCTACGCCATTTATCTGATTTTCGAACTTAAGTATAAAATTTTCTTTAAAATAATTTTATTATATTATATATATATATAATATTTCAGCTATCTATCTTCAATGTGTGACAGACATACAAAAATCAAAATAATTTTTAGTTTTCGGAGTATGCGTGACGGTCTAATCGATTTTGCTATACAATTATTATTTTTATACGTTACAAACGGAATGACAAACTTGCTATACCTTATGAGCAGAAACGTTACATGTAGCGCAGGGGAGCCTTCAAGACAACTAAGTTCCTAAATACAGATGATACGAATTTAAGCATAATATATCAGAACCTGAAAATAACTCTCCATTAAGTCGTTTTTTAAGTCAGGTCAGGAAACTTTTATATTTTAAAAATAAATTTTAATAATATTTTTAACTTTTATTTTTAAAAGTAAAAGTTAAAAGTAAATTCTTATTATACGAAATAAAAGTTTTAAGTCTTTTCTGATCTTTATCTAACAAAAAAACTTCTTGAGAGTATTTCGAGACTTTTATTTTACAAAAACCTTTTTAAGAGTCTTTTGAGACTTTTATTTTTTAAACATCTTTTTAAAAGTCTTTCTTTATGTTTTTTATTTAAATATATAAAGTATTTACAGTCTAATGTAAAAAAAAACCTCATCCGCTGGTTATAACATTTTAATCGATTTGATCCATATACATAACATATTTGGTTTATATCACATAAACTTTAGAAATATCCAGACTCTGTCTGACAGTAAAGCGTTCGAGCCTCTGGATGGCTATTCTTTTAATTAAAAGGAAATAAAGAAAAAAAAAAAAATAACGAAAAATTAAATTAAATAGAAAGAAGCAAAAAGGCTAGAATTAGTCTAAAAGACCAATACTTATGATACCCTATATGAATGCCCGTACGGATAAAATCAGTCGGTAAATACTGTACATATTTAAATAATAAGCCTAAAGGAAGACTTTTAAAAAGATTTTTATAAAATAGAAGTCCCAAAAGTTTTTTAAAATGATTTTTATAAAATAAAAGTCTCAAAAGACTCTTAAGAAGACTTTTGTGAAATAAAGGTCTCTAAATACTACCAAGAAGTTTTTTTTTGTATAACAGTTAAAAAAAAAACAATTAAAAATAATGGTTATTGCGGGAGCTTAATAATAAAAATTATGAATTTTTATTATTTTAAAACTCTTATTTCTTATAATTTTGTTTAATTCTTAATAATAGTTCGTATTCTAGAGACTTTTTGAAAAAGTCATAAAAGTTTCAAGCTCTATATTATATAATATACTGCGGGCATCCCGAATCTAAGTCTTGGTTTCGACTTCGTCAGCCAGTAACGTTACACAACAAGCTCAGTAGGTCACTCTTAAGGGCGAAACACAAATCCACCGTTTCAATCCGATTCGTACAAATGTCAAATTTGTTTATATGAGACATGCGTGCAATTGGACACATTACACCGAAATGGATCGAATCGAAATGGAGAAGTTGAGCAAATTTCAACTTTTACGGATGACATAACCTAGAAAAATCATCTGTAAAGATTTGTTTATACTCAAAGATGCATGAAAAGGCTTTTGTTAAGGAAATAAAAAGAGACATGAATTATATGACAAAAAACGAATGTTTTCATGAATGGATGTAAAGCGGAAAGAAAAATCTGGCAACATTTTAAAGTCAACTGTTTGAAACCGAACGGAACAATTGTGCTAATGCATCCGTTAGATTGACATGGGTTGGATCGAATCGGATCGAAACGTCGGAATTGTGTTTGGCACTTTACTATTTACGTATTTTAGGCATCCCTTCTGAAATGAGTTTTCCATATTCTAGATCTAGTGACATCGCATTCTTACATCCGGAAATGGCAGTTCACCCCATGACATGAAAGTGAGTAGCTCTGTTTCCAAGATAGGTTTTAGGAGGACGTCAATTTTGGCTTAATTATGTGGCATGATTAGGTTTACACAAGAAGATACAATTTGTCCGCTACTTGGATTATTTGTAAGTCTATCTACAAGCATTGAAATTATCATTAATAAAGTGTCTTTTACATTTAGTTTGTATAGGTTTGAAAGAAGGAATACCACTTTACCACTGTCCTTCATACTTTCATAAATAATATGTGCTGTTAGCAATTGAAATTTATTAACATTATGTCATCACATTGCTATAAATTTTGGAGCTTCGTAGCTCAACTAATAATATATTATCAGCATACTAACATTATATGTAAGCTTTGATTTTGTAGTTTCGTTAGTATTCAATATGAATGTGTCACGGTAGTGACATTATATGTATATTAAAGAAATGCAAGTTTCGAAACAAGTCTGGCACTGTTTTACAAATATTCAAAATCGCCATCTTAAGTGAAGTATTTCTGGCAGGCTGTGATACATTAACTAAGTTTTATAGATGGATGTTAGATTTCTATTCAACCGAAGTTCATAAAATATAGGAAAACTACGAAATTAGTTATAATGTATTTGATGTGAGACCAATTTTGGTGATATCCTAGATGAATGCCCGCAAGTATACCTACCCCTCTATTTAAGAAATATTTAACGAGAACTTTGTTACAATATAGGTATAATTAAAATTTAGATTCATTTTACAAACATTATAATTACTAGCTAAAGTTGCCCGCTCTTAGAACGGGACTCTCTCTTAAGTTTGTAAATTAAAACAAAAAAATTAATTTTTTAATTCTTTTTTGTTTTAAATTTTTGTTCTATGTTTTAAAAAACTTTTATTTACCCATAAATGCCTGACTAAATAACTTTGTTCGTAAGGCGTCGTTCGTGACGAAAGAGTTTTAAGGTAGTAAACGTGGACGGATTTACATGGGTTCTTTTGATTTAGAAAGAGTGATTGGGGAGCTTTCCGATGGGGTAACAAAATTTAGGTTTTCGGGAATTTAGAGATGGAGAGTGGTAATTACATCCCTTGGAGTTATCGAATGTAGACCGTCTGTGATATCAAATGAAAACTCTTCCTGAGTGCTATTACATGGCATTTTGATTTTTAAGATAATGTTTTACATATAGCATGGTAATATTTCAATGTCCTATGTTTAACCGTTATATTGGTTTTGATGTGAAATAAATTTTTCCAGATTCATAATGTAAACATTTTTGACATAGAAGTAATTACATTAAAGTTAGATAGTCTTATAAACTACTTACCATAGAAAAAAGAAAATTACCCTACAACGTTCGCAGAGAACTTAGATGCGAATTAATATGCATATGTCAGATAGATTATGTACCGTAATATGAGTTTTTAGCCAAAATTTAATGATTAAAGGGGAGAAAATAAAATATGTATGTTAAAAAAAACTTTGAAAATAAATAACTTTTGTAAATAAAACGCACTAAAAAGTAAAAAATTTGTTTTTTTCTTTCTCAGGGGTATCCACAAGAAAAGTTTCATTGCAAAATAAGAAATACTAGAAGTCAGATTAAATCTTAAGAGTTTGGGCATGAGTTACAGTTAGATAATTGTGATTATAGTTATGAATGCCCAAATTTTTAAAATTTATAATCTGAGTTCTAGAATTTCTTATTTTGCAATGAAACTTTTCTTGTGTGTATTACTGAGAAAAAAAAAAAACAAATATTTTTTACTTTTGAGTGCATTTTATTTACAAAATTTATTTATTTTAAAAGTTGTTTTAATATATTTTTTAAATATTTTTATCGTATTAAAAAAAAGCGTTATAGTCATAGTCTGGGCTTTTCGCCGTTGAGTAATATTGTTGTTAGAATAAGAGTGCGAGGAGATAGTTAGGTTGTGCTGTGAAACTTTTGGACTGCTTTGCAATGCTTTGCTGGAACTGTTATAATTCAATCAATGAAATAAACGAAGTTTTGTGTATTAAATATTTGTATTTTTTAGGCACCTAAGTCCCTATGTATATTAATTGAACTATAACCTGTTCATCTACACAAAGAGAACAGTTTTTTCTTTATTTTTCTCTAGTTCATCAGACAAGTAGGTAGTAAATTACATACAAAATGAAAAACAAAAATGCGTTATGGCCATTGTACCATTCCTGACTTGCTTACTTTCGCTTATATTTGTAATTTTCATAAAAAAAGGCTATGAATGCAATTTAACGATGTAGACAACCACCAAAAAGACCGTTTATAAGGTGGAAAGGATGGTTGTTTACGGATCACTGAAGCTTACACATCGTATCCCCAACTAGCTCTCGAAGCCATTCTTGTCTAATAGCCACTCTACTCTACCTATGTATATATATAGAGGGAAGCAGCGGTAAGCGTGAAAGGAAAATGATGGCGATCGCATCTCCTCTGGTGTGAGATATCTTAACATCCCCGAGCAGGTCCACATTAAAGGCATCGAAGCTTCAACGGATGTTACGGTCGAAATAGTCACTTTCGAGAGAAGCTACCGTATATGGAAAAAAATCTTTATGCAAACGAAAATCTTTGAAAAAAGAAATTTCATTGCAAAAAGAGGCCGTTTCATATAAGCAGGAACCGTATAATCGTTAGTACGGCTTGGTTCCTGCCTGCCGTATACGCCAAAACAAACAGCCACTTAAAATTTATTTTAAGTCTATTTATGAGGTCAGCTTGGCTGTTTGCTTTGGCGTAACGGCAGGCAGGAATCAAGCCATACTGACGATTATACAGTTCCTGCTTATATGAAACGTCTTTTGTTTTGCAATGAAATTTCCTTTTTCAAAGATTTTGGTTTGCAGAAAGATTTTTTTCCATTCAATTCTCGAGCTGCAGACTTAGCAGGAAACTGAGTCAATTTCAGATTGACTTATTTCGCTATGAATTTTCACATTTACAGTATATACTTAACTTTTAACGAAAGAAGCCAGATATTATACAGATGGCTGCAGTTCTCACAACGGGCTCATGTCTGGTATACTGACAAACACAGCAAGGATAATGAAATAGGTGAAGGGTTGGTGGGTGCAGAAATGAAACTCTCCATTCCGCTTGGTCTTTTAATCTTCAAGCTGTCAGGAGGAAGTCTTATTTATAGTGGCTAGAGATATGGAAAGTTGCACTAACTATATTTGCTCAGACAGCCAACCTGCGATCCTCGATCTGTTATGTAAACACTTTGACTTGAAACAAGTCTAGAGTTGCAATTGGGGACCTAGTAATCATGTCGATCCTACTCTTAATCTTAACTTTATATATGTTATTTCATTTCTCTAAGTTATTACGGGCTGGAACTTGTGAACGAACATGCTTTTAACACTACGCATTCGTATGCAAGATATTTTTGCGACTCTTCAATAATTTTATACTTTACAAATGGAGTAGTTTATCACTCTATGGTTTCTTTCAGACACAAAAATGGATTTAGTTACGAGTTAAAAGAATATTTCTTTGCAATATCTTTACAAAATATTAACAATTTTCACCAACTGCTCTCCTTTTACTTAAGACATTTGTAATATCCTCATAATCTACACAATCATAAACGAAATACTCGAAAGATATCATAATCATAAAAAAATCAAGAAGTTTATGAATAAGTGAACAAAGTCTTGAGAAAATAAATAAAACAAAAGCTGCCCACAAACTTTTACCTTTGTTTCTATCTTCTGCAAAATATTTCCAGAACTAAATATAAATTAATTCACTGTCCTCCTGGAATATGACTCCCTCTTTAATATATGGGAAAACTTTCCCATTTTCGCGGAACAACTTCATAACTACATACATATATAAATATTGCATATATTTCATTTTTCAACTTCAGCCGATACATCCAATTGAATTTAGAAGCAACATTTTTCGATATACGGAGAGAACTTTTTGGATACGATACAAAATGTCTGTGAACACAAAGGATATTCTACTGGAATCGAAGCAATTATAAGTAGGTACGAGTTTAACAAAATTTTATAGAAAAAGTGCTAATTAAAACGGATATACAGAAATACTCGAGCAAAAACAGAATTCCAGACTTAAGGTACCAAGGAAACGCTACAAAATGGAGAAATATCCTTGGCGCAAAATCGATTTGGCGGGTATGATGTATTTATACAGATTTAAAACTTATAAGCAGACAGTCCATAGATATCCTTTCACATCTCCGAAATCTAGTAAATTCCATGGATCCTATAGAATTCTGAAAAATTGTGCCAAATTGTGCCCATTTACAATATTGAGTATTATTGGGGCACAAAAGAATGTAAAGGAAGATGGACTTGGATAGCCTATAACTTTTTCATCAAAAGAATTAGAGGGGACAACGATATGCAAATTGCCCTTAAAGGGCTGATTTGGCATGATAAACCATACAAAAAGGGAGCAGAAAGTATTACATTCATATAAATTTCGGGGCAGTTACATGGTGAATGAGATTGTGGCAATGATAATCTGGCTTTCCTGTATTCAATTTTTATAAATTGACTCCATTCGTGTCCTTGGTTGCACAATTTCCAATCTCTAAGTGATTCCGTTTCGGTTAATTTGTCAAGGAAGTTTAAAACTAAAAAAAAAGTACAAAATTGTTAGTAGGAAATTGCAACCTGGCACAATATTGAATCTTAATATGAATGCCATAAATTTACTGCAACGACGTTTATCTTGTGTTTGGATGGTAAATTGAGTTACATTATTGTGCTTTATCTTTGCACAAGTTGATATTTAGTAGCTTAGTACCTTAGTACCCATTAAATAAATCTTGTAATGCGTTTTTAATTTTTATTTCTGCAAGGCAATAAGCAATATGAAATTTTTGCCTGTCCAGTCGCACTTAACCTAAGCTAGAATCCTGGGACTCCTTCAGATAAGAAATTAAGACTTCAACCAGAAATTTATTCAATTCTCTAAAAGACGAAGAAAAAAATCTTATTTCCTTTAACCGGAACAGCTTCGTATTTTCTTCACTCATCGACGGAAGGACTTCGAGAGGTATTCTGGTGGCTCGCATAAGGCTATATAAGGATGTTCCTTTCAGTTCTTTCTATTGCCAATTTAGCTGGAAGAGAGTAAAAGGTGATAAGCTGTCAAATATAAGGAGGAAAAGCGCTATCCGCTGATATTTTTTCTGCTTCTTTCATTCGCAATTATTCTCTCCAAATTGATTTATTTGCTTCTATCTTATATTCTCCTTCAGTCCACCGTTTCTCAAGTATTGTTACATTATTTTTTGTCCTTATGATGCTCTCATCTCAGCTACCCCTAAGGAGAAAATCCTTCACTGTTGCTTGTCAGAAATGTCTTATTTCATTGAATTTTTCAGATAAGTACTGAAACGAGATATTTTCCATCGTTATTACCTAAGGGTATATGTACATAGATAGCATTATGCATACCTTGGAAACATGTAAATCGAAGTGGGGGAAACTGTTCAGCGAAAATGCTTATAATTGAAACATGCGTATTAAAACATGCGTTAAAATTTTTTCCATTGCATGGAGCGAAGTTATGTGGCTTGAAATAAAAATGTTTTTCTAACGTATGTAGCAGATGAACGGTTTAACTCGAAACAGTTATAGCGAAGGGAATGGCGAAAGCTTTTTATAATTAGGGTTTGAGGGAGTTATTTGCACAAAAAACCATTAAAACAAAAATTAAAATCCAACAAGTTTTTACTGAAAACGAAAACTTAAAGGATGTCTTAAATTATAATGGTATTTTACGTACCACATACCTCAAATAAAACGATGAACATATAAAGGAAAAAAAGGAAACGTATTTAAAGATTTGTCCTTGATATCTGCGTAACACGAATATTGGAGCAGATGTTAGACTCGACAGGTATTGGATTTGAGAGGTGATTTTTCACATGACTAGCTCCGATTTCTAGTGCAAGCTTGCTCATTAAGTTAGTAGCACAGATATAGTGGATTGGTCAGATTCTAAAACGAAGAATGTCAATCTTGAAGTGAAGGTAGAGATTGTCAACGTGCAAGGTGGCTTACTTTTTCGTGTAACCCGGTGACAGCTCTTAGAAATGACGGATTTTCATATGAAGCATATACGGATGATGTACCACTACTTATCAGTAGGTATATCCTAGTAATAGTAGCCATGTAGCGTGGTCTTAAGTTTTGAGAATATTGCAGTGTGGCTATTAAGAAATGACAGTAAATTCATCGAACACACGTTGTTTCTTCATCAGAAAATTAATTCTTATTCGAAGGTACTCTAAAGCTATTTTATATTAAGTATATCAGTATGTACCTAGACTTGAAACTACATGTGACTGAAAAGGTTATTACGGATACTTCGCCTAGAGTATGAAGTATGTATGAGGGTAGTATACCGATAGATCATGTCAGGCCGACTAACGCCTCTAGTCATGTACTCAACGGATATTTGATATGTTGATGTATGTGAAACTATTTGTAAGTCATTTATGAATTATTAATAAAAAAAAAAGGTTATAATTGGTCTAAGAGAAATATTATTACACCCTAGATGAATATACAAGTTCAATAAAGTGAAAAACCAAAGCAATGGCAATACCAAGAGAGGGTTATTTGATTCGCTTTTGAAATTGTCTTTACTATTTTTACTGTATGTCGACGCATTCTCAGGAAAAACGAAATTTTTATATGCAAACTTTACCGATGGAGTTACCCGATTTGTCCCATTTTTGAATTTATATATCTAAATTTTTTTAAGGACGTATACAAAATATCAGATTTGTAAGTGAAAGTGTTCTCGACTTATGGGCAGGACAGACAGACTGACAGATGCACAGACAGATATACGGACGGACAAACGGACATGTAAAAATCAAAATAATTTTTTTATACCAGCATTATTTCAATTGGTTACAAACGGACTGACAAACTTATTATATCCTCTGAGTTCATCATCTAGGCATCAAAACGTCTCATTGTTGCAGTTGGAGCTATACTCATATTTTTCTCTCTATTAAAATTGCCATTTCCACACTTCTAGAATAATAAAAATCTTAGTAGCAATGCGTTTATATTTGGTATACCATTTATTTAACTAAAACGTTGAATTTACAAATATTAGTCGTTTTTGAAGTTTAGACTTTGGCCCAATATATCTTTCCTAATTACAGTTAACTGAAACTGATGATTGTCAAGCAACGCTGATCCGATCAGAATACGGGGTTCACTGTTCACCTCAGCTGAGCTCAGTACCAGCTACAATGAAAAAAATCTTTCTCTATGGATACATTTAGGGTTATAACTGGGGTGTATGTGACCCAATTGCATGAAAATTAGTTATTCGACAACAAAAACGTCCCAAGAACGTTTTCTGAACAAGAAAAAAAAGTACACCACCCAATACTACTCGGGGAGACCTTTAATTTGATATGAAACGACTGCCCCCCCCCCCCCCCGAGGGTTCATACATTCCACTCTAAAAGTATCAAGAAAAAAAGTTTCTTCTACGAATTATGGCTGGTAATGAGTTGAGGTGAACAGTGGAACCCATTTTCAGATCGGACATAACCCTACCGAGTTAGAGCCGATCTAATGTTGGAAAAAATTAGTATCTACCTCAGTTCAAATAGAAAAAGGACTTAGTACGTTTTGAAGCGAATTTGACGTACGATGCCATAAGAGACATCTCAATAAAATTTAGCCAATGAAATAAGGAAGCTCTTAAAATACGTTTGGGTGAAAAAGTTATGCGACTTTTTTTTTAAATACAATTTAAAAATTTCTTTTTCAGCAATGCTATGAGCTACAGAATAAAATCTTTTTGCGTTAGATCGGGCTAACATTCAGATAAATTAAGAATAAAAATTAGCAATTTATCTCAATTATTCAAGTCATTATGACCAAAAATGTCTTCGAATTAGTAGTTTTGTGAGAAATCACCAAAAAAATCACTGAACATACATGGAGATGATTTGGGTACCCCTGGGGGTGCTCTACCTCTGGACTTCCGCTTGACACCATTTCTTGAGATACCCTGTATATTAAATTATTATTATATTTTAGTTTTATTTGAATACTTTAATAGAAATGATTAACACCGTTCTACGTTTCATGACAGATTTCAGGTGGTCTCTATGTGACCATATCTAGTGGTATATTATTATTGTTAGATATAAAGAAAGATCAGCGAACGCTTCATAATTATAACGCTTCAATTCAGCAGTATTAAAACCTTCTCTAATTTTATCATCTATATTTTTTACTACTATCTTTATATTCAACTATAATTTGGGCTGTCTACATTTAGTTTCAATTACACCTTCTATTCAAATTGCGTTTGGAGTGTATTTTAAAAATATCGTAGTTGGACTTAAGGCACTTTCCCATCAAAAATAAGAAACGAAAAATGTGAACCGAAAAACTTCATTTATTCCACTTTAAAACAAGATTTTTTCTCCAATGATTACAAAAAAATCCATGGAAATAGGATAAACTAAGAGGCAGGTATACATGTTGATATTAAAAAAAAAAACAGAAATTGTCCATAAATTTTGATTAAGAAGGTTGTATTGTTGTATGCGTCTTATGCTTGTATATCTGGATTCCCTCCATGAAGAAGTTTTATTACTTCAACGGATAATTTTAATGGAAATTTTAAAGAATGATGTTTGAAAACAAATCTTTAGCAAAAGTTATCTTAAATATGTATTCCAAAATAATTGACCTTTATGCTGTTTATGCTGCTTGTGCTGTGCTGTTTTTATATCTGCAATTGGGAATCTGCGCGGGTCACCGACTAAATTTTATGAGGCACTTGTTCTGACGGCGAAATTATAAAAACTTAATACTGCATGAGTCTATAGTTCATTCAATTTTAGAATTTCTTTGTTGATATCTTGTTAATGTCCTATATAAGCCTGAATTTTTAAATAGCACTGCATGTATTGCTAATTGTGAAGTATCAACTGCAAGGTTATAAAGTTACTTGAGGCTTGTGCTAAATAATCAGAGGACTGATAATTTGCAATTTAAATTGACACCAAAAATTAAAAAATATTTTTCGCCATTCAGTTTAATCTTCAGGTGCAAAATCTCTGGCAAGGGGACATAAATTAACGAATTATTTCGTTTTTCAGCTAATATGAAAAATTATCTTTTTTTAAAAAATATTTAAAATAAAAACTCATTCAATGCTATTCTAAAATATTTATTTAATTTGAGTCGCGACGCGTTTCGCTTTCTTAGGGCATTATCGAGCAATTGAAAAGCAGATCGTTAGCTAAACCTACCTATCGTAATATTTGGGAATTTGAAACTTATGGGCAATACTAATCCATACATAAGAGGGAGCTATTATTCATGAAATCTAACTGATCGTTTAACGAAAATGAATCTTTACGATTTTCATTATTAATGTAATATTTCGTATTTATCTTGGACTTTACCAGCATCCACGTTTTTTAAAAGCCGGAATTTATTTAAAGATGTAGTATGACCAGTATCAACTAAATGCTTGCTTATGCCTGATGTTGGTCTATTATAGAGTGCCGATGATACGTGTTCTTTGTAACTAATTTTTAATGAGCGTTTTGTTTTACCAATATAGACTGCATTGCAATCACAACACTCAATACTATAAATTCCGCTCTTATCTATTTTATCAACTTTCGGTTTTAGTTTATTGTTTATGAAAAAAATTTTAAAGTTTTTTATTACAAAAAGCTGGTGAAACGTTAAAGTAGATTTAATTTTATTCGAAGTTTCCTTCAAGTATGGAATTTTTTTCCAAATTTTCATATCTTGTGTCCCCTGTGGGTAAACAATGTTAAGTGCATATTTTTTGTTTTTTTACCTTAGCATTTTAAAAATTAAATTCTCTGAATACTCGTTCTTCATTGCAATTTTTACTATTGTTTCGAGTTCCCTTTTAAAATTAATTTTATTCATAGGAATCTTAAGCAATCTGTCTAACATCAAATGGAAGGATGATTTTTTTTTATATATATTCGAAATGTTGAGAATCAGTAGGAATTACGACATTTGTGGAAGCAGGTTTCCTAAGTATATCATATTACATTCAGGTATAAACATAGGAATAACTATCATCTAAGTAAGAAAGATTATGAAGAGTGCAATCGATTTGCTTTGTTATGCCCTCTTCTCATTTTGTTAATATATTTATCAATATGAATATAATTCATGGACTTGCATTGGACATCCAATATTGCGGTGATCGAGTGAGTCGATATGACAAGTTATTGCCACATCATCAATGAGCTTAAAGGCTCGATTTGGATAATATCCAATGACGCTAAGGCTGTACGGCCAGCCCTAGCCAAGATGTGAGAATTGTACTCCATTCTAGGTCTGATATAGGATTTGTAGAGATGCCCTACATTTGATGGGCTGAAATATTTCTTACAACTTTTTAGAAATCCAAGACATTTCGATGCTTCTTTAGCAGCAGAGAAGATGTGTTCTGTCCAATTTAATTTACTGAAAATATTAATGCTCAGAATGCTCAGTGACGGTGAATCTGAAACTAAAACTCCATCAAATAAAATCGGAGTGGTTAAATGGTGATCTTGTTTTAAAAAGATAACACAGCTTTGGGTCTTAGATGCATTGAATTCGACGCGATTCACTTTGCCCCAAGCAAGGATAATATCAAGATCGTTATTCAATGATCTAGTCATGCAATCTTCTTTGACACATTTGGCATTCCCTCTGGAGTTCGCAAGAGTATCAAAGGAGTAAGCGATATCAAGGATACTGTCATCGGCAAGGTAATGGATAGGATTATAAGTAAGGGAAAGCAGATTATTAATGAAAATTAGGAAGATAGACGGAGAACCCTGGGGCACACCGGCATCTATAGGGTGAGATTCAAATGTAATGGCAGCTAATACAACTCGAATTTGGTGACCAGATAGAAAACTTTCAATCCATAATAGAAGAGGAGGGGAGAGACCAACTGCATTAAAAACTCTACGTACTACTGTGCCCAAAAAATAAGGTGACATTTGAATTTAAACTGCGTGCGTCAAAGGAGTTGGCGAATTGGTATCTTTTTTAGGTTGGTAGGAATGTCTTTGACATCCGTGCCACACATCAAAATATTCATTAGTGTTTGAGATACGCTTCGTTTTGTGAGCTGCTAAAAGTGAATTTCTCGTTTTTTGCGATGTCGAAATTTGTTGAGCAAAGAATTTGCATTAAATTTTGTTTGCGGACTATTGACTACATTGACAAGACGAAATGCATGATCACTGGAGACGAGACTTGGATCTATGCTTAAGACCCCGAAACGACCGATCAATCGAGCGAATATCGTGCGGGTTTGCCGAGACCAAAAAAACCGCGCCAAAGTCGCTCAAAAATCAAGGTGATGTTGACAGTCTTTCTCGATTATTGTGGTGTTGTGCATTCTGAGTTCCTTCCCCCAGCTCAAACAGTCAACAAGGAATATTATCTGAACGTTATGCGTCATTTGCGTAACGGTATCCGCCAAAAGAGGCCGGAATTGTGGAAAGACAACTCTTGGTTTTTGCATCACGATAATGCATTGTCTCACACTGCACTCGTTCTTCGTGACTATTTCGCCAAAAACTCGACTCAACACAACCACCGTATTCACCTGATTTGGCGCCGTGCGACTTCTGGCTGTTCAGCAAGCTGAAAAGACCACTCCGAGGACACCGTTTTGAGACGATAGAGGAGATTCAAGCCGCCGCGAGGAAGGAGCTGAAGGCTATCCCTGAAATCGACTTTTTCAACTGTTTCGAAGATTGGAAAATCCGTTGGCATAAGTGCATTGCATCGGGAGGGGATTACTTTGAAGGCGATGAAATTGATTTGGAAGAATAAATAAAGAATTTTCAAATAAATTCAAATGTCACCTTATTTTTTGGGCACAGTAGTACATATTTCATAAAAAAAATAGAGAGAATTGAATTCTCAGAAAATTTTGATGAGAAAAAATTTCAAAATATAATTGAGACAAAAATTAAATTCCGAGATTTCGGGATACCGTCCATACACAAAAAACGTCATCAATATAACGATACCAGCACAATACATTATTAACTAAATCACAGCCTGAATGAAAATTTTTTGTTCTATTTTATTCATATCGAATTTAGCCATTAAAGGTGATAAGGAAGCACCCAGCATATAAGTAAGTCTTTAGTTTTTTTTATCGGAATGGAAGGAAACAAATTACAAACATCAAACGACACAAGCTTAGCATTTAATGGTTAACTCAAATTATTAATTTTGTGAACGAGATCTGTATTATTCTTAATGGAGTATGGTAAAGTACCCAGTTACGGGCCGCCTTAAGGAAAGTTTTGATTTAGCATGGTTGCAAAAACTCAACTTTACTAGTAATGGAAGGGCTTATTGGTTTAATTATTTTTACATTATATCCTAACTATTTAAAATTTATTTGTATTTCTCAAAAATAGATATAATATGCAGAAATTTCAAAAACATTTAGAAAAGTACCATCATCCGTTTGCGGGCATCCATTTTTGCAGTTGCGAGCCATCATTCTTCCTATTATGGGCCACTAATTAAAACGAAAAGTTTAAAAAAAAACACGTTCAAGCATACTTTGGATGCACAGATTTTATGGTAGTACCTATTGCATAACCAACATTTAGTACCTTTATTGTCCTGAGTTATATGACAAACACACTCAAAACACAAACCGCTTGAAACAACCTGATTTGCAAGATTTTCTTCCAGTAATTTTTCTTTTGCAAATAGTTTCCGCACGGGTCCTTTCTTGGGCATATCGTGGATACCGAGTTCTTTCAATTGCACTTGAGGACAGATTCGTCTGACTTTTCCAGGTGGACCATTTCCCAAAGATGCACCAATAACTTGGACCTTGTCTGCTTTGTTTTTTTACCTTGTGGCTTCTTTTGTACTGGGATATTGTCACGTTGATGATGCTTTTTCTGGTTTTTGTTAAATTTTTCCTCCTCTTTCTCTTTCCTAATGAATTGGTTCTCCATCTTTTTATTTTTCTTAACTAAATCTTCTTCGTCCTTTTTCTTGTTTTTTAATCTCTCTTTATTTTTATTTCTTCTTTGAAAAGCTCAGCTTCAGCTTTTATTGGCACTTCAGTTCTTCAAGCCTCTGAAATGGTGTTGATGAAAGAACAAAGCTTCGTTCTTCTGTTTGGCGTGTCCCTCCTCTGGTTGGAGTTTTTGGTATTTTAAGAAATTCCGTAATGTCATGATTGGATTCATCTAAGAAAAGGATAGTCATATCTAAGATGTTTAAGCATTCAGTTGGCACTTTGTGCAAGATAGTCAGTATCGTTTGAAATTGAGTCGTGTAAGTCTAAAATGTCCCTAAAGCCACTTACTTCGATCTAAAAAGTAATGAGTATATTTTTATTGCCTACAATTTACTACTTTTTACACTTTAGGTATACCTCATTATTTTCGCTGCACTTAACCATTAATTCCATATATAGTTTGTGTAGAAGCAAGAAGTCCTCTGAGTGTATCAAACTGGACTTACATATTTCTTAATTCTTAATTTTCTTGGTGCCAACAAGGCTTACAATCATTTTATATGTCATACTATTTACGTCATTGGACTTCATTGGGATCAGGTAAGTACTCCCTTCAGTACTTACATCACCAAATATTGCATATATGGGGTCATAACTTGCTTCAGTGGCTGTGTTCTTTTGTGCCCGCAGAACAGGGCAGAACAAAAGATACACAAAACAACGCCTCATACATTTTCATAGAAGATGTATAAATGAAGCGAACAGTACAAATAGTTTGCTTCAATCAGCAGAACAATTTGTTCTCTCCAGTATATGGAAGTTCTAGAACAAGACAGACAACAGAACACAGCTAGTATTTACAGCACTAGTGGTCGTAGGTATGGGCTAAGATATAGCTTCGCTTCAGAATTTTTACCTAGACATTTCGTGTAGTTAATTGCGTTGACATCAAACAAATTTGTAAACCAGATGCTCTAAATCTATTAATTATGCACCTAATGTCGATGCAATTATCAACAACATCTATAAGCAAAGTTCTGAATTCTATTCTTGTTAATTTCTTCTCTAGATTTTGTCGGCGACATTTTTGCACAGCCCCCTACCAACCAGCTTTTAAGGGCTTAAATACAGCTACATCAGCGGGTTGCATTTGGTTATAGACAAATTAGAATAATATTAAATGATTCACATAGCTTCGACAATTTATTAGAAGGATGAGTTTTATGCCCATCAACGTAGAGA